>CM033474.1:261604881-262236533 GCA_019447015.1 Hymenochirus boettgeri | reverse complement strand
TTTCCATATTGACATAACTGCAGATAAGGATTCTGGGGGTTACACTAGATTATATAATTTCCCATGTGATATTCCAATATTTCCATATTGACATAACTGCAGATAAGGATTCTGGGGGTTACACTAGTTTACATAATTCCCCATGTGATATTCCAATATTTCCATATTGACATAACTGCAGATAAGGATTGAGGTGGAGCTAGGTAGAACCTCCAACAACCTGCTTTCAATGATTTGTAATGCAACACCAGTACCATGTGACCCGTCACTTTTTCTAATTGGAAAATCATGCCAATAGGTCCAATGTCTTGGCTCCTCTACAAGCTTTTTGTTGACTTTTAAAAATGACCTTTAAATATTAATATAAAGAACAGGAAATATTTTTAAACATCTGGTATAACTTTTTTCTGATCAGCTCTGGAGATGGGACCCCAGGCAAAAGGGGAAACTATGGGCCCCATAACATAAATTAAGAACATCCGTCAAGTTGCCTTTCAGCAGTGACCTGACTGCAACTCCCACCTAATATTCCCAGGGGGTACAACACATCACTAGTGCAAAAACACGCAATGCTGGATCCAGTCAAAACAATCACATCAATCTGCAAACACAATACGGTGTGTACACTTTATTAGGGTATTGAGCCCTTCAGTATTCCATGATAGGAATGTTAGCTTACTAAACTATGTGCTGTAGGCTTGATCATATATTAGAGAAATTGGAATCAGTCCCAGAGAGCAGGTTGTAACCCGTGGGTTGGAAGTTACATGACATCTCTCCTTCCATTAATGTACGGGGAGAAAATAAAGGGGCACGATAAAGGAAACGGAACATCTGATTTTCTGGGACCTTGTAATTATAAAGTTCTGTAGCTTGGGCTATAGTTCAGGAGAGGAGATGAAATATGGAGAAGATCGAATATTAAGAAATAATTCAATTCCAATGTTCAATACAAGCTGTATACATTTCCATAGTTAGAGAAACTAAGGTCTAGTAATAAATTAGGGTCAGGTGATTTTCGATGTAATTAAAACCCCCGTTAATAATTTCCTCCTTCCCTTTTGCTTTAATGAGCGTACATGTCCTACCAACATTTTCCCATAGTCACCATGCAGGTATGCACAGGGATAGATCACAACATTGTGGGTCTTTGGGTCAACCAACACATAGTAGCTATGAGAAAAGCTCACTACTCCTACCTTCCACCTAATTCCTTCCTGGCTCCCTTTCTGTTATCCTGTTCCCCTACTCCCTCTATTCCCTTGGTTTTCTGGGTATGGATCCTTCCCTGGATTCCTATGAGCAGCCAAGATCGGATAAATCTCAATGCTGAGAAAAGTTTTATGGATATTCCAAAGATATAATTGCTCCCTTGCTCAACAAATGGCTATTGACTTGCTAAAATGTACATAAGATTGTCATATGGAAAGACCGACCATAAAGAAAAGTTTGGTTGCCACTTCTCCCAATTCAGGAAGTACCTATATTCTAATGGAACCAACACACCTGCAGGCTTGGCCAGGTTAAAGCTCCTACAACCACATGGATGAAAGCTTGCAGTGGCATAACTAGGAATCACTTGGCCTACCAGCAAACTATAATAGGGCCCTATGCGTGCTTTATAGGAAAAATAAGAAGATGCCCCCCCCTTGCTCCCAGATACCCCTGCAGTTGCTCCCCTGGTAGTTATGCCCCTGAAAGCTTGGCCTATCTTCCCCACAGAGCAATTGCCAGCAGTAATTTCTATCTGGATTATTTTATATGTTAGATCATCAAAGCTGCAGGACTATTGGTTTTCTACAGGTCATTAAACTTATACTAATAGTATTGGGAAATATCCCCCAACTGTACTAATAGTCCGGACAGATCCATTTTTACAGAACTGTCCTTCATCGATGAGCTTTGTTATAGAGAGATTAGGGGCTTGGGTGTTTATAGATTTGGCTCAGGCATATTGGGATGCAGAAGGGATGGATCATATTGGCCTCACCATGCCCTGGCCTCATTCTATTAATAAATAATATATTCTATTGTTTCCTATGTTACATGCTATCCTGTATAAAGAACATACATGACTCGTCTATTTTTATAAATCCATGAGTTTATATCTGAATAAAATACATGTGTATTTCAGGTCAGTATTCCACGGACTGTGGGATAGATGGATCTATTCTATAGAACACCATCCCTTAACATTTTGATCCAAAAAAGACATTTGCCATTCCTCTTAAAGAGATTTAGAAAAAATACACAAATGACACACATTGCCGACCTATTCATTAGGCGTAAGGGGATCCAGACAGAATTGCAGCCCATTCATATTTACAATGTGTGCAGTGGATTGCATTGTTTTCTGTTCGCTGAATGAAAAATCAATAGTTTTGTCCTTGCAGAATATTTGGTACATTAGATTAGTGGCCAATTTTAAAGAGATGATCTAGAAGGTTTATCACTTTGGAACTAGACACCTATAAATACAGACACTGGATGGCAAACTGTTCAATGAGATTTACAGGGACTTGTGACGTATTTATCTAGGTGGTTCCTGTCCAAAAATCCAGCAGTTTTAAAGCCTGGAAAATCTTACACTATAGCAAACCCCCATTTCCTAAAAGGGCATGTCCACATTAAAACAAAAAACTTGTCTGACAGCAATCAACTGCTATTTTTACCAGTTGATTACATGCATTTGTAACCAGATATTTAACAAAAAGTTCTCTTCCGTTCTGGCAAAGGTATCTGCCTCCTCCCTCGGCTCAATGAGTGTTTTATAAGCTTGAGCATGTGCAGTGGAGCAGCAGCGAAAACAGTAGCCAATCATTGGTTGTTACGTCAGCAGTCACAGCCTTGATTGACTGCATGAGGGAGGAGCTCTGCATAAATGCATGGAGGGAGGATCTCTGCATAAATGCATGGAGGGAGGAGCTCTGCATAAATGGGGACAATAATTATCCTTATATATCTGTTTAGTAATGCAGATAATAATGTGCTGAATATATCAGTGGGGATTGGGGGCAGGTGACCGACAAGTGACCAGTTTTTTTTTTAGGGTGGACATTCCCTCTAATCTAGGCTAATCTAGTGCTCTAATATTCCTCATCTGATTGGTACAAACCATGCCCAGTGCCCATGGAAAGAAAGAGATCTCCAATAGATGCAGTCTCGCTGCTCTGGCGTCTGTGTAGAAACCAGTAAGTCTAGTGACAGACAGGTCGATATTAAGTTTAATCAACCGAAATATGGATCAGACATGACTTAATGTTGATCATCGGTCTTCAATATATGTATATAATATATATATATATATATATATATATATATATATAATATATACTTTACTGCTTTTATTTATTACGTTTGATATGTACATGGGTTGACTTTCATTTCCTATGTGGAGTTTTCCAGATATAATTAGTTGGTGTGAAATTCAATGTTTAAAATCATTAATCACATTATTAAGAAAGGGACAGTCTTTCACCCAATGGGCCATTGGATTAACCAGTGAAAAATGTTAATATCAACATGTCTGCTCAGCACAGAGATGGATGGATGAAGAGAGGCCATCCTGTCCAACAGAGACGCTAGGGTAACAATGTCAGTTTAGATCTATAACCCCTAAAGCATCTCAATAATTGGCAGACTAGGCAACTGCAACTAAGTTAACAGCTAATTAAACCCTCTGGCAACTGCTAATGTATTTTATTTACCATGAAAAGTAATATCCTAGAGGTAAGATTGTCAATATAATGAGCAAATAAATCAAATATCAATACGGACATTGACACGGCAGTTTTTATTTCCTTAAAGGAGTAGAAAGGTCAAAGGGCAAAAGATCATCAAGTACCAAAGCAAATAACATTATTGTTCATTAGTGATAAATCTGTTTGTGTTCACCAGGGACGTCCAGCCCGCAGCTCTCCAGATATTTGAAAACAAAAACTCACAGAATTCCCCGCTTGCACTTTTTTTTTTTTTTTGCAAGTTTGGGAGTTATAGTTTTACTGCCAGGGAATTCTGGCAGTTGTAGTTTTCAAAAACGTCTGAAGGGCCACAGGTTGTAGATCCTTGCAGGCCTATGTAATAAAAATTCTTATGGTTCAAAATGGTGCTATTTTGTCCCAACCAATCAGATGTTATGTACCATTTGAAAGCTAACATCTGATTGGTTGGGGCAAAAATAGCACCATTTTAAACCATAAGAACTTTATTACATAGGCCTGTTGGTGTCCACTAGAGATGGACTAGAACTCGAACTTAAGTTCCAGCCAAACTATTTGAGTTCGAAGGACATGGACTTCTCAAACTATCCCGGACCCGATAATATTCAAATGTTCGACAGTTCAAGGCGTGCGAATATGCGAGCAAAAGTCTATTATACCATAAGCGAGTAAATATCGAATCCGCGAGTAAAATGTCTATTATACCTATACGTGAGTAAATATCGAATCCGCGAGTAAAATATCATTATACCTATAGTGGAGTAAATATCGAATCCGCGAGTAAATAGTCTATTTACCTATACGTGAGAAATATCGAATCCGCAAGTAAAATGTCTATTATACCATACATGAGTAAATATTGAATTATTGAATCTGCAAGTATTTCATGGGATCATTATAGATGTTCGAACGCGAGAGCTCGAAAGTAGCGCGCATGAGAGTAAAATAATTTTTCGAAGGTCCTGGATATATTTCGAACGTGTTCCCACAACCATTTACATTAAGTTACCATTTTAATTGTATTTCATTCGAACTTTTCGAACTATTTGACTCCCATTGACTCAAATGGGTCCATTTCGAACTTTCAACTTTCCATATAGTTCGAAAGTTTCGAAAATGGACCGAACTTTCGAAAGTGCGGCCATCTCTAGTGTCCACAGAGTGGGTAAAAGGCGACTTGATAATGATCATTCATTAAAACCATTCGTTTGCAATTTTGAGGTTAAGTGGCAAACACTTTACTATAAATATATTGACATGTGAAGGTATTGTTGATTTGCTGTGATACAACATTGTTTAGATTTAGAGAAGTTTGAACTTGATTGACTTTATCATTTGACTATGTAAATGAGCTCATTATGCCGCTGCCTGCAGTTAACGTATTACAAACGGTGTCTTAATAGAAAGATAATCATTCTAACATTTTTCTTCTGTCTCCCGGTGAAAATACCATAGAAGATCATTGTAGCATATGATACGACGAGTCTTGGAAAGAAACTCAGGTAAGATGATGTGTTTCACACTGTTCCCATTATAGTTCATTTCTTCTAATACCGGAATCATCATCACCGGGAAAAGAAAAACCCTCTCGCTGGGGAAAAAACATATTATCGGTACGACTAATAGTTTAATGGATGTGATAAAGGGACAGAAGCCTCATAAAACAGTTTCATTACTGTAGTAATCTAACATGTTTTGCAGCTTAACTAATTTATTTTTTCTACTAGAATTCTCTAAATTCTAAACTATTTACAACATGGGCAGGATAAGTATATGGATTTTTATTTATTTTTTTGTAGGCCACGATCTAATATCAGGTCATTGTAAGATAAGCATAAAGCTTCGTACAAACGTACGATTTTGACAAGGCTCCAACGAATGGCGCTTCATGTGTATGCGTTAGGTCTGGCGGATAAACAAATGACCCCTGACTCAATGCATACACACACGTGACTATCGCCCAAAAGGGCGTTCGTTGTTGAAACTCGTCGTGATTGGGGGTCAAAAAAAATTGTTGAACAATGATATCATCAAGGTGTATTATTGCCCATGGTGTAACAGGACAACTGATTTAATTAACAAGGTGCAGTGCCATTAAGGCACAAAACAGACTCATCACACAGATCTGTTAACATTGCTGTAGTAGATGGTTGCAAATTATTGTTTCCTGTTATATATTATTTTAGTCCTACAATGGCTTCAATGTCCTTCACCGGGTACAACAAATGCACCTCGGAAGGTAAATCTCCTCCTACACAAAGGGTAGAAGTTACAAGCAGACATTCAGAATTTGAATGAACACTACCCACCTGCTATCCAATGACATCAAAGAATGGTCATAAAAACAGTAAGCCAGAGGTCAACATATAGTTTAATACCAGGCTCAACGGTCTAGACGGGGGCACAACCTGATCTATATAGATCCTTATCTTTTTATTCTTATAAACTCATATAGTTTATTTCTGAGCATTACCAGAAGGCGAACATAACATTCTTATCGTTAAAATGGTGCTAATTTTGCCCCAACCAATCAGTAACATTTGAAAGCTAACATCTGATTGGTTGGGGCAAAATTAGCACCATTTTAAACGATAAAAACTATTATTGAATAACCCCATATGTTTCTTATTGAAGCAGTACAATGACAACTGCTCGTAAGCTTGGTGCTCACCACACATTCCAATCGGAGCGCACACGATTGCACAAAATACAGGAAAAATAAGCAGTGGAACTTACTGTACATGGCTCTGCAACCTGGGAAAGGTCTGGGGAACACATGAAATTTGCATTCCACGGTCGCTAATTATCTCATATTCAGACTTTGGGGTTCACTAATTCGTTAAACCTCCCTTACCCAACCATACACGGAATAGAGGGTTTACAAGTTCAGTATCTCTCCCATGTACAGAATCGAGGGTTAACGAAATATATAAACTTCCCGTATATACGGAATCGAGGGTTCACAATCATTTCCCCCGATTCCCAACATTTTCGAAAATCGAATCCTCAACCGTTCTTCGATAATTATCAAAATAAGTTCTGCAAATTCAAAAATCAAAAAACTAGTCCGTTTGGATCCGTCCATCTCTAGTCAACAATAAATAAATACTTTCCCTTTAAACATGTAATTTCTAGTCAATTTTTACTGCCTTTATTTCAATACCGAGCCAAAATTTCAGGAAAAAGACAAGCTGTACAGAGGGAAATAAATTATTCCTGATATCCCTTTAAGACCCATTAATATTACATGTTAGCTTAATGAATAATCTTTAATGACATATGTATGGCCTGCTGTAAGAGATACATCTTCTTCCCTTCCACTATCTCACAAGACATTACTGTCGGAGTCTTTCTAATTGACTTGGATCAGTTCCTGCCCAAAATAACCCATACATTTTTACAGTTTTATTCAGACGTCTGGGAAGATGGATCTTTTAGAGATTGAACACTACAGTAAACCGCATGTCAAAAGGTTCTGCAACCATTTGTATTTATTAGTTTAAAAAAATGATAAATTGGCAAAAAAAATACATTTTAATTTCACTTAATGAACAGCTTTTTCCATAATTGTTCTACTTAGTGTTGGGATTAGAGAAATGATTTATTTAAATCTCTTGTAGGAGAAATTCTTCAATTCCCGTGGCAATTACTGACTTGAAATCCATCTAACATATTCCTGCATCTGCCAGGGATGTCCTTACAAGCAACAGAGATAAGGTCATGCCTGGAACTCCCAGATACTTTCTGCTATATATTTGGGTTTATTCATCAAACAATAATAGATGGAAGTATGTTCATCTGCTTAATGAAGAACTATGGTGCCTATAAAGTTTTTTAATCAATTTAAATGAAAAGTACCAGGCAGGAGAGAAGGATTGGTATTTTTTACCTCCCAATATCAAAAAAAAAAAAAAAACTGCTTCTGCCAGGCTTCCTAAGTGCTTCAGCACTATCTTTTATACAGGAAGACCAAGGGCCTCAACCTGGCAAATGAAAACTGTATGTTTTGTAACAATAATATCAATCTACTTTCCGGCCCCAGGTGCTTTTCATTTCTAATTAAACTTTGAAGTATAGTTGTCATTTAAAGGGCATGTCCAACCCCTATTGAAAATGTTTATATAGCCTATTCACCTGCTCAACACCAAGACAGCAATAAATGTGTATTGTTTATTTTGCCCTGAAATGGTCCTATTGAAATCAAATTCAGACTTCACAGTGAATGAGTTTCTATTTCCTCCAAAGTAATCCTGATGCCATTTTCCCCAACCCTCTTATTAATAACATTTACCCACATTCCTTGGGAAACACCAGCAATCCATTTTTGTCTCTGTAACTCCATTAGATCTTTACCCTTCGGTCAGGAAAGACCAATTATTGGGCAGCATCACCCAACAGTTTTTTCTATTGATGACCCTAGGCATGTTATCTGTTAAATTAAATTGCACTGTTGGAATGTGCTATAAGAGACAAAACATGGTGTTAAGGGCTCCACAGAACCCTTAACTACTCTAATCGTATTATTATCAGGTCTTAGGTCCCTGGGCAATTAATTGGCCTGTTTGTCTCTGTGGTTATATTGGCCCTGGAGTCTGTGAATCCCATGAATTTCATATAAAAGGAATTAATTGTGAGCTGCCAGATTATTTAATATTGTGACCAGCTAGCGAATCCTCGTTCCTAAATCCCATGGTTCATAATTCAGTGCTACCTTCTAAGTCATTAATTGCTTGATGTTAATATCCTCTTTACTATGCACCGCTACCTATTTCTAATGAAAGACTTGTAGGCACCATGGATTGTTATGGTTCAAAGAAGCACCCTTCATACCATGCGTCTTGCTGGTGCCAGGGAACTGCGTGTTCCGTCAGTATTTCTTTTAGAAATCACTGGCTTGTAAAGGATATTCTATCTAGGACAAGAAACATACGCAAACTATAAAATATTCATTTATATACTACATCTATATTCAAATACCTATGTATTGCTATGAGCTTTCAGGTGATAAATATGCATATGTTTCTGACATTTCTCATTTATGCGTTGTCTCCAGGGATGCTTACATGTGCTCTACCGATCAAATATGCATGACTTTGCTAAGCGTGAAGTTTAACACAACACTCCTATGGCTCTTCTGCCTAAGGGTGTATATTGAGACGCACAGGGAGGTCTAACATTGCTTATCCTGGCTTAGGTGTCAACAGTTCCCCTTCCCTGAATATGAATGTAGAAGATTGTAATAGTAATAAATATAAACCCACAAGATTAGGGGTCAATAGATAGATACTGGAGAGCACAAGAAATATTTCCAAATTGATTGTCTTGCAATAAAGCACTGTTAAAAGAATCATTGTTTTTTGTTGTCTTGGTAAAATCCAACTGAGCACCAAATTCTCCCAAAACAGGAGTTGGTACCTCCAACTATACAGTACAGCATTACCCAGAATACACTGTACACACCGGCTCTCACGTGGTTTTACACTATGAAGGTGCTGGAAACTTGTTACGGGATCATATCCTTGACTTTGTCTCCAGAGATCATTATTATTAGTAGTCAGCATGGATTTATGAGAAAGATCATGGCAGACAAATTTAATTGGTTTATATGAGAAGTGAGTAAGAAGTTGGACTCAGGCACAGCAGTGGAGTGGGATATTTGGATTTTGCGAAAGCCTTTGATACTGTGCACATAGGCGACTAGTGTATAAACTGAGGACGTTGGCCTTGAAGAAAACATTTGTTCATGGATAGAGAATTGGTTATTGGACCACAAACAGAGAGTGGTGGTTAATGGAGCTACATCTATGTGGGCTAAAGTTCTAAGTGGAGTGCCTCAGGGTTCTGTACTGGGGCCGCTTCTGTTTAATCTGTTTATAAATGACTTAGAGGGGGCATTGAGAGCAAGGTCTCTGTGTTTGCTGATGACACTAAATTATGCAGAGCTTTGGAAACTTCCATGATGTGTAAGTGCTGCAAGCAGACCTAGATAGATTATCTAAATGGGCAGCAGAATGGCAGATGAGATTCAATGTTGATAAATGTTCGGTGATGCATTTGGGATTTAATAATCCCTGTGCCACCTACACCATAAACACTCGGTGTAGTAAAATCTGTAATGGAAAAGGATTTGGGGTTCTGGTAGATAACAGACTTAGCTGTAGCAAAAAATGCCAGACAGAAAAAAGAATCTTAAAGATATTTTTTAATTTTTTTAAAAGTTCTTTACAGTGTGTACCCATGCATGAGGTGGGGGGGAGGACGTTGGAATTTGGAAGGGGCTTCAAATATCCAGAACCACCCTGATACTTCCTATTAATGTTAACCTTCCAGGGGCAGATTTACACCTCAGGAGCCTGTAGGCCCCAAAAGCATAGCGCTTTTCGCCCTACCTCAAACCAAGGTCCCACCGACTCCTTACCCCAACCATTTTCTCTTTTTGGGATCAAAATAGCTTTCAGGGGGTGGATTTCGCCTCTGAAACAGGCGCCCCTAATTGTTAATCTGGACCTGAGGTGTGTGGGGGATTTTCTCACTTTATAAATAGAAGCGGCGGTAACAGGTAAGTATCGGCACGCAGAGTTAACGCCTCGTTAAGTTTGCGCGGCCGTTTTCGGACATTAATAAATGCGTTAAACGCAATTTATGCGGAAATGTCAGGGAAAACAGCCGCGAAAACTTACCAAAGCTTTTATAATATGCCCCCTTGTAAATGAAAGTCTTACCTATTGATTGGAATAGGCCGGTATTACCGTGTAGCGGTTGGTTGGGCAGAAAAATTGGATGATGTATTTACAGATGTCCATGCCCGTTCGTCTGGATATGGGACGTCGGAAAATCATGGCCAATAGTGTGGTTCACTATGGGACAAAAATGAAAAACGATCCTGCGTGAACCCAGCCATACAGCTACCATAACGGTTTTAAAGGCGACTAAATGGGAAAAGGTGAGTTTCATTTTAAAAAGGATATAACAGTTTACACCGGGGTTGTGGACTAAAACCCATGAAGGGAAGAGACATTCTGATGGAACCAAACGATTAGTGTTGGATTCAGTGTAAACATACAATTAAAAGGCACCTCAGTGAGTCATTTCCAGACATTCCATATTTACATTATAGTCTTATCACAGGCTCTGGGATTGAGCCATAGAAATTCCCATATAATGGCTGCAGAGATTTACCTTGTGTTAACGGTATAGACAATAGAAGGACTGTGTAGTTCAGGGCCGGGGGTTCATACAGGACAGTAAGGAGATATCCAGGGGAATATTTATAAAGTCACTGGGAATTGTTTCTCCTATTTTGTCTGGTTAGGCTGAGGACACACTAGTACGTACGTTAACGCATTTCTTGCGCATTACATTCTGATTGCACATGTGATTCGTGAAAAAATCGTGCTCTAAAACACATGCAATGTGGCCACAAGCACAAACGGACCACAAATCGTTATTGTAAGTGCGTGATAAACGCACAAGTGTGGCCTAGTCCTTTAGGTTTATCTACATACTGTAAATGGATAAAATTTCACCCATTTGCCCCCAAACATACCTCCCAATAGTGGGTCTGGGATGGGGTGGGGCATATAATGTTCTTACCTGGTCACACCCTGGCCACGCCCCATCCACACTCCCCTGCGGGATAAAGCTGGACAAACCCTTCATATCGGGTCTGGCCCTAAATATTGGTACATTGGGGATATGAGTTAATTCATTCTGGTGACTTTTGTAGTCTGGAAATTGGTTATGTTACTAGAAGGTGTCATTACATTACTATTTCTGAAAATTCCCCATGCAACATTCCAAGATTTCCATATTGACATAACTGCAGATAAGGTTTCCGGGGGTAACACTAGTTTAATAATTCCCTATGCAATATTCCAATATTTCCATATTGACATAACTGCAGATAAGGATTCTGGGGGTTACACTAGTTTATATAATTCCCCATGTAATATTCCAAGATTTCCATATTGACATAACTGCAGATAAGGTTTCCGGGGGTAACACTAGTTTATATAATTCCCTAGCAATATTCCAATATTTCCATATTGACATAACTGCAGATAAGGATTCTGGGGGTTACACTAGTATATAATTCCCCATGTAATATTCCAATATTTCCATATTGACATAACTGCAGATAAGGATTCTGGGGGTTACACTAGTTTATATAATTCCCCATGTATATTCCAATATTTCCATATTGACATAACTGCAGATAAGGATCTAGGGGTTACACTAGTTTATATAATTCCCTATGCAATATTCCAATATTTCCATATTGACAAACTGCAGATAAGGATTCTGGGGGTTACACTAGTTTATATAATTCCCCATGTAATATTCCAATATTTCCATATTGACATAACTGCAGATAAGGATTCTGGGGGTTACACTAGTTTATATAATTCCCCATGTAATATTCCAATATTTCCATATTGACATAACTGCAGATAAGGATTCTGGGGGTTACACTAGATTATATAATTCCCCATGTAATATTCCAATATTCCATATTGACATTACTGCAGAAGGATTCTGGGGGTTACACTAGATATATAATTCCCCATGTAATATTCCAATATTTCCATATTGACATAAACTGCAGATAAGGATTCTGGGGGTTCACTAGATTATATAATTCCCCATGTGATATTCCAATATTTCCATATTGACATAACTGCAGATAAGGATTCTGGGGTTACACTAGTTTACATAATTCCCCATGTGATATTCCAATATTTCCATATTGACATAACTGCAGATAAGGATTCTGAGGGTTACACTAGTTTATATAATTCCCCATGTGATATTCCAATATTTCCATATTGACATAACTGCAGATAAGGATTCTGGGGGTTACACTAGTTTATATAATTCCCCATGTAATATTCCAATATTTCCATATTGACATAACTGCAGATAAGGATTCTGGGGTTACACTAGATTATATAATTCCCCATGTAATATTCCAATATTTCCATATTGACATTACTGCAGATAAGGATTCTGGGGTTACACTAGATTATATAATTCCCCATGTAATATTCCAATATTTCCATATTGACATAACTGCAGATAAGGATTCTGGGGGTTACACTAGATTATATAATTCCCCATGTAATATTCCAATATTTCCATATTGACATAACTGCAGATAAGGATTCTGGGGGTTACACCAGTTTATATAATTCCCCATGTAATATTCCAATATTTCCATATTGACATAACTGCAGATAGGATTCTGGGGTTACACTAGTTTATAACCAGTAATTCCCCATGTAATATTACAATATTCCATATTGACATAACTGCAGATAAGGATTCTGGGGGTTATACTAGTTTATATAATTCCCCATGTGATATTCCAATATTTCCATATTGACATAACTGCAGATAAGGATTCTGGGGGTTACACTAGTTATATAATTCCCCATGTGATATTCCAATATTTCCATATTGACATTACTGCGATAAAGGATTCTGGGGGTTAGACTAGTTTATATAATTCCCTATGTGATATTCCAATATTTCCATATTGACATAACTGCAGTAAGGATTCTGGGGGTTACACTAGTTATATAATTCCCCATGTAATATTCCAATATTTCCATATTGACATAACTGCAGATAAGGATTCTGGGGGTTACACATAGTTTATATAATTCCCCATGTAATATTCCAATATTTCCATATTGACATAACTGCAGATAAGGATTCTGGGGGTACACTAGATATATTAATTTCCCATGTGATATTCCAATATTTCCATATTGACATAACTGCAGATAAGGATTCTGGGGGTTACACTAGTTTACATAATTCCCCATGTGATATTCCAATATTTCCATATTGACATAACTGCAGATAAGGATTCTGGGGGTTACACTAGTTTATATGATTCCCCATGTAATATTCCAATATTTCCATATTGACATAACTGCAGATAAGGATTCTGGGGGTTACACTAGTTTATATAATTCCCCATGTAATATTCCAATATTTCCATATTGACATAACTGCAGATAAGGATTCTGGGGGTTACACTAATTTATATAATTCCCCATGTAATATTCCAATATTTCCATATGACATAACTGCAGATAAGGATTCTGGGGGTTACACTAGTTTATATGATTCCCCATGTAATATTCCAATTTTCCATATTGACATAACTGCAGATAAGGATTCTGGGGGTTACACTAGTTTATATAATTCCCCATGTAATATTCCAATATTTCCATATTGACATAACTGCAGATAAGGATTCTGGGGGTTACACTAATTTATATAATTCCCCATGTAATATTCCAATATTTCCATATTGACATAACTGCAGATAAGGATTCTGGGGGTTACACTAGTTTATATACAAATAAATGATATATAAATGATTATTACACACAAATGATAATGGGTCAATCACGTTGGGGAACGGCAGGATTTACCCATCATCGTCTGTGTGTAGGGGCTGTTTATGACCAACCTGGTTGGCGACGAACGACCGTAGTCAGCATTTTGGTCAGACGGGAAAGTTGGAAAATTTAAGTAAAGGGAGCCAATCCGATCATACTGCTTTTGGAGATTAGTCTGGTCCGTGTGTGCGGTTCCCACAGCCTGTGTGCCAACAGATACCAATGTGATCAGATACCAATGTGATCAGATACCAATGTGATCAGATACCAATGTGATCTGTCGGCACACAGGCTGTGGAAATCGCATGTGTATGGCCACCTTTACAGATAAAAACAGCATTTTCCAACATGTTAGCCAGAAAGGGATTCTGGGAAATGTATTTCATTCTGTAACTGTTTAAAGATAATTTGAACCACTTGTTGTTGGGGCCTATTTGTTGCACCTTTAATAATGCTGCTTTTATTTCTATTTTATAAAATAACTAGCAGAGTACCCGGCGTTGGCCGAACCTGCATCCAAAATTCAACCCACTGCTTTCCATCCAAACCTGACCCATCCAAACTCACTGTGGGTTAGCTGAGCTGCAAGTCTGATAAACATCGGAGTGCCTGACACAATGCAGGATTCTAGGGCAGGACTCATCCCCAATTAACACACCTCACAAAATAATGTTTCGGTATTTACCCTGAAAAATAAATGAATCTATTAATGTGCGGTGTTGTACCCCAAAGTTAAAGGGGAAGTTGATATGATACGCTTTAAAGCATATCACATCAACTTCCACTTTAACGTGTATCACATCAACTTCCGCTTTAACGTGTATCACATCAACTTCCCCTTTAATGCATATCACATCAACTTCCCCTTTAATGCATATCACATCAACTTTCCCTTTAAGGCACATCACACCAACTTCCCCTTTAACACATATTACATCAACTACCCCTTTAACACGTAACACACCAACTACCCCTTTAACGCGTATCAAACCAACTTTCTCTTTAACGCGTATCACACCAACTTCCCATTTAACGCATATTGCATCAACTACTCCTTTAACATGTATCACACCATCAGCACTTGCACATCATTTGAAGTTTCCAAAGCTCTGCATAGTTTAGTGTCATCAGCAAACACAGAGACCTTGCTCTCAATGCCCCCTTCTAAGTCATTTATAAACAGATTAAACAGAAGCGGCCCCAGTACAGAACCCTGAGGCACTCCGCTTAGAATTTTAGCCCAAATAGATGTAGCTCCATTAACCACCACTCTCTGTTTGCGGTCCAATAACCAGTTCTCTATCCATGAACAAATGTTTTCTTCCAGGCCAACAGTCCTCAGTTTATACATTAGTCGCCTATGTGGCACAGTATCAAAAGCTTTAGCAAAATCCAAATATACCACATCCACTGCTGTGCCTGAATCTAACTTCTTACGAGATGTCTTATAAGATGTCCTCAGATATAGAATTTGTTATAGATGATTGTAAATTGTGTTAATTAAAAAGATCGTATTTCAAACATGGCTTTATGCACTGAAGAAAATTTTGATGGGAAGATGTTTGTGCAAAAGTATGTCCATGCTAACCAATCAGATTCCATAACATATGGGTGCGGTAACCCAGAAAACAGCTAACATCTGATTGGTAGTGGCCATACACTTTTTTAGTTTCGAGGGCAGATCCAAAAAATGATCCAAAAACCCGATTTTTGAATGTACACTATTTCAGATATTAGCTCAAGGTTCCCAACCTGAGCCAGGTCATACACTCGGCCAGGTTGGGCAGAGCCAAAAAAGTGGCACAATTACTGACTAACAGCACCCCAGCCAGGACCATGTTAAGCACCCCGTATCTAATATCTAAAACAAATGTAGAGTAATCAGGCCACTTTTTTGGCCCCGCTCCTGAAACGTCAGTGCCCCAAAAGGACCAAACCCCCTCCACAACGAGCCCCCGGCTGCCCCGCAGACCACGTTTTTCAGCGATTGAGTCACAGGTTGGGCACCAATGCATTAGAGAAATTATATTCGTCCATTCCAAAAGCTGGAAATAGTCAACTACTGATAACAATCGATAATTTACAATCAATCAAACAATCAATATCGGAGTTTTCCTTTATCGGCCCTTTATAGATAACGTCGTTTGTGTTTATTAACCCATCGCTCTATATGTTTACAGATGACTTTTAAAGGAACAAGCTCATCGGCGGGTGCCTGGTAAGATGATAGACTTAATAATTATCACAGAAACTCCAATCAATTCCACATTGACTATTTCTACACCGACAATATCTCTATATTCACATTTGTTGACCTTTAAAAAAACGAAGAAGAAGAAAGAAACGAAGTAAAATTTAATATGCGGATAAGAAATTTGTGCCGATACATTTTATTTTATATGAGCCCTGGGGAGAATTTACATTTTTACACCATCTGAGTATTGATTTACAGAAATAAATATTTGTGTCAGATCTATAAATCTTTTTGAGTGTATCAGACTAAGACTTATTTGAACATCTCTAAGCTTTGTCCCCAATGGAAAATATTAGCATTTCGGTACAGGATATGCAATTACACTGAGCAGTCCCTCGGTGTCTCTGATATTTGGGGGGGAAAAACAAAACAATCTAACACTGTGCAAATATTTCCTGTAACCGTTAAAGAGCTGCCACTGTGAATTTTGTAAGAACTGATATATTATTACAGCTGCTGATTACTATTCCAATAGACATGCTAAATTAATAAGAGAATCTTGAGTAAGTGTTTGCTATGAGCGAGATTGGTTTTATTACCATGTTAAGCTATGAAGGGAAATTCGTATTATGTAAAGAAATGACAGTGAAATCTTATTTATTTCTTACTTAAAGGAATAGTTCACTCGAAAAGTAAACTATTCCTTTAATGTATTGATTGAAGGCTGGGAGGTTGAGGAGCTTTGCTTTACCTCCCGATCTTCAATCAATTGAGCAGGAGCCAGGGACGAAGATAAGTAGATTTATCTTTTGTACAATCCACCGCTGCAGAGATGAAAATCTCCGACTGCTTCCTGGTTCTAATCCACTATAGCACGCATGCTCAGTATTGCACACTATAGTGGATTAAAACCAAGAAGCGGGCGGAAATTTTCATCTCTGCAGCGATGGATTGTGCAAAAGGTAAATATACTTATCTTCGTCCCTGGCTCCTGCGTAATTTGTTTGAAGAATGGGAGGTAAGGCAAAGCTCCTCAACCTCCCAGCCTTCAATCAATACATTAAAGGGATAGTTCACTTTTCGAGTATATTTATTTTGCAATAATGGGTCTCTCAACATAGTGATGCATAAACCCTAATGTATCGGAAACTTCCAATACCATGGCTTAATGTGGTCATTTTACAACCGTTTAAGGCTCGGTATTGCTAAATACATTTATACATATGGCCCTTAGGGCCCTATTTTTAAAGGCGTGGTATCGCTTTTTAGTGATACCGTGCCTTTAACGATCTGTTTAGTGATTGTTAATTTATGGGCGATCGTAGATCGATAACGTGATCGTAGATTTCCAATTCTCATAGAATACCGTGATCGTAGATTTCCAATTCCCATAGAATACCGTGATCGCAGATTTCCAATTCCCATAGAATACCGTGATCGTAGATTTCCAATTCCCATAGAATACCGTGATCGTAGATTTCCAATTCCCATAGAATACCGTGATCGTAGATTTCCAATTCCCATAGAATTCCGTGATCGTAGATTTCCGATTCCCATAGAATACCATTTCGGTAATTTACTATGGCATGGTATTCTACGACCGAACGATTGTTAATTAATGAATGTTTGGCATAAATGTTCGACCACGGGTTCACATTTACGTCCACAGTCGTACATTATCGATAATGTGCGGTATCACGCGTTATGTGTAACCACGTGTTTACAAATAGGGACCATAGTGCCAAGAACCATTTCCGACACCCAAAAATCCAGTTGGTCTGAACTATAGGACGTATCAGTAAGTCCCAGCTGACCGTGTGGAATTCAATATGACGCACAATCAGACTGAAATTTTGGCTTTATTTAGTTTAATCCTGACGGACAGACTCCCAACATGGTTATTGACTGGTAGAGCTACTGGGCTGTGTGTAATTACTTCCAGCCGTCTGATATAACTAGACCACGTGTTTTCTAGCTAAATTTTATACCCACCCTCCAATCTATAACACAGATGAAATCCACGCTGTGCAATAACCAGCAATGCAGTCCGACTGGGCCAACTCAAATACAGATTCAATCAACATAGAATAGAAACACAATAAAAAGTCTGAACCGTTTGTTCAGGGAAAGAAAAATGTTCTGTAAATATATATTCCTATATAATTGTACAAAGTGTAGCTGAAACATGACAGAGGTTAAAGTCATAACATTAAATCTTGGTTTTCATGACTTTTTCCTGCTCTTTTTCATTGGTGAGATTTTATGAGCATAGGATATAAAATTGTGTTCTCAGAAGTCGCGCACTAAGATAAATCTGGCTCATGGTTCACGGGGGCTAATTTCTATGTTCTGTTCTGCTCACATGAGTGGTTCAATTGGCTTGACTCTTCGGACCTCTGTGCTGCAGTTCTCTTGGAAAAATGTCTATGCTGGAGACATGAGTCATATTAATGATATAGCAATTTGTTTATTTTGTTTATGTGCATGTCTGATTGGCTTCTGTGTTCCCAAACTTCAACAATTTATTAGGTAAATAACTGGCTAGACAGCAACACTGTGTCTACAGCAAAGTGGGTTATGAAACAGCCAGAAGCGCTAAATAGAGAATATTGGAGAAGGACGTGGAGGGGAATTTATCTTACTTTAGGGAGTCTAGTTATAGATTGTCGTCTTGAGATCTTTTTATCTTTCTGATTTAAAACTATTGCCCTGCCTTTAGTGACTCCAACATACCTCGATCCGCCATTTTTTACTGTAACATGTACAGTAGGTTATCTAGATGTTCTAATCTACTGTACATTCTGAAGGGCATGTGAGACGTGATTGGAGAAACAGAAAAAATCATACGGCCATTCACGGATCAATGGGTTTTACAATGCAATCATTTTTATTGTTAAAATCAATTCCTTTTCACCCTTTCAATCAATAGCCATAGGACCAATTTCAGACAGTCTATTGATGGAAACGTGATCAGATGGTGGACAATTTCCAACGATCTTGAGCAAATTTCCGATTGAGCAGTCGATCGGGATTGAGATTTTGAGCGATTCGATCGAATTTACCAAAACTCTCAAAATATCGATCCCACAATGCACAATGGCAGAACTGCATATTCCATTCATCTAGACAGGGCAGTTGAATAGAAGCTCATTCATTTTCACATTATTTTATTGTTGGTGCTGCCATGCCACTTCCCATCAAGGTCCCCCCACTTTCTAGTCAGCCAAGTCTTTATGTGACATCAACCTTAACCACAGAACCAATGGGAGATAGATAGCATTAATTACTGGATTTTAATCGGTAAGTTGTAGCATGTGTGGTAACATTTACATACAATACAAGGATTGTAGAAGCACTCCAATTAGGCTAATTTACAACTACATTTAGCGGAAGTGCTACTGATCTGGTCAAACATTTATACAAACATAGAAAAGATAATCAATGCACATTCCTAGGCCCCATACAATATCATATTATCTGCACACTGGCATACTTTATAAACAAAGGGGTTTTAGTATACATTACTGTGATCACTGATACTGATACTTTTCATACTGATGAATGAAAAGCCTTCCAACCACGTCAAGGTAACCCCAGTCTGGAAGGTCCTAACTTCTATCCTTTTTTACTTCAATTACCATTAGCAAACTTTTGCATTTCTCGTAGTTGTGCGCTGGATCCATATAACAGGCTTTCTCACTTCTCCGCAGCCCTTTGGCTTTTTAAAACAAGGTTTAAGATGAGATTCAATGTTGATAAATGTAAGGTGACACATTGGTAAGGACTCATTTAGAATATGCAGTGCAATTTTGGAATCTTTTGTACAAAATGGACATCTTGGAAATGGAGAAGGTTCAGAGAAAGGCAACTAAATTAATAAGGGGATTGGGGGAGCTTGAATATAAAGACAGATTGGATAATGTACACTAGAGAAAAGGCACTTGCGTGGGGATATGATTACTGTGTATAAATACATTAAAGGGCCATACAATAAACTATCTGGGGCATTGTTCACCAATAGAACATGTCAGGGGACACGCGGACAACCCTTAAGGCTTGAAGAAAAAAGGTTTAGGCTTCAAGTTCGGAAAGGGTTTTTCACTGTGAGAACGGTAAAGCTATGGAACTGTCTTCCAGTGGACGTTGTTATGGCAGGTTCATTGGTCAGTTTATAAACAAAGCTGGGTGAGTTTCTGCAAACAAGGAATGTTACAAGTTACTGGTATTGATACATAAAGTAGAGTTGGGAAAGGGTTTTTCACTGTGAGAACGGTAAAGCTATGGAACTGTCTTCCAGTGGACGTTGTTATGGCAGGTTCATTGGTCAGTTTATAAACAAAGCTGGATGAGTTTCTACAAACAAGGAATGTTACAAGTTACTGGTATTGATACATAAAGTAGAGTTGGGAAAGGGTTTGTCACTGTGAGAACGGTAAAGCTATGGAACTGTCTTCCAGTGGACGTTGTAATGGCAGGTTTATTGGTCAGTTTATAAACAAAGCTGGGTGAGTTTCTGCAAACAAGGAATGTTACAAGTTACTGGTATTGATACATAAAGTAGAGTTGGGAAAGGGTTTTTCACTGTGAGAACGGTAAAGCTATGGAACTGTCTTCCAGGGGACGTTGTAATGGCAGGTTTATTGGTCAGTTTATAAACAAAGCTGGATGAGTTTCTGCAAACAAGGAATGTTACAAGTTACTGGTATTGATACATAAAGTAGAGTTGATCCAGGGAAATTTCCGATTGCCACTTGGAGTCAGGAAGGAATTTTTTCCCCCTTCATTAGTCTGATGGATATTTTTTTGCCTACAGTTATACAGGAAGTGTGGTTATTGCTGAGTAGGTTGAACTGGATGGACGTCCTGTATGTCTTTATTCAACCTCAAATACTATTCTATACTATACTATACTATACTATACTATACTATACTATACTATACTACACTACACTATACTATACTATACTATACTATACTACACTACACTATACTATACTATACTATACTACACTACACTACACTACACTACACTATACTATACTATACTACACTACACTACACTACACTATACTATACTATACTACACTACACTATACTATACTATACTATACTATACTATACTACACTATACTATACTACACTACACTACACTACACTACACTATACTATACTATACTACACTACACTATACTATACTATACTACACTACACTACACTATACTATACTATACTATACTATACTATACTACACTACACTACACTATACTATACTATACTATACTATACTATACTATACTACACTACACTACACTACACTATACTATACTATACTATACTACACTACACTATACTATACTACACTACACTACACTATACTACTATACTATACTATACTATACTACACTACACTACACTATACTATACTATACTATACTATACTATACTATACTACACTACACTACACTACACTATACTATACTATACTATACTACACTACACTACACTACACTATACTATACTATACTACACTATACTATACTATACTATACTATACTACACTATACTATACTATACTACACTACACTACACTATACTATACTATACTATACTATACTACACTACACTACACTATACTATACTATACTATACTACACTACACTATACTATACTATACTATACTACACTACACTATACTATACTATACTACACTACACTATACTATACTATACTATACTATACTATACTATTATCTGTAATGATTGTACAAAACTTAAAGGGCAACCGCAGTTCCCCCACATTATCCTGCCTAAAGCTATATATATCTGGGAGGTAGAAGACAGTACACTTACTCTATCAGCTCTTGCACACATCTTTTTGACAACTTAATGCATGCCTTGGACTCAAAACTGGTAGTAGGAGTACGGTCTCCTAACTCCCTGATATAGTTTAAGGTACAAGAAAGTCCTGTTTGCGCCATAGTTGTCCATTTACACCTAATAGAGGACACAACCACCACAAGGATTGTCTCATTTTTATTATTATTGAGTTTCCCAAGGTCTCTGCGTGTTAAGTAGACAATATAACAGAGAACGTTGATTACATTCAGCATTTAAATATTAAAGTCACGTAGGCCCAGCCACTTGGTAATGTAATGAATAAATGATAATATATATGTTATGAAAATCAATACCATCCATCATCCGTTTCTCTATCAATCACTCTTTACACAAGCGCCTCGTGTTTAACGACATTTTCTTGCTCAATTACCAATAAATGTTGTGTGCGGTGTGATAAACAATATCAGGATAAAATAAATAAATAAACGAAGGGTATTTTTCATTTTTCAAGATGACAAAGAGGATGTAAATGAAAGAAAACAAATCAAATGGTACTGATATGTAAATGCACAGATACCGAGATCTAACATCATTAACATACTACCAGATGGATAGACTCACCAGTCTGTATGCACTGTACCCTGGATTTAGAGAGTTGAAAGACCTTGAATGTACAGATGGACTAAACCAATCATTGAGCAGAGGGAAGAGGCAGATACCTTTGCAACAGAATGTATCATTGGCGGTTGTTATCAGTTGGGGTTGTGGTCAGATAAGTGACAAGTCACCAGTTTTTTTGTTTTAAGGGTGGACATGTCCTTTAAGAGCAAGATACTGTATGGCACTCTTTGTGTTCCTACTCCATTGTCAGCTCCCTCCTTAACACACTACACACACAACGTGGCTGCTGGGATTGGGAACACCAATTTTTATAGTCGGGGGCTAAGCTGTGAAAGTAGCCCTGTTGACTGGCATGTAATTGTCATGCATTATTTAAATTAATATTTTATTTTATACAAGGTGCTATATTATGTCCATGGTCTTAAAGGGCATCTCCCCCCCTCAAAAAAAAGAAAATGAATAATTATACTTTACTAGCAATGACCAATAAACTAGACCTCACTAGGTTAATATGTGAAAAATCAACTCTAAACTTACTTACCAGCCCTCTTTCCATCTTTTTCAGACCGTGAAAGCAGCAGAAGGGGCTGGACAGGCAGACGCTCAGTAATTGGCTGGGTCTTTTGTCCATCTCTAGTGATGGACGAACTCAAAGTATTTGAATTAGTTTGTACTTGAACTAGTTCGATTTTCTGGACTTGTGGTGTTTTTTTCCCCGAAAATCCTTGAACGTTCAAGAATTCTCAAACGTCCGATTTTCGAAAATCCCCGAACGGCTGAGAATTCCCGCAATTGGCTGCCCGAGGGTTGCCGAGTGGGCCACAAAGGTCCTTGCAAGGACCCAGGAGGGGGTCCCGGTTTCGAGCTGCGGGACCCATGAACGTCTGGCCGTGGGATTGTCGGCCGTTCGGGAATCCCCAGCCATTAGGGGATTTTGAAATTGGCCTTTTGAGTTTTACCGAACGTTTGAAAATCCTTGGGGGTGGACAATCCTTTTTAGTGACGTTTTGCATTAAGGCATCCAACCTGCCTCACTGCTGCAAAGTAATTATGGCTACACAGAAGCACAATTGCACTTTTCTGCAGCTTTACTTTACTGCATCTCCTCCATTGTTGTTTATGGGGTTAATGGTTCAGTTACATAATGCCTGACTTCTTGGAGGGAACATAACATATTAATTAACATTTCACATAAAGCTTGTTTAATCTTGTGATGTAAAAAGGATGCTGCATTTATAAAACATACACTAACAGCTAAATAATCTAAGGAGACGCCATAGAGTTAAATATAGCCAGACAGGATTCAACCATTGAAAAGTGCTAAAATACATTGTATGTGGATGAAAAAGTCCATTTCTCTAGTGAAAGACGACGGCGTCTGATACATAATAGAACAAAATCCATTATCACTTCAGAACTACCACAAACATCGCACATGGCCAATACACAATAAATGGATTTATTAGCAGGCCTGGCTCCCAGTTATCTTCACACAAACCCACATTTTTCTTGTGTCTGCTACAGTTACAAGGAACTCGTACACAGTAGTATAAAGGATACATAGGATAAACATTAGAAATAAAGATTTGTATTTATTTTACAATAAGTTACATCCTTCATGGGGAAAAAAAGAGATAATTGGGGAAAAATAACAATTACATCTCATTGTTCTTTTGTGGCAAACAGTCACCTAATTGATATGCATAACAAGTCCTCCAATCAGCTTTGCCCATTGCTAGCTATAGTGCTGCTTTTCCTGGTTTAGCTGATTAATATTAAACATCCGCATAGAGTCTCTAAAAGGCAAAGCTTCACCCAATCTATGTAGTGAAGTAATTAAAGGGGAACTGTGGTCCAAAAATGACTTTAGGTAAATTGAGGTAAATTGATAGGAATTGAGATGAGAATTTTTGCAATTTATTTCCATTGTTTATTTTGCATAGTTTTGAAGATATTTTAATTTTTGTGTGTGATATGCCAGCAGCATCACCAGATCTCCTGCACTTCTTGCTTCCTGCTCTGAAACTGTCAGTCAATCTGTCCTGTGTCTCCTCCTCCCCTTCGCAGCCCCCCTGGTCCCTCCCACTCATGGACCCCATGGTCTCTCCAGTTGCAGGCCCCCCATGGCCCATTATCTTACAGCCTCATGTGCTCCCGCCCACTCGCGGATGCTGTGGCTCCGCCCACTCGCGGGTGCCGTGGGTTAATCAGACCCCCCAGCCTTTTTCACACAGTGAAAGAGAAGGGCTGTAGATTCCCTTACCTTCTCTGTCAGGACTTCACACAGCAGAGAGGAGGAGGGACTTCCTGTCTCCCTCACACACTGAGGGAGTCTGAGGCTGTGCTTGCTGGCGGCACTGTGCAGGAGAAGCCTTAGGAATGTCACATGTCAGCCTCCCACTCATTAAAGGGCATGTCCACCCCCAAAACTATAATCCCCCCCACTACTGGCCCCATTGTGTAGTGTAGTTTAATCCTTACCTTACATCCCAGCTCCATCTGGTTCTCCTGTAGTCCCCCCCAAAGTCCCAAAAACTGCCCACCAGGAGGATAGCAGAGTCCATATAGGACTCTACCTCCTACCTGGCTTCCGGGAGAAGTTTGGCATTATTTGTATTCTTAGAAAGTGCCCCAAACTCTACTTACCTTCCCTCTTTTCCCCACTGCAAAGAACTCCCGGCAGCCGCGTCCATGATTGGCTGCCGCTCAGCCAATCACAGACGCGACTGCCGGTCCCGCCCCTCTGCTTGCATTTTCTCGCAAGCAGAGGGCCGGCAGCGAGACGGAGGAAAGAGGGGAGGTAAGTAGAGTTTGGGGCACTTTCTAAGAATAAAAATAGAGCGGTTGGGGCTGGGGGGACAAGGGGAATCATATATCAAAAATATTTTTAAGGGTGGACATACCCTTTAACTTTTTGGTCAGTCATTTCTGCATATCTTGGGCTGTGGAGCACATAGAGAGGTGGTTGATGGCTCGTTTTAAAGGTAGGAAACTGGCATTTCATTTAACTTAACTTGTCTGGAGACCACAGTTCCCCTTTAAGTTTGCACAATATTAGAAAACCATGCATGAAAGAATGATGAAGTCTACAAAGGGCCCACAGGATTATAGGCACAAAGAAACACAGTTTACCTGCAGAATAATTCATTCAATATACATTCATAATCTGGAAACATCCCTTTTATTAACATTAGAGGTATTTACCTATAGATTTACATGGATTAGGGCTGTCAGTATAACCATATTTCTTTCTTTCCATCTTAAACCCTTTAAACAGCTTTATCTCAGAACTAGGCATTTGAAAGAAACATCAGTCGATGACTAAGACAGTAGGTGTGTCTGTAAGGCTGGAATGCTGGGTTATAAGGCACAGGACTTACATCTTAATGAGGTATATTTCTCAACAGAAACTGCAAAACAAGACACGAGACACAAATTAATGTTTTTAGTGCTTTATCTTTTTATTAAGTGCTATAATTTGTAATATTCTGCCATGAATCTGGTGACAGGCAAATATTACCAGAGCTCATTAGAAATAAAAGACAAAAATAAAGAAGTGTGCATGAACCTAGAGCCAATTAACTAAACTCACAATAATACTAGTGACTAAACAGTAGGTCAAACGCACATCACCCTTGAAATCTTTGCAACACATTAATAATCAATCTCTAACATGGACTATGGAGATCTGGGGTTCCATTGATTGTCCAGGGTGCTTCCGGTGAGGACAGCACATTCAACATTTTTTACAATGACAGCAGTGGAGGTCCTGTTCAATTTTACCAATACGCTATATATATTTCTAACAGATGTTATTACTGTTTGACCGTGAAGCAGAACATTGCTCCTATAATGGCAAAACAAGTCCTAGTATTTGCTTATCTCTATTTAATCAGTGTTGGCCATCCAGGACGACCCCAGGGAATAAAATAAGTATGATTCATTTTAGATCCCGTATTAAGGCTTGTTCTCCATCTAGCAATCATACTGCCAAGTTAATACAAAAAGATGTCAAAAAGATGAATTGGCTTCCACCTATCTAATCTTTTAGCCATAGATAAGAAATTGAATGGCTATGGTTCTTTACATAATTATACATAGAATCGTTGGAAAATCAACAGGAAAAAATGTAGTTAGCTGGAGTTGGAGGCAAAAATATAACTGGAGGATCGAAACATTGCCTTATGCCAGCCACAAATGTGCCTTACCAAACGCCCATACACAAACGGAGTGTCAGACATAACGCCTGTTCACCCAGTGCCGGCCTTAGGATAAATAGCACCCTGTGCAAGATTTGTTACTGACGCCTAGCACCCAACCCCCCCCCCAAAAAAAAACCCCAAAACAAAAACACCCCCTGGGCACACACAATACTCCGTTGAATGCTGTTTGCCTTCAAATCAAGTACCCCACCTGCGCTTACTGTCTTTCAGTATCTTCAGTGCGTGCTTGTATATATACAGGGTTATTCAATAAAAGTTCTTATCATTAAAAATGGTGCTAATTTTGCCTCAACCAATCAGATGTTAGCTTTCAAATGTTAAATAAGATCTGATTGGTTGGGGCAAAATTAGCACTATTTTTAATGATAAGAACTTTTATTGAATCTCCCTGATGGTGCGTACATCATTATGTAACAAGTAACGTACTAACAGGGAGATGTAATAAAAGTTCTTATCGTTAAAAATGGTGCTAATTTTGCCCCAACTAATCAGATGTTAGCTTTCAAATGTTAAATAAGATCTGATTGGTTGGGGCATAATTAGCACCATTTTAAACGATAAGAACTTTTATTGAATAACCCTGTATATGCAAAGACAGAACAGCACAGCATACAGACATCTTAAGTAAGGCTTATATGTGTTGGGGCTTAGTATGTGGTGAGGTGCTGATACATATATTTGATCTGGAGGACCGTAACTAGAGGGGCTGTGTCACTGATGCACAACTCTGAGCTACAGGTCCGTGACCTAAGACTCCCAGCTGTTGCCCCCCTGGTAATGCAACCCGTGTGGTCGCACAGGTCGCCCATATCAAAGGCCGGTCCTGCGTTTACCGGACAGTCGTACATAGCAGGTCACATCGGCAATCTCACATCTGTTCCTATCTTTAGTGAAGACACACAATACAAGGATTGTAGAAGCACTCCAATTAGGCTAATTTACAACTACATTTAACGGAAGTGCTACTGATCTGGTCAAACATTTATACAAACATAGAAAAGATAATCAATGCACATTCCTGGGCCCCATACAATATCATATTATCTGCACACTGGCAAACTTTATAAACAAAGGGGTTTTAGTATACATTACTGTGATCACATGAATGAAAAGCCTTCCAACCACGTCAAGGTAACCCCAGTCTGGAAGGTCCCCAGTCTGGAAGGTCCTTGGTTGCTTCTCCTTTTAATGTTATTACTGTGCAGTTTCATGATTTATGAGTTTTTGCCCCTCTCACCTGGGCTAAAACTGTGATGCTTAAAGGGACAGTTCAGTGAAAATGATCAATATTTGTTAAATTGTTAGTTTGTGTAATGCCTTCTTAGTTAGTCTACATATTCTCTCCAATTTTGAAAAATCAGTTGATTTCATACCCTTTGCTGTTCCCTGCTGTTGACATTAGTGAGCTGAAATTTCGTCTTTTAACGGTCCTTCTTCTTCCCAGAATGCAGCACATCCTTGGAATGTTCCTAACAGTAATTTCTACTGATTGGCTGTTGGATGGGTCAAACATGCTCAGATCTCTACTGAGCAACTGAATCAACCCAGGTGCTGGGTCAAGGGCAAGACCATAACGGTCTCTACTAGGGGTCCTGCAAACAGGAAGTCAGTATTTCGGTTGAATTTATTTATACACAGACAAAATGCTGAATTGGCAGATTAAGGTCATTGGGATGATAAAACACTGCTCTTTATTCTGAAAAGTCTATGTATTTGCACTGAACTTCCCCTTTAAATGTAACCCGGAAATTCTTTGCTTTTCCCTAAGGTCCTTTATCTACAACAGAGATTTTCTCAGTCATTTCTGGTGAATTCTGCCAGCAGGTTGTCACAGACAATACTTAGGTCTTTTTGGCTTCATATGGCCTTTATATGTCCTAGATATATAAAAGATTGTGTAAAGGAAACCTTGCCACTCTAGAACAATGAGAAATTACAAAAATACACAAGTTGGTCCAAATGAAAGTTTGGCTAATAGTCCCTCAACTCTCTGAGGACAGAATGAATACATTCTCATTATATGGCATACTAAATGAGTGAACTAATGTTTTCTCGAACTGACTCCACGAACAATATCCAGGGTCTTTTAATTAAACCACCAGGATTAGAATATTACAACTTGAATAGACTTTAACGGTCACCAAAGAATTTAGCGATTTCTATATTGATTTCCTCTACAGTGGCGATAATTCCCAGTATCACTAATTTACAACTAGGATTGGAATCTTGGTGCAGTTTTTAAATACTTGTAGATATTGAAATGAATATATAATTCTCCACTTTACAAATTGGCAAAATATTTTATAAATAATAGTTTGTGTAACCGGTGATAAATCACAGTTTGTATTTACATTTCATCTGGTTTAGTAGACGCAGTTGGACAAATTTGAATGGTTCTGTATGTGTTTTATGGCGATCGCAGATTGCTGGTGAGTAAGATCTGGGCTTAGGGGCTGAAACAGGAGTAAAGGTGCCTGATTTCATCTTCATATTCAGGAAATCCCGACGGGATAGGACAGGATTTTCTAAATATTGCCAATGACTATAGATAGGTCATGAAGCAGAGGAGATACTGCCATTGGCATCACAACCTATGTGACTGAATGGAAAATTACCCGTTTAATGTCTATGTCTATGTCCTGAATGGATGATCCTTACGATGGAACGATTGATCCGTTCCATTGGAATCGGTTTAGGAGTTTGCGACTTCAATCGCCTGTCTATGGCCACCTAAAGACCTCCTGTCGCCATTACAATAATAATTATACATAACGAAGGTTCTTTTTTTGGTTGAATTAATCCTTTAACTTTTTGACCTTTACAGTACCACATGCTAATTTATAGAAAAGAGGCTAAACCTCATTCATCTTTTATCACCCAGTGTAAATGCGTATGAGTAATACTAATTAAATCTTAATTTAAATAAGGTGCGATATTAAAAGAAAAACAAACAATAGCTTCCTGTAAATTATGGTTTTTTCTCAGAATCGCCTGATATATTTGAACATTCTGTTGGCAGTTTTCAGCACACGACAGCAGAGATCGACATCTCACAGACATGGAAGCTGTTTGGGAGGTCTGAGTAATACATTGAGTATTGACTTGCAAATCAGACTGCAGTCCTAATCTTACCTTATGCTTGATTAAAGCTGGCAGGTAAAAATGACACGCTAACAGACAACGGGTGAGAGACTTATTATTATTTAACAGACTGCAGGTGCAATCTGGAAAATATCACAGTTACTGAGATGTCATTTGCATTTTAATATACAATCGCTGAAAACAACAGTTATAAAGTTTTGCTTGGGTCTCTTTAAATAAACATGTGCAAAAGCTACGTTGGAAGAATTGTTAAGAAGATCCAGGTGTGCTAAGGAGAGGGTTTGAAAAGTGAGGAAGTGACTGGACTGTCTGCTCTACTGAAAGTGGCCATACATTTTGAAGATATGTTAGGAAAAACAGGCTATATATATATATATATATATATATATATATACGGTAATTACCAAAATTGATCCTTTACCGTGGTTTAAAAATGCCACTAATAGCTTTATTTCATCTGACACAAGACACTATCATTATTATTATTGTAGATTTATATAGCGCCAACATCTTCAGTAGCGCTTTACAATTACATGTATACATTTACATAAGGCCCTGCCCCGGAGAGCTTACAATCTAAGCACATTTACTTGACACATACAACCTATCAGTATGTCTTTATGGTTGTGGGGGAAACTGGAATGCCCGGAGGAAACCCACCATGGGCCCCCTGATAGGGCCCCATCATAGTTTCTTAGTTACACCACTAATGATATATTTCTGAAAAGGGTGGGTGTGGCTAAAATGGCAGTGCAATGCGTTCACCGCTGTCCTTGATAACCCTTTCCAAGAATTCCTCCCTTTAAAATCCTGTGCTTGTCCCCTGGCTTAGAAGCTACCAATCAATATCTGTATTTTTAGGACTTTTACAAAGAAGCTTCTAATCTATACAAACAATAGAATTCTAGTGCACACACAATTCTAATTGCATATTCATAAAAGTTTACCTTTACACTAGAGAGTCAGCTTCAAGCATCCAGGCCACACAGGAGAAGCTGTCAGCTCATGTAGCCAAAAAGGCAAGTACCAGTAGGTTAGGACCCAGTTAAAGAAAGCAACCTTGATGTGGTGACTGGGCTTAAAATAATTTGGCCAACTTATTGAACTAATTGCTTTTATTTATCCAGGGTTTAGCAGACTGTTAGTAGTAGCAACCTTATGGAGGTAGCCAATATGTAATTAGAATTGTGTGTGCACTAGAATTCTATTGTCTGTATGGATTATATTTTTGGTCTCTAGTTGCACTTTAATATGGATGTACAACAGCCCAATTTTCTATATATTGAAGCTTCTAACCTATTTTACCCGTGTATACGAGGGAGGTGATATTACACAAACCACATATTTAACCCCCCGTGCAGTACACTTGGCTCCGAACATCTGGTTTTATTGGCGTAAAATGCAACATCAATGCAACTTCTCTGTATAGCCAAAGTAGAACTACGGGTTCTTTGGGAGGATAATTTTTTAGTGTAACAGATAAACATTATCTTCCTTACTGTGACAATATAAAGGACATTTATGGATTCATTGTAGGCAGCATAAGTGCAGAATTCATGCAGTGCGATACATTTTTATTGTGCGCCCATGTTTCTGCCAGGCATAAATATATGTGCTGGGCACCTGAATGGTAATAAAAGTACGGTAACAATCCTGGAACAAAAGTTAAACTACGTGAGATGTTTATGGGACCAACAAGCAGCTAACAAATCTGCCTTTGAGGTAATAATGAACTCAGGCACGCAAGCTGTTTAGAAACCTGTGCTGAAAAGAGATCATAATATTTACTGGCGAGTGCGGTGATGTTTTAAATTGCAAGTGTCATAGAGGAGAACTATTAACTTGTTACAAGCTAAAGGGGAAGTAAAGTGAGTAAAGAGTGGCAATTTGTGCAAATGTAACCTGAACCGCTCTATTTCTAAATGTATGATGCCCTGAAAGTTGGAGATATTTTCGCTGCTGCTCTCACTCATCTTTCTATGCTCTTTGCATGTTTTGAGGTAATGCGTGAGCCATTTTGTTCTCTTTCAAGCTTGTTGGTGTTTAGACCACTTACCTTTGTACCACTCTCTAGACCAGAAAATCAGAGTCCAGTTTCATGAGGTCCAAGTGCAAGTTAGGAGTGTTTCATAGCTTTGGAATGGTACAATATCCGTATAATTCTTGTGGTGTCTGCTACACTAATAAGTTCTGCACAGCCTCACCATGGACACTGCTCTGCTTACCCCCCCCCCCCTTCTTTCTTTTCTCTGCTAATTCTCTTAATTGTTACAGAAAGTGTGCTGGCAGGCAGCCAAAGATCTTTGGGGGGGGGGGGGGCACACATATTTTTTTTCTGGTTTGAGTGACAGGTTTTTCCTTGTAAATGCTGTGATTTCAAAAAATGATTTAGCAGAATCTACAGCTCAGCTTTTTTCTAAAGTAAAGATAACCTTTAAAGGGACAGTTCAGTTGAAAATATTTTAAAAAGTATTAGTTTATATTACACATACCAAGTTATTCTACATATTCTCTTTCATTTTGAAAAATCAGTTGAATTTCTACCCCTTAATATTCCCTCCTGTTGATATTAGTGAGCTGACATTTCAGGTTCTAACGGTCCTTCTTCTTCCCAGAATGCACCACATGCTTGGAATGTTCCTAACAGTAATTTCTACTGATTGGCTGTTGGATAGGTCAAACATGCTCAGATCTCTACTGAGCAACTGAATCAACCCAGGCGCTGGGTCAAGGGCAAGACCATAACGGTCTCTACTAGGGGTCCTGCAAACAGGAAGTCAGTATTTCGGTTGCATTTATTTATACACAGCAAAAATGCTGAATTGGCAGATTAAGGTCATTGGGATGGAAAAATACTGCTTTTTTTTCTGAAAAGCATATGTATTTGCACTGAACTTCCCCTTTAATCACTTCATTTTGGGATATACTCAGAATAGGACAATTAGCCTTTAAATTATTTTATCTTATTTATTAAAAGATAAAAAATAAGAAAAATACGGAAAAATGCTAAATTACTGAACATAAAAGGTAACACACAGGTGAGAGTAAATGGGATAAAAGAAAGAATACTTGGCATCTGAAAAATCCATGAGCACAGTCCAGGAAACTTGTTAATCCAATATGGGAAAAATGATATTCCCCAGTGGAAGCCAATATAAGGTCTGTCTGATTGGCTAGATGTTCCTTAAGTGGATATTATGACGGACTGTTGGGCTGAGTCCATACTCCCAATTTATCCTTTCTCCTGAAAATGGGAGCAGACTGGTCTCTAGAGGGCGGGCTTGGTTCTGCCCTGAATGGTGTTTGGAGGGAATTTTTAAACTCCAATTTCCCTCGAGTAACGTAAAAGTCACATTCAAAAAATTAACATGGTTGTCATTCCCTAATTTTAAACAATAAAATGATGCCAAACATGACATATATTGGAGTTTCTATGAACAAGAAGTAAAGAAGTAATATGTTTACCTCACTATACAAGGTTTGGAAGGTTTTCCGTGGCGATGTGCGGTGGTAATTTAAGTCTGAAAATAACAGACTTTTATAAATATGTCCCTTTGTTAATAATCTAGGACCATAAAGATGAACAGGGAGAATACCCAGAGCCTTATTTACTCTGGGCAAATCTCCCGTAGCAGATTTACCAAAGGTTGTGTGGTTCTGGGTAAATTAAGTATTTAACGCCAGCTATCAGCTGCCACTGGAAAGTCAGGAGTAGTTACTTTTAGTTTTTTTTTTAGTTTTTTGCTACATTTATAAGAGTAACAAGGATTCCACAGAAGCAAAGATACAAACCAAATATTTGATAGAGAATAAAAAAAAAAGACCAATATTAATGTTAATTAAAGTGTAGATTTAAAGTTACTGGGTATTTCTAATTGATTAGATAAATGTCATTGTGTTGATGTTACCAGGGATGTTTTTGGGGAGCATTCTGTCTCCACCCCTAAACACTTTCCCCTGTATAGCTTGTGCTCCATTTCTTAAGGCAAATACCTCAGGTCCTCTCATGGGAGATTCTCCCCTGGATGCTACCAAGAAAAAGTATTTTTATAGCGATACTGTCTGCCTTGTTTTTATGTTTTGTTCAGCTTGTTTGGATATTGCTTTCTTCAATATATATGTTGATGTAATTTGTGTTATAGAGGTAAGAATGTCATTTCTAGCTGGTTTATCTGGGTAGTGATAATATTGATGGTTTATTTATTTTATGGTGCCTTTATTATGTGCTTTGTAGCTGGATGAAACAAATAATGTAATGACAAGAAAGGTGCGCCGATGTTTACAAAATGTCTTTAAATTGGCTAGAGGGAAGACACAAGAAGCTAGATCTCCATCTCAAGGTCAGTAAGGAAATATCAGATTCCTGTTCTCCTTATGTTATACGGTTATTGCTAAATGTTTGGTTTAAGGGAGATTACACTTAACCCTTAATATTATAATACCCAGGAACTAATGTATTGCTGATTATGGCACATCATATGCTATTGGGATCTCTTTAATATCTTCTGCTTTAGGGAGATTGCGCTTAACCCTTAATATTATAATACACATATATATATATACAACAAGGGAGAAGATCCTTTGCACTCCCAACCAATAGTCAAGGACTGGAGTGCTCCCATGAAAGTATCCAACAATGAAGATCAAAGATCTCAGGATTACAGGAAATTAATCGTCAGGATTACAGAGTAACTACAGCCAATGGAATTTAAAGGTGAGTGACTCTCCCCATCCAACCCACGTTTCGCCCCTGTTAAAAACTTCATATCCCATGTTAAAATATTAATCCATACCATAACAAAGACACTTTATGGGTTTATATTTTAACATGGGACACAAACGAGGTTTTGCTACAATGGGTTTTCGACTGTGGGAGGGCAGTGATCACCTCATAAGTGATATGGTACACCCAGATAAAGATGGGGGTTGTATGTACCGGGGACTGGGAGGAATATATGTATCTCTCGTCATTAGATACTTAACATAACAGCTCATGGAGGTTTCCACAGGGCGGGATATGGTTTGGATGGGGAGGGTCACTCACCTTTAAATTAAATTGGCTGTTTAGTTACCCTAGCATAAATGTAAGGTACCTATCACCAAAGGCAGCACATCCACCGGTCACAATGCCAAAAGTAGTTAAAAACTTATTACTTTATTTCATATCACAAACTAAACTCCATGTAGGTCCCACCAAGGTGTATCCCTATTCCTGTTTGCTTGCTAGACTGTTATGTCACTTTGTTACCCTGTAATCCTGACAACGGCCATGAGTAAGATGGCCGAAATGCATCAATTATCTTACAATAAACTTACTTTTATCTACTTATGATCTCCAGATGAGTGTCCTTCTGATCTCTGATCTCTCTCTCTATATTACATATATATATATATATATATGGATTTAGTTCTGTCTCTAAACTTAACTTGAGTTTTCTTTACTATGATCAACTTTTCTTTTTTAATAACAGAACACACGCTGGGTTGTATTTCTACCTTCAATTCATTTTGAAGATACAGTACAGGGGTGTCCTCACTTTTTTGAAAGCTACCATATCTCCTGCTATTTCTGCTGACATGCAATATATGCATAAGCAAGGGACGTATATTGAGGTAACTGGGCAGACCGCTGTCAATCTTCAAAATGCTCCTGCTCTGCTTTCAGAGAACAAGAGGAAGTAGGAATACACACCCTTACCTCCCCACCATTATATATGACAAATAGGAATAATCTGTGGAATTAAAATTTTGTGACATGAAAAATGTACCGTGTTCAATGCTCGACTTCACATCATCTTTTTTTCGTTCTGTCTTGAAATAATTAAGGTGAGACTAATTGGAGACTAATTGGAGAATAATATTTAGAAGCAGACAGAGGTTGGTAAGAACATGTTAACTGCCAGTAAACTGACGTACAACAAACAATGCTATCTTGCTACTTTACGGATGTTTCTCTGTTCATGATGAGGGTAGAGAGCTGAGTGACCTTGATGCTTCTGTCTTTTCATATTTCCTTCCGCTTGGCTGAAACCTTCTGAAGAGAATCTCAAGTTGTGAGATGTCTCATGGGATTTACCAACTGAACTATAAAACGTGTTATTTTAGAACACAATGATGGTTAAAAAAAGTAATAATGAAATCTAGACAAACGATACATATTTCTGTGTTTGGGTTTAAACCACGCGTTTCAGCATTTAGAATACGGAATGCAGGAGAATTTAGACTTTTCATAAAGAATATTTTCATGCGGCCGAAGATGCTTGATGATCATTGAGGTTTTTGATGTCATGACTGGGTCTACAAAAATATATATTTTTAAATTCCTGTAAAGCTGTGTAAAGCGCAATGATAAGGTACACAATGAACAGTCAGCAAACAAAAAAAAATCTCATCTATTTTATTTGAAGCTTTCTATTTTTGTTGAAAAAAAAAGTAGAAAAAGGTAAGACTTGATATCACTTTCCCTATAAGATTCACGATTGTCAATGTTCTTCAAAGGTAAATGTGAACACAATAGATGCTTTTCGGGTTTTTCAGATGTACAGTATATGTTAACCTGTGTGTGACCTTTGGGAAATCAATAGCCCTGATATATTCTGCCTAGATCCAGTTGCAGGATTCAGCAATTCCAATGCATCTCTAAGGGATGATGTCAAAGCGGATTAAAGCAGATGTCACTTGGGGCATAGTGACATCACACTATTGTTGAAATTCCGTTTTCATGCTATAGAAAAATGCTGATAGGAACACGGCAATGTGGAGGTTAGTACACAAAGGTAAAGAAAATAAAAATGATAAAATTGGCCTGGAGGTTAGATTGTAAAGGTTCACTGCCTGACACAATTAAAGGTGTAGGATTCACTGACAACACATGGAGCTATAGCAAAGCCTTCTTAGCAACCCAAGCTGTTTGTGGGCCGTACACTGCAAGGAGAAGCATATTAATTGATTGCAACATTTATTTGCAGTTGCATGTATATATGCATAACATTTACAATACTGTATGTACATGGCTATAAATCTGTCTGATTGTGGGGAATGGAGCTAATGTGTCTCTATTGACCGTCCCAAGATGGCATTTTTAACAGATTTTTTTGATACTTGTTAAAGGGCAAATAAACAATTCATAAATACCACAATTAAATAACGGCAATCAGGGTGAGGACCTAAACTGTAGGGTCCTTGCCCTTGGGTCCTACCTAAAGACAGAGAAATAAGTCTTGCAGTTGTCATAGCCCTGGACTTATCATTTATGTTATATCAATTACTATTTAAATTTTCCAACCGCATTGCAGCACATTATTAGAGATATTCAAGCTCACGATTTGTCACTGGAACCCAACACTAGCGGCACTTTTGAACTTTTGTTAGTTGGCCGGCCATTTCATGTAACATGGCTCCGATTTACCGCAATTCTGCCAATTCCTGCTGTCCCGCATCACAAGTCCTTCAATTGGCATCACAAGTGCTACCTTGGGGAACCCTGCCACAGGCTAATTTATATGGTCAATTTAAAGGTTTTTATCAGACATTTATGATCCAGGAAATGATCGGTAAAGGTATCACAAAATAGCGATTAATCGCATCTATAAATACGTCGCTAAGGATCAGACTTGTTAGTTAATCAGCATTGCTTATGCTTGGGACACGTGCATTAAAGTCTATGTGCAAAAATATCCATAAATTTGATATTAAGTCAATGAAACTGTGACAGATTCCTTAGGATGGGTGCACATGAAGGGACTATTTCTCCCGGCCGAGCGCTTGCTACGAGTGAGCGCTCAGCCAGGACTAATGTCTGTCGGTCTCTGCAATAGTGGCCGCGGCCAACAGTTCTTGCGGCTGATCATGCGGTCCCATAGGGAACAGCACGACTGGGTGTGATTTACCAGCATGTCCGATATGGACGATCGACATCGTTCACTGTGGTGGCCAAAAGCGGCACAGATTTTTCACCCCAATCGACCGTTACATGGAAGTATTGGTCGATTGGGCTGAAAAAACTGCCCGTGTGTACCCAGCCTTAAATAGAAAACAGCACACTTCTCTGGTGTGTGTCCTGCGTCTGTATCTAATTTTGTGTCTCTATCTCAAAAATTGTGGGGGGAGATACAGTCCAAAAAATTGGGTGGAATAAGAAGAAAGAAAAATGAATTAAATGGTTTTCTCTAACCTGCTTGATTCCCTATTAGGCCCAACCTGTTAATTGGCACAACTTAACTTGGTAACTTGGTTGTTTTAGTTCTTTTTATTCTCCTCTGAAAAAGTCTGTCTGGGGATTGCTGAATTCTACTGCCATGCCATGGAGAATTAATGCTGATTGGTAATTAAATGTTGTCTGTATAATGAGATAAATAAAATAAATGAATATCCGTTATTCACTTCATTACCGAATTATAAACACAGTAAGTAAAGTTCTTAATTGAATTTTCCATAAACGTTTTATGGTTTATGAAGATAGGACAAGTATTTAACAGCTGAAGGAAAACGGGTAATTGTATTGTTAATTATTTCTCTAATAACCTCCTTTTACTTTACCAATTATCAATATTTAAAAGTTATGTACAGGCTCTGTACCGATTCTAATAAAGATATCTAAACAACTACCTTCAAGTATTGAGGCTTCGTCTTGTCAGTGGATCAAAGGAACGAGCCCCTAGTGTTTCACCAATATTGGGAGTTCCACACACTCTATGAGCCGTATTTATAAAGAGGCGGTATTGAGAATTTTTTTTATTTCAGCCGTTATAGTTTAACAAACATTCAAAGATTTATGAACATTTGTTCGTAAATAGATCTTATATTTGAAAGGCTCCTTTATTGTAGCATATATGGAGAGCTATGAAGGACAGAGAGAAATCAACACTTCTGCTACTGACAAATTCCAATTTTGCAGCCAATACACATCTAGCTGGGGTTTTTAATCAGCTGCCACGGTAAACTCTGTAATGGCCGGTAACCAGTTTACATTGCAACCTATGGGGTCTCCTATGTGACCGTTACGGACTACTTCTTAGATATGCCATATACTTAACAATGACTTTTTCTGACTTACCTTACTACTTACTAATACACAGGAGTGTTTCTAGACTTTTTGCCACCAGAGCCAAACATTGAAAAGACGCCCCCCACCCAACCAAAAACCAGAAGTGAAAGGGTTGTAACGCACACTTCTTTGAAGTAGCAGCAAATTTTAAAAGTAGAAGTTAAAGTGAGTAAGGGAAAAATATATTTTTTGCTGGTCAGCCTGTTGCCCATCTCAGGTACTGTGCATGTTACAGAATCAAGGCACGTGCTGCGCTGGGACAAATGTTTCCCCTTGCCTCATTAGAGATACACCCCTGCTGATGCAAACAGAGTCTATGGGAAGTGTTTTTAATTAATTCCTGTATTTTTTAAGATGTCACTTTTGCTCTCCATAAAGGCTACAATAAAGGAGCCTTTTAAATACAATATCTAGAGTTTACCTGATTTTCCCAATTTTGTATGTCTTATTTTATCGCAGAATGAAGTGCCAGGAGAATGATATGTAGATGTTGGGAGGTTGAACCGCCAGAATTTCCGGATTAGATTCAATGGTCGAATTTCAAATCCATCCAATGTCTAACTTATTTATGAGCACCATTAGAGAGATATGTAAATAAGTGGGAAGAAGGAATATGATATGTTAAGTGGACCCTTTAGTGCTTCCTGATGGGCCCTCAGTTTTTATTTTCTGGTGGATCCTTGGTTTATATTTTCTTGTGGGCCCTAAGTTTATATTTTCTGTTGGGCCCTTGGTTTATATTTCCTGGTGGGCCCTTGTTTTATATTTCTTGGTGGGCTCTTGGTTTATATTTCCTGATTGGCCCTAGGTTTATATTTCCTTGTGGGCCTTTGGTTTATATTTTCTGGTGAGCTCCAGGTTTGTATTTCCTGGTGGGCCCTTGGTTTATATTTTCTGGTGAGCCCTAGTTTTGTATTTTATGGTGGGCCCTTGGTTTATATTTTCTGGTGAGCCCTAGGTTTGTATTTCCTGGTGGGCCCTTGGTTTATATTTTCTGGTGAGCCCTAGTTTGGTATTTTATGGTGGGCCCTTGGTTTATATTTTCTGGTGAGCCCCAGGTTTGTATTTCCTGGTGGGCCCTTGGTTTATATTTTCTGGTGAGCCCTAGTTTTGTATTTTATGGTGGGCCCTTGGTTTATATTTTCTGGTGATCCCTAGGTTTGTATTTTATGGTGGGCCCTTGGTTTATATTTTCTGGTGAGCCCTAGGTTTGTATTTCCTGGTGGGCCCTTGGTTTATATTTCTGTGATGCCCTAGGTTTGTATTCCTGGTGGGCCCTTGGTTTTATTTTCGTGTGACCCTAGGTTTGTATTTCATTGTGGCCTGGTTTATATTTTCTGGTGAGCCCTAGGTTTTGTTTCCTGGTGGGCCCTTGGTTTATATTTTCTGATGAGCCCTAGGTTTGTATTTCATGGTGGATCCTTGGTTTATATTTTCTGGTGAGCCCTAGGTTTGTATTTCCTGGTGGGCCCTTGGTTTATATTTTCTGGTGGGCCCTAGGTTTGTATTTCATGGTGGATCCTTGGTTTAAATTTTTGATGAGCCCTAGGTTAATATTTCCTGGTGGGAACTTGGTTTATATTTTCTGGTTGGCCCTTGGTTTATATTTTCTGGTTGGCCCTCCGTTTATATTTTCTGGTTGGCCCTTGGTTTATATTCTCCTGGTGGGCCCTTGGTTTATATTTTCTGGTTGGCCCTTGGTTTATATTTTCTGGTGGGCCCTCCGTTTATATTTTCTGGTTGGCCCTTGGTTTATATTTCCTGGTTGGCCCTTGGTTTATATTTTCTGGTGGGCCCTTGGTTTATATATCCTGGTGGACCCTTGGTTTTTATTTCCTAGTGGACCATTGTTTTTGTATTTCCTGATGGGCCCTTGGTTTTTATTTCTTGGTGGGCCCCCACACCCAAATCCGATATGTCTTTCCATCTTTTCTCAAACACAGATGTTTCACATTATTTCACGTTATTCTGTTTCAGTTCTTTATAAAGTTTTCTGTAAGAGGATCCCACTTATGATTTTATTACTTTCATTGTGAGTCAATTTGTTATGGCCAATCCAAAGTCAACGATTCCAACGAATGTCAGTTAACACCTCATCTAGTTCATTCGAAGTTAGGGAAAAGTTTAGCAAAACCCCATAAATGTACTTTCCAATGGTTTAAATGCCAAATCCACGTTTTACCTTGTAACTGTCACAGAAATGGTTTCCCACCTGTAAATAAATGAATCCAACAAATGGGAAATTAAATAAACATAGACAAATGTATTTATTCCATTAAACCATGAATTCAAGCTAAAAAATATAAATAAGTCTGAATGGGTTGAATAATTCATAATCATAACTAATAGCTGTAAATTTCACCTGCAATTCTTTAGGAAAAAAGCAAATAAAGGGAGTTGAAATTCATTAGCAAAGTTTCATTATAATTGTAGAATTCAGTGGGATTCAGTAGATAAAGCCACAACTAATGTAATAACAGCTGGGATCGATCAAAGCATGCTGTTTGGCCGTTTCAAAGACAGAAGGGGGTTTATTCACATTATTAGCTAGCACAACACTGCTTAGGTTCCCTGGGGCAGTTAAAATAGTTTTCATTTTAATGGGGGGGGGCAAGGTAGAAATAGGGGGAAAAGATGGATTTTGATTAGAATCATTTATTGACGCTGAACACATTAAAACAATAATGTCAGTGAAATAGAATGAATAAATAATAATAATAAAATAAATAAGTAAAAAGAGCGGTTAAGACAGAGCACCAGATACTTAATGGAATGTGGCAGCCATCTGACGGAGAACTGGACTATCTGAGAATCGTCCAATGGTACAGTGGAAAATAAATCAGAAGAGCCTTCTGGGTGATTCAGAAGAAGAGGCATGTCCTCCTACCCAGAGGGAATTTCATTCCTTATAGACTCTTCTCTAATTAAATGAGAGAATCTAATTCTTTCATTTAATGTATCAGTGATTTTTATACTTCTTGAGTATATGTAAAACCCTAAGATGGATATTACTTCGGAGACAAGTAATACATTTTGCAGAACTGGATTGGGGACGGGGAAAAAAAAGACATTTCATTTTCTCTTCATCTTATGAACTCAAGCAATAAAATATTCTCTCCGCTAGGAACGCACACACATTTTACTGCATTAAGGAGCAGATTGCACATTCTACCGGCGTCATATGCAAGTTATCGCACCCATCACATTTTTTCCAAGACGTTTTAAGAATATAACGATAGTTGCAAGAGAAATTTAATCCCGGAGCATCTGTTAGGTTCAAGGTTGGCATCACATCTTTCTCCTTTTTTTTTTTACATTTTTACTTTAAAGTTTACACGGCATGATTCAAAAATAAAAACTCAGGGATGGGCGTAAAGAGAAACTGAGAGAAGCAGACAGAGAGATTGATTTTATAAGCTCCATTCCCAGGTGTTGAAAAGAAATAAAAAAAAAAATTAAAAAATGAAGAAAAAGCTGAGAATTTTACGATCCCGCGCCAAGACTATTTTTCTCAGGGAGAAAATATAATTTATTTTTAAAAAAAAAATGAATGGCTTCCTGATTTTTAAAAAACGGTTGTAGACACCGTTAGAGGAAGGAGAAAAATGGAATTGAACACATATGGCCTTCAAGCAATATAGGCAGACAAGCAGAAAATGCAAGTACTACATAAGGAATTCAAAGTCAACCTCGGAATACCAATGAGATTGTGAAGCGGAGAGCCTTTATTTCTTAGCGGGTAGCAGATGTAAGGATTTGTACGCTGTAGGACTTCTTTGGGGCTCGGATTCTAAATTGTAAAATGGAATGATGAAACCCTCTAAGCTTACGTCTCAATTGTGAATATTCTGTCCTAAGAAACAAAGCATAAATGTTTTGCAAAATCCATGTGTAGACACAGTGATAAATCTATCCATGAATTCATCACAATCACAAAGTCTCAGATACATTTCCTACCCCTGATAGATGGCTGGATAGCAGGTTCCCAGAAATCTGAAAGGTATTTTTAATGAGCTACTTTAGTGATTACTCTTCTAATGTAAACAATACCAACAGACAAATTGGGTTTTTTGTTGTTGGTTAGATTATAAATGGAACTCATTCATCAAACTGCAGAGTTGAACATGGTGTCCTGCTGGGATCAGTATTAGTATTACTGCTGTTTAATTTATACACAAACGACATTGAAGGGTCTTAAGAACCCACATCCTAAAATATATGCACATAACAAGCCAAGGAGATACACAAAGGAGCAAAAGTAATAAATGTTTTGCTGAATCTAGTTATTAATGCATAAATCCCCTTGTTCAATGTCTATACAAATAAAAGTCAGAATATTTTCAACATGGAACTTCCATTTTGTATTCGTTTTAAAGAACAAATTAGAGAGAAATTCATCCAGACCAGCGTCTGCTCTCTTGACTGCTATTTTATTTATTGAATTTCTCTCTTACCAACCTCACGTAAGGCAACGTCCTCTTAAATCTAATATAATATTCATTTTCTTGCATTGGCTCTGTAACACGCAGTATACTTGCATGGAGCTTTAGATACAAAGATGCAGAATAAAGGCTGAGCATTTTATTAGCATACGCTAAAACAGACCATTAAACGCGCAGCTATAAAATAAGTTTATTATTGTGAATACAAGAGCAGAAAAATCAGTCTACTGTGGACATATTCCCTCTGTTTTAGACAATTATATAAGGAATACAAGGGTCAACTTCTGTTACCATTTTACTGACTAATCCTTTTAAATGATTTGCTTTGACTTGATTTACACCTCTTAATACAGAAATATTAGGCTGCAATCAACCAGTGTCTATCATACCAAGTTACAGCTGATCGACCACTTTTTCTACTGGTCAATTAAATTTTGCGAGAAGTGGCGAGAAGGCATTTCTGTTTTTTTTTTCTTTGCTGGAGAAAGATTTTAAAAATCAATCTTTATTTTAAACTTTTCCATGGTATGTTTCCTTTTTAAGATAATTTTAAAAAAAGTGTCCTGGTGGTTTTTAAAAGAGCTCACACTTTTTTAAAAAGGCAAAAACATGTTTTAGACTCCTTACACCATTTGGCAAAAAAATCGCCTTTTGCAATACAACTTAACACTAGATTTTTGGCGATGTTAATAACGGATTTCACCTTAGTGAAGATTAATGCTAGATAACTTTGCTCTTTTAAAAACACGGTGACATTTTTAAAAAAATGTGTAGCGAAATCTGACGTAATTTTCTAGTAGAAAGAGCTGGAGGCACAATTAGAACTCATCTTTTAGTTAAGACAGACATGTAGTGACGTTGTATTGCCTTATGGGAATGACGCCTGAAATAAAAGTGGCCATGGTTTATATTTTCTTCAATTTTGATGTTTATAGTGGATTGGTTTGGAGTGGTAACCATGTGATCATATCCTACTAAAGATCTCAACACATGTACCTTCTGATTTACCATTCTTGGTGATTCTTTATAGTAAATGGGTCACCCTTCTATCCCAAATCTCAGCTATTATTGTTATATATATTATTTTTATATATAACATTAAACACACCAAGTAAAAACCCAATTCCATATTTATGTTGAAGTCTTTCTGTGGATAAAAGTGAAAATAACTTCCTTTTAATCATTGGGGATTAAGGCTTGGCCTTTGTGAATTCCCATAAGCAAATCTATCCCCAGAGAGTCCTATGTGTAGACGTGAATACATTACAAAGTCATTATTATATATCTGTGTGCATTAAAGCAAGAAATTACCTGTTTTCTGACAAGCTTTCTTTAAAACATGAATGACATCTTTCAAACCTCAGACATTTTTTTCCAACAATATGTTTTGATTTGATGTTGATTGATAAAAACAAGGCAGACATAAAGATGTATCCAACACAGTGTTATTTGTTTGTGAACCCCAAACGCAAAACCTTGCATTTAAATAATAACGGGGAAGTTTACGGAGAGATGCTATTGGCTATTTCCATCTAAGTTACGTTAACCAATGTACCAAGGGTTACTGGGGCTTTAGGAGCAAGTTGATGGCAATGCACCAAGCCAATAGCGGCTTTTTAGCTAGAGATAAAGATTCTGAATGGGTTAACCCCTTTCACGATGTAGAGAGAGACGCTATCAGCCCCTAACAGGAGCAATAGAGGGTGATAGTGGCTCTCTACACATCGCCCTGTATGAGTATATTTGGTAAGTCCTTTTTTTAGTTGTAACACTTGCTTTATATTTATTTCAAATCCATTTCTGTAAGATAGATGTATAGATGTATTGTATTACATAACGACAGTGTAAGGAGTAATGTATCCCTTTGAGTGCACTTAACTGTTGGCTTTCTTCCCGGATTGCAGCAATCACTGCACCTACTCCCGAGCACCTTCTCTGTAAAACCTCTCTAAGGACGCGAGGACCAGGGTGGAGAAGGGTGGAGTGAGAAGGTAAGCGTTTTTGGCTTCAGGGACCTTAGGGAGGTAAGTAACTATATAATGATCTCAGGGTTTGGGGGATAGGGAAGGTAAGTAGAGAATTAGCTTCCTAACATTGCATAAAAAACATTGTGCATGGTAATAGGATATCATATTATGGATGTAATTGGTTGAATCTCCCATGAGGTCAGGCACTGGATCTGTATAGCCAACTATAGTGTGTATGTGTAACCTGGAATAAATACATCTAATATCAAGTCTTAACTTTACCTTTAAGGCAATGCAATGATCTCACTGTGCCTCACATTGCATTCCAGTTCCATAATAACCATCTGTATGTTTATGACCTGCTCATCTGCTGCTCGTAAGACCCACAATTCCTGTATTGTTTTAAAGATGGCCGCCTGCGATGCAAAAATTTTTTAAAAGCAGCGCTAAACCCTGATAGATTGCCGCAAGGTTAGCACAGCTTTAAGATTGCAGTTCTCAGTAAAAGATCAATATTTAGTTTTTTGCCTTAAAAATGTGAAGAGATAAAATTGCATTCATAGTTTATAAAGGAAACTCTATCTACATTTTCAGCTAGTGGATGAAATGTTTTTCTATGGGCTGAAAAGGTCAGCATAAGTTAACAGTTACGTATTATCAAATAAACGATCCATCAAACAGAATGAAAATGTATTTTAAAGCCAAGGGAGATTTAAATCATACGGTACTTTAATGCATACAGTGACCTGTACGAAATAGGCCTCAAAACTTGATGTGCAGAAACTAACCTAGCTGACAACTCAGAGTAAATCCTGTTTGCAAAGGGTCAGCAGACTAACATTTTCTATATATTACTGGCGTTACTGCGTTTCTTATACAGTCCCTTCTGCTTTGTAACAAATCCTACATGGAATCATTTTTAAAATGTTACAATATTTTATTTTCAAGAAAACATCTTGATAAAAGGAAACGTGGTGTTTCCGTAAGTATTTGAATGATTTCAACCATAAGCTCTGTGTTTACACAGGAGAAAAACAATTGTCTACTGGGGACAAAACTTCCTAACAGCCTTGGTTTTACCAAGGGATTAATAGTAAAGCTGCTACTTTTTCTGGATAGAACGGCCTCGTAGCCAAAGGTAAGTTGTCATCCCAATGAATATAGGGCAATATTTATAAAGGGCCGATATCGCTCAATACCAATATCCATTTTATTTTAGCAGGCCAGTAAAAATTTTAATTTTGGACAACGTCTGAATGAGTCCCATTTTATTAAATAGCATGTTACACCCTAAATAATTGTATTAGGTCATTGGCAATGCTCTTTAATGGTGCCTTGTGGGAAAGACACCAACACATGGGGCACAGGTGGAGGAATTTATTTTTTCTAAGGTCTCCATATTTTTTGGAATTATCACATCAAAAGTTTCTCTTCACCAATCAGTCTCCCTTTAACTAATGTTCTTTGCAAGTTCAACAATGAATTTAAGCCATATAAATCTTAGAGGAACTGTATGACCCACCCTGTGCCACTTTTGAACATATTGCATTGAAACAAGCTGGTAACTGGCACACTTTTCAACTTAAGAACTGTTCTGTTTATGTATTAATTAAAGAACAGGAGGTAAAGGAGCTATGACTTACATCCTGTTCTTCAATTAATCTAACAGGAGCCGGGAACATAGGGAGGAAACCTAGCCGCAAGCCTGATCCACCTCGGGCTCCTCCGGCTTTATCTAAACTATAGTGCGCAATTAGCGTGCAAGCGCGCTATAGTTTAGTTAAAGCCAGAAACAGTCAGGACCTGTCAGAGGAGCCAGCAGTGAATCATGCTCATGGGTAAATTTTCTATCTTCATTCCCGGCTCCTGTCAGATTAATTGAAGAACGGGAGGTTAGACATAGCTTCTTTACCTCCTGTTCTTCAATTAATGCAAAAACGGAATAGTTCATATTCTGAGCATTAAAGAATCTGGTAAATGGAACACATTCCCTTTCTTTCATAGTCTTCATCTCAGATACTGGCAGGTGGTATGCATACTCACATTTTGTTTGCCATCCTCACACCAGCAGTCCAGACATTAGTACAATCTTATATCTTTCCATTGCTAACTTCAGAACATGTTACTACAGTTTTCTTTAAATCCTTCATTGTGATTGACAGCTCTCCCCTACCACCTATTATTATTATTATTATTGCGGATTTATATAGTCTAATGATGAGTACCAGTTTTGAGAATAGCCTAGTTTCAAAGCAGAATGTTCTGTTGTTTGAGGAGAGCTTTGCTGGAAAAAGATAGGGCATCTACTGTGTATTTGGGGTGTCAGATTTCCCTTTGTATATTGGTTATGTGACCCTGGTTGTGGGAATTGTAATTAGTCCTCTGTCATCAGGACAGTCCTACCCTTATAGGGATGTAACATAGTAATGGAGGTTGTATAAAGACATCCGTCCATCTAGTCCAACCTTGATACCCTACCCATAATGTCTGTATAACAGTTACATAGTAACATAGTAATGGAGGTTGTATAAAGACATACGTCCATCTAGTCCAACCTTTATAACCTACCAATAATGCCTGTCTAACAGTTACATAGTAACATAGTATTGGAGGTTGTATAAAGACATACGTCCATCTAGTCCAACCTTTATAACCTACCCATAATGTCTGTATAACAGTTACATAGTAACATAGTATTGGAGGTTGTATAAAGACATATGTCCACCTAGTCCAACCTTTATACCCTACCCATAATGTCTGTATAACAGTTACATAGTAACATAGTAATGGAGGTTGTATAAAGACATATGTCCATCTAGTCCAACCTTTATACCCTACTCATAATGTCTGTATAACAGTTACATAGTAACATAGTATTGGAGGTTGTATAAAGACATACGTCCATCTAGTCCAACCTTTATACCCTACCCATAATGTCTGTATAACAGTTACATAGTAACATAGTATTGGAGGTTGTATAAAGACTACGTCCATCTAGTCCAACCTTTTAACCCTACCCATATGTCTATCTAACAGTTCATAGTAACATAGTATTGAGGTGTATAAAGACATATGTCCATCTAGTCCAACCTTTATACCCTACCCATAATGTCGTATAACAGTTACATAGTAATATAGATTGGAGTTGATAAAGACATACTCCATCTAGTCCAACCTTTATACCCTACCCATAATGTCTGTAAACAGTTACATAGTAATATAGTATTGGAGGTTGTATAAAGACATACGTCCATCTAGTCCAACCTTTATACCTACCCATAATGTCTGTACAGTTACAAAGTAACAAGTAATGGAGGTTGTATAAAGACATACGTCCATCTAGTCCAACCTTTATACCCTACCCATAATGTCTGTTAAACAGTTCATAGTAACATAGTATTGGAGGTTGTAAAAAGACATATGTCCATCTAGTCCAACCTTTATACCCTACCCATAATGTCTGTATAACAGTTACAAAGTAACATAGTATTGGAGGTTGTACAAAGACATACGTCCATCTAGTCCAACCTTTATACCCTACCCATAATGTCTGTATAACAGTTACAAAGTAACATAGTAATGGAGGTTGTATAAAGACATATGTCCATCTAGTCCAACCTTTATACCCTACCCATATGTCTGTATAACAGTTACATAGTAACATAGTATTGGAGGTTGTATAAAGACATACGTCCATCTAGTCCAACCTTTATACCCTACCCACAATGTCTGTCTAACAGTTACATAGTAACATAGTATTGGAGGTTGTATAAAGACATACGTCCATCTAGTCCAACCTTTATAACCTACCAATAATGCCTGTCTAACAGTTACATAGTAACATAGTAATGGAGGTTGTATTAAGACATACGTCCATCTGGTCCAACCTTTATAACCTACCCATAATGCCTGTCTAACAGTAACATACGAACATAGTATTGATGTTGTATATAGACATCATCCTCTAGTCCAACCTTTATACCCTACCCATAATGTCTGTCTAACAGTTACATAGTAACATAGTATTGGAGGTTGTATAAAACACACGTCCATCTAGTCCAACCTTTATACCCTACCCATAATGTCTGTCTAACAGTTACATAGTAACATAGTATTGGAGGTTGCATAAAGACATACGTCCATCTAGTCCAACCTTTATACCCTACCCATAATGTCTGTCTAACAGTTACATAGTAACAGTATTGGAGGTTTTATAAAGACATACATCCTTCTAGTCCAACCTTTATACCCTACCCATAATGTCTGTCTAACAGTTACAAAGTAACATAGTATTGGAGGTTGAATAAAGACATACGTCCATCTAGTCCAACCTTTATACCTTACCCATAATGTCTGTCAAACAGTTACATAATAACATAGTATTGAGGTTGTATAAAGACATACGTCCATCTAGTCCAACCTTTATACCCTACCCATAATGTCTGTATAACAGTTACATAGACATAGTATTAGAGGTTGTATAAAGACATACGTCCATCTAGTCCAACCTTTATACCCTACCCATAATGTCTGTATAACAGTTACTAGTAACATAGTATTGGAGGTTGTATAAAGACATACGTCCATCTAGTCCAACCTATACCCTACCCATAATGTCTGTATAACAGTTACATAGTAACATAGTATTGAGGTTGTATAAAGACATACGTCCATCTAGTCCAACCTTTATACCCTACCCATAATGTCTGTATAACAGTTACATAGTAACATAGTATTGGAGTTTGTATAAAGCATACGTCCATCTAGTCCAACCTTTATACCCTACCCATAATGTCTGGTATAACAGTTACATAGTAAACATAGTATTGGAGGTTGTATAAAGACATACGTCCGTCTAGTCCAACCTTTATACCCTACTCATAATGTCTGTAAACAGTTACATAGTAACATAGTATTGGAGTTTGATAAAAGACATACGTCCATCTAGTCCAACCTTTATACCCTACCCATAATGTCTGTATAACAGTTACATAGTAACATAGTATTGGAGGTTGTATAAAGACATACGTCCGTCTAGTCCACCTTTATACCCTACTCAAATGTCTGTATAACAGTTACATAGTAACATAGTATTGGAGTTTGTATAAAGACATACGTCCATCTAGTCCAACCTTTACCCTACTCATAATGTCTGTCTAATCATTCTGACTCCAAATGGCAATCTGAAGTATTCCTGGACCAACCAGAACATTGAAGTTTTAACGCTAACCTCTCCGGTGCTCGCTCATTCCTAACCGAATGAAACTGTGGCCTCACGATGGAATCTATAAATCAATAACCAACATGGCGCCAGTCCTGGGTTCCAAGCGTTGAGGACATGTTGGACAGGAAGTACGGAGATATGGGCGTGGTCGAATGAGGAAAGCGAAAAGTGTCGGGTGTGAATAGCTGCATTGTGCATTGATGTTGGTAGGTGGGGGACTGCGTTGAACTAAAAGTAGTGAATTAGAGAGGGGAGTCACGGAGAATTGGTTGAGGAGGAAGTGGTCAAGATGGGGGAAACTTCGGCGTTTGGATGGTCATGATGGGAGGTTTAGAGGGAGACTGCAGATATAAAGGCAGGCACAGAGCCAGTTATTAATTCCAGGTGTTTGGACTGAACTGATATAACACTAAATAATGTTAGTTTAACTAAGAGAAACACAAAACCCTGTATTAAATTTCTATAATGTCATAGAACAATAAATACACCAAAACCGAATAGTTATGATTGTTTACAACAAAACTAAGATGATAATGTTACATTCATCTATATCTTCATCTAGATGCATAAAGTTTTATGCATCGTGGTTCGCCAATGCCGGGTTACCGACCGCTACTCTTTCCAGGGTTACCGAAATAACCTATTTGAGGGTCCTGAAATCGAATGATACTTTCAAGCAATACTGTAAACGAACAATATTTTGAGGGTTAGCGAATGATACATTCAAGGTAGTGAAAACGATCCATACATTTGAGAGTTACCGAAAACTAACGATACTCTGGAGGGTTAGCAAACGATACATTTAGGGTTCAAAACCTCATATGATGGTACCAAAAGGAACATACTTTCGGTGTTACCCGAATGATCGAAGGTTACATTCAAGGGTACCAATAACGAACGATACTTTTGAGGGGTTAGCGAATTATACATCCTTCTAGGGTTAGTGAAAACGATCCATACATTCAAGGGTATACCGAAAACTAACAATACATTCGAGGGCTAGCGAACGATAACTTCGAGGGTTACGCGAAAACGATCCATACATCGAGGGTTTACCGAAAACGAATGATCTGTCAAGTGTTACCGGAAATCGAAGGTTACATTCAAGGTTTATCGAAATGAACGATACTCTCGAGGTTAGCGAACGATACATTCTAGGGTTAGCGAACAGCCCGTAAATTCGATAATTAATCGAAAATACAACACGAGTCCGGAAAGTCCAAGAAATCCAGGTCCGGGTGTTTGAGAAGTCCGAGTACATTCGGACTGTGGTAATTTGACTCGAACTTGGTTCTAGTTTAGGTCCATCTCTATTTAATAGGGCTAAATAGGAGAGGTATCACTCTTTTGCAATCGGAATCTACAATTGGGGTCATAAACCTACAATAGCGATCATAATTCACACGATCATGATTGTAGATCTACAACCGCAGTCTTAGATTAATGAACAACCGTAGTAAACCATTGCATTATTTTGCTAACGCATGGTATTCTACAACGCAACCGACGCTCATTAATTAACATTTACGGTGCTGTTGTACACTACAATAATACGTGCGGTGTGTCGCTAATTTGCAATACTGCGATTTACGAATATGGCCTATAGATTTTAAGCTCTGCACACCAGTTGTAATTTACTGTGCTGTTTGGACTGAAGTATAACACTCTATGCAATTTACAATTACTAGATCAAGAAAATTCTAAACCCTGGATTTTAAATATCTTCCCAGAATCAATTAATTTCCTGCCTAACTGAAGGATATGTTATTTACCCCTTTACGAGGCTAACAGGTTCTCCATTTCTAGCAGCCCCTCTGTCAGGCATACCTAGTCCCACTCGATGCCCTTCCCCTAGCATAACAAATACATTATTTTTGTGGTACGTCCAATTAGTGTCTCCAATCGTCCGATAGCGAAACATATACACACATAATTCCCAATGTGCGCCAACAGGCACATTTTTGCTAGTATATATACATACGGTATATATTTACAGTTCAGTCCATGTGTAAACAATACAATGTATAAATAGTGCACCACGGGGGGAGATGCAATACTTACATTCCATGCTCCTCCTCCTTCCGTGTTCTTGCAATGTAGTTTTCTCTCTTAGTGTGTGTTACTGCGCATCACAGGAAGCCGGCAGGTAAAGTGCGAGGATGCATGTCTGTTTGATTAATGTTATTTTTTCCCAACACTAACAGAGAGATTCAATAAAAGTTCTTATCGTTTAAAATGGTGCTCAATTTGCCCCAACCAATCAGAACTTAATAACATTTGACGCTAACATCTGATTGGTTGGGGCAAAATTAGCACCACTTTAAACGATAAGAACTTTTATTGAACAACCCTGATGGTATTGCAAAAAGAAAGTTTTCTGTTTATTGCAGTGGGCACCTGTAATGGAATCGACACAAGCCCCAGAAATAATGAGTTAAACCCACACTATATTACATTGGGAAGCGTGAGTTTAATTTGGGTTTTGGCCCTTTGCAGACCGTATTGCATCTCCCCCTGGGTCTTTTTAACGTGTTTTTTATTCACATCATATTGGGAATCATTATATGTATAGGCCTGAATTTGGCCTTAGGCCTTAGCCTCTGTCAGAACCATCTTGTCTGTTTTATACAACATTTATTTCTGTGTATTTAGTAAAGTGCCGTCCCACCATAAAAAGTGTAAAATAATAGTTTATTGTTTGTGAAATATATGTTATATGAAGTCAGGAGCCTAATACTCTATTAAGTAAGTAATCCAGCACAGACAAGTAACTTTCTTCTCTGTAATATTCTTTCTATAGTATATTGAGTCATAAAGACCCATAAATAATTTGTTGACCTTTACATGTACAGTGCAGAATAAGGTTTGAAAAGATAAACTACAATTTTAATCTCATTCATTTAGCTTTACGCCAAGACACAGTCGATTATCGCACCAATAATCTGATTTTGTTCCTAAGAAGCAGGATTCGGTGTCTGTTCCCTGGTAATACGGCACATGCTTCAAATGGTTCCCAACGCTTCCCGGCTTTCTCAACATCTGCTTTCATAGTCAACACTCAGGATTCAATTGTCTGAACCATCAAATTAGTATTACAGGATTCCTGTCAACAAACTTCACATTTCAATAATGTTATGTGATCAACACGCAAAAGATTGGAAGAACAAGCAGTGTCATGTTCTGACAATCTACAAAATCGAAATAATGGAAGCCAGAATTCCACGGGTGCATCAGGGAATTTTCAAGAGAAAGCCCAAGACGTGTTAGATTAGATCAGGGATATACAACCTTCAGCCCTCCATATCTCTCTTCTTTTCGTATCCCATAACCGCAAGCACAAACAGGAGCAAATTACAGCGTATACAAGTCACAAAAAAAAACGGGTCTCATAATTCTCATTGTCTGACTAACCAGTAGGAACGTGCTGTCACCACCAATCATTAACACTTGATTCCTGTTAAGTGGAATTTTCACCAAGTGAAACCATAATTAGCCTTTAGCATCAGGTTGAAGATGCTAGGACAGGCAGGTCAAGGGGTGTATGGGATAGATGGGGGATGGCTTTTTTTAGGCACTTTTTATGATAAGGGTTTTTTTTTCAAATTATATGCATAAAACAAGCCATTCCTCCTAAGACAGGCTCATCCCATTCCAAAACATTTAACATAGACTAAGTACCCCCTAACCTCCCTCTCACAATACGTACATTTCTGCATTCCAGATTTCTTACCTTGCTGCATTCTTCCAGCTCTTCCGGTGGTAGCTGTCAGTCAAAGCCGGTAATCAATAAAATGTATCTAAAAGATATCAGCCTCAGGTGAAGGAAGTAGAGATGGACAAACTGCTTTATTTCGACAGTGATTCTGCAGAACCTAGTTTAGAAAATCTGATTCAAACCCAATTGTACAGTTGTTGAATTTTCAACAAATTTTCTATAAATTTTTGATTTTCGAGTTTAGATTTTCGAATTTTCTAATAGGAATTTCCCAATTTTCGATTTCTAATTTTGTTTATTTTTTTTTTTAGATCCCAGATTTTCAAAACAGACAGTTCCAAATCAAAACCAAGTTGTTTAAAACCACACTGGTAATGGATAATCAGGGCAAAACCCAGAGGTGAGACCAACAGAAGTCCTCACCCTGGATACTTTTAAAGGATTGGTACACTGGGAAATGTGGCTTTTATAAATTGCCCAGTTATTAGTGTGTATAGTATAGTATAGTGTAGTATAGTATAGTATGATAGGTGGTATGTAGTAGTAGGTATGGTATAGTATCGTGTCGTGTATGTTAGTATGTGTGTGTGTTGATCTCCTCGTATGTGTTTGTGTAGTGGTCTACGTATGTGTCGTCATACGTCTATAGTTTGTGTACGTCATCGTTTGTGTCTTTGCGTCTGTAGTACGTAGTACGTTGTTGTGTATTTTTTCGTCGTAGTTTTAGTACTAGTATCGTGTGTGTCTTGTTTTGTTGGTCTCGTCTTGTGTCGTTTTAGTTTTGTCGTGTCATGTGTGTCGTTAGTTAGTGTAGTATGTACGTGTTCTGTATTGTATGTCGGTATGTGTGTAGTCTCGCGTATAGTCTAGTAGGGAACCTTTCTTTCTTCTAGTGGCTGGATTTCCTGGACCTCTCACTTCCTACATACATCCGATCCTTTCCATTCATTGTTTGCGAAACGCCATCTATTTAAACTGACCAATGAATGCTTTTACACACGTCCACTGGAACAGTCCATAGCTTCTACTTACCGTTCTCGGAAAACCTTCCGAGCTGGGAGCCTAAACCTTTTTCTCAAGTCTTAGGGGGTCCTCGGACTGTTCATGGGAACAATGCCCCATAGTTATGTATGGCCCGTGATGTATTATACACAGTAATCATATCCCCACGCAAGTGCCTCCCAGCGTACATAAGTCTTTTCAGTCTCTCTTATATTCAAGTTCCCCCAATCCCTTAATTTTGCCCTTTTTGAACCCTTTCCATTCAAAGATGTCCTTTGTACACAGTCTAAAATGCACTGCATATTCAAATGGGCCTTACCAATGCTTGTAAAGAGGGAGAATTACATTTCCTCCCTTGAATCCATACCTCTTTATACGACAATACCATGCTGGCTCTGGCTGTTGCCACCTGGCACTGCTTGCTACCTTTAAGTTTGTTATTCACAAGACTCCAAGATCCTTCCAACAGGGATCACTTAACACAGAGCCATTTATAGTATAAGTAGCACAAGGATTTTTAAGTCCAAAATGCATCACCTTACATTAATCAACATTGAATTTCATCTGCCACTTAGCAGCCCAATGTGACAATCTATCTAGATCCCCTTGCAACGATTGCACATCTTCTGCAGTTTTTAATGGTCGACACAAGTTTTGTGTAGTCAGCAACACACAGAACCCTTGCTGACAATACCCTTTCCAATCATTAATAAATAGATTAAATAGAAGCGGCCCCGCACAGAACCCTGTGGCACCCCACTTAGTACTTTAGTCCATAATGATGAAGCCCCATTAACAACTACTCTCTGCATCCTATTCATTAACCAATTTTCATCCATGTACAAATGTGACTCACCAGACCAACAGACCTTAGCTTATACATTAGTCGCCTAGGGGGACTGTATCAAAAGCTTTGTAAATTCCAAGTAACTACATCTACTGCTATGCCAGAGTCTAAATTTCTACTTACTTCCTCATAAAAAGCCCAGTTAGTTTGACAAGATCTATTCCTCCTAAATCCATGCTGGTTACTACTTATAATGTCAGTCAGTCCTTGAAGCATCTCTAGAACATGTTCCTTATTAAACTTCTCAGGATCTTCCCCACCACTGAAGTTAAACTTACAGGCCTGTAATTATCCGGCTGTGATTGACTACCCTTTTTGAATATTGGAATTACATCAGCCTTTTTCCATCCAGAGGCACACCACCGGACATGAGGGAATCAGCAAAAATAGAAACATGGCCTAGATAAACTGAACTTAGCTCCTTAATACTCGAGGATGTATTTTATCCTCCAGGAGATTTATTAATATTAACCTTATTTAGTTCTTTCTGACCATATCCTCGGTTAACCAAAGTGCACTTGAATCTTTCATACCATTATTGCTACTATATCTCTATGATATCTGTACTTGGATCTTCTATAGTGTTATAGAGGGAAAATTATTCAAGACATTTGCTTTATCGCCATCCTCCGTAACAACTTATCCCCATCAATTAATGGTGCCACATTCTCAGTCCTCATCTTCTTACTATTAATATACTTAAAAATGTTTAGGCTTAGTGATGCTTTCTTCAGCATCCTAACTTCATTATTAATTTTAGCTAGTTTGATTGCTTTCTTACACTCCTGTTACAGTTTTTTATACTCCCTAAAGGCCTTTCCGTTCCCTCGGCCTTAAAGGTTTTAAATGCCTTTTTCTTCCTTACCATTTGCCTCTTTACATCAGAATTCAGCCACATGGGCGGCGGATTTATTTTTTTTACATTTATTCCCAAGGGTAATAATTTGATGTGAACTTTCTTAAAATCCCCGTAACACAGTCCACTTCTGTGTACCCTTTCCTGATAATACATTATCCCAGTTGACATTCTGAAGAGCTGCTTTAACCTGGAAAATTTGCCTTCCCGAAATTAAGTCTTTGTTAACCCAGTGCACCTTTCCTTTCGATAACAGTCCAAACGCCACTATTTCATTGTCACTATTCCCTAAGCCTCCATTTACCTTTATACTAAATGCGCTACACATGTTAGATATTACCAGATCCAACAGAGCTCCTTTTCTAGTAGGAACCTCAACCACCTGTGAAGAAAATTATCCTCGGCAAATTCAGGAATTCATCGCCTTTTTCTGTGATGGCAGTGCCACCACACCAACAATGTCAGGGTATTAAAGTCCCCCATAATGAGCACGCTCCCCAAACTTGCAGCCTTGCCAACTGCATATGAAGTTGAGTCACCTCGTCTCTGCTAGCATTTGGTGGCTTATAGCAGACACCAACAATGACATTACCCCCTTTCCTTTTGCCTATTCCACCCATATTGCCACTTATATCTTTTTTTTAATTTGGCTTCAATTCTTTTTAACATAAACACATACTCCTCCCCCTTTCCTTTTTTTCTGTCCTGCCTAAACAAGGGATATCCTTCTATATTTACAGCCCATCGTGAGAACTGTTCAACCACGTTCTGCTATACCGTTACATCATACTTTTCATTCAATGTCATAATTTCCAATTCACCCATTTTGTCCCCAGCTTCTTGCATTTGCAACATACATTTTATATTATGATCCTGTAATTTATTCGTACACTTTAATACACGCCTCCCTATCCCCTATGCTAGCCCCACCCCCCCTTTCCGCCCACCACTGGCCTATCTACACACCTGCTTACCGCCTGGGCTCTATCCCAGTGAGACTGCTAATACCCTCCCCCCCAAACCTAGTTTAAAATCTCCCTCCAACCCTCTAGCCATCTTCTCCCCTAAAACAGCTGCACCGCCATCAGTGAGGTACAACCCTCCCTACTAAAAGGCCTGTAGCCGACAGCAAAGTCTGCCAAGTTCTCAATAAACCCAAACCCTTCTTCCTTACACCACACTCTCTTAGCCACGCATTAATGCTCCTAAGCTCCCGCTGTCTCCCTGGCTTAGCACGTGGCTGCGGTAGTATTTCTAAAAACACTACCCTGGAGGTCCTTGCTTTTATCTTGGCCCTAGCTCTCAGAAATCATGTTTAAGGACCTCACCTCCTCCTCTAACTTTGTCATTGGCACCAATGTGAACCAAGACCGCCGGGTCACACCCGGCCCCACCCATAATCTGTCTACACGATCCACCACCTGCCGAACCCTAGCACCAGGCAGGCAACACACAGTTCGGCATGTAGGGTCTTGGCGGCAGATTACCCTATCTACCTTCCTTATTGGAGTCCCCTACCACTACTACCATGCCTGCATTCCTGATCCTTCGTCCTCCCCTCCCTTGTATCAGAGATGGCAGTCCCCTGGGTGCTCAGGGACTAGCCCCCCTCCTACATGCTAATTCTGGGGTGTCCTTCTCCACTTCATTACCTAAGGCGGCAAATCTGTTGGGATGGACAATCTGGAAGAAGCCCCCCTACTCTTCTGTCCCCCACTTTCCCTAGTAACCCTAACAAAACTACCTCCCCCCTCAACCTTCCCTGTCCCACTTCCACCCACCTCTATACTGCCCCAGCCAGTGCCTGCTGACCCCCCAGTTCTGCCATCCCTGCATGCTGCAAGCTGCCCCCTTAGACTCTCCACCTCGCTTCCAAATGGGCAACCCACTCACACCTGACACAGACATAGGTTCCCCGGAACTTCTGCTCCAGTTCCTATACATGTGGCAGGATGCACATTGCATGGTACTGACAAACTGTCCCTTCTATACACCGCAACAAACAGTGACGCACAAACCTGTTTAATTGCCCTTCTTGTTTCAATGTCCTTTTTTTTTCTATGTCCTTGAGATCAAGGTCCTTCTTTTCTTGTCCTTGAGATCAAGGTTCTTCTTTTTCTATGTCCTTGAGATCAAGGTCCTTCTTTTTCTATGTCCTTGAGATCAAGGTCCTTCTTTTTCTATGTCCTTGAGATCAAGGTCCTTAAGAGCAAGGGACACTCACTCTAGTTCGTTTCACTCACAGGAACTTCCTTTTGTTAGGTCCAAACCACAGGCCCAACAACTGTGAATCCTATTTAACTATAGGCCCAGCCCCCCACACCAATTAGTGCAAAAGCCAGGAAAGGAGGGAAAAAACACTTATTAACCCTTTCACACCTGTTTGTGATTACAACAGGTGCAATACTAAAATATAGAAGCCCAGCCACCCCTTTAACTGAAGAAGAAATTTGTCTGCTTACTGCACACACAGTTCCTGCATAACACAGTCCTAACACAGTACAAACAATCCTTATTTTCAAACTTATTTTCAAACTTTCACACACACCATACAACCATCAAATGATTAAATGTCCTTCTTTTTTCTATGTCCTTGAGATCAAGGTCCTTAAGAGCAAGGGACACTCATCTAGTTCATTTCACTCACAGGAAACTTCCTTTTGTTAGGTCCAAACCTAGTTTCCATTACTGGAAACTATAATTCTTCTCAATTATCAAATTTTTTTTGTTGATCTGCTCCCTATTTCATTAGATATATAATCTGAAACATCTTACTTTCAGCTGTCAATCAAGTGCCTTATTATCATAAACTCTTCTGATTAATGAGCATGCTTGCCCTCAAAGAGAGTCAGATAGTCTGGCAGGGTGATAGGACTGAGGGACTGAGCTTGAGCAAACAAGCGCTGGATGAAGTCATTAAGCAAAACAACACATCAGCGTTAGGTGACCATCATATGAAAGATATGGTTAATCCTGCCGGGGAACAACGGGATTTACCTATTATCGTTCGTTTGTAGGGGATGTTCCCACATGATCGGTCAGGTCAGGTTCCCACAGCAAGTGTGCTGACAGATACCAAAGTGATCTGTCGGCACACATGCTGTGGGATTGCATGTGTATGGCCAGTGCTGCTAACACATATTAATTTATAGATTGAAATGAGGTAAAGTCATTTATTTAGTGTAATTCTTTTAATGGGTGGTAGGTGAGAGTAGATTTTTTAAGTATAATTGCTCTTTAATTTAGTATCTTATTATAACTAGTTGTTAAATAAATACATATGTCCATCTAGTTTACATGATGAACCCTGGATTTTGTGATGAGGTGAATACACATCTAAGCTTGCTCACTGGATGCCCAGGAAAAAATCCTATAATGTGCAACCCCCAGATGCACCAACTATGATGCAGCTTTGAAGTGGGGACAGATGGAATAGAGAAAGTATCTCACAGATAAAACAAGTAAAGGGAGAATGGGGAACATGAACCTGAGAAACAATGACCATCAAACCCTCAGATGTTTTGCCAGGGTTTGGCTAAACCGTGTAATGCTTCACCCCTGTCTACACTGGCAATAGGTTTCTCTGGAAATTCTTCATTAGAAACATCATTTCAGAGTTAGGGTTTTTCTAGTCTGTACAATAGAAGAACATACAATGTATTGGACATTAGACATAGAAATAAAGATGAATCACAGACCAGTGATCGGCAAACCTTCAATTCAATGGAATAAAAACAGAAGGTGAGAGTTTGAAACTTTAAAGACTGCTAAAGAAAACTGAATGCTAAAAATATTTATAATTCCTTGGGACCATTTACCTAGTGGTTTAGTCCCTTACACGGGGTAGTGTAATAAGGGGGCCCAGGGTTAGTGTTGTCTTTAAATATTATTAACAATGGTTACCTTGTTACTCTAATACTTGATAGGATACACTAACCCTACTTTTATTGATAGGAGTTCACTTCAAACCAGCATCAAACTTTATTTGTGCAGAAGTGGATTGGGTTGGCACCAATAACATTAAAAGAAACGTGTTTTGCTCCTCCCCCCCTTCTGGCCCAGGGCCTAACCAATTGGAAACACAGTCTGCAAGAAACGCTTTTTCCAATTGGATAGATCCCAGACAGGGTAGGGGTCATTGTTCTGATCCAACAAGTGTAAAAAGTCTATTATTCCCTCTCTAATGGTTCTATGTTGACAACCTCCTCTTAGGTTCAGTTCTGAAATGTAACCATTAGAGACTAGAAATAGCACATGTGAATAATCAGCAATTTTTTCCTATACGCAACATAGGTTACACTATGGATATCCCAGCAGTCCTGTATTATTAGGCATCACCAGTTAACACAATGTCATTAACATGCACAATACCATCAAGCAGAGCATCTGACAAAGAAAACAGCTGGACTCTATTTTCAAGGCTGATATCATTTCTTATTGGGTCTGTCTATAAGGAATAATAAGTGTAAATACAACTGGATAAGTGAAACAGAAATGCAAACCAGACACCGTCAGAGTGAAAGGAATTGATAAGTCCGAAACTGCTTATTAGAATGATTTACCACTTGTCTATGTCATTTTATTACTCTAGGTAAATGTATGTCATGTACAGTGAATATTGCATTCCCTGCTATAAAATATAATCCTATTTTAAGTCCCCTGAGTCCCATGACCATGTACCATATATATTAGAGTATACTCGCTTATACTCGGTCAAAGCGCCGCAGTCAGGAAGCCTCTAGCAATAATGCAAATAGACAGTCTCATCCACTAGTGTAAGGATTAATAATAAAGACACCTATCCAAGAGTGGTAGGACCAGGTGGGTAGACCCCCGGTTCTAGTTGCAACAGTTGGACAGTAGAATCCCCCAACACAATCAGCAGAAGATTGGATAGAGCAGCTACTCCCTGGCATTGATCAGTGGCCCAGTTGCATCCACGCCCCAGGCCCTTCGCTTGGCCGTAACTCACAGAAGTATTCACAATAAGAAGGCGGAGCTCCCCAGAAAAGACACAAAACATCCCGAATATTAAACAGTCAATAAGCAGTCAGGAGAGCTGGTGGGATCAGACAAAATCTCCTGGGAAAATAAGGCCTGCCCATAGGCACACAAGCAGTGCAGTCATACATCTCTGCAATATCCGGATGTACCAATAATGGAATTTCTATGGTAAGAAATTCAGGTCATTTTAAAATGGGCTTGTTGGGCTAAAACTACAGATTTTGCTTGATTTCTTGTCATTCCAGATGTTGTGAAACTACAACTCACAGCAACCAAAGCATGTGTCAAGGAATTGGCTGCTACTGACTTTATATGGGGCTGTGTATGAGGCTTTCTATAGCACTGTCTTGGGACTATCAATGGGGCTGTGTATGAGGCTTTCTATAGGACTGTCTGTGAGACTATCAATGGGGCTGTGTATGAGCTTTCTATAGGACTGTCTGAGACATCAATGGGGCTGTGTATGAGGCTTTCTATAGGACTGTCTGTGGACTATCAATGGGCTGTGTATGAGGCTTTCTATAGGACTGTCTGTGGGACTATCAATGGGGCTGTGTATGAGGCTTTCTATAGCACTGTCTGTGGGACTATCAGTGGGGCTGTGTATGGCTTTCTATAGGACTGTCGTGGACTATCATGGGGCTGTGTATGGCTTTCTATAGGACTGTCTGTGAGACTATCAATGGGTCTGTGTATGAGGCTTTCTATAGGACTGTCTGTGAGACTATCAATGGGTGTGTATGAGGCTTTCTATAGGACTGTCTGTGGGACTATCAATGGGCTGTTATGAGCTTTCTATAGGACTGTCTGTGGGACTATCAATGGGGCTGTGTATGAGGCTTTCTATAGGACTGTCTGTGGGACTATCAATGGGCTGTGTATGAGCTGTTTTCTATAGGACTGTCTGTGGGACTATCAATGGGCTGTGTATGAGGCTTTCTAAGGACTGTCTGTGGGACTATCATGGGCTGTGTATGAGGCTTCTATAGACGTCTGTGAGACTATCATGGGGCTTGTATGAGGCTTTCTATAAGATGTAAGACTGACTGTGGGACTATCATTGGGGCTGTGTATGAGGCTTTCTATAGGACTGACTGTGGGACTATCATTGGGGCTGTGTATGAGGCTTTCTATAGGACTGTCTGTGAGACTATCAATGGGGCTGTGTATGAGGCTTGCTATAGGACTGTCTGTGGGACTATCAATGGGGCTGTGTATGAGGCTTTCTATTGGACTGTCTGTGGGACTATCAATGGGGCTGTGTATGAGGCTTTCTATTGGACTGTCTGTGGGACTATCAATGGGGCTGTGTATGGGAGTAAGTCATTCCTCAGCTTATACACGAGTCAATCAGTTTTTACTCATTTTTCAGGTAAAAATGGTACCTCAGTTTATACTCGATCGACTTATACTCAATATATACGTTAAATGCAAAGGCTGCAGACAGGACTCCGATGAAGTTATATCCAGAATTTTAAGCAAGGTTGCATTATTCTCTAAATACTGACAGTGAATCATGTAACACTGATGCACCATTTTAAGGATATAATTTACAGTATATATATTATATTCACTATTTGCTGCAAAATGCCTCATTGAACTATTCACAGATTTTTTCATTTCCATGTCCCAGCTACAAAGTAACTTAATTTGCATCCAATTTGGTCTTTACTTTTCATCTATGTGTCAGAGGAGATTTAAAGGCTGACTGGATGTGCATGGTAATGCCTTCTAGTTATACCCTAGCCACCTAAACGTTAAGATTAAAGCATCTGTAATCACTGCAAGTACAGAATTACACATACACGGAGTCCTAGGATTTATTAAGACCGATGCACGTTGGTTTCTTATCGCAAGCTTTAAACCATTTTCCTTATAAATGAAATGTACTGCTTTACCCTTTGTCCCCTTATTTTTTAAACTGGTCCTGTCTTAAATACAAATAATAATCAAAAACCAAGTGATGTGATTTGTGTGAGCCTGCGGTAATATGGAGATGTTTCCCTGTAAGTGCCCAGGATTTCAGAATCACCTCTGGGCCCTGCAGGTGGTCAGATTGAAAATGTCTTCAAGATAACAGATAGACAGTCACATTTACAAAGCATCTTCTCTAAGGCTCGAGTGAGCAGTGAACAACTTCTATATTAATGGACACTCAGGAGATGTTCCCGAAGATGAAATTAGTTCCCCCTCGTGTCCAGGTGCTCACATCCACGTGAAAAAACTCACAAAGCTTTGCACATGACTTTACATGCATTACACCACGTATTTCACATGCCTTAGGACCAGGGTGTTTTTAGGGTTTTAGCCACTTGACTAAACTTTGATATGGGTCTCTCTCATGTGAGTGCTTCACATGGCATGGATGACCATTTTGTCATTTTGAATTTGGCATCACGAGGTATTATTTAAACAGTTCTCAAATGACCATAATTCCTAAAGAATAAAATATTTTGGCCAAATTTCCCAGAAGCCCTTTTCAGGGCGTGAGCCAAAGTTTGAATGCCACCCTTGATTATTCCCAGGTACGGCACAAAGCGCGGCCCCGTGTTAAAGTGGGTGTGGCTTTGTCAGTGGGCATGGTTTTGTCGATGGGCATGGCGAAAATTTAAGATTTTGAACTTCCTATCACATAGTTATTTAAACTTCCTCAGACGGTCAATTAGCATAATGTAAATTACCAGAAACAGATATTACATCCCTTTCTCAAAGTTTGTGTTACCACCATCATATTGCTCCTTTCAGGTTTTTGTTGCTCAAATCAAAATAACTAATTTTATAGCCTGTGCTATACATGTTGGTTCAAATGTTACAATACCTAACTAATCTAACCTAGCCTAAGAAACTAACTAAAGCTAACCTAACCATATACAATGATTTTAACAACATCATACTGTTACTAGGAAAAATATTTTTTCTTCTTAACCAGTCGGGAAAAAATTTCCCCATCACTGTCTGTCTGCCGCCTTTCTTCTTCAGTGCAGTGGGGGCCGCCTGAGACAAATGTCTCACACTGCCTTATGGTAGATGTGGCCCTGCCACCATGTCAAGGTAGGGACCTAACTAACCTAACTAATCTAACTTAGCTTAACCTAACAAACTCTAGCTAAAGCAACCTAACCATATAAAATGACTTTCTACATCTAACACATTTAATAAACAGAAATATGAAACAACATCTGCAGCAAAGTATGTTTGGTTGAGGAATCTAGGCAAGTTCAATAAGTGTCATTTAGTTAAATCTTTTGGTCAAATCTTTCATACTATGAAACAGACATTCCTGTTTCAAACGTAGGTTATCTAGTGCCATCTTCTGTTCTCTTCAGTAAGAGGCATCGTGTTTAACTGGGCTTTGAGGTACATTAACTGAGCTACTACCATTGCCACTGTAATTTATCTTCTTTTCATCCGACCAGTACTATCCTATATTATATCTGTACTACCTATACTAATACTGTACTATCCTACTATATACTGTACTATCCAATACATATACTATACTATCCAATACTATATACTGTACTATCCTATACTATATACTATACTATCCATACTATATATTATACTATCCTATCTATATCGTACTATCCTATACTATATACTGTACTATCCAATACTATATACTATACTACATCCAATACTATATACTGTCTATCCTAATACTAATACTGTACTACCTATACATATACTGTACTATCCAATACTATATACTATATACATCCATACTATATACTGTACTATCCTATACTATATACTATACTATCCTATACTATATACTGTACTATCCAATACTATATACTGATACTATCCATACTATATACTGTACTACCTATACTATATACTATACTATCCTATACTATATCTGTACTATCCTATACTATATACTGTACTATCATCCAATACAATATACTAACTATCCTATACTATATACTATACTATCCTATACTATATACTATCCTATACTATCTATACTATCCTATACTATATACTATACTATCCTAACTATCTAATATATATTCTATACTATAACTGTACTATCCTAACTATATACTGTACTATCCAATACAATATACTATACTATCTATACTATATTCTGTTATCCATACTATATCGTACTCCATACTATATACTATACTATCCTATACTATATACTGTACTATCCTATACTATATACTGTACTATCCAATACAATATACTATACTATCCTATACTATATACTGTTACTATCCTATACTATATACTGTACTATCCATACTATATACTGTCTATCCAATACTATACTATACTATCCTATACTATATACTGTACTATCCTATACTATATCTGTACTTCCTATAATATATACTGTACTATCCTATACTATATGCTATACTATCCTAACATATACTACTCTCCTATACTAAATACTGTACTATACCTATACATATACTGTACTATCTATATACATACTATCCTATCCTATACTGTACTATCCTATACTATATACTGTCTATCCTATACTAAATACGTACTATCCTATACTAATACTGTACTATCTATATACTATACTCACTATACTATACTGTACTATCCATACTACATACTGTACTACCATACTATATACTGACTATGTATATACTATACTGTACTTATCTATACTCCTATCTATACTGTACTATCCTATACTATATACTGTACTATGATATCCTATACTATCCTATACTATATACGACTATCTCAACATCACGATTTCTCATGGACTCAAGGACTTTACAGACTGCTCATCTCCCTGACACCCCTTAAAAAAACTGCTCAATATATAGAAACTGTATTTTTTATGTATTTAAGAATTTAGTATTTCTCTTACCGTGATTGTGAGTGGGATCCAGAATTTGACATCCGCACCAGCTCCAGTTCAAAGGACATCTTAAAGAGGCTATATGTGTTGACATAAGGACTATAGCAGGTAGATACATTATTCTACTCTGCTCCTTAAAATCTAGACACCATAGAAAAAGTAATGTTAGTCAAATAGTGGATGTGCATGTATGTGTTTGGGAATGCAGAATTTACTTACCGAAGGTGAATGGGGATCTAGTATTTGCCAGCCACATCAGCTCCTGATTTGTTGGATGATAGTGCATTTTTTCTTTTGTAGGGAAGACACTGCAGGTGGAGACTTTTGACCTCTTGGTTCATTGAAATCCTGGAAAAGAAACAAATAAAGCTCAGCCACATAGCGAGTGTGTAAGTGTATGTATGTGTTTGAGACGTAGACAAGGTCTTACCTTTTTGTGAAGGGGATCCAGCCTTTATTCACCACATCAGCTCCAGACTTGGTTGGACTGCAGTTTATTGCCTCATTAGTGAGACAGCCCTGATTAGGACCAGGTCATTTCAGAGGACACGTGGACATCCTTTAAGATTAGAAAAAATAAGTTTCATCATTAGGTTAGGAAAGGTTTCTTTCAGTGAGAACGGTGAAACTGTGGAACTTCCAGCAAACGTGGTAATTCATAGCTTTAAAAATGATCTGGATAAGTTTCTAAAATTAAAATATTTTGAGAATTACTGGTATTAATACAAACTGTATACTGTAGTTCTGGTTGGTCCAGAATCTTTCAGATTGCCATTTGAGTCAGAATGATTAGACAGACATTATGAGTAGGGTATAAAGGTTGGACTAGATGGACGTAGTCTTATACAAACTCCAATACTGTTACTATGTAACTGTTATACAACATTATGAGTAGGGTATAAGGTTGGACTAGACGGACGTATGTCTTATACACCTCCAATACTATGTTACTATGTAACTGTTATCAACATTATGGGTAGGGTATAAAGGTTGGACTAGATGGACGTATGTCTTTATACAAACTCCAATACTATGTTACTATGTAACTGTTATACAACATTATGAGTAGGGTATAAAGGTTGGACTAGACGGCGTATGTCTTTATACAACCTCCAATACTATGTTACTATGTAACTGTTATACAGACATTATGGGTAGGGTATAAAGGTTGGACTAGATGGACGTATGTCTTTATACAAACTCCAATACTATGTTACTATGTAACTGTTATACAGACATTATGGTTAGGGTAAAAGGTTGGACTAGATGACGTATGTCTTTATACAACCTCCAATACTATGTTACTATGTAACTGTTATACAGACATTATGGGTAGGGTATAAAGGTGGGACTAGATGGACGTATGTCTTTATACAACCTCCAATACTATGTTACTATGTAACTGTTATAACAGACATTATGGTAGGGTATAAAGGTTGGACTAGATGGACGTATGTCTTTATACAACCTCTAATACTATGTTACATGTAACTGTTATACAGACATTATGGTAGGGTATAAAGGTTGGACTAGATGGACGTATGTCTTTATACAACCATCCAATATCTATGTTTATATTACTATATATGTAAGTAACTGTTACAGACATTATGGGTAAGGTATAAAGGTTGGACTAGATGGCGTATTGTCTTATTCAACCTCCAATACTATGTTACTTGTAACTGTTAGACAGACTTATGGGTAGGGTATAAAGTTGGACTAGAAGGATGTATGTCTTTATACAACCTCCAATACTATGTTACTATGAAACTGTTAGACAGACATTATGGGTAGGGTATAAGGTTGGACTAGATGGACGTATGTCTTTATGCAACCTCCAATACTATGTTACTATGTAACTTTAGACAGACTTATGGGTAGGGTATAAGGGTTGGACTAGATGGACGTGTGTCTTTACAACCTCCAATACTATGTTACTATTAACTGTTAGAGACAGACTTATGGTAGGGTATAAAGGTTGGACTAGATGGATGCATGTCTATATACAACATCCAATACTATGTTCGTATGTTACTGTTAGACAGGCATTGGGTAGGTTATAAAGGTTGGACCAGATGGACGTATGTCTTAATACAACCTCCATTACTGTTACTATGTACTGTTAGACAGCATTATTGGTAGGTTATAAAGTTTGACTAGATGGACGTATGTCTTTATACAACCTCCATAACTATGTTACTATGTAACTGTTAGACAGACATTGTGGGTAGGGTAATAAGGTTGGACTAGTGAGACGTATGTCTTTATACAACCTCCAATACTATGTTCTATGTAACTGTTATACAACATTATGGGTGGGTATAAAGGTTGGACTAGATGGACATATGTCTATACAACCTCCTTACTATGTTACTTTGTAACTGTTATACAGACATTAGGAGTAGGGTATAAAGGTTGGACTAGATGGCGTATGTCTTTGTACAACCTCCAATACTATGTTACTTTGTAACTGTTATACAGACATTATGGGTAGGGTATAAAGGTTGGACTAGATGGACGTATGTCTTTTTACAACCTCCAATACTATGTTACTATGTAACTGTTATACAGGTTGTATAAAGACATACGTCCATCTAGTCCAACCTTTATACCCTACCCATAATGTCTGTCTAACAGTTACATAGTAACATAGTATTGGAGGTTGTATAAAGACATAGTCCATCTAGTCCAACCTTTATACCCTACCCATAATGTCTGTATAACAGTTACATAGTAAATAGTATTGGAGGTTGATAAAGACATACTCCATCTAGTCCAACCTTTATACCCTACCCATAATGTCTGTAAACAGTTACATATAATTAGTATTGGAGGTTGTATAAAGACATACGTCCATCTAGTCCAACCTTTATACCTACCCATAATGTCTGTACAGTTACAAAGTAACATAGTATGGAGGTTGTATAAGACATACGTCCATCTAGTCCAACCTTTATACCCTACCCATAATGTCTGTATAAACAGTTACATAGTAACATAGTATTGGAGGTTGTATAAAGACATACGTCCATCTAGTCCAACCTTTATACCCTACCCATAATGTCTGTATAACAGTTACATAGTAACATAGTATTGGAGGTTGTAAAAGACATACGTCCATCTAGTCCAACCTTTATACCCTACCCATAATGTCTGTATAACAGTTACATAGTAACATAGTATGGAGGTTGTATAAAGACATAGTCCATCTAGTCCAACCTTTATACCCTACCCATATTCTTGTATAACAGTTACATAGTACATAGTATTGGAGGTTGTTAAAGACATACGTCCATCTAGTCCAACCTTTATACCCTACCCAAATGTCTGTTAACAGTTCATAGTAACATAGTATTGGAGGTTGTATAAAGACATACGTCCATCTAGTCCACCTTTTATACCTACCCATAATGCTGACAGTTCATAGTAACATAGTATGAGGTTGTATTAAGACATACGTCCATCTGGTCCAACCTTTATAACCTACCCATAATGCCTGTCTAACAGTAACATACGAACATAGTATTGGATGTTGTATATAGACATGCATCCATCTAGTCCAACCTTTATACCCTACCCATAATGTCTGTCTAACAGTTACATAGTAACATAGTATTGGAGGTTGTATAAAGACACACGTCCATCTAGTCCAACCTTTATACCCTACCCATAATGTCTGTCTAACAGTTACATAGTAACATAGTATTGGAGGTTGCATAAAGACATACGTCCATCTAGTCCAACCTTTATACCCTACCCATAATGTCTGTCTAACAGTTACATAGTAACATAGTATTGGAGGTTGTATAAAGACATACATCCTTCTAGTCCAACCTTTATACCCTACCCATAATGTCTGTCTAACAGTTACAAAGTAACATAGTATTGGAGGTTGAATAAAGACATACGTCCATCTAGTCCAACCTTTATACCTTACCCATAATGTCTGTCAAACAGTTACATAATAACATAGTATTGGAGGTTGTATAAAGACATACGTCCATCTAGTCCAACCTTTATACCCTACCCATAATGTCTGTCTAATCATTCTGACTCCAATGGCAATCTGAAAGTATTCCTGACCAACCAGAACTACAGTATACAGTTTGTATTAATACCAGTAATTCTCAAAATATTTTAATTTAGAAACTTATCCAGAATCATTTTTAAAGCTATTGAATTACCACGTTTGCTGGAAGTTCCACAGTTTCACCGTTCTCACTGTAAAGAAACCTTTCCTAACCTAATGATGAAACTTATTTTCTTCTAATCTTAAAGGATGTCCACGTGTCCTCTGAAATGACCTGGTCCTAATCAGGGCTGTCTCACTAATGAGGCAATAAACTGCAGTCTCCAACCAAGTCTGGAGCTGATGTGGTGAATAAAGGCTGGATCCCCTTCACAATAAAGGTAAGACCTTGTCTACAGTCTCAAACACATACATACACTTACACACTCGCTATGTGGCTGAGCTTTATTTTGTTTCTTTTCCAGGATTTCAATGAACCAAGAGGTCAAAAGTCTCCACCTGCAGTGTCTTCCCTACCAAAGAAAAAACTGCACTATCCTATCCAACAAATCAGGAGCTGATGTGGCTGGCAAATACTAGATCCCCATTCACCTTCATGGTAAGTAAATTCTGCATTCCCAAACACATACATGCACATCCACTATTTGACTAACATTACTTTCTTTTCTATGGTGTCTAGATTTTAAGGAGCAGAGTAGAATAATGTATCTACCTGCTATAGTCCTTATGTCAACACATATAGCCTCTTTAAAGATGTCCTTTGAACTGGAGCTGGTGCGGATGTCAAATTCTGGATCCCACTCACAATCACGGTAAGAGAAATACTAAATTCTTAAATACATAAAAAATAAACAGTTTCTATCTATTTGAGCAGTTTTTTTAAGGGGTGTCAGGGAGATGAGCAGTCTGTAAAGTCCTTGAGTCCATGAGAAAATCTGCTGATGTTGAGAATAGTACAGTATATAGTATAGGATAGTATAGTATATTGTATTGGATAGTACAGTATATAGTATAGGATAGTACAGTATATAGTATAGGATAGTATAGTATATAGTATAGGATAGTACAGTATATAGTATTGGATAGTATAGTATATAGTATTGGATAGTACAGTATATAGTATAGGATAGTATAGTATATAGTATAGGATAGTACAGTATATAGTATTGGATAGTATAGTATATAGTATTGGATAGTACAGTATATAGTATAGGATAGTACAGTATATAGTATAGGATAGTACAGTATATAGTATTGGATAGTATAGTATATAGTATTGGATAGTACAGTATATAGTATAGGATAGTACAGTATATAGTATAGGATAGTATAATATATAGTATAGGATAGTATAGTATATAGTATAGGATAGTACAGTATATAGTATAGGATAGTATAGTATATAGTATAGGATAGTACAGTATATAGTATAGGATAGTATAGTATATAGTATTGGATAGTACAGTATATAGTATAGGATAGTATAGTATATAGTATAGGATAGTACAGTATATAGTATTGGATAGTATAGTATATAGTATTGGATAGTACAGTATATAGTATAGGATAGTACAGTATATAGTATAGGATAGTATAATATATAGTATAGGATAGTATAGTATATAGTATAGGATAGTACAGTATATAGTATTGGATAGTATAGTATATTGTATTGGATAGTACAGTATATAGTATAGGATAGTACAGTATATAGTATAGGATAGTACAGTATATAATATAGGATAGTACTGGTCTGGATGAAAGAAGATAAATTACAGTGGCAATGGTAGTAGCTCAGTTACTGTACCTCAAAGCCCAGTTAAACACGATGCCCTCTTACTGAAGAGAACAGAAGATGGCACTAGATAACCTATTGCTTTGAAACAGGAATGTCTGTTTCATAGTATTGAAAGATTTTGACCAAAAGATTTAACTAAATGACACTTATTGAACTTGCCTAGATTCCTCAACCAAACATACTTTGCTGCAGATGTTGTTTCATATTTCTGTTTATTAAATGTGTTAGATGTAGAAAGTCATTTTATATGGTTAGGTTAGCTTTAGCTAGAGTTTGTTAGGTTAAGCTAAGTTAGATTAGTTAGGTTAGTTAGGTCCCTACCTTGACATGGTGGCAGGGCCACATCTACCATAAGGCAGTGTGAGACATTTGTCTCAGGCGGCCCACCTGCACTGAAGAAGAAAGGCGGCAGACAGACAGTGATGGGGAAATTTTTTTCCCCTGACTGGTTAAGAAGAAAAAATATTTTTTCCTAGTAACAGGTATGATGTTGTTAAAATCATTGTATATGGTTAGGTTAGCTTTAGTTAGTTTCTTAGGCTAGGTTAGATTAGTTAGGTATTGTAACATTTGAACCAACATGTATAGCACAGGCTATAAAATTAGTTATTTTGATTTGAGCAACAAAAACCTGAAAGGAGCAATATGATGGTGGTAACACAAACTTTGAGAAAGGGATGTAATATCTGTTTCTGGTAATTTACATTATTGCTAATTGACCGTCTGAGGAACTGTTTAAATAACTATGTGATAGGAAGTTCAAAATCTTAAATTTTTCGCCATGCCCATCGACAAAACCATGCCCACTGACAAAGCCACACCCACTTTAACACGGGGCCGCGCTTTGTGCCGTACCTGGGAATAATCAAGGGTGGCATTCAAAACTTTGGCTCACGCCCCTGAAAAGAGGCTTCTGGGAAATTTGGCCAAAATATTTTATTCTTTAGGAATTATGGTCTATTTGAGGAACTGTTTAAATAAATACCTCAGTGATGCCAAATTCAAAATGACAAAATGGCTATCCATGCCACCTGTGAAGCCACATCACATGAGAGAGACCCTATTCAAAGTTTAGCTCAAGTGGCTAAAACCCTAAAAACACCCCTGGTCCTAAGGCATGTGAAATACGTGGTGTAATGCATGTAAAGTCATGTGCAAAGCTTTGTGAGTTTCTTTCACGTGGATGTGAGCACCTGGACACGAGGGGAACTAATTTCATCTTCGGGAACATCTCCTGAGTGTCCATTAATATAGAAGTTGTTCACTGCTCACTCGAGCCTTAGAGAAGATGCTTTGTAAATGTGACTGTCTATCTGTTATCTTGAAGACATTTTCAATCTGACCACCTGGCAGGGCCCAGAGGTGATTCTGAAATCCTGGGCACTTACAGGGAAACATCTCCATATTACCGCAGGCTCACAAATCACATCACTTGGTTTTTGATTATTATTTGTATTTAAGACAGGACCAGTTTAAAAAAATAAGGGGACAAAGGGTAAAGCAGCTACATTTCATTATATAAGGAAAATGGTTTAAAGCTTGCGATAAGAAACCAACGTGTCATCGGTCTTTAATAAATCCTAGCGACTCCGTGTATGTGTATATTCTGTACTTGCAGTGATTACAGATGCTTTAATCTTAACGTTTAGGTGGCTAGGGTATGAACTAGAAGGCATTACCATGCACATCCAGTCAGCCTTTAAATCTCCTCTGAACATCAGATGAAAAGTAAAGACCAAATTGGATGCAAATTAAGTTACTTTGTAGCTGGGACATGAAATGAAAAAAATCTGTGAATAGTTCAATGAGGCATTTTGCAGCAAATAGCTGAATATATATATATATACTGTAAATTATATCCTTATAAATGGTGCATCAGTGTTACATGATTCACTGTCATTGTATTTAGAGAATAATGCAACCTTTGCTTAAAATTCTAAGGATATAACTTCATTCAGGAGTCCTGTCTGCAGCCTTTTGCATTTAACGTATATAATTGAGTATAAGTCGATCCGAGTATAAACTGAGGTACCTATTTTTACCTGAAAAATGAGTAAAACCTGATTGACTCGTGTATAAGCTGAGGAATGACTTACTCCCATACACAGCCCCATTGATAGTCCCACAGACAGTCCAATAGAAAGCCTCATACACAGCCCCATTGATAGTCCCACAGACAGTCCATAGAAAGCCTCATACACAGCCCCATTGATAGTCCCACAGACGTCCTATAGAAGCCTCATACCACGCCCCATTGATAGTCTCACAGACAGTCCTATAGAAAGCCTCATACACAGCCCCATGATAGTCCCACAGCAGTCCTATGAAAGCCTCATACACAGCCCCATGATGTCCCACACAGTCTTACATCTTATAAAAGCCTCATACACAGCCCCATTGATAGTCTCACAGACAGTCCTATAGAAAGCGCTCATACACCAGCCCCATTGATAGTCCCACAGACAGTCCAATAGAAAGCCTCATACACAGCCCCATTGATAGTCCCACAGACAGTCCAATAGAAAGCCTCATACACAGCCCCATTGATAGTCCCACAGACAGTCCTATAGCAAGCCTCATACACAGCCCCATTGATAGTCTCACAGACAGTCCTATAGAAAGCCTCATACACAGCCCCAATGATAGTCCCACCGTCCAAGTCTTACCATTTTATAGAAAGCCTCATACACAGCCCATTGATAGTCTCACAGACAGTCCTATAGAAGCCTCATACACAGCCCCATTGATAGTCCCACAGACAGTCCTATAGAAAGCCTCATACAGCCCCATGATAGTCCCACAGACAGGCCTATAGAAAGCCTCATACACAGCCCATTGATAGTCCACAGACAGTCCTATAGAAAGCCTCATACACAGCCCCATTGATAGTCCACAGACAGTCTATAGAAAGCCTCATACACAGCCCCAATGATAGTCCCACAGTCAGTCCTATAGAAAGCCTCATACACAGCCCCAATGATAGTCCCACAGTCAGTCTTACATCTTATAGAAAGCCTCATACACAGCCCCATTGATAGTCTCACAGACAGTCCTATAGAAAGCCTCATACACAGCCCCATTATAGTCCCACAGACAGTCCTATAGAAAGCCTCATACACAGCCCCATTGATAGTCCCACAGACAGTCCTATAGAAAGCCTCATACACAGCCCCATTGATAGTCTCACAGACAGTCCTATAGAAAGCCTCATACACAGACCCATTGATAGTCTCACAGACAGTCCTATAGAAAGCCTCATACACAGCCCCATTGATAGTCTCACAGACAGTCCTATAGAAAGCCTCATACACAGCCCCATTGGATATCTCACAGACAGTCCTATAGAAAGCCTCATACCAGCCATTGATGTCCCACGACAGTCCATAGAAAGCCTCATACACAGCCCCATTGATAGTCACAGACAGTCCTATAGAAAGCCTCATACACAGCCCACTGATAGTCCACAGACCGTGCCCCTATAAAAAGCCTCATACACAGCCCCATTGATAGTCCCACAGACAGTCCTATAGAAAGCCTCATACACAGCCCCATCGTCTCTGCTCTTCTCAGTCTCTTGTCTTGGCTCGTCCCGCTCTCGTCTCGGCCTCGTACCGTCTCTGTCTCGGCTCTTACTCGTCCCTCTAGAGGTCTCGGCTACTTCCCGGGCTCTCGTCTAGGCTCGTCCCGTCCTCTAGTCTCGGCTCGTCCTCTCGTCTCGTCTCTGGCTCGTCTCTATGTCTCGGCATCGTCTCATCCTCTCGTCTCGCTCTGTCTCTCCTCTATCGTCCTTGGCTCGTCTCCGTCCTCTCGTTCGTCTCTCTCCCGTCCGTCTCTCGTCTCGGCTCATCTCTGTCACTCTCTGCTGGCTCGTCTCGTCTCTGTCTTGGCTCGTCTCTCTCTCGTCTTGCGTCTCGCCTAAGTCTCTCTGCTCGTCTCGGTAGTCTCGTCTCAGCGCTCGGCGCTCCCGTCTCTCGTCTTGGGCTCTCTCTTCTCTCAAGTCCTTGGCATCGTCCCGTCTCTCCGTCTCGGCTCGTCCTCTCTCTGTCTCCGAGCTCGTCCCCCGTACTCTCGTCTTGGCTCGTCTCGTTCTAGCTCTTTGGCTCGTACCCTCTCTCTTCGTCTAGGGCTCTTCCCCGTCTTCGTCTCGCGCTCAGATCCCTCTCTCGTCTTCGTCTCTTCTCGTCTCTCGTCTGCTCGTCCCGTCTCTCTCTCGTCTTGGCTCGTCCTCTCTCTTTCTGTCTTGGCTCGTTCCCTCTTCGTCTCGGACGAGTCGATCCTCTCGCTCTGGATCTCACAGTATATCGATTAGGATCGTCGTCTCTGTTGGCTGAAGTAGTAGATGTACTCTTGTATCGTAGGCCAGTCCGTATCTATATAAGGATAGTACTGTCTGGATGAAAGAAGATAATTACAGTGGCAATGGTAGTAGCTCAGTTTGTACCTCAAAGCCCAGTTAACACGATGCCCTCTTACTGAAGACAGAAGATGGCACTAGATAACCTATTGCTTTGAAACAGGAATGTCGGTTTCATAGTATTGAAAGATTTTGACCAAAAGATTTACTAAATAACACTTATTGAACTTGCCTAGATTCCTCAACCAAACATACTTTGCTGCAGATGTTGTTTCAATTTTCTGTTTATTAAATGTGTTAGATGTAGAAGTCTTTATATGGTTAGGTTAGCTTTAGCTAGAGTTTGTTAGGTTAAGCTAAGTTAGATTAGTTAGGTTAGTTAGGTCCCTACCTTGACATGGTGGCAGGGCCACATCTACCATAAGGCAGTGTAGACATTTGTCTCAGGCGGCCCACCTGCACTGAAAGAAAGGGCGGCAGACAACAGTGATGGGAAATTTTTTTCCCCTGACTGGTTAAGAAAAAAATTTTTTTCCTAGTAAGGTATGATTTTTGTTAAATCATTGTATATGGTTAGGTTAGCTTTAGTTAGTTTTCTTAGGCTAGTTAGATTAGTTAGGTATGGTAACATTTGAACCAACATGTATAGCACAGGCTAATAAATTAGTTATTTTGATTTGAGCAACAAAAACCTGAAAGGAGCAATATGATGGTGGTAACACAAACTTTGAGAAAGGGATGTAATATCTGTTTTCTGTAATTTACATTATTGCTAATGACCGTCTGAGGACTGTTTAATAACTATGTGATAGGAATTTCAAAATCTAAATTTTTCGCCATGCCCATCGACAAAACCTGCCCACTGACAAAGCCAAACCCACTTTAACACGGGGCCGCGCTTTGTGCCGTACCTGGAATAATCAAGGGTGCATTCAAACTTTGGCTCACGCCCCTGAAAAGGAGCTTCTGGGAAATTTGGCCAAAATATTTTATCTTTAGGAATTATGGTCTATTTGAGGACTGTTTAAATAAATACCTCAGTGATGCCAAATTCAAAATGACAAAATGGCTATCCATCCACCTGTGAAGCCACATCACATGAGAGAGACCCTATTCAAATTTTAGCTCAAGTGGCTAAAACCCTAAAAACACCCCTGGTCCTAAGGCATGTGAAATACGTGGTGTAATGCATGTAAAGTCATGTGCAAAGCTTTGTGAGTTTCTTTCACGTGGATGTGAGCACCTGGACACGAGGGGAACTAATTTCATCTTCGGGAACATCTCCTGAGTGTCCATTAATATAGAAGTTGTTCACTGCTCACTCGAGCCTTAGAGAAGATGCTTTGTAAATGTACTGTCTATCTGTTATCTTGAAGACATTTTCAATCTGACCACCTGGCAGGGCCCAAGGTGATTCTGAATCCTGGGCACTTACAGGGAAACCCCTCATATTACCGCAGGCTCACAAATCACATCACTTGTTTTTGATTATTATTTGTATTTAAGACAGGACCAGTTTAAAAAATAGGGGACAAAGGGTAAAGCAGCTACATTTCATTATATAAGGAAAATGGTTTAAAGCTTGCGATAAGAAACCAACGTGTCATCGGTCTTTAATAAATCCTAGCGACTCCGTGTATGTGTATATTCTGTACTTGCAGTGATTACATGCTTTAATCTTAACGTTTAGGTGGCTAGGGTATGCTAGAAGGCATTACCATGCACATCCAGTCAGCCTTTAAATCTCCTCTGAACATCAGATGAAAAGTAAAGACCAAATTGGATGCAAATTAAGTTACTTTGTAGCTGGGACATGAAATGAAAAAAATCTGTGAATAGTTCAATGAGCATTTTGCAGCAAATAGCTGAATATATATATATAACTGTAAATTATATCCTTATAAATGGTGCATCAGTGTACATGATCACTGTCATTGTATTTAGAGAATAAGCAACCTTTGCTTAAAATCTAAGGATATAACTTCATTCAGGAGTCCTGTCTGCAGCCTTTTGCATTTAACGTATATAATGGAGTATAAGTCGATCCAGTATAAACTGAGTACCTATTTTTACCTGAAAATTAAAACCTGATTGACTCGTGTATAAGCTGAGAATACTTACTCCCATACACAGCCCCATTGATAGTCCCACAGACAGTCCAATAAAAAGCCTCACCACAGCCCCATTGATAGTCCCACAGACGTCCAATAGAAAGCCTCAACACAGCCCCATTGATAGTCCCACGACATCCTATAGCAAGCCTCATACACGCCCCTTGATAGTCTCACAGACAGTCCTATAGAAAGCCTCATACACACCCCAATGATAGTCCCACAGTCAGTCCTATAGAAAGCCTCATACACACCCCAATGATAGTCCCACAGTCAGTCTTACATCTTATAGAAGCCTCATACACACCCCATGATAGCTCACAGACAGTCCTATAGAAAGCCTCTACACAGCCCCATTGATAGTCCCACAGACAGTCCTATAGAAAGCCTCATACACAGCCCCATTGATAGTCCCACAACAGTCCTATAGAAAGCCTCATACACAGCCCCATTGATAGTCCCACAGACGTCCTATAGAAAGCCTCATACACAGCCCCATTGAAGTACCCACAGACAGTCCTATAGAAAGCCCAACACAGCCCCATTGATAGTCCCACAGACAGTCCTATAGAAAGCCTCATACACAGCCCATTGATAGTCTCACAGACATTCCTATAGAAAGCCTCATACACAGACCCCATTGATAGTCTCACAGACAGTCCTATAAAAGCCTCATACACAGCCCCATTGATATCCTCACAGACAGTCCTATAGAAAGCCTCATACACAGCCCACACACTGAACAAGCTCATATGGCCTCCCCGCCCATGATAGTCCAGACAGTGCTAAGAAAGCCTCATACCAGCCCCATTGATAGTCCCACAGACAGTCCTATAGAAAGCCTCATACCACCCCCATTGATAGTCCCACAGACAGTCCTATAGAAAGCCTCATACACAGCCCCATTGATAGTCTCACAGACAGTCCTATAGAAAGCCCATACACAGCCCATTGATGTCTCACAGACCTTCCTATAGAAAGCCTCATACACAGCCCCATTGATAGTCCCACAGACAGTGCTATAGAAAGCCTCATACACAGCCCCATATAAAGTCAGTAGCAGCCAATTCCTTGACACATGCTTTGGTTGCTGTGAGTTGTAGTTTCTAAACATCTGGAATGACAAGATTCAAGCAACATCTGTAGTTTTAGCCCAACAAGCCCATTTTAAAATGACCTGAATTTCTTACCAATAGAAATTCCATTATTGGTACATCCGGATATTGCAGAGATGTATGACTGCACTGCTTGTGTGCCTATGTGCAGGCCTTATTTTCCCAGGAGATTTTGTTCCTGATCCCACCAGCTCTCCTGACTGCTTATTGACTGTTTAATATTCGGGACTGTTTTGTGTCTTTTCTGGGGAGCTCCGCCTTCTTCCTTATTGTGAATACTTCTGTGAGTTACGGCCAAGCGAAGGGCCTGGGGCGTGGATGCAACTGGGCCACTGATCAATGCCAGGGAGTAGCTGCTCTATCCAATCTTCTGCTGATTGTGTTGGGGGAATTCTACTTGTCCAACTGTTGCAACTAGAACCGGGGGTCTACCCACCTGGTCCTACCACCTCTTGGAGTAGGTGTCTTATATTTATTAATCCTTACACTAGTGGATGAGACTGTCTATTTGCATTATTATTGCTAGAGGCTCTCCTGACTGCGGCGCTTTGACCCGAGTATAAGCCGAGTATACTCTAATATATATGGTACATGGTCATGGGACTCAGGGGACTTAAAATAGTATTATATTTTATAGCAGGGAATGCAATATTCACTGTACATGACATTACATTTACCTAGAGTAATAAAATGACATAGACAAGTGGTAAATCATTCTAATAAGCAGTTTCCGGACTTTATCAATCTCCTTTCACTCTGACGGTGTCTGGTTTGCATTCTCTGTTTCACTTCATCCAGTTGTATTTACACTTATTATTCCCCTTTATAGACAGACCCAATAAGAAATGATATCAGCCTTGAAAATAGAGTCCAGCTGTTTTCTTTGTCCAGATGCTCTGCTTGATGGTATTGTGCATGTTAATGACATTGTGTTAACTGGTGATGCCTAATAATACAGGACTGCTGGGATATCCATAGTGTAACCTATGTTGCGTATAGGAAAAAATTGCTGATTATTCACATGTGCTATTTCTAGTCTCTAATGGTTACATTTCAGAACTGAACCTTTAAGAGGAGGTTGTCAACATAGAACCATTAGAGAGGGAATTTAATAGACTTTTTAACACTTGTTGGATCAGAACAATGACCCCTACCCTGTCTGGGATCTATCCAATTGGAAAAAGCGTTTCTTGCAGACTGTGTTTTCCAATTGGTTAGGCCCTGGGCCAGAAGGGGGGGAGGAGCAACAACACGTTTCTTTTAATGTTATTGGTGCCAACCAATCCACTTCTGCACAAATAAATGTTTGATGCTGGTTTGAAGTGAACTCCTATCAATAAAATGTAGGGTTAGTGTATCCTATCAAGATATTAGAAGTAAACAAGGTAACCATTGTATAATAATATTTAAAGAACAACACTAACCCCCTGGGCCCCCTTATTAACACTACCCTGTGTAAGGGACTAAACCACTAGGTAAATTGGTCCCAAGGAATTATAAATATTTAGCTTAGCCATTCAGTTTTCTTTAGCAGTCTTTAAAGTTTCATCAACTCTCACCTTCTGTTTTTATTCCATTGAATTGAAGGTTTGCCGATCACTGGTCTGTGATTCATTCTTTATTTCTATGTCTAATGTCCAATACATTGTATTGTTCTTCTATTGTACAGACTAGAAAAACCCCTAACTCTGAAATGATGTTTCTAATGAAAGAATTTCCAGAGAAACCTATTGCCAGTGTAGACAGGGGTGAAGCATTACACGGTTTAGCCAAACCCTGGCAAAACATCTGAGGGTTTGATGGTCATTGTTTCTCAGGTTCTATGTTCCCCATTCTCCCTTTACCTTGTTTTATCTGTGAGATACTTTCTCCTATTCCATCTGTCCCACTCTTCATAAGCTGCCATCATTAGTTGGTGCATCTGGGGGTCTGCATTTATAGGATTTTTTCCTGGGCATCCAGTGAGCAAGCTTAGGATGTGTATTCACCTCATCACAAAATCCAAGGGTTCATCATGTAAACTAGATGGACATATGTATTTATTTAACAACTATGTATAATAAGATACTAAATTAAAGAGCAATTATACTTAAAAAAATCTACTCTCACCTACCACCTATTAAAAGAATTGTACACTAAATAAATGACTTTACCTCATTTCAATCTATAAATTAATATGTGTTAGCAGCACTGGCCATACACATGCAATCCCACAGCATGTGTGCCGACAGATCACTTTGGTATCTGTCAGCACACTTGCTGTGGGAACCTGACCTGACCGATCATGTGGGAACATCCCCTACAAACGAACGATAATAGGTAAATCCCGTTGTTCCCCCGGCAGGATTTAACCATTATCTTTCATATGTATGGTCACCTTAACGCTGATGTGTTTGTTTTGCTTAATGACTTCAATCCAGCGCTTGTTTTGCTCAAGCTCAGTCCCTCAGTCCCTCATCACCCTGCCAGACTATCTGACTCTCTTTGAGGGCAAGCATGCTCATTAATCAGAAGAGTTTATGATAATAAGGCACTTGATTGACAGCTGAAATGTAAGATGTTTCAGATTAGATATCTAATGAAATAGGGAGCAGATCAACAAAAAAAATTTGATAATTGAGAAGAATTATAGTTTCCAGTAATGGAAACTAGGTTTGGACCTAACAAAAGGAAGTTTCCTGTGAGTGAAATGAACTAGAGTGAGTGTCCCTTGCTCTTAAGGACCTTGATCTCAAGGACATAGAAAAAAGAAGGACATTTAATCATTTGATGGTTGTATGGTGTGTGTGAAAGTTTGAAAATAAGTTTGAAAATAAGGATTGTTTGTACTGTGTTAAGGACTGTGTATGCAGGACTGTGTGTGCAGTAAGCAGACAAATTTTTCTTCTTCCAGTTAAAGGGGTGCGCTGGGCTTCTATATTTTAGTATTGCACCTGTTGTAATCACAAACAGGCTGTGAAAGGGTTAATAAGTGTTTTTTCCCTCTCTTCCTGGCTTTTGCACTAATTGGTGTGGGGGCTGGGGCCTATTAGTTAAATAGGATTCACAGTTGTTGGGCCTGTGGTTTGGACCTAACAAAAGGAAGTTTCCTGTGAGTGAAACGAACTAGAGTGAGTGTCCCTTGCTCTTAAGGACCTTGATCTCAAGGACATAGAAAAAGAAGGACCTTGATCTCAAGGACATAGAAAAAGAAGGACCTTGATCTCAAGGACATAGAAAAAGAAGAACCTTGATCTCAAGGACATAGAAAAAGAAGGACCTTGATCTCAAGGACATAGAAAAAAAAGGACATTGAAACAAGAAGGGCAATTAAACAAGGTTTGTGCGTCACTGTTCTGTTGCGGTGTATTAGAAGGGACAGTTTTGTCAGTACCATGCAATGTGCATCCTGCCACATGTATAGGAACCTGGAGCAGACGTTCCGGGGAACCTATGTCTGTGTCAGGTGTGAGTGGGTTGCCCATTTGGAAGCTGAGGTGGAGAGTCTAAGGGGGCAAGTGCAGCATTGCAGGGATTGGCAGAACTGGGGGTCAGCAGGCACTGGCTGGGGCCAGTTAGAGTGGGGGGAAGTGGGACAGGGAAGGTTGAGGGGGGGAGGTAGTTTTGTTAGGGTTACTAGGGAAAGTGGGGGACAGAAGAGTAGGGGGGCTTCTTCCCAGATTGTCCATCCCAACAGATTTGCCGCCTTAGGTAATGAAGTGGAGAAGGACACCCCAGAATTAGCATGTATGGAGGGGGGCTAGTCCCTTGAGCACCCAGGGGACTGCCATCTCTGATACAAGGGAGGAGGAACGAAGGATCAGGAATGCAAGGCAGGTAGTAGTGGTAGGGGACTCCATTATAAGGAAGGTAGATAGGGTAATCTGCCGCCAAGACCCTACATGCCGAACTGTGTGTTGCCTGCCTGGTGCTAGGGTTCGGCATGTGGTGGATCGTGTAGACAGATTATTGGGTGGGGCCGGGTGTGACCCGGCGGTCTTGGTTCACATTGGTGCCAATGACAAAGTTAGAGGAGGAGGTGAGGTCCTTAAACATGATTTCTGAGAGCTAGGGGCCAAGATAAAAGCAAGGACCTCCAGGGTAGTGTTTTCAGAAATACTACCGCAGCCACGTGCTAAGCCAGGGAGACAGCGGGAGCTTAGGAGCATTAATGCGTGGCTAAGAGAGTGGTGTAAGGAAGAAGGGTTTGGGTTTATTGAGAACTTGGCAGACTTTGCTGTCGGCTACAGGCTCTTTAGTAGGGATGGGTTGTACCTCACTGATGGCGGTGCAGCTGTTTTAGGGGAGAAGATGGCTAGAGGGTTGGAGGAGATTTTAAACTAGGTTTGGGGGGGAGGGTATTAGCAGTCTCACTGGGATAGATAGCCCAGGCGGTAAGCAGGGTGTAGATAGGCCAGTGGTGGGCGGAAAGGGGGGTGGGGCTAGCATAGGGGATAGGGAGGCATGTGTATTAAAGTGTACGAATAAATTACAGGATCATAATATAAAATGTATGTTTGCAAATGCAAGAAGCCTGGCTGACAAAATGGGTGAATTGGAAATTATGACATTGAATGAAAAGTATGATGTAACAGGTATAGCAGAAACGTGGTTGAACAGTTCTCACGACTGGGCTGTAAATATAGAAGGATATCCCTTGTTTAGGCAGGACAGAAAAAAAAGGAAAGGGGGAGGAGTATGTGTTTATGTTAAAAAAGAATTGAAGCCAAATTTAAAAAAAGAGATAAGTGGCAATATGGGTGGAATTAGGCAAAAGGAAAGGGGGTAATGTCATTGTTGGTGTCTGCTATAAGCCACCAAATGCTAGCAGAGACGAGGTGACTCAACTTCATATGCAGTTGGCAAGGGCTGCAAGTTTGGGGAGCGTGCTCATTATGGGGGACTTTAATTACCCTGACATTGATTGGTGTGGTGGAACTGCCATCACAGAAAAAGGCGATGAATTCCTGAATTTGCTGCAGGATAATTTTCTCTCACAGGTGGTTGAGGTTCCTACTAGAAAAGGAGCTCTGTTGGATCTGGTAATATCTAACATTGTGTAGCGCATTATAGATATAAAGGTAAATGGAGGCTTAGGGAATAGTGACAATGAAATAGTGGCGTTTGGACTGTTATCGAAAGGAAAAGTGCACTGGGTTAACAAAGACATTTAATTTCGGGAAGGCAAATTTTCCCAGGTTAAAAGCAGCTCTTCAGAATGTCAACTGGGATAATGTATTATCAGGAAAGGGTACTGAACAGAAGTGGACTGTGTTCAAGGGGATTTTAAGAAAGTTCACATCTAAATTTATACCCTTGGGAAATAAATGTAAAAAAAATAAATCCGCGCCCATGTGGCTGAATTCTGATGTAAAGAGGCAAATGGTAAGGAAGAAAAAGGCATTTAAAACCTTTAAGGCCGAGGGAACGGAAAGGGCCTTTAGGGAGTATAAAAACTGTAACAAGGAGTGTAAGAAAGCAATCAAACTAGCTAAAATTAATAATGAAGTTAGGATAGCTGAAGAAAGCATCACTAAGCCTAAACATTTTTTTAAGTATATTAATAGTAAGAAGATGAGGACTGAGAATGTGGCACCATTAATTGATGGGGATAAGTTAGTTACGGAGGATGGCGATAAAGCAAATGTCTTGAATAATTTTCCCTCTATATACACTATAGAAGATCCAAGTACAGATATCATAGAGTATAGTAGCAATAATGGTATGAAAGATTCAAGTGCACTTTGGTTAACCGAGGATATGGTACAGAAAGAACTAAATAAGGTTAATATTAATAAATCTCCTGGACCGGATAAAATACATCCTCGAGTACTTAAGGAGCTAAGTTCAGTTTTATCTAGGCCATTGTTTCTTATTTTTGCTGATTCCCTCATGTCCGGTGGTGTGCCTCTGGATTGGAAAAAGGCTGATGTAATTCCAATATTCAAAAAGGGTAGTCAATCACAGCCGGATAATTACAGGCCTGTAAGTTTAACTTCAGTGGTGGGGAAGATCCTGGAAAGTTTAATAAGGGAACATGTTCTAGAGTATGCTTCAAGGACTGACTGACATTATAAGTAGTAACCAGCATGGATTTAGGAGGAATAGATCTTGTCAAACTAACTTGCTTGGCTTTTATGAGGAAGTAAGTAGAAATTTAGACTCTGGCATAGCAGTAGATGTAGTTTACTTGGAATTTACAAAGGCTTTTGATACAGTCCCCCATAGGCGACTAATGTATAAGCTAAGGTCTGTTGGTCTGGTGAGTCACATTTGTACATGGATAGAAAATTGGTTAATGAATAGGATGCAGAGAGTAGTTGTTAATGGGGCTTCATCATTATGGACTAAAGTACTAAGTGGGGTGCCACAGGGTTCTGTGCTGGGGCCGCTTCTATTTAATCTATTTATTAATGATTTGGAAGTGGGTATTGTCAGCAAGGTTTCTGTGTTTGCTGACTACACAAAACTTTGTCGACCATTAAAAACTGCAGAAGATGTGCAATCGTTGCAAGGGGATCTAGATAGATTGTCACATTGGGCTGCTAAGTGGCAGATGAAATTCAATGTTGATTAATGTAAGGTGATGCATTTTGGACTTAAAAATCCTTGTGCTACTTATACTATAAATGGCTCTGTGTTAAGTGAATCCCTGTTGGAAAGGGATCTTGGAGTCTTGGTGAATAACAAACTTAAAGGTAGCAAGCAGTGCCAGGTGGCAACAGCCAGAGCCAGCATGGTATTGTCTTGTATAAAGAGAGGTATGGATTCAAGGGAGGAAAATGTAATTCTCCCTCTTTACAAAGCATTGGTAAGGCCTCATTTGGAATATGCAGTGCAATTTTAGAATCCTGTGTACAAAAAGGACATCTTTGAAATGGAAAGGGTTCAGAAAAGGGCAACTAAATTAATAAGGGGATTGGGGGAACTTGAATATAAAGAGAGACTGAAAAAGATACAATTATGTACGCTGGAGAAAAGGCACTTGCGTGGGGATATGATTACTGTGTATAAATACATTAACGGGCCATACAATAAACTATCTGGGGCATTGTTCACCAATAGAACATGTCAGAGGACACCCCTTAAGACTTGAAGAAAAAAGGTTTAGGCTCCAAGCTCGGAAAGGGTTTTCACTGTGAGAACGGTAAAGCTATGGAACTGTCTTCCAGTGGACGTTGTAATGGCAAGTTCATTGGTCAGTTTAAAAATAAAGATGAGTTTCTGCAAACAATGAATGTTACAAGTTACTGGTATTGATATGTAATGTAGAGTTGATCCAGGGAAATTTCCGATTGCCACTTGGAGTCATGAAGGAAATTTTTTCCCTACTATACTATACTATACTACACTACACTACACTTTACTATACTATACTATACTATACTACACTACACTATGCTATACTATACTACACTACACTACACTACACTATACTATACTATACTACACTATACTATACTATACTATACTATACTATACTACACTACACTATACTATACTATACTATACTACACTATACTATACTATACTACACTACACTATACTATACTATACTATACTATACTATACTACACTATACTACACTATACTATACTACACTATACTATACTATACTACACTACACTATACTTACTATACTATACTATACTATACTATACTACACTATACTATACTATACTACACTACACTATACTATACTATACTATACTACACTACACTATACTATACTATACTATACTACACTATACTATACTATACTACACTACACTATACTGGGCAATTTATAAAAGCACATTTCCCAGTGTACAAATCCTTTAAAAGTATCCAGGGTGAGGACTTCTGTTTGGTCCTCACCTCTGGGTTTTGCCCTGATATCCATTACCAGTTTGTGGTTTTAAACAAACTTGGTTTTGATTTGGAACTGTCTGTTTTGAAAATCTGTGGATCTAAAAAAAAATAAACAAAAATTAGAAATCGAAAATTGGGAAATTCCTATAGAAAATTCGAAAATCTAAACTCGAAAATCATAAAATTTCTATAGAAAATTTGATTGAAAATTCAACAACTGTACAATTGGGTTTGAATCAGATTTTCTAAACTAGGTTCTGCAGAATCACTGTCGAAATAAAGCAGCTTTGTCCATCTCTACTTCCTTTCCACCTGAGGCTGATATCTTTTAGATACATTTTATTGATGTACTCCGGCTTTGACTGACAGCTACCACCCGGAAGAGCTGGAAGAATGCAGCAAGGTAAGAAATCTGGAATGCAGAAATGTACGTATTGTGAGAGGGAGGTTAGGGGTACTTAGTCTATGTTTAAATGTTTTGGAATGGGATGAGCCTGTCTTAGGAGTAATGGCTTGTTTTATGCATCATAATTTGAAAAAAAACCCTTATCATTAAAAAGTGCCTAAAAAAGCCATCCCCCATTCTATCCCATACACCCATTGACCTGCCTGTCCTAGCATTCTTCAACCTGATGCTAAAGGCTAATTATGTGTTTCACTTGTGAAAATTCCACTTAACAGGAATCAAGTGTTAATTGATTGGTGGTGACAGCACGTTCCTACTGGTTAGTCAGACAATGGAGATTTATGAGACCCGTTTTTTTTCTTTGTGACTTGTATACGCTGTAATTTGCTCCTGTTTGTGCTTGCGGTTATGTGGATACGAAAAGAAGAGATATGGAGGGCTGAAGGTTGTATATCCCTGATCTAATCTAACACGTCTTGGGCTTTCTCTTGAAAATTCCCTGATGCACCCGTGGAATTCTGGCTTCCATTATTTCGATTTTGTAGATTGTCAGAACATGACACTGCTTGTTCTTCCAATTCTTTTTGCGTGTTGATCACATTAACATTTATTGAAATGTGAAGTTTGTTGACAGGAATACCTGTAATACTAATTTGGATGGTTCAGACAATTGAATCCTGAGTGTTGACTATGAAAAGCAGATGTTAGAGAAAAGCCGGGAAGCGTTGGGAACCATTTGAAGCATGTGCCGTATTACCAGGGAACAGACACCGAATCCTGCTTCTTTAGGAACAAAATCAGATTATTGGTGCGTATCAGATGCTGTGTCTTGGCGTAAAGCTAAATGAATGAGATTAAAAATGTAGTTTATCTTTTCAAACCTTATTTCTGCACTGTACATGTAAAGGTCAACAAATTATTTATGGGTCTTTATGACTCAATATACTATAGAAAGGAATATTTACAGAGAAGAAAGTTACTTGTCTGTGCTGGATTACTTACTATATAGAGTATTAGGCTCCTGACTTCTATAATCTACATATATTTCACAAACAATAAACTATTATTTTAACACTTTTTATGATAGGGACGGCACTTTACTTAAATACACAGAAATAAATGTTGTATAAAACAGACAAGATGGTTCTGACAGAGGCTAAGGCCTAAGGCCCAAATTCAGGCCTATACATATAATGATTCCCAATAATGATGTGAAAATAAAAAACACGTTAAAAAGACCCAGGGGGAGATGCAATACGGTCTGCAAAGGGCCAAAACCCAAATTAAACTCACGCTTCCCAATGTAATATAGTGTGGGTTTAACTCATTATTTCTGGGGCCTGTGTCGATTTCCATTACAGGTGCCCACTGCAATAAACAGAAAACTTTCTTTTTGCAATACCATCAGGGTTGTTCAATAAAAGTTCTTATCGTTTAAAGTGGTGCTAATTTTGCCCCAACCAATCAGATGTTAGCTGTCAAATGTTATATAAGTTCTGATTGGTTGGGGCAAAATTAGCACCATTTTAAACGATAAGAACTTTTATTGAATCTCTCTGTTAGTGTTGGGAAAATAAACATTAATCAAACAGACATGCATCCTCGCACTTCTTACCTGCCGGCTTCCTGTGATGCAGTAACACACACTAAGAGAGAACTACATTGCAAGAACACGGAAGGAGGAGGAGCATGGAATGTAAGTATTGCATCTCCCCCCGTGTGCACTATTTTATACATTGTATTGTTTACACATGGACTGAACTGTAAATATATACCGTATGTATATATACTAGCAAAAATGTGCCTGTTGGCGCACATTGGGAATTATGTGTGTATATGTTTCGCTATCGGACGATTGGAGACACTAATTGGACGTTCACCACAAAATAATGTATTTGTTATGCTAGGGGAAGGGCATTTCGAGTGGGACTAGGTATGCCTGACAGAGGGGCTGCTAGAAATGGAGAACCTGTTAGCCTCGTTAAAAGGGGTAAATAACATATCCCTTCAGTTAGGCAGGAAATTAATTGATTCTGGGAAGATATTTAAATCCAGGGTTTAGAATTTTCTTGATCTAGTAATTGTAACATTGCATAGAGTGTTATACTTCAGTCCAAACAGCACAGTAAATTACAACTGGTGTGCAGAGCTTAAATCTATAGGCCATATTCGTAAATGCGCAGTATTGCAAATTAGCGACACCGCACGTTATTGTTAGTGTACAACAGCACCGTAAATGTTAATTAATGAGCGTTCGGTTGTAGAATACCATGCGTTAGCAAAATACTGCAATGGTTTACTACGGTTGTTCATTAATCTAAGACTGCGGTTGTAGATCTACAATCATGATCGGTGAATTATGATCGCTATTGTAGGTTTATGACCCCAATTGTAGATTTCCGATTGCAAAAGAGTGATACCTCTCCTATTATAGCCCTATTAAATAGAGATGGACTAGAACTAGAACCCAAGTTCGAGTCAAACTTACCAAGTCCGAATGTACTCGGACTTCTCAAACTATCCCGGACCTGGATTTCTTGGACTTTCCGGACTCGTGGTTGTATTTTCGATAATTATCGAATTTACGGGCTGTTCGCTAACCCTAGAATGTATCGTTCGCTAACCCTCGAGAGTATCGTTCATTTTCGATAAACCTTGAATGTAACCTTCGATTTCCGGTAACACTTGACAGTATCATTCGTTTTCGGTAACCCTCGATGTATGGATCGTTTTCGCTAACCCTCGAATGTATCGTTCGCTAGCCCTCGAATGTATTGTTAGTTTTCGGTAACCCTTGAATGTATGGATCGTTTTCACTAACCCTAGAATGTATAATTCGCTAACCCTCAAAAGTATCGTTCGTTATTGGTAACCCTTGAATGTAACCTTCGATTTCCGGTAACACTCGAAAGTATTGTTCCTTTTTGGTTACCATCAAATTATGGATCGTTTTTGCTAACCCTAGAATGTATCGTTTGCTAACCCTCCAGAGTATCGTTAGTTTTCGGTAACTCTCAAATGTATGGATCGTTTTCACTAACCTGAATGTATCATTCGCTAACCCTCAAAATATTGTTCGTTTACAGTAATTCTTGAAAGTATCATTCGATTTCAGTGACTTTCCAATATGGAAGAATTGCTCAGCCAAAGAGCGCCGCCTACTCACGATACGCTTGTCATACATTATATGGGTCTATTTTCGGTAACCCTGGAAAGTAGCGTTCGGTAACCCTCGAATTGGCCGTAACCAAGATGCATAAAACTTTATGCATCTAGATGAATATAAGATAAGGTAGACATTATCCATCTTATGTTTGTTGTATAACACTATCACTATTCTGTTTTGTTTATCTATTTGTTCTGATGAATTTATAGAAATTTAAATACAGGGTTTTGGGTTCTCCTGATATATTAATACTAACATTATTATAGTGTTATAGTTCAGTCCAAACACCACATTGAATTATAACTGCTGTGCAGAGCTTAAATATATCATCTCCCTCTAAATTCCCTCCAATAGAAACCATCCAAGACAAGAGCCATTTGAAGTTTCTATAAAGGAAAGATTGAACCCAGACTGTCCTGCCATGTTTCATGTTATTAGATTTTATTAGATTCCATCAGTGCAGGACACAGTTTCATGGTTAGGACTTGAGAGCACAGGATACTGGTTAGCTTTATAAATTAAAGTGAGGTGGGATTGAAGGGGGAAAAGCCCTCCACTAAGCATACAATGAAATAGAGTCTTTTTACAGAAGGTACTTTACAGCCTCATCCGATCAATATTGGAAAAAAGGGAAAAACTGCCCATTTCTATGTATGCTGGGTAGTTTCAGAGACATGCAAAGTAATTTTATCATAAACAGACACCACTAGAAAACAGAAACTGGATTGTCTCTCCTAAAGGAAGTCTTAAGGTTCGTACACAAGTGCGATGGATATTTTATTTATACGGTCGCTCATTCGAAGATCCGCCCGTCCGGTTGGGCAACAATCCCCGGCCAATAAAGTGCCCATACACAGCATGATTATCCCCCAAAACGGTTGTTCGTACAAATTGTGCGTCTCAGGTCGGCACCCACGATCGCACGTGTGTACGAACCTTTATTTCTTTCTATGGGTAAGGGAGGTGGAGAGTTAATGTGTCTGAACAATTTTTGATTGGCTAAGACTGTCACATGTTTTACAAATAGCACATAATTGGGTGTAACACAGGACCTTCATTACACTTTCTGTCTTGTCAAGTACAATTCCTAAAGAAGCTTGTGGAGGTTCTCATTCATCCAGGTCATGGTATATCTGTGGTATTCAGTTAGATCAACTGGATTTAAAGTTTAGTTCTTGAAGACGTTTCTCTAGTCATCCGACTGGCTTTCTCAATTTAGAATGACTTGTACAAGAATCTGTTGGCAATTATGTACCCTGGAAAGTCCCAATTAGCATATCACAGCCAAATGTTAAAGGGAAATGTGGTCCAAAAATGACTTTAGGTAAATTGATAGGAATTGCTCTCCTAAGAATTTTATTTTAAATATTTTCATTATTTTACATAGTTTTGAAGATATTTACATTTTTGTGTGTGATATGGCAGCAGCATCACCAGGTCTCCTGCACTTCCTGCTTCCTGCTCTGAAACCTGTCAGTCAATCTGCCATGTGCCTCCTCCCCTTTGCAGCCCCCCTGGTCCCTCCCACTCATGGACCCCATGGTCCCTCAGTTGCAGGCCCCCCTTGGCCCATTCCCTTACAGCCCAATGTGGCCCGCCTACTTGGGGGGGTCGTGGCCCTGCCCACTCATGGGTGCATAGGCCCCGCCCACTCACAGGTGCCTAAGCCTCATCCGCTCACAGGTGCTGTGGGCCACTCTGACACAAAACACCCCCCCCCCGAAAACTCTGTAGAAACAGCCTTTTCAGGCAGAGTGAGAACTGTGTGTTTTCACATAGTGAGAGAGAAGGGCTGTAGATTCCCTTACCTTCTCTGCAGCTGCAGGTCCTTCACACAGCAAGCGGGAGGGACTTCCTGTCTCCCTAACACACTGAGGAGTCTGAGGCTGTGCTCCCGGTGGCACTGTGCAGGAGAGCCTCAGGAATGTCACAAGTCAGCCTTCCCCCCATTCACATTCCGGTCAGTCAGTCAGTTCTTTATATCTTGGGCTGTGGAGAACACAGAGAGGTGGTTGATGACTCGTTTTAAAGGCAGGAAACTGACCTTTCATTTAAACTCAACTTGTTTGGAGACCACAGTTCCTCTTTAAGTACATATGAATGCAATCTGAATTGAGAAAGCCAGAACTAAACTTTAAGTCCATTTGATCTAACTGAATACAACAGATATGCCTAAGAGAAGCTTTTCCTTTGCTAACAGTGGCACATTGTTGTAAGATCAGAACCTCATTGAACGTAAAATTCCACTTCCTTTTAGTGTCCATATGGAGACCCTTTAGGTGGGGCTAAACCTACCATTTTGAGTTTTCTATTTAAACTTAGGGGTGTCAAGTAAAGTAAGTATACTTAATTAATTGTATATCATTTGTTTTGGAATTAAGTAATAGTAGTACTATAGTTTTTATAGTGTAATTTGTTAGATGATTTTATTAATGATAATTACACACTTACATATGACCTTTCCTATATGTATCAGTGTTATATACCCCCACCTAATTAGTTGCTGCTAAAAACTCAATGCAATCTCTGAAAAATATAAATATGTTTATACAATATAAAGGATATATATATATAAAGAACCTTCCCACAGTTCTCTAATCTTACAAATACTATTATATCTCTAAAATAACTGCAAAAACTAATGTTTTTTTTATGGCACAACTGCAACTACCTGACTTCTATGTAAGTACAATGTCGTATATAGAAGGATTTCAGTTTTCAGTTCAACTCACTGTATTACAGGTGTGATGTTCCCCCTTTAATCTTGTTGCTAGACAACAAACTTGTTTTTGCCATCCCTAGAAACCTATTTATAAAAAAAGTTGCAATGTTACATTCCTTATATATAATCCTGAATTATTGAAAATTATGTTTAAAAGCATTTATGTTAAAGACTAGAGATGTCCGAACTTCGCAAAATCCGGTCCGGTCGAGAATCCGCAAATTTTCTAAAACATTCGAAAATCCGCGAGCGGACCGATTGAAACCCATTAAAATGAAAAAAATTCTCGAAAATACAAGAATTCCTCGTAATTTCTAAAATTTTCGAAAATACGTATTTCCCGCATTTTCGAAAATACGTAAAATCCTCGTAATTTCTGAAATTTTTGAAAATACGTATTTTCATGTATTTTCGGAAATACGTAAAATCCACGTACTTTTGAAAATTTTGAAAATACGTTTTTTCATGTATTTTCGAAAATACGAGAAATCCTCGTAATTTCGAAACTTTTCGAAACACAGTCGTGAAAGTTCGGAAGCAGAAAACCGGAAAATCCGCGATATCCGCCGTTCGCGAACGAGATAAATCCGCTGTGGATTCGGGTTCGAATCCGCGAACTGGGCCATTCACATTAAGACCTTATGACGTTTATTGTTCAAAGACCTCAGTTGTTTTATGGCAAATTGGAAGAATATATCTGCTGTATTTTTCTTTATTTATTATACAGTATTTTATTTATAAATGTTTTTTTTAGGGGTTCACTATTGCCTTAAGATCGAAAACAAGTATTTAAAAAAATATTATCATTAAAAAATTTTTTAAGAATTATTAATGTTTGTATTACTCGCGTATAGGTATAATGACATTTTACTCGCGGGTTTTGATATTCGATATTTACTCGTGTATAGGTACAATAGACATTTAACTCGTGATTCGATATTCGATATTTACTCGCGTATAGGTATAATAGACATTTTCTTGCGATTCGATATTAAATATTTACTCGCGTATTGGTATAATAGACATTTTACTTGGTATTCGATGTTCGATATTTACTCGCGTATAGGTATAATAGACAGTTTACTTGTGGATTCGATGTTCGATTTATTTACTCGTATAGGTATAATAGACATTTTACTCGCGGATTCGATATTCGATATTTACTCGCGTATAGTATAATAGACATTTTACTTGTGGATTCGATGCTCGATATTTACTCGCGTATATGGTATAATAGACATTTAATTTGTGGATTCGATGTTCATATTTACTCGCAATAAGGTATAATAGACATTTTACTCGCGGATTCGATATTCGATATTTACTCGCGTAATGGTATAATGACATTTTACTTGTGGATTCATGTTCGATTTTACTCGCATATGGTATAATAGATATTTACTGGCGGATTTGAATTCGATATTTACTCTGTATAGGTATATATAGACATTTTACTCTTGGATTCGAGAATTCGATATTTACTCGCATATAGGATAATAGACATTTTACTGGCGATTTGATATTCGAATTTACTCGTGTATAGGTATAATAGACATTTTACTCTTGGATTCGAGAATTCGATATTTACTCTCGCGTATAGGTATAATAGACATTTTACTCTCGGATTTGAGAATTCGATATTTATTTGCGTATTGGTAATAGACATTTTACTCGCGGATTCGATATTCGATATTTACTCGCGTATTGGTATAATAGACTTTTACTGGCGGATTTGATATTCGATATTACTTGCGTATTGGTATATAGACATTTTACTCTGCGGATTCGATATTTACTCGCGTATTGTGTATAATAGACATTTTACTCGCATATTCGATATTCGATATTTACTCGCGTATTGGTATAATAGACATTTTACTCACAGATTCGATATTCGATATTACTGGCGTATTGGTATAATAGACATTTTCTCACGGATTCGATATTCGATATTTACTCGGTGTAGGTATAATAGACTTTTACTCACGATTCGATATTTACTCACGTATTGGTATAATAGACATTTTACTCTTGGATATTTGCGTGCCTCAACGTTCGAACATTTGATAATTATCAAAGTCCAGAAAATATCGAAAATCCGGATCCGGGATAGTTCGAGTAGTCCGAGTCCGTTTGAACTCGAATAGTTCGGTTTGAGTTTGAATTCTAGTCCATCTCTATTGCTGAGTAGGTTGGACTAGATGGACGTATTGTCTTAGGGGCATATTTCTAAGGTTCGTTAACTTTTCGCGGCCGTTTTCGGGGACATTAACGCATAAATCGGCGTTTACCGCGATTTATAAAGGTCCGAAAATGGCCGCGAAGTTAACGAAGCGTTAACCTTTCGCGCCGATACTTACCTGTTACCGCCGCTTCTATTTATAAAGCGGCGTACGGGTTTCGCTCGGCTAGTATCGGCTGTTTTACTTCGCCACCTTGAAGAGGCGAAGTCAGCCGATACTAACCTCCCGCGCGGGAGGGCAGGCAACCCGCGCGGGTGGTCGCACCCGCCCCGGGAGACACGCCCACACCCCCCCGCGGCAGCGGCAACCACCCGCCGCCGCCGCCACTTCCCACAGCCCCTCCCAACCCGTTCCCCGTTCGCGCAATCTCGGAACGGGAGGCTAGGAGGGGCTGCCGGGAAGGGGCCGCAGCAGGTGGTCGCGACCACCCCCGCCACCCCCTCCCCGGCAACCCCTCCAAGACCCCCGCCCGGCCGCGCTCCGGGGAGGGGACGAGGAGCCGCTGGGGGGGTGAGGCTCCCTCCAGCGGGGCCCTGAGAAGGGCCTTTTGGTGCTTAGGGTGTCCGCACGCTCAAACCGGGACCCCCCTCCCACGCCCTTATAAGGGCCCTTGCGGCACTACAAGTGCCCTTGCGGCTCTGACAAGAGCCTTTTGGGGCTTAAGGGGTCCCGCAGCTCGAACCGGGACCCCCCTCCCCGGCCCTTATGGGCCCTTGCGGCACTGACAGGCCCTTGCGGCTCTTATAGAGCCCTTTGGGCTTAGGGGTCCCGCAGCTCGAAACAGGACCCCCTCCCCGGCCCTTGTAAGGGCCCTTGCCACTAACAAGTCCCCTTGCGGCACTAATAAGGCCTTTGGCGGGGGTCCCGCACTCGAACCGGACCCCCAGTGCGGCTCTTAAAAGAGCCCTTGGGGCGACGTCTTCGGGCTGGCGACCCACAACCCCACTCAGGTCGCCGATGCCAGGCAACTCACTGCGGCCGACAGTGAGCCCGCTGGCACCGCCGGCCTCAGCGGAGCCGATGTTGCCAGCCGCTCTCTTCTTCTTTCTTCAGCCATCTACTGCGATGGCATCTGAGTTCCGGCGGAAAGCTCCTCTTATATAGGTTTGCAGAAATCCATAATCCATTTCTGATTGGTCAATTTTTAATACTTGCTTTACATTAACCAATCATTTCAGAACTTTCCAGAAATCTGATTGGTTAATGTAAAGCAAGTATTAAAAAATTGACCAATCAGAAACGGATTATGGATTTCTGCAAACCTATATAAAGAGGAGCTTTCCGCCCTTGCGGCACTAATAAGTGCCTTGGCGGGGGTCCCGCAGCTCGAACCGGGACCCCCAGTGCGGCTCTTAAAAGAGCCCTTGGCGCGCGTCTTCGGGCTGGCGACACCAACCCCACTCAGGTCGCTGATGCCAGGCAGACTCACTGCGCCGCCAGCGAGCCCGCTGGCACCGCCGGCTCAGCGGAGCCGATGTTGCCCCGCTTCTTCTTCTTTCTTCAGCCATCTACTGCGATGGCATCTGAGTTCCGCGGCGGAAAGCTCCTCTTTATAGTGTTTGCAGAAATCCATAATCCATTTCTGATTGGTCAATTTTTAATACTTGCTTTACATTACCATCAGATTTCAGAACTTTCCAGAAATCTGATTGGTTAATGTAAAGCAAGTATTAAAAATGGACCAATCAGAAACGGATTATGGATTTCTGCAAACCTATATAAGAGGAGCTTTCCGCCCGGAACTCAGATGCCATCGCAGTAGATGGCTGAAGAAAGAAGAAAGAAGCGGCTGGCAACATCGCTCCGCTGAGCCGGCGGTGCCAGCAGGCTCACTGCGGCCGCAGTGAGTCTGCCTGGCATCGGCGACCTGAGTGGGGTTGGTGTCCAGCCCGAAGACGTTGCTTCGATAAGACGCCGGCAACATCGGCCTCGTTGAGGTCGCCGGCGCCCGCCGGGGGTACCCCTGGCGGCCGCAGGGTACCTCTCGGGGGTCGTCCCTCGGCGGAGCTGGTGTCGCCGGGACTGGAAAAAAAACGTCGCCCAAGGGCTCTTTTAAGAGCCAAGCAAGAAAAAAGGTAGAGGGCACACTACTGGGGTGAATGTTTCTTTATTAGTGCAAAAAACAACAAGCAACGTTTCGGACTCAAGGCCCCTTCCTCAGAGTCCATCCCGAGTCCCGAAACGTTGCTTGTTGTTTTTTGCACTAATAAAGAAACATTCACCCCAGTAGTGTGCTCCTCTACCTTTTTTCCTTGCTTGGATGTTGCAGCCCGGGAAGTAGGGGGCTAAGAGGATTGCACCTACCTTACTTGTCTGGCAAAGGAGCCAACAACGTGCCATTGTGCGGTCTTGGAACTTTGGATTGCTCTTTTAAGAGCCGCACTGGGGGTCCCGGTTTCAGCTGCGGGACCCCCGCCAAAGGCACTTGTCAGTGCCGCAAGGGCCCTTGTAAGGGCCGGGGAGGGGGGTCCCGGTTCGAGCTGCGGACCCCCTAAGCCCCAAAGGCCCTTCTCAGGCCCCCGCTGGAGGGAGCCTCCACCCCCCCAGCGGCTCCCTCCCGTCCCCTCCCGGGAGCGGCCGGGGGCGGGGGCTTGGAGGGGTTGCCGGGAGGGGGTGGCGCGGCGGGTGTCACGACCACCTGCTGCGGCCCCTTCCCGGCAGCCCCTCCTAGCCTCCCGTTCCGAGATTGCCAAGAACGGGAACGGGTTGGGAGGGGCTGCTGGGAAGCGGCGGCGGCGCGGTGGTTGCCGCTGCCGCCGCGGGGGTGTGGGCGGGGTAGGAGCACGTCGGGAAGGGATTTTAAGTCCCTTCGCGGCGATACTATACAGTATTGCCGCGAAGGCTTAAAATTACCGCAGCACATCGCGGCCGCAATAGGTATCGCGGAATAGGCTCGCCGTTAAATACGGCGATAGCGCTATTTTCGCGGCCGCGATGTGCGGCGGTAATTTTTTTTGCGATATTATCGATTCTTTATAAATATGCCCCATAATCTCTATTTTAGAGAAAAAATGACAGATTTGTAAAAGTAAAATTTCATATTTTAAAAAAACAGCAAGAAAAAAAATAGAAAAAATGTCTTCTTTTGAACGTAGATCAATTAAGTTTACACGTCGTTGTACCTTTTACCTCTCGTTTCAGCCATTGGTGTTTTTCTCTTCTTTTCCGTATTTCTTTTGCAAATTGTTTCCTTTCATGAGAAACCTAATAGTAAATCTTCTAATTTTAGAATATTGCTCAGTGTATAAGATTTTACAATGATTTGATCAATACCTAAATCTGTGGATTTTTTAAAAATAAAAATCTTTTAAAATCATTGGTGAGATTTGTATTTTCCGATGTCTCCCAAAGAAACCCCTAGTAGCAGTATTTTTTGACTAAGAGGAAAATTTAAAAAAATACAGATACTGTATTGCGGTATTTCACTGCTTTTATTGGAAGCTAATTTGGCCATATAGCTTCCATAAAGCATCGCCCCATAGCATCTTAACTGTAATAACATTTCTATATGCTTTGCGTAGGATCTGACCAACCGATCTAAAGAGCGTGGGCTGGTACACATGGGTCGATATTTTGATCCAATTGAACGGCTGGCCCAACATTCTAATGGACTAGATAATTATTTGGATTTACTCGATGATAGATCTTTTGGACGGCTTTGAAGTAAACCTTAAACCCCATTTATTAAGTATATTTTTATTAGGAATAGATATAGTCTTCTATAGAGGGAAAATGTGTTTTGGGTTTCTCCTTCAAATATGCTTTGTGCAATTTCCCAAGCAACATTGGGTAGCTAAATAATATGCTACATAGTTGTGTAGATTGACACAATACCACAAATAACCACAACCATAGCCCATAGCAAAGACCAAAAACTTTTCTTCATTTCAATAATGCTGTTCATCGATCGGGAGCGCTTTTTCTTCAGCCAATCAACCTACAGTATTTCTCTCCTTATTTCTAAACAATCCCACAATCCAAAAGAGCTTTCAAAGTTTTCAAACCTCTGCTCTGTCCACCCACTCCTCCTACCCCTGTTTGTCTGCTGATGATATTGCCTCTTATTTCACAAATTGTTAATATAGATGTTTGTTTTCTTTTACTGCTTCATATCTTATCCTCCCTAAGATATCCCGGGTTCTGCACTCTCTTGGCTGTCCTCCTACCACTCAGGTAGGACGTTCAGTGTTTCCCACTCTGGCTCCAACTCCACCCTCTCTCCCCGCCCTGTGGGTACACAAGGCTCAGTACTCGGCCCTTTTCTCTTCTCCATTCCACCTTGGTCAGCTCATTAGTTCATTTGGATTACAATACCACCTGTATGCTGATGATACCCAAACATTGTCGGACTGGCCCACAGGGTTACAGGGAGTCTCCCAGTGGGCCCACAGCCCATTCACCCAAGAAACCAGAGGCAACTGCTAAATTAACTACAGAGCCAAAGGGACAGTAAGAAATGCATTTTAATAAACATTGGTAGTAAAAAGAGATGTGAAATGTTAGGTGGGTCCCTAAACTCATCCTGGTGGGCCCCTAGTCTCAGATTTCCTGGTGGGCCCCAACACCCCGTCCGACAATGTACCCAATTTACATCTCTGCCCCTGACCTTGTTACTTGACTGCCTAAATGCCATCTCTGATTTTATGTCCTCCCGCTTCCACCACTGAAGATGGAAAGAGCGTTCTTGTCATTTTCCCACCCTCTCGCTCACACCCCTACCTAACATTACTATCAACAACAATGACACCCCAATCTCACCAAAACCTTATGTGCGATGCCTGGTAGTAACCTCTGACTCCAAACTTTCACTTAACCAGTTCGGAAAAGTTCGGAAGGCAGAAAACCGGAAAATCCGCGATATCCGCCGTTCGCGAACGAGATAAATCCGCTGTGGATTCGGGTTCGGATCCGCGAACTGGGCCATTACAATTAAAGACCTGTATGACGTTTATTGGTTCAAAGACCTCAGTTGTTTTATGGCAAATTGGAAGAATATATCTGCTGTATTTTTCTTTATTTATTATACAGTATTTTATTTAATAAATGTTTTTTTAGGGGTTCACTATTGCCTTAAGATCAGAAAACAAGTATTTAAAAAAATATTATCATTAAAAAATTTTTTAAGAATTATTAAGATGTTTGTATTTACTCGCGTATAGGTATAATAGACATTTTACTCGCGGGTTTGATATTCGATATTTACTCGTGTATAGGTACAATAGACATTTAACTCGTGGATTCGATATTCGATATTTACTCGCGTATAGGTATAATAGACATTTTACTTGCGGATTCGATATTAAATATTTACTCGCGTATTGGTATAATAGACATTTTACTTGTGGATTCGATGTTCGATATTTACTCGCGTATAGGTATAATAGACAGTTTAACCTTGTGGATTCGATGTTCGATATTACTCGCGTATAGGTAATAGACATTTTACTCGCGTATTCGATATTCGATATTTACTCGCGTATAGGTATAATAGACATTTTACTTGTGGATTCGATGCTCGATATTTACTCGCGTATAGGTATAATAGACATTTATTTTGTGGATTCGATGTTCAATATTTACTCGCATATAGGTATATAGACATTTACTCGCGGATTCGATATTCGATATTTACTCGCGTAATGGTATAATAGACATTTTACTTGTGGATTCAATGTTCGATATTTACTCGCATATAGGTATAATAGACATTTTACTGGCGGATTTGATATTCGATATTTACTCGTGTATAGGTATAATAGACATTTTACTCTTGGATTCGAGAATTCGATATTTACTCCGCATATAGGTATAATAGACATTTTACTGGCGGATTTGATATTCGATATTTACTCGTGTATAGGTATAATAGACATTTTACTCTTGGATTCGGAATTCGATATTTACTACCGCGTTATAGGTATAATAGACATTTTACTCTCGGATTTGAGAATTCGATATTTATTGCGTATTGGTATAATAGACATTTCTACCGCGGATTCGATATTCGATATTTACTCGCGTATTGGTATAATGAACATTTTACTGGCGGATTTGATATTCGATATTTACTTGCGTATTGGTATAATAGACATTTTACTCGCGGATTCGATATTTACTCGCGTATTGGTATAATAGACATTTTACTCGCAGATTCGATATTCGATATTTACTCGCGTATTGGTATAATAGACATTTTACTCACAGATTCGATATTCGATATTTACTGGCGTATTGGTATAATAGACATTTTACTCACGGATTCGATATTCGATATTTACTCGTGTATAGGTATAATAGACATTTTACTCACGGATTCGATATTTACTCACGTATTGGTATAATAGACATTTTACTCTTGGATATTTGCGTGCCTCAAACGTTCGAACATTTGATAATTATCGAAAGTCCAGAAATATCGAAAATCCGGATCCGGATAGTTCGAGTAGTCCGAGTCCGTTTGAACTCGAATAGTTCGTTTTGAGTTTGAATTCTAGTCCATCTCTATTGCTGAGTAGGTTGGACTAGATGGACGTATGTCTTAGGGGCATATTTCTAAAGGTTCGTTAACTTTTCGCGGCCGTTTTCGCGGACATTAACGCATAAATCGCGTTTACCGCGATTTATAAAGGTCCGAAAATGGCCGCGAAGTTAACGAAGCGTTAACCTTTCGCGCCGATACTTACCTGTTACCCCCGCTTCATTTATAAAGCGGCGTTACTGGTTTCGCTCGGCTAGTATCGGCTGTTTTACTTCGCCACCTTGAAGGAGGCGAAGTCAGCCGATACTAACCTCCCGCGGCGGGATGGGCAGGCAACCCCGGCGGTGGGTCGCACCCCCCCGGGGAACCCGCCCACACCCCCCGCGCGGCAGCGGCAACCACCCCGCCGCCGCCCACTTCCCAGCAGCCCCTCCCACCCGTTCCCCGTTCGCGGCAATCTCGGAACGGGAGGCTAGGAGGGGCTGCCGGGAAGGGGCCGCAGCAGGTGGTCGCGACCACCCCGCGCCCCCACCCCTCCCGGCAACCCCTCCAAGACCCCCGCCCCGGCCGCTCCCGGAGGGACGGGAGGGAGCCGCTGGGGGGTGGAGGCTCCCTCCAGCGGGGCCCTGAGAGGGCCTTTTGGTGCTTAGGGGGTCCCGCAGCTCAAACCGGGACCCCCCTCCCCACCCTTATAAGGGCCCTTGCGGCACTTACAAGTGCCCTTGCGGCTCTGACAGGCCTTTGGGCTTAAGGGGTCCGCCAGCTCGAACCGGGACCCCCCTCCCCGGCCCTTATAAGGGCCCTTGCGGCACTGACAAGTGCCCTTGCGGCTCTTATAGAGCCCTTTGGGGCTTAGGGGTCCCGCAGCTCGAAACAGGACCCCCTCCCCGGCCCTTGTAAGGGCCCTTGCGGCACTAACAAGTGCCCTTGCGGCACAATAGGGCCTTTGGCGGGGGTCCCGCAGCTCGAACCGGGACCCCCAGTGCGGCTCTTAAAAGAGCCCTTGGGCGACGTCTTCGGCTGGCGACACCAACCCCACTCAGGTCGCCGATGCCAGGCAGACTCACTGCGGCCGACAGTGAGCCCGCTGGCACCCCCGGCCTCAGCGAGCCGATGTTGCCAGCCGCTTCTTTCTTCTTTCTTCAGCCATCTACTGCGATGGCATCTAGTTCCCGGCGGAAGCTCCTCTTTATATAGTTTGCAGAAATCCATAATCCATTTCTGATTGGTCAATTTTTAATACTTGCTTTACATTAACCAATCAGATTTCAAACTTTCCAGAAATCTGATTGGTTAATGTAAAGCAAGTATTAAAAAATTGACCAATCAGAAACGGATTATGGATTTCTGCAAACCTATATAAAGGAGCTTTCCGCCCTTGCGGCACTAATAATTGCCTTTGGCGGGGGTCCCGCAGCTCGAACCGGGACCCCCAGTGCGGCTCTTAAAAGAGCCCTTGGGCGACGTCTTCGGGCTGGCGACACCCAACCCCACTCAGGTCGCTGATGCCACAGACTCACTGCGGCCGACAGCGAGCCCGCTGGCACCGCCGGCCTCAGCGGAGCCGATGTTGCCAGCCGCTTCTTTCTTCTTTCTTCAGCCATCTACTGCGATGGCATCTGAGTTCCGCGGCGGAAAGCTCCTCTTTATATAGGTTTGCAGAAATCCAAATCCATTTCTGATTGTGTCAATTTTTAATACTTGCTTTACATTAACCAATCAGATTTCAGAACTTTCCAGAAATCTGATTGGTTAATGTAAAGCAAGTATTAAAAAATTGACCAATCAGAAACGGATTTGGATTTCTGCAAACCTATATAAAGAGGAGCTTTCCGCCGCGGAACTCAGATGCCATCGCAGTAGATGGCTGAAGAAAAGAAAGAAGCGGCTGGCAACATCGGCTCCGCTGAGGCCGGCGTGTGCCAGCAGGCTCACTGCGGCCGCAGTGAGTCTGCCTGGCATCGGCGACCTGAGTGGGGTTGGTGTCGCCAGCCCGAAGACGTTGCTTCGATCAAGACGCCGGCAACATCGGCCTCGTTGAGGTCGCCGCGCCCGCCGGGGTACCCCTGGCGGCCGCAGGGTACCTCTCGGGGGTCGCGGCCTCGGCGGAGCTGGTGTCGCCGGGACTGGAAAAAGAAGACGTCGCCCAAGGGCTCTTTTAAGAGCCAAGCAAGGAAAAAGGTAAGGGAGCACACTACTGGGGTGAATTTTTCTTATTAGTGCAAAAAACAACAAGCAACGTTCGTCGGACTCAAGGCCCCTTCCTCAGGTAGTCCCGATCCCGAAACGTTGCTTGTTGTTTTTTGCACTAATAAAGAAACATTCACCCCAGTAGTGTGCTCCTCTACCTTTTTCCTTGCTTGGATGTTGAGCCCTGGAGTAGGGGGCTAAGAGGATTGCACCTACCTTACTTGTCTGGCAAAGGAGCCAACAACAGTGTCCATTGTGCGGTCTTGGAACTTTGGATTGCTCTTTTAAGAGCCGACTGGGGGTCCCGGTTTCAGCGCTGCGGGACCCCCCCAAAGGCACTTGTCAGTGCCGCAAGGGCCCTTGTAAGGGCGGGGAGGGGGGTCCCGGTTCGAGCTGCGGACCCCCTAAGCCCCAAAAGGCCCTTCTCAGGGCCCCGCTGGAGGGAGCCTCACCCCCCCAGCGGCTCCCTCCCGTCCCCTCCCCGGGAGCGGCCGGGGCGGGGGGCTTGGAGGGGTTGCCGGGGAGGGGGTGCGCGGCGGGTGGTCACGACCACCTGCTGCGGCCCCTTCCCGGCAGCCCCTCCTAGCCTCCCGTTCCGAGATTGCCAAGAACGGGGAACGGGTTGGGAGGGGCTGCTGGGAAGCGGCGGCGGCGGCGGGTGGTTGCCGCTGCCGCCGCGGGGGGTGTGGGCGGGGTAGGAGCAGCGTCGGGAAGGGATTTTAAGTCCCTTCGCGGCGATACTATACAGTATTGCCGCGAAGGGGCTTAAAATTACCGCAGCACATCGCGGCCGCAATAGGTATCGCGGGAATAGCGCTCGCCGTTATAAATACGGCGATAGCGCTATTTTCGCGGCCGCGATGTGCGGCGGTAATTTTTTTGCGATATTATCGATTCTTTATAAATATGCCCCATAATCTCTATTTTAGAGAAAAAATGACAGATTTGTAAAAGTAAAATTTCATATTTTAACAAAAACAGCAAGAAAAAAAAATAGAAAAAAATGTCTTCTTTTTGAACGTAGATTCAATTAAAGTTTACACGTCGTTGTACCTTTTACCTCGTTTCAGCCATTGGTGTTTTTCTCTTTTTCCGTAATTTCTTTTGCAAATTGTTTCCTTTCATGAGAAACCTAATTAGTAAATCTTCTAATTTTAGGAATATTGCTCAGTGTATAAGATTTTACAATGATTTGATCAATACCTAAATCTGTGGATTTTTTAAAAATAAAAATCTTTTAAAATCATTGGGTGAGATTTGTATTTTCCGATGTCTCCCAAAGAAACCCCTAGTAGCAGTATTTTTTGACTAAGAGGAAAATTTAAAAAAATACAGATACTGTATTGCGGTATTTCACTGCTTTATTGGAAGCTAATTTGGCCATATAGCTTCCCATAAAGCATCGCCCCCATAGCATCTTAACTGTAATAACATTTCTAATGCTTTGCGTAGGATCTGACCAACCGATCTAAAGAGCGTGGGCTGGTACACATGGGTCGATATTTTGATCCAATTGAACGGCTGGCCCAACATTCTAATGGACTAGATAATTAATTGGGATTTACTCGATGATAGATCTTTTGGACGGCTTTGAAGTAAACCTTAAACCCCATTTATTAAGTATATCTTTTATTAGGAAATAGATATAGTCTTCTATAGAGGGAAAATGTGTTTTGGGTTCTCCTTCAAAATATGCTTTGTGCAATTTCCCAAGCAACATTGGGTAGCTAAATAAATAGCTACATAGTTGTGTAGATTGAACAATGACCACAAATAACCACAACCATAGCCCATAGCAAGAAGACCAAAAACTTTTCTTCATTTCAATAATGCTGTTCATCAGATCGGGAGCGCTTTGTCTTCAGCCAATCAAACCTACAGTATTTCTCCTTATTTCTAAACAATCCCACAATCCAAAAGAGCTTTCAAAGTTTTCAAACCTCTGCTCTGTCCACCACCTCCTCCTACCCCCTGTTTGTCTGCTGATGATATTGCCTCTTATTTCACAGAATTGTTAATATAAGATGTTTGTTTTCTTTTACTGCTTCATATCTTATCCTCCCTAGATATCCCGGGTTCTGCACTCTCTTGGCTGTCCTCCTACCACTCAGGTAGGACGTTCAGTGTTTCCCACTCTGGCTCCAACTCCACCTCTCTTCCCCGCCCTGTGGGGTAACACAAGGCTCAGTACTCGGCCCTTTTCTCTTCTCCATTTCCACCTTGGTCAGCTCATTAGTTCATTTGGATTACAATACCACCTGTATGCTGATGATACCCAAACAGTGTCGGACTGGCCCACAGGGTTACAGGGGAGTCTCCCAGTGGGCCCACAGCCCATTCACCCAAGAAAACAGAGGCAACTGCTAAAATGTAACTACAGAGCCAAAGGGACAGTAAGAAATGCATTTTAATAAACAATTGGTAGTAAAAAAGAGATGTGAAATGTTAGGTGGGTCCCTAAACTCATCCTGGTGGGCCCCTAGTCTCAGATTTCCTGGTGGGCCCCAACACCCCAGTCCGACAATGTACCCAAATTTACATCTCTGCCCCTGACCTTGTTACTTGACTGCCTAAATGCCATCTCTGATTTTATGTCCTCCCGCTTCCACAAACTGAAGATGGAAAAGAGCGTTCTTGTCATTTTCCCACCCTCTCGCTCTACACCCCTACCTAACATTACTATCAACAACAATGACACCCCAATCTCACCAAAACCTTATGTGCGATGCCTGGTAGTAACCTCTGACTCCAAACTTTCCTTTAAACACCACATTAATAGCCTGTCCAACTCTTGTTGGTTACAGCTCAAGAACATCTCACGCATTCCTAAACACTACCAAAATTCTAGTTCATGCCCTTATCATCTCTCCCCTGGACTACAGTAACACCCTTGGTCTACCAAGCAACCGACTGGCACCCCTTCAATCAATCCTTAACTCTGCTGCCAGGCTCATTCACCTCTCTTCACACTTCTCACACTCTACCCCTTTCTGTCAATCTCTCCACTGGCTTCCCATTACCCAAAGGATCCAATTTAAGCTGCTAACCTTATCCTACAAAGCTCTCTCCAATACAGCCCCCCATACATCTCTGATCTGATAAACAGATACTACCCAAGGTGTAACCTTCACTCCGCTAATGATCTTCTCCTCTCATCCGCTCTAATCACCTCCTCCCACACCTGTATACAGGACTTTTCTCATGCTGCCCCTCTGCTCTGGAACTCTCTTCCTCTCTTTATACGTCACTCACCATCACTTCATATCTTCAAATGCAACCTCAAAACTCACCTCTTCAGGCAAAGTTACAATCTGGACCTGGACACTTCTACCCCTCTTACTGACCCATCACAGACCCGCTAGTTATAATCCACTGACAACTTAGTTACAGATACTGATCTGCTTCACCTTATGTCTCATCCCCATCTCCTCTAGACTGTAAGGTTACAATCTGGACCTGGACATTTCTACCCCTCTTACTGACCCATCACAGACCGACTAGTTATAATCCACTGACAACTTAGTTACAGCTACTGATCTGCTTCACCTTATGTTTCATCCCCATCTCCTCTAGACTGTAAGGTTACAATCTGGACCTGGTCATTTCTACCCCTCTTTCTGACCCATCACAGACCCACTAGTTATAATCCACTGACAACTTAGTTACAGCTACTGATCTGTCACCTTATGTCTCATCCCCATCTCCTCTAGACTGTAAGGTTACAATCTGGACCTGGACACTTCTACCCCTCTTACTGACCCATCACAGACCGACTAGTTATAATCCACTGACAACTTAGTTACAGATACTGATCTGCTTCACCTTATGTCTCATCCCCATCTCCTCTAGACTGTAAGGTTACAATCTGGACCTGGACACTTCTACCCCTCTTTCTGACCCATCACAGACCGACTAGTTATAATCCACTGACAACTTAGTTACAGCTACTGATCTGTCACCTTATGTCTCATCCCCATTTCCTCTAGACTATAAGGTTACAATCTGGACCTGGACATTTCTAGCCCTCTTACTGACCCATCACAGACCTACTAGTTATACTCCACTGACAACTTACATACAGCAACTAACCTGTTTCACCTTATGTCTCATCCCCATCTTCTCTAGACTGTAAGGTTACAATCTGGACCTGGACATTTCTACCCCTCTTACTGACCCATCACAGACCGACTAGGTATACTCCACTGACAACTTAGTTACAGATACTGATCTGCTTCACCTTATGTCTCATCCCCCTCTCCTCTAGACTGTAAGGTTACAATCTGGACCTGGACACTTCTACCCCTCTTACTGACCCATCACAGACCGACTAGTTATACTCCACTGACAACTTAGTTACAGCTAGTGATCTGCTTCACCTTATGTCTCATCCCCATCTCCTCTAGACTGTAAGGTTATAATCTGGACACTTCTACCCCTCTTACCGACCCATCACAGACGGACAAGTTATAATCCACTGACAACTTAGTAACAGATACTGATCTGTCACCTTATGTCTCATCCCCATCTCCTCTAGACTGTAAGGTTACAATCTGGACCTGGTCACTTCTACCCCTCTTACTGACCCATCACAGACCGACTAGTTATAATCCACTGACAACTTAGTTACAGATACTGATCTGCTTCACCTTATGTCTCATCCCCATCTCCTCTAGACTGTAAGGTTACAATCTGGACCTGCACACTTCTACCCCTCTTACTGACCCATCACAGACTGACTAGTTATAATCCACTGACAACTTAGTTACAGATACTGATCTGCTTCACCTTATGTCTCATCCCCATCTCCTCTAGACTGTAAGCTCTTGGGCAGGGCCCTGCTTCCTATTGTACCAAAGTAATGCTGTAGCTTACTACACTGAATGCTGCTGGACCAGTGTGATGCCAGGAGTCCCCAAGTATACTTTTAGTGCCTATACCCCAATCTACAGCCGCTGTCTTCACCTATAGACAAGCTCCCGATCATCAGGAGACTTGTCACACCTCGCTGTACACGGTTACCCCCAGGTCTAAATGACAACTTTCCCCCATTCCTCATAAACCTTTGTATCCGCGTACAATACGGCGTTTGGTTTCCATTTACCAGATGATGTGAATTATTTTTAATTTTCTAAAAACAGTGGCGAATTTATCACTAAACAAGTTAAATATCTTTTGCAATAAAAATAACAATAAACGTAACACTTCACTTTAGAAAATCGCAGTGGGATTGATAGTAATTCTATAAAACGGACGGCTCTACAGATAGCCAGACACTCCTATAAATAGAGAATTTATTATTATGCATACCACTTGACGCATTTCAGACCAGTGATGTCCTTAATCATAAGCCATGACACTTGTTTAAGTTGGTAAGTGATAACTGTGACATAAAATCCCGTAAGCAAACAAGGGGGAGGAGAAAGTACTTCCCGCAGACAGTTAAAGGAATAGTTCACTCCCAAAGTGAACTATTCTTTTAATGTATTGATTGAAGCCCAGGAGGTTAAGGAGCTATGTCTTACCTCTCGTTCTTCAATCAATAGCTCAGGAGCCAGTGCTGAAGCGCAATCCAGTGCTGCAGCACTCCAAATCTCCGACCGCTTCTTGATTCTAAATCTCCATAGTGCGCATTATTGCACATGCGCGCTAAAGAGGATTAGAACCAGGAAGTGGTCGGTGATTTGGAGTTCTTCCGGGGTTGGAACTGTAAAACAACTAATATCAAATATACAGGGAGATGCAATATTCCGCCCTAACAAGAAAATAACCGCTAAAATCACGCTAACCCATGTACTAACGTGTTAGCGAAGGTTTTGTACTGCCTGCACCATCTCGCAATTTTCTTTGCACAGCGCATAACGATGCAATAAATTTTGTGCCGGTCGCAACTTACCGCTAGCGTTTTCGCAATGTAATAACGTGGTTAATACATTGCGGAAATGAGTGCACGTAGGTTGCGATAGCGAAATATATTGCATTTCCCCCATAGAGTTCAAACCTTTGGGAGATCGGGTATCAGTATAAAAGATCCATTAAGCTTTGTTTCTCGAAAAGTCTCGCTAGAGGATCATCTAGTGAGATTTATATCACTAACGCAAGTATAGAGTTCCATCTGGTGGCCGTAGACTTTGTGCTAAGCCCAAGAGATTTTTTTTCCTTCTTGATCTATGTTGTCAGCCTGGACCCCTTAAGAAAAACATGTCTATGTTTTATTACAATCCATCCAATGAAGCTATTTGATTTTTATGGAACTATGCAGGAAATAAAATCTAGAAAGTCTAGTCTGGCCTTGCTAAGATATACAGGCAAAGACGTGATTGAAAGGAAAGGGAAAAAATTACTCAAGGGGAAACAGTTTAATAAGAATTTTATTTTTATTCTGCTGAAATGCAACTAGAGATGGGATCCTGGTTCGATATGAACCCAGATCTGACACGAAACATCTCGGTTCCGAAATCCAAATGATCCTTCCGAATCCGGACTGATCGTCTTGATTTTGGGACAAATTTTCCATAATTTTTGAATGTACGGAGCTATTTTTGATAATTTTCGAAAAAAGCATCAAACGTTCGAAAATCCTCAAAAATACTATTGGAAACTCAAGAACTGTGTCCGATCGTATTTTTAAGAATTTTCGAACATTCAAGGCTATTTTCGAAAATGATCGAAAGTTAATCGAGAGTTTGTCTGCATTCTAAAATATGGAATTATACTTGTGCAGTAACTGACTGATTACAAACTCCTCCCCCTCCTTCATTAATCTTCTAAGTTCTCCACTGTCGGATGGCAGAATTGTCATTGACAATGACTGTAGGAGGAGCCAGAAAGAAGTCAGTGTAATTCTCCTATAAATCTGAAAAGTTTAACCCAGGCACTGACTGGCAAAACAAATTAGGCAAAAAATCCTGATCATAAATTAACTGTTAAAAATAGTAAGATTATGGAATGCTATAGCATCACCATCTAGAATATTGACGTTAAAGGGAAACTCTAATAAAAAAAGGTTTTGAAATGTAAAATTTATATTATCTAGAAAGGTAGAAGACAACGGACAGCAGACAGTACTATTACCTACTGTTGTGAAGTGTGCTCCAGAAATGAGCATAAAGCTGTTAAAATCCTGCTTGTACATGACTGACAGCGTTAGGCTCCTCCCCCATCTGCTGCTATGACTCGCCTCACTTACCCAACAAAGTCATTCATGTGCAGGGTAGGCTGGGTTTAGTGGGGAACAGGCAGTGAAGCTGTTAGTCATCGATATGCAGCATGTTTGACATTCTGCAACCAAAGCATGATGGGAGTTTCCAGCCATCTGGGGTGCCAATGTTTGACATCATTAATAGAGATTAGAGGTTAGAGGTGGTTTTCTGGGAGGAGGCTATATCTGTCATAGGAAAAATAAGAAGATAGGGCCCCCTTGACTTCCAGGCCCCCCTGCGGTTGCTCCCCCTGCTCCCCTGTAGTTACGCCCCTGAATCAGATTCTTTCAGAAAGTATCTGATTAACTGTTCCCCAGGCCCAGAGCCATTTACAGTAAATTACTGTATCATTCTTACAAAACTATTATAATATTAATAATAATAAAATCCCTTAAAAATTAGAATTTTCTAAATTTTTCAAATTTTCAAACACGTCTCGAAAATAAAATGTGGAATCTCCAACAACAGTGCGACCATGAGGAAAGATATAGTTCTGGATATATATATATATGTTCCCCTGACCATTTCCCAGGTTCCATAGCCATTTACAGTAAGTTACCATTGCTATTGGAACTTATATTTAGGCGGATCTGTGCGGATTTTTTTCTCCCTTTGACTGGGTGTTCCTGTGTTTTTTTTGACTTTTCTAACTTTTTTGAAAATTTCTGAATCCGCAGGTGGAATAGATTGTAGCAGTTTCGCCCGTCTGTAATAGAGATTTTAAATTTCAGAACTTTACTATGGTGTAAATCTTATTATGCATGACTAATATCCTATAAAACAGAATAAAAAAGATGTATCACTTGCCTAAGTTGTAACTAAACAAAGATATATTTATGTGAAGGGGTTAAAACAGTTTTGCTTTAACTCCTTCTTCAGCTCAGTACAGTAAGATACAAAGTAGCTGATTGGGAACCACATCCTTTTTTTCTGAATCTAGAATACTGAGCATGTCTGTCCCACTGGGAGTTGGAAGGACATTTGATTAGGAATTTCTTATGCTGGCCATACATGTAGCAAAACGGTGGGATAATACGAAGTGTAAAATCTTCATATAGCATTGGTCCATTTTTTTAATCGGACATGGCAAATTTTTTTATAATATTGATACATATATGGCCACCTTTAGAAAGACAAATGATACATTGTTTCAATCTGTCATTTCTGGGTAATAAGCCATGATAAAAATGAATAATTGTGTTGTGGGGTTGACACTAATGCACTGCTCACCAAAACTCCACAAGTTGTCCTTTAATTAGAAAATACTGATCCTAAGAGAATAAAACCCAGTACATTCTGTGTCTAACATTAGAATATTTATTATCATGTGTGAAGCATAAAAATGGGATTAACAGGTTTAGTTTACTCTTTTTATTTTAATCACCTGCCCCTGAGTAGATTTTAATGGTATCAAAACCCTTCTGTGCAGATTATTCCCAGATGTCTCTTTTTTACATTCCGCCACTATATATTTTTATCTAACACAATTCTGAACAAGGCAGATAAGAACTCAGAGAGGAATAAAATAACAGTGAGCCGCTATCTACTATAAGTTAAAGATAACAAACCAAGACGTGATAGGAGCTTATTTTGTTAGAATGCTAATCTCAGTCATTTTTTTTCCATACGCCGTGGGAATTTCACTCTTAGAAACATATTTTGTAATTTCCCCAAGGCTCAATATGTCTACAAGATGCTGTCAAATAGTCAACTTCTAGAATGGAGCAGGGCTGATAGAACCCTGTCTAAAGTACTACATGCGATCCAAACATTATCATATCCCCCAAGTTCAAATCCCAGAAGATTGTCTCCAGTTTTTCTTCACTGTTCTCTCCTGGGAAAATAAAGAAAGGTCCCGTGATTTTATTGGAAATCATTCATTTACATAAGGCTGGGTACACACCAGAAGATATTTCCGGTCGTGACCGGCCTCGATCGCCTGGATCGGACGAACGGATGATCGGGTGTGTTGGAAAATCCCGATCGATCGATTTGACAGATACGGTTTTACAATTTTAATGTAATTATAATGCTATCCTGTTGAGGGACCTGCAGATTGTGAAATCTTTGGTATCAGCATGTTTACATTTTGTGCATATAATGAGATGTTGGGCTCTGTCGTGTGCACATTCGCTATCTAATCTGTTCAAAGGACAATGCATGCAAAAATGCAAGTTACTTTTATTAAAGCTACTTTTATTGAAGAGGACATACTTTAACATGCCTAAGCATGCTGGGAAGTATAGTTTTCCTGCCCGCATGTATGCATGCCAATTTATTTGAGCTAAATTACTGTTCTTTATAATTTTTTTGTTTGTAGTAACACAAAACACGCGGGATATATCAGAGAAGTGTGCAATCTTCTAACTAATAAATTCATGAAAAGCGTTATCTCTGGACATTTACGGACATTTTTTGTAAATAGATTTTAATGAACATGTGTTGCAGAGGTAATCAAGACTGATTAGCTGTCTCTTGATTGCATTCAGCTGTGAGCATACCTAATCAGTGCTGATTACCTGTCTCTTGATTGTATTTATCTGTAACGAAGACCTAATCAGCGCTGATTACCTGTCTCTTGATTGTATTTTTCTGTAACGCAGACCTAATCAGCGCTGATTACCTGTCTCTTGATTGTATTTTTCTGTAACGCAGACCTAATCAGCGCTGATTACCTGTCTCTTGATTGTATTTATCTGTAACGCAGACCTAATTAGAGCTGATTATCTGTTTCTTGATTGCATTCAGCTGTGAACAGACCTACTCAGCACTGATTACCTGTCTCTTGATTGGATTCACCTGTGAGCAGTTCTAATCAGCACTGATTTATCTCGACTGCGTTCAGCAGTTTAACAGGGACAGGTTTTAAAAGTCACATAAATAGACCTTTGTGCAGCCTTTTAAGCCAAATTCAAAGTTTATACTTAAACTTTCTCTTTCTAGTTGACTATTGATGTTTATGAGTTTGTATCTCCATGGACTATTGCACCACTAACCACACATCCCACATTGGATTATGGGATTTCTGTGCACCTCTGCAATATTGCACATCTTTAATTATCTATCTAATTTCTCTGATTTAATATAAAGTGTGTCCTATGAAGTTGCCTTGCAATGTTTCATTCTCCTTCTAGTAGGACCAGGGTTGCCATATTTTGCCCGGAGCGAGGCAGGAGGGGTCAGGGCAGGCTGGAGGCAGAGCTGTGGTTGGGGAGGAATTAGGGTGAAACTGGGTGGGGAATGGGCATAAGGGCGGGGCTTCCAGGGCCAGTATTTGGACGGGATTTGAGCCCTAACTCCGGGACACAGAAATTTGCCCTGCAGTAGGGACAATCCCGTCTAAATAGGGACAACCCTGAGTAGGACCCAATAAATAGGCCTTTTATGACACCTTTTACCTTCTATATACACTACTCACCTTCAAAATATTTCAGGTTCTAAGAAAAAAACACACTTGGAATCGGTATTCAGTAGATTGTTGGAGCACTAGGCATTACACAAAGCTACTTGGTAGGACTATTCAGTCACTGCATGTATAATTACATACTGGTAACAATACATCCAACACTGTCTGTGTAATTCACTGGAAACAGTAGAGGGAAGAATAAACATGTGTGTTGACAAAGTTCCCCTGTTCATAGATTTTTATCTTTTTATAAACTGTCAATTCCAGAAGAACTTTTCCATTTTAGCTAAAACAACAACAAAAATTCCATCTTCTGAGCAAGATGAAAAACGAAGCAACTCGGTGACAATAACAAACGACTGTCTGGAAATTCAAGTCTGAAATTGTAGAAAGATGCCATTTGCAATCTAACCGCACTTGGCACCTGACCACCTGTTACTGCCATCCACACAAGACAAAATTGTCCAGGATAGCGATGCCTCTCAACCAATGTGACTTGGATTTAACCCTTTGCACTGTCACAAAGTATAAAGTTGGCAGCTGCGTCATTTTTTGGGGTTGTCTTCCTTGCACAATCCAAAAAGAGATTTGACCTGCCAGTGTGTCTGTGGAATGCGTTGGAATTCAGTGGAACTGAAAATTCCAGAAACTGGGAATCATTAAATAGGTTCCTTTACTGTGAGCTGCTTAGGAAATAGCTTAAAGGGCAACTATAGCCTAAGAACAAAATTAAATTAGAAGGAAGATGTTATAAAAGCAATAATCAGTGTCCCACCTCTCATTTTAATATGGTTGTTCAAAAAAGTAACTTTCTAACATGAGGTTTGTGTCTTATTTCCCAGTGTTCCGGTATCACAGTGTGGTCACTGACCATTATATTCTTTACACATGCTCAGTCCTAAGATACTGCAGGAACTTGTTACAGTTGGTCACACCCACTAGTAGCCTCTAGCCAATCCTTTTACAGGACAGAATAGGCAAGGGAACATGTGACTGAGGTCAGGGGTGTGGCCAGTCACTGTACATACACACAGTTATTTCATCCAGTTCCTCAAGTGGTAACATTTACTTTAATGCTATTTACTGTATTGCTATTTCACAGTTTATTGGTGTTTTTAGAGGAGAAATGTTCAGATTCTGGAGTGTAAAAATTTGGGTTTAGTTCTCCTTAAATATCACACAGTGATGCACATCTGATGCTATACAACTTGTGGAAGTTTATATTATTGTTTAAAGAATAACAATGGGCCCAACATATCAAACTTGAAAGCAGAATTTCTGGATGAAAAGGATGTTAGAGGAAACAACCAGTAACACCTCTTGTTGTCTAATTTATGTCGCTGTCTATTGCGATCATTCTAGTCTTCATAATAATCTAATTTGGTTTCTGATTGCATTCTCTCAATGGTTCCATTGTGTTCCACTGGGATACCTGCTGTGCTTCACTGTTCAACTCCATTCATCAGGCAATATGTCTGACCTTCTATATTTGCACATGGTGTACCACTGTGAGACCTGTCAGTCATATCGTTTTGAAATCAATGTAGTCATTGTAGTTCTGTAAAAGGGATATGATGTTTACATTAATTATTCAGCATTTAATCTGGAACACTGTGGATTCTGCATTTCCCTTTATAGAACTGTGTGCAGTATATATGGGGCATTCTGAATGATGTCCTTCTTAGCTGGTCCTACGGGGGGCTAATAAGTTGGGGCTTTTTTGTCCCGATTACATTGGACTTTGATCGTGGTCATTATTATACTTTGACAACAGGATTTATTATTTGTTCTAGATCAGTAGATGTTACTATATCGAAGCTAAGAGGGTGTGGGCCTTCCCCGAACGGTAACGGGAAAGGCGGTTCTGGAAATATTGATTGAATGTCACTGATCATTTGGCAGGTTAGTACTTGCCAACGTACACATGCTACATGATTAGTCCTAACAATCTTTATCTAACATTTTTCTACAGACAGGTTGATTTGTCAGTAGCCAAGCAGTCTGTTTTACTGTATGGAGGAATGTAATGATACACCCTTATGGTAAATCTATTCAAATACAGATGTCTTTAATAATACATTTACCTATGTGTTATATTTGTTGGAATTATGTATTTTGCTTTCTATCTGTGTTCAGTGCAGAAGGTTTAGAACAGAATAATGAAGAAACACAGATAAAAGTGTAGTGCCTGATAATAGAAGGCAAAGTACTGATACTATGTCATTATCCAACATTCAAGGCATTCTTCACTTAATAAACCATTATAAACATTTCCTAGAAGCAATCGGCAGCCTTGCATGCTTGGTAGGTTGAATGCAGATACTGTAGATTCTCTTAATTCTCAATAAAGTCGCCCATTTATTGCCTGACTTAAGTACATTTTCTAAAGATATGACTATAATTATATAAGTTCACAGTATTACATGAAAATAAAGTAATCGAAGGAAACTATACCAGCCGATGTAAGAAATAAGGCCCCAAGAAATACTGGGTTATTGCAGTTAGAAAATATCAAAATGGCTGCTACAGATTATTTTCACAGGCAAACTGTGCACCTGCATCAGCCCCAATATGTCTGATGTCACAGTTTTGCATCATAAAGTAGCGTGACTGCGTCTGAAAAGTTTTTCAAAATTGCGGAGAAAGGAAAAGTCAGAAATCATTTTAAACATCAGAGAAAATGATTATTTTAGCCTTCTGCCTTTATTGGTTTGCAATTCACCTTCATATATTATTCATTTATTTATTTATTTCATGACTCGGTCGCCAGAACATGTACAAAAGCGATGATTCAACACAGAACTTTTCATGTGTGTGTCTGTGTGAGGGGATTGTTCTATCTGACCATTATCTATCTATTTGTTTAAGGTGTCTATAAACTTTTCCTTAATTTTCATTAAGGTTAATAATGTTGTGTTCCATGAATTGCAAGTGCAGCAAGCCTGGGACAGATGCTCCTTTTTATGTCAGTGTAATAAAGTTGTATGTAACAAAGGAAAGTGGGATCCAGGTGTAAATCCTGCCCATAGTTCTGTAGCTACGCCACTGGATTTGAGGTAAGAGGAGGCGAACACCTTGTTATAGAGAAAAATTGCATGGAGAAGCTTGTCACAGCATAAAATCCATTACTTTGAGTGGAGAATCCTCTTATAAAATAAATAATAACTATACTTTGCTTGACATGAATGCTGGAACCCCAAAAGAACATTTTTAGCTTAGTCTTCCCTTTACCTAATCTTCTAATAAATTAAAAGAATCGATGGGGTTAATATTTTAGTGTCTAGTCCAGCGATTTTAAACCTTGGTACTCCAGATGTTTAGAAACAACAACATCTATCATTCTGGGAGCTGTAGTTACCAATAATGTGACATTTAAAGGAGAAACAATACAGTGTGCGGAGCTAAGCGGTTAGTTCCTAACTGCTATTTTTGCCTTAGTTATTCCAGTCAAGCCCTTTAAAGTCCAGCTTGTACTGGTATGGCCCCATTTCCTCAGACACCCCTGTACTTAGACCAGGAACACTCTTGGAATCTGATGGACCCATTTGGGGCAAATCCAGGGGATGGACCAGGTGGTTAAGGTTCTCACCATAGGTACCTTTATTGGTTTTATTGTGAGGAGGTAGGGAAAAGAGTAAAATTAGCCTTTATTCTGTATGATTAAGTGTGGGTTGCTTTATTAGAACTCCAGCCATAGATTTATAATTGTCTTTGTAGACATGTCAACAAGGGTCAAAATGTCTGTCTAAGGGCTTGGCCCCACGAATCCGTTCCGATTGGTCTGGCCACACTATGTTTGCTGGAGTCCATTGTGCTGCAATCTGCTTATTAGAGCACATGCGATCCCCATTTTTGGTGTGATTCACCGAATATTACAGGGATCACTTTGCAAGCAGACGCTAACACGTGAGAAATGGCCACTCTAGTTTGGCCTCGCCCTTAAGGTGGCCATACACAGGAAAGATATTGGGTAAATCCTGTCGGGGAACAATGGGATTTACCTGTTATCGTCAGTGTGTAGGATCTGTTCCCGACCAATCAGAGTGTCGTAGTCATTGTAGTCGATACCAAAGTGATCTGTCGGCACACATGTTGTGGAAATCGTATGGTCACCTTTAGGCCCAGTACACACAGGTCAGTTTTAACCCTGTCGTTTATACTGATAGACTCCTGACCAATTATCCAATCAGTAGTCAGCTGATCAAAAACAAAACAAAATACAACTCTGATGATATTTTGAAAACCATTGGATCTCCCAAAATTGGCCAAGATTGGCCAACGTTCATCAGATTTGGACAAAAATTTGACAGAGATTGGTCAGTTGTAATAATTATTTTTACCGATATTTGTTCCTGACTGACCAAATGATCTCACTGGCCAGTCTATTGTGTACTGGGCCTTAAGGTTTATACACACGTGCGATTGTGAGTGCCGACCCGCGACACACAATGTGTATAAACGGCTGTTTTGGGCGATAATCGGCCCGTGCATGGGCACTTTATCGGCTGAAACGGCGGTTCGTTCGGGGATCGTTGCCTGATCCGCCGAGCACATCTCTGAACGAGCTGCCGTTTTGAATGATAATCGGCCTGTGTATGGGAAAACGGCTGCTCGTTCGGAGATCCGCTCGGCGGATCGGGCAACGATCCCCGAACGAACCGCCGTTTCGGCCGATAAAGTGCCCATGCACGTTCATACGCATAGAGCGATCGCATATGTGTACGAACCTTTAGAATCTTGTGCTTGTACAGTTAATGATCTGTGCCTAGTAGACTCAGCACTGCAAACTTAGTTTCAGGACTGCAATGTCACCTTCTCCATAGATATAGCCTACATGTCCATACGTCACCCTGCATTTGAACTTTCTTTAAACCCAAACTAACAGACTGACTCCTGCCTGCTTGACAACTTCGTCCCATCCCGATGTGCCATGGCTTTTATCAATCCCAGGAAGTCTCTGAAGACTTACGTGAAAAAAAAATCTTAGCGTTTGTGTTGGAGATGGAAAAGGAAAATCAGCCTGAAGAGTGTTAGTATGTTATATGTTCAGATGATGATGGTTCCAAATGATACTATAAAGATAAAAACTTTCAGTTGTTTCTTTACGTTTACTATGGGCATATTAATGCCTGAATACGGTAATTAACCAGAAATTGTACAAGTGAGCGCCTGATAGCACTGTTCATTGCAAACATTCTAAAAGTTCTTTTGTTCTAAATGGCAAACATAGACATAAAAATCCCTTTAAGATTCTATCCAGTCACTGACCTTTGTTTACAAGTCTAGCATCCGTAAGGACCACTCCACCCTGATAATGACATCTTTTTACAAGGAATGGTCCCTTTAAAATATTTTGGGATATCCTACCTTGTGTGTGTTAAAGGCTAATTTGTTTACACCGCTTCACCAATTTAGAGAGCTGGTTCTGAGCTTAAGCATGCTCAAAAGAGGCAGCTAAAGGATTAGCATTCCGTCATTGGCTGTGATGTCACCTGCCAAATCCATAACTAACTGCTGCTAACTAGAGATGTTCGAAACTGTTGAGTTTCGTGTTCGAACTTTCGAAAGTTCGATTTTCGATTTTTGAAAATTGTCTACTTTCGATTTCCGATCATTATCTACTTTTGATAATTATCTACTTTTGATTTTCGGAAGTTGTCTACTCTCAATAATTATCTACTTTCGATTTTGATAATCATCCACAATAAAAATCGAAAACTCTGAAAATTCGGATTTCGTAAATTCCAGGAGTTCCGAAAGGTTCATCTGGACCTCGAAACCCTCAGATTCGATTCGAAAATTGGTTCTATTAGTACATCTCTACGCATTTCAGGTTAGTCTTACATCTTTCATATATCTTACTTTTACCGTTTTTGGGTTTGAGGTTGATTTACCTACACCGTATATCATTTTTCATTTTAGGGCTGGACTTGCCCTTAAAACCATTTGTAGTAATAGGGCCAAGTGTCTCAGATATACAAATACTAAACTGTATTTATTGCATCTTTTACACATTTTCTTGTTATTAAAGGGCAAGTCCAGTCCTCAAATGAAAACTTACATACAGGTAAATCACCCCCCAAAACCCTAAACGGTAATAGTTTGAAATCTGAAATATATAAGTCTAACCTGAAATCCTGCACAATGTCCTGTTGCCCTTGTTGGCCCAGGGTTTAATTATTTTAAAGGGCATGTCCACCCCCCAAACTATAATTTCCCCCACTACTGGCCCCACTGTGTAGTCTAATAAAATCCTTACCTTACATCCCAGCGCCATATGGTTCTCCTGTAATCTCCCCCCCCCAAAGTCCCAAAAACTGGCAACCAGGAGGATAGCAGAGTCCATATAGGACCCTGCCTCCTGTCTCCCCTCCGGGAGAAGTTTGTCCTGTGCACTGCTGACCTCTCCCCCTCCCTCTCCCCCCTCCCTCCCGATTTTGTCTCCCTCCCCCTAGCTCCAAACCCTTTTGATATAATGTACTGCTCCCTCCCCCAGCCCCAACCGCTTAACTATTATTCACAGAAAGTGCCCCAAACTTTACTTACCATGCCTCTCTCCTTCGCCGCCCTGGGGGGCGGGACCAGCAGCCGTGTCCGTGATTTTGTTGCGTTTGCGCATTCGTTTTTTCATTAAGTATTGGAAAGCGCATGCGATTGCGATTTAAAATGCGGAACGTAAATCGCAATCGCATCGCACCCGAAAACGCGTTGTTTCGGTGCGTTGCCGCGATTCCAACGATTTGAAAAAACTGCATGCGCAAACGCAGAAAAATCGCAGCAGTGTGACCTAGCCCTAAATGCCTGATTTCCCCGGCTTTCTGCCATGTGACTGGAAGTGATGTCATAGTGATGTCTCGGGCGCCATAATGGAATGTTTACAAACATTTAAAACTCAACTTTACTCCAATTCTCAAAGCTGAATGAAACAGCAAAACGCGTTGAGTACTGTATAATTTCTGTATTAAAGCTACAGATGCATTGTATATGATTTTATTTATTTTTAAATAATCTAATTTAATTTGCACTGAATAAAGACACCTGCACTCATTTATACCAGGAAGTAGTTGTGAGTTTATCTGGATGGCCAAATCCAAGACTGATATTGGACACTTTTTAATACTATATATTGTCATCTTTTATCTATCACACTAATGGACGCAGTGCGCATACACAGAAAACACAAAGAGATTATTTTCCCACGTTGAACCAATACTGTGTTACTTAGTCATTAACATTGGTTCATCTATTCCCCGATTCTCGAAAATGTCTTGTAAAAATGCTGCAGCATTTAACGCTTTTAACCAATTCTCCAATGTACGACTGATATCAAACCCTCCTTTGTAGCTTCAGATTGCCGGATTCCTTTCAGAGACAGTAAAATTGTTATCGGAATCTGATAATGTTGCCATTTAAAAAATCTAAAACCGCGGATTTACCGAACTCAGATACCAACTAATGAAATAAAAAGTGAAACCCTGTGTGTCCTTAGATAATCATTTTATGGATGTTCGTTTTTTTTCCTAATCCCTGAAATAATCTACAACTTCATCTATAGAAACATGTATTGTAAAATGAGATGCAAACCTTAGATGTAGCCTTCATAGATCTCAAAAATATATATATTAATAACCAACTAGAAAGGGAAAGTTTAAGTATAATCTTTAAATTGGCTTGAAAGACTGCATTTTGGAAGGGAATTTGTGTGTTTGTGCTGCAGATTTTAAAACTCAATAATGTCAATGAAGAGGACATGTTGTTTTTTTACTTACCCTTTAATATGTCACATGCATTAAAGGTAGGTCAGTTGGTGTGTGTGTATTCATATCAGGGTAGGGGATAAAATACAAACTTTTTTGATGATTGGTCAAAATTGTTTTTACTTTAGTTACCCTTTACGTATGGCTGTCATAGTAATGGATAAGTGAATCAGTAGGTGTGTGTACCCGTGTCGGGTGTGAGAGTTAAAAAAAAAACTTTTTTGATGATTGGTCAAATTTTTTTGACTTTAGTTACCCTTTAGTATGGCTGCAACAGTAGGAGGGGTAGGTCAGTAGCTGTGTATACCTGTTCCCGTTGGGGTTAAAAAAAACAAAGTTTTTTGTATTGATCAAAATTTGCTTTTTTGACTTTAGTTACCCTTTAAAGTATGGCTTCCACGGTAATGGATAAGTAGATCAGTAGGTGTGTGGTACCTGGTCTGGTTGAGGGGGTATGTCTTTTTTGTGTTTACAACCATAAAACTATTTTTTATTGAGGATAAATCTAAATTTGTTTTTTTACTTTAGTTACCCTTTAAGTATGGCTGCCACTGTTAATGGATAAGTAGATCAGTAGGTGTGTGTACCTGGGTCTGGTTAAGGGGTATGTCTTTTTTGTGTTTACAACCATAAAACTATCTTTATTGAGGATAAATCTAAATTATTTTTTTACTTTAGTTACCCTTTAAGTATGGCTGCCACAGTAATGGATAAGTAGATCAGTAGGTGTGTGTACCTGGGTCTGGTTGAGGGGGTATGTCTTTTTTGTGTTTACAACCATAAAACTATCTTTTATTGAGGATAAATCTAAAATTGTTTTTTGACCTTAGTTACCCTTTAAGTATGGCTGCCACAGTAATGGATAAGTAGATTAGTAGGTGTTGTACCTGGGTCTAGTTGAGAGGGGTTATGTCTTTTTTGTGTTTACAACCTAAAAACTATATTTATTGAGAATAAATCTAATTAGTTTTTTTTACTTTAGTTACCCTTTAAGTATGGCTGCCACAGTAATGGATAAGTAAATCAGTAGGTGTGTGTATGCCCCGCACGTCTGTACCGAATTTCATGTCTCTAGCTCAAAAACTGTGGGAGGAGATAAAAAAAAGCAGAAGAAGAAAACGGAAGAAGAAAAAGAGGAAGAAGAAGAAATAGAAAGAACAGGAATTTGGCTTTTTCAAGCCAAATTAATTACATCTTAGTTAACATTTGAAAACTAACATCTGATTGGTTGGGGCAAAATTTTCACCATTTTTAACGATAAGAACTTTTATTAAATCTTGCTGATAGTTTAAGGTAATATTTCTAGCGTTTTTTTCTAGGCCCTTAAACTGGGTATATGAAACCTTTAAGGGGAACTGTGGTCTCCAAACAAGTTGATTTTAAATGAAAGGCCAGAATCCTACCTTTAAAAATGAGCCATCAACCACTTCTCTATGCAGACATCCCAACCTGACATTTCAGGCTTCTGGGCAGGGTGGAGAAGGGGGCGTGGCGAGTGGGGTGTGACATCATGTGGGGGTGGGGTGTGATGTCAAGCGGAGGTGGGGCCAGCATTCTAGGGGTGGTGGGAGGTGGGGTTAGGGAGGAGTTAGTGGCATTCCCGGGCATGGCCACTGAAAGGGGGTGTGGCTTGGGAAGGGACTCAAGTCTCCTCTCAAGTCCGGAAGTCTGGGGTGGTCTTGCGGGTGTGCTGGAAACCTTTTGAAAAGGGAGAATGAGGGAGACTCCCGTGAGATTCGGGAGGGGTGGGATACCTGTCTATGTACTGCACAGCCCAAGTTATGAAGAAATCACTGGTCAGAAAGTTAAGGGGTAGGAGGTTCTGACCAGGTTCTGGGACCTTTACATTCGGCTTTAGCGCCATTGAAATAGCATTGAAATCAGTTGTGGCAAAACGTGTTTGGGGTGCAGGGTCCCCCCTGTATTTTCACATTGGTCTCCCAGACTTCAGCCACGATACTCTACTTATATAGTTACTTCCGTGCACAGACATTATGACTGTACTGACTGGTAAGTATACTAGGGCCATGGGATAATTATGTGTGTATAGTGTTTTGGTTTGATAATCTGGGGGTACGTCTCTTTTAACCCATTACTCTTTGTATTTTTTATACTTTATAGATATTATGAAATAAAAGATTGAATTTTATGGAGGCAATTTTTCTTCTTGTTCTTGGTATTCTGTGATTTGAAATTTGGAAAGGTTTTATAACTTGAGGGACTATTGATTATTTTGGATAATGTTTCTGTACTAGCAGTTCTTATGGTCACGTACTAACCAATCACATTTTACTGACACCGCAAAAACGGTCGGATTTATAAATATGGCGTGTAAACTATAATGGGGCATATTAATAAATGATTTCTAAACACATTTGGAAATGGTGCCTAAAATATGTTGACCCAACATTACATCTGGTTGCATGGGTAGCAATTACATATGGGCTAGAACTCAAACTGGAACCCAAGTTCAACTCGAACTTATATAGTTCGGATGAACTCGGACTTTTTAGAACCTGAAGTTATCGCAGACATATTTTCGTTAATTAGCGAATTTTCCAAAACCCTCAAATGTACAGTTTTGTCGATAACCCTTACAAGTGACGTTATGGCGATAACCCTTGAATGTAGCATCTCAGTGAAAACCCTTGAATGTAGCGTTTTGGCGATAACGCTCGAAAGTAGCGGTTCTGAGCTAACCCTCGAATGTGGCGGTTTGGCGATAACCCTTGAATGCGGTATTCCGGCGATGACCCTCGAATGTAGCGTGTCGCTGATAACCCTCAAATGTACCGAAAGCTCCATGCTAAAACCTGGCAACTGTCCGATCGTGGGGAAAGTTGTCACAGGGAGATTCAATAGTTTATATCGTTTAAAATGGTGCTAATTTTGTCCCAACCAATCAGATCTTATTTAACATTTGAAAGCTAACATCTGATTGGTTGGGGCAAAATTGGAACCATTTTTAACAATAAGAACTTTTATTGAATCTCCCTGCAAGTATTTAATCAAGTTTTGGTGATATGTACATGTTCCCCAGACAATTTCCCAGGTCCCAGAGCCATTTACAGTAAGTTACCATTGCTATTTAAACTGTATTTAACCTTTCAAACTATTTTCTCCCATTGACAATAACGGGTTTGTTTTCGAACTATAAAACTTTAGAACTTTAACAGAAGTTCTATAGTTCGGAAAATAGCGAAACTTTAGGAAGTTCGGCCATCTTTACTCACAATGTGGCATTCTGTGTTGTCATAGACTTGCAATAGTGTAACTTGGCCACACCATCTAAAAAAAACCTTGTGATGGCCAAATAAAGAGCCAACAATTTCCTGTACCTTTCCCCAAGGACTCCAGAAGTATGGGGGTTTATTTGGAGACAGAGGCAGGAAACCCAGCATGAAGGAGACTTTTATTTTAAAAGTAGATTTTCTACTTCTACTAGATTTTAGTTTCTTTTGTGTCCAGTGATAAAGTCCTCCATTACTTTGGGATTTAAAAAAAAAAAACATCATATGCAATTAAATTCAGTAACGTTAATCAGTCAGAGGTATAATAACAGAATCAGTTTAATTTATTTTTTTTACATTTAAGAAAGAAATCAGATTATTATCTTTATGATCCGATTCCTCTAAGAATGACTGAATGGAAGGAAAAAGTTCTGCTAAATCCCCTCTTCCATGGTAAGTGAATTCTGGTTACTAGCATCCCCAGCGACCGTCCATGATAGGAATACAGATTATCACTATTACAGGTAGACAAATCAATCTGAATCTCAGCTTTTCCAGGTACAATATGAAATACTCCTTTATGCAACTATAAAAAAAAACTCATTAAATTCTAAAATAGACAACTGTATTGTCTAAGCTCTGCCCCCAAATCACTCTATCCAATAAAAAGAAGCGCTTCTTGCAGAACACGTCTTTTCATTGGTTAGGTCCTGGGCCAAAAAGGGGGATGGACTATGAAGCTCTGCTGGTGTAAATTACAACAGTTAATATTTCATAATGTTCAGAGCACTAAAACAATTAGTTAAAAGGTTAGTTAAATATCATACCCCACAACCTTCCCGGGGGGTGGGCAGGGATTAACCAAAATGTGGGCCTGCCCCTAATGTTCAAGGGCATGGCCACAAGGTTTGGGGTAGGGTCATGAGTTTGGGGGTATAGCTATTTATAGTCTCTGCCTCTGTCCCGGTTTGCAGAGTGTAGAACTTGGGAGGCTAGTAATAATAGAATACATTAATGGTCATTTATTTTAACTTTAGTTCTCCTTTAATACACCATCTTTATTTGCCAATGTTTATGTACCATTCGTAAAGTATCCTAAATGACTTTTCCTTTATTACAACCTTATTGGTGCATTGAAAGGAGCATTCGGACCATTGGTCCTCTGATAGGCATTCACCCACATCATTTTCCCATTTTACCATTGCCTGGGATTTGGTTGGTTGTCTGTCAAACCACAGGTTTTTGTACCATATGGTGATCATACCTGACCTAAAGGGTTTCCTATACATAACGGACCTAGTTGGGGGCAGTCTTCTGAAGAGATTGTCGGGTGGTTGTAGTGTAATTAGTGTATAATTTGTGAAAATTGATACCACTGTCTGTGGTGAAGTTTATATTTATTTCTTGCTGATTCCCAGGTCATTGGTTGGCCGTCTTCTAGCAAGTCTCCCACTCTGGATGGATTCTGATGATGTCAGAGAGCTACATCATTCTGTTAGTAAGCAATAGTAAAATGCCTTAACATTTCAATTTCGCCTTTAGTCCTCCTTCAAGAAATCTTGCATGAAACTGTGAGTATATAAAGAGATTGGTACAGAAATCCTGAAATCAATGATTTATGGCCAAGCTGGCAATTTACAACCCAGACAGTAAACAGATGTTGGGCTTCTCTTTATATTTATCACTGAGCTACTTTCTCTCCAATGTGCAGGTGTTTGTTACAGCAATTTTCATTTAGATCAGAGATATATCCTGTGTAAAGAATCCTGGCACCAAACCAGCTATTCCAAGGAAACATTGATCAGGATGTGGACAAATACAGTAAAGAATGATTTTCGCAAGGTTCAAGCTTCGTACACGTGTTGAGGGTCGTTTTTAGCCATCTTAGTCAGTGGTGTAACTACCGCCCCCCGCCACCCCAGCGGGGGGTGGGGGGGCCCAGACGGTAGTGGGGCCCGCCACAAGCCCCTAATTTGCGCAGGACGAGATGGTTTTAAATAGGTGATCGTGAATGAAACATACGCGCGATAAGCTTTTTAAAAGACCGGACCCGAACTTCCGGTTCAGGTCCGGTTTTAAACAGCTGACTGTGCGTATGTTTCATTCACGATCACCTATTTAAAACCGCCGCGTCCTGCACTGATCATTCAAGTAGTTTCCAATCCAAATTGTTTTTTTCTGTCACTGCTGCTGTGGATGTTTACAGTGGACCAAACACCAGATGTGTTTAGGCTATATGTAAATACCAAAGATTGGTGTTCAGTGTGTATTAACCAATTTGATTCTACTTTAAAAATCCACCAGGGAGTATTACCTATTTACCATCATTTGCGCTGAACTTTTTGCCACATTTTCATGGGACCTTCTATGGGACTGTGTATGGGACTTTCTATGGGGCTGTGTATGGGACTTTTTTTGGGGCTGTGTATTGGACTTTCTATGGGGCTATGTATGGGACTTTCAATGAGGATGTGTGTAAGACTTTCTATGGGGCTGTGTATTGGACTTTCTATGGGGCTGTGTATGGGACTTTCAATGAGGATGTGTGTAAGACTTTCTATGATGCTGTGTATTGGACTTTCTATGGGGCTGTGTATGGGACTTTCTATGGGGCTGTGTATGGGACTTTCTATTGGTCTGTGTATGGGACTTTTATTGGGCTGTATGGCGACCTTCTATGGGCTGTGTAGTGGAACTTCTATGGGCTGGTATTGGACTTTCTATGGGGCTGTGTATTGGACCTTTTATGGGGATGTGTATGGGACTTTCTAGGGGCTGTATGGGACTTTCTATGGGGCTGTGTATGGGACTTTCTATGGGGCTGTGTATTGGACTTTCTATGGGTCTGTGTATTGGACTTTCTATGGGGCTGTGTATTGGACTTTCTATGGGCTGTATATTGGACTTTCTATGGGGCTGTGTATTGGACTTTCTATGGGGCTGTGTATGGGACTTTCTATGGGGCTGTGTATGGGACTTTCTATGGGGCTTTGTATTGAACTTTTTATGGGGCTGTGTATGGGACCTAATATGGGGTTGTATTGGACTTTCTATAGGGCTGTGTATGGGGGAAAATCAACCATCAGTTTATTCTCGAGTTAATTAGTGTTACCGTTTTTCAGGTAAACAATAAGTACCTCGGCTAATACTCGGTATATACGGTATGTTTATTTGTACCTTCTTTATTGCATCATTATGTGTTATGTCCCTACCTAGAAACATTTATATTCTTAGTGAGAAGGTTAGAATCTTAACCTTTAAAACATTACAGTCATTTCACACAAGAATAGATGTTTAATAAAGTTTTTCTTTAATAAAATACGTGGGGCTGATGCAACGAGAGGATCAAAAGTTCAATTTGCAATCAAATGTAGCTTTTTACTGGGTTTACGCAATTTGATTGGTTGATGCAGGTGCTGTTTATTGGGCTTTCTATGGGGCTGTGTATGGGGCTTTCTATGGAAATGTGTATGGGACATTCTATGGGGCTGTGTATGGGACTTTCTATGGGGCTGTGTATGGGGCTTTCTATGGAGCTTTCTAAGGGACTTTCTATGGGGCTGTGAAAGGGACTTTCTATGGGGCTCTCTATGGGACTTTATATGGGGTGGGAGCTGAGTATGGTTTCTATGAGGCTGTGTATTGGACTTTCTATGGGGCTGTGATAAGGATTTCTATGGGCTGTGTATGGGACTTTCTACGGGGCTGTGTATTGGCCTTTATACAGGGTTGTGTTTGGGACTTTCTATTGGGCTATATATGGGTCTTCCTATGGGGATGTGTATGGGACTTTCTTGGGGCTGTATTTAGGGCTTTCATGGGGCTATGTATTGGACTTTCTAGGGGGCTGTGTATGGAACCTTCTATGGGACATGTTGTATGGGACTTTTCTGCTGGGCTGTGTAGTGGACTTTCTATGGGGCTATGTATGGGACTTTCTATGGGGCTATGTATGAGACTTTTAACGGGACTGTGTATAAGGATTTCTATGGGACTGTGTATGGGGACTTTTTATGGGGCTGTGTATTAGACTTTCTATGGGGCTGTGTATTGGAATTCTATGGGGTTGTGTATTGGACTTTCTATGGGGTTGTGTATTGGACTTTTATGGGGCTGTGTATTGGACTTTCTATGAGGCTGTGTATGAGACTTTTGTGGAACTGTGTTGGACTTTCTGTGGGACTGGTAAGGACTTTCTATGGACTGTGTATTAGACATTCTATGGGGCTGTGTATGGGACTTTATAGTGGTCTGTGTATGGGACTTCCTATCAGGCTGTGTATGGAACTTTCTATTGGGTTGTATGGGACTTTCTATGGGGCTGTATTTAGGACTTTCTATGGGGCTGTGTATTGGACTTTCTATGGGGGTGTGTATGGAACCTTCTATGGGACTGTGTATGGGACTTTCTGCTGGCTGTGTAGTGGACTTTCTGTGGGGCTGTGTATTGGACTTTCTATGGGGCTATGTAGGGACTTTCTATGGGGCTATGTATGAGACTTTTAACGGGGCTGTGTATAAGGATTTCTATGGGACTGTGTATGGGACTTTTTATGGGGCTGTGTATTAGACTTTCTATGGGGCTGTGTATTGGAATTTCTATGGGGTTGTGTATTGGACTTTCTATGGGGTTGTGTATTGGACTTTCTATGGGGCTGTGTATTGGACTTTCTATGAGGCTGTGTATGAGACTTTCTGTGGAACTGTGTTTGGACTTTCTGTGGGACTGTGTAAGGGACTTTCTATGGAACTGTGTATTAGACATTCTATGGGGCTGTGTATGGGACTTTCTATTGGTCTGTGTATGGGACTTCCTATCAGGCTGTGTATGGAACTTTCTATTGGGTTGTATGGGACTTTCTATGGGGCTGTGTAGGGACTTTCTATGGGGCTGTGTATGGGGCTTTCTATGGAGCTTTCTAAGGGACTTTCTATGGGGCTGTGAAAGGGACTTTCTATGGGGCTCTATATGGACTTTCATGGGGCTGGGTATTGGCCTTCTATGAGCTGTGGTATGGGACTTTCTATGGGGCTGTGTATGGGACTTTCTATGGGGCTATGTATGGGACTTTCTATGGGGCTATGTATGAGACTTTTAACGGGACTGTGTATTGGACTTACTATGGGGCTGTGTATTGGACTTTCTATGGGAGTGTGTATTGGACTTTCTATGTGTATTGGACTTTCTATGGGGCTGTGTATGGAACTTTCTATGGGGCTGTGTATGAGGCTTCCTGTGGGGATGTGTATTGGACTATCTATGTGGTTCTTATGGTACTTTCTGTGGGTCTGTGTATGTGCCTTTCTATGCGGCTGTGTATAGGACTTTTAATGGGGCTGTGTATAAGGATTTCTATGGGACTGTGTATGGGACTTTTTATGGGGCTGTGTATTAGACTTTCTATGGGGCTGTGTATTGGAATTTCTATGGGGTTGTGTATTGGACTTTCTATGGGGTTGTGTATTGGATTTTCTAGGGGGCTGTGTATTGGACTTTCTATGAGGCTGTGTATGAGACTTTCTGTGGAACTGTGTTGGGACTTTCTGTGGGACTGTGTAAGGGACTTTCTATGGAACTGTGTATTAGACATTCTATGGGGCTGTGTATGGGACTTTCTATTGGTCTGTGTATGGGACTTCCTATCAGGCTGTGTATGGAACTTTTTATTGGGCTGTATGGGACTTTCTATGAGGCTGTGTATTGGACTTTCTATGGGGCTGTGTATTGGACTTTCTATGGGGATGTGTATTGGACTTTCTATGGGGCTGTGTATGGGACTTTCTATGGGAATTTCTATGGGGCTGTGTATGGGAGTTCTATGGGGCTGTATGGGACTTTCTATGGGGCTGTATGGGACTTTCTATGGGGCTGTGTATTGGACTTTCTATGGGGCTGTGTATGGGACTTTCTATGGGGCTAGGTATTGGACTTTCTATGGGGCTGTTTATTGGACTTTCTATGGGGCTGTATGGGACTTTCTATTGGGCTGTATGGGACTTTCTATGGGGCTGTGTATTGGACTTTCTATGGGGCTGTGTATGGGGGAAAATCAACCATCAGCTTATTCTCGAGTTAATTAGTGTTACCCGTTTTTCAGGTAACAATAAGTACATCGGCTAATACTCGAGTATATACGGTATGTTTATTTGTACCTTCTTTTATTGTATTCATTATGTGTTATGTCCCTACCTAGAAACATTTATATTCTAAGTGAGAAGTTAGAATTCTTAACCTTTAAAACATTACAGTCATTTCACACAAGAATAGATGTTTAATAAAGTTTTTCTTTAATAAAAATACGTGGGCTGATGCAACGAGAGGATCAAAAGTTCAATTTGCAATCAAATGTAGCTTTTTACTGGGTTACCGCAATTTGATTGGTTGATGCAGAGTTTTAGCGTGGGCAAAGTGAAGAGTTTTTGCACCTTTTATTGCATCAGCCCCAAGTTGATATTATGTACAGTATACTGTTGGGGAGATGAAATATTTTTCAGTTGCAAACTTACCTTACCGCGATGTACCGAACACCTTTGCGAGATTCAGTACATGGCAGGATCAGGGTTACGTAATATGCATGATGTGCTCTGTGTTTAGGGCTCCATTCCATTCATTATAACTTTGTATATTTAACTTAAATTGTTTCACTGTGCAAAGCCGAAACTTTATGGGCTTCACGCAGGACCCGCAAAGTCAGTGTAAAACCCATTTTAACCCATTAATACACGGCTTAGTGTGGGTTTTACACTGCTTTGGCTATTACTGCATTGTTGTGTATGTTCTCCAACCTTAATGTACACAACTGTTTGTCCCTGTCGTCAAGTTGGCCCGGGGTGAAATAGCCTTGGTCGAATCTAAAGTTGCCGCAGACTGCATTTTCTACCTATTGAGGGATCCAAAGCAGAGCGTCAGATTGGCCGTGATTTAACGACATGTCTGAATTTGGGCAAAAAAATGACAGCCATTGATCAACAAAGTTTGGGGCCGACCAACCAAATATTGGACTTAGCCTTTAAAGAATGTAATTTTCCCTGTGCTATTTATTTGCAGCAACCAACCAGAAGTTAGATTTTTACTGGGTTAATGCTGTAAAATCTGATTGGTTGCAGCAGATTATAACAAGAACAACCTTTTGTACCTGATTTTTTTTTATATATTTACCTTAAAGAATTTGGTGCTGATGCAATTAGAGGTGTAAATGTTTGCCTCTGCTATTAATTTGCAGCAACAAATCAGATGTTAGCTTTTTACTGGGTCACTGCGGTTAGATAATATCTGATTGGTTATTGTAGAGTAATAGCACAGACAAACTTTTGTACCTTTCAATGCATCTCTTTAGCTAGGAACACACATTAACTAAAAAGGGACAACACTGTCGGATCCCATGGAATCACCCCTTTATCGCTAAAGTGTGCAGTGGCAAAACAGTCATTCACGTGGCCATAAAACATTCATAGTCAGCCTTGGGAGCCATTGCTACTTCCCCAAATAATTGCCCCTGGTTGCGATCGGCCCCCTGTACTAAAGTATAGGTAGTCAGCTGCAGTCATAGGGAATTACATAGGGAGAATGCTCAGGACTTTGTGTAGTAACCACATCTAACCCTACAGAAAAGTGGTAGGCAACTTTATAAGCTCTTTTAATAAGCTGGTACATTAAGCACCATTTATACGGTAGTATACTGTATATCATTATACAACTCACAATTTTCTTCTAGTTCCCTTTTAAAATAAGAGAAATGCTTGGTGTGATAAAGTAACAATGAACTTATTCTAAATAGAATTCTCCTTCTTACCATCTGTTTCCTATATTCCATCTGATGGAATGTAAGGAAAGTGTCCAAACCACAGACCACGTTTACAAAGTCTCATAACGCGACAGAGATTTATTTTCTAAACTTTCCTGGCCTGATTTCTTTTCCACCCATTTTCCTTCTTGTGATATCGATTTGGATGATTTTAGTACCTGTGTGCAGACAACACTTGGGGAGAGATGAACAAACAGGTGATTTCTCTATTTTTATTCATCAGCTTGACAATATTGCGCACTTGGGAAATGTTAAACTTCACTACATTTTATTGGGCTTTGTCAGAGATGATCATTCTTTTTAGGCCTCCTCTGATACATTTACATATCCTACTGGGGGAATCACATTCTCAGGATAAATTCTCTTTTAGAACATTCAGGGAGATTCAATAAAAGTTCTAATTGTTTAAAATGTTGCTTATTTTGCCCCAACCAATCACGATAAGAACTTTTATTGAATAACCCTGTTTGTTCCCTACATTCAACTATTTGGTTTTAACCCACAGGGTAGATAGGCGAGCAAAAAAGTATTCCAGCTTATTACAGGTAAACCCAAGGGTGAGGTCCTAGTGGTTAGGTCTTTACTTACCTTGGGTAGTTTTAAAGGGATTGGAAAGGGCAGGAGGGGGAGGTATAAAATTCTGCTTTAAGAAAAATGTTTTAAATCAAAGGAAAAACCTTCACTTATCTTTGGTGAAGGAGAACTTTCTATTGAGATCTTAAAGGATATGCAGTGGAAATGTATTTATTTATTTTTTTCAATTGCCCATTACCGGAAACTATAATTCCTCCCAACTATCACTGTACCATTTATTGTTGATCTGTCCCTTATTTCTTTAGATATATTTTAGATATAAACATCTTACTTTTCAACTGTCAATCAAGTGCCTTAGTATCATAAACTCTTGTTTATAGTTTTGTTGTAGCTGGAATGGTGAAAGTTGGTATGTGAACTGCATGATGGGAAATTCCCTCTCCAAATGCTGCCTCATAGAGATTACAGAGCATGCCTGCCCTTACAGAGAGTCAGATAGTCTGGCAGGGGGCTGGGGGACTGAGTGACCGAGCTTGAACAAAACAAGTACTGGACTGAAGTCATGAAGCAACACAAACACATTAGAGTAAGTGCTGCTAACAAGTATTCATTTATAGATAAAAATGAGGCAAAGTAATTTTTTCAGTGTACTATTCCTTTAAGGGTATGAATTATTGTTCTATTTATTGTAGTATTTTATCTGTATGGTTAGGCATCACTAAGAAACTTAAGTTGATAGGAAGAGTATAAGGCATTAGTTCTCACCTTCAGTCATATGCTACACTAGAGATGTCTCAATAAAGCCTAAACCGGTGTGTGACTGGCACTCTGGTTTTCCATTTAGCTCATGGAATGCTATTAAAATCTCTTAAGCTAGCCATACAGGTGCAATCCCACAGCATGTGTACCGACAGGTCACATTGGTATCTGTTGGCACTCATGCTATGGTATGGGGATCGATCGGCCATGCGGCCATACACCGCACGATTGTATCGGCTTTCTCTACTTCAAGAAAAGGGAGGCTATAACTACCGATGGAAATTTTCCATCATTCCCGACGAATCGGAGTGCTGACTATGGTTGTTCGTCGGCACTCTGATTGGTCGGGAAAAGTTAGGGAACAATAATAGGTAAATTCCATCGTTCTCCGATGGGATGTACCTATTATCGTTCATATGTATGGTCACCTTTAGAACATATGGCTTTTCCTAGAGGGTGACCATGGAAATTACCTAGAAGTCTTTGTTCCTAATTTGCATATAAATGAATGGGAGCACTAATGCCTTGTTCTCTCCCTATCTTATTTAATTTCTTAGTGATGTCTGTCCAGGCACTTCACATTGCACATATACATATGCTACACTAAAGATGACTCAATAAAGCTGAAACTGGTCAGTAGTTGGCTCTCTGGTTTTGCATTTAGCTTGTGGAATGCTATTAAAACCTCTTAGAAGGTATGGCTTTTTCTCAAGGGCTACCATGGAAATTACCCAGAAGTCTGTCGTGGAGATTCAATATTCCAAAGCGCGTTACTTACCTTAGCCCGATCCCGTGATACAATACCTGACGTAAATGAGATTACTTCAGGTATTGCATCGCGGGATCGGGGTAAGGTAAAACGCGTGACTTTAACGCTCCACAACCCGTCTCGTTAAGTTTCAAGCAAGACTTACTGAAATGGGTTTTGGATCGATAGCACAGTGATATTTCCAAAAACATTTGTTCTCTAAAAATACATCTAAAACCCACGTTAACCCAAAATTTCTTCGGGTTAATGTTGGTTTTAGACGGATTTGGATCATATTGAGTCTCCCCGTTTTCCTTATTTTTATAGTTATACATTTGTACAGTGCTGCACCCATAGGTGGCGCTACGTAAGCGTATACATATACACTTCAATCATATCTCTCCAGTGTCACTGTTCCTACAAATTATGCTCATTCAATTACCAAAGTCGGTTCTTGTTATATTATTAATGTACTTCAACCTCAAATTTCTTCTTTGGTTCATTATGCTTGATGGAATACATAAGCTTAGCTAGCCAGGTTAATGACCTATCTCAGTACAGGCTTTAAGGAATCTTAGGGGTCTTTCTGCACTTTTGCTATTATCTTCCATGAATTGGTCCTTTGGGTCTAACTACTCTGGGCACTGTCACACCTGATTGATCACATGCTCTCGTTATTGTATTGTATTAAATTATCACATAAATCTTAGGCTTGGGATTTTCATTGGCAAAGACTAAACTGTCTCCATTAGCCAAAGTAGAATGAGCAAGAGATTCCCTTATTCTATCCATGGAATTAATAATATTCTCATGGGATTTGCCCATTTATTGTACCATTTGCTTATTCTGCAGACTAAACAAGAAAAGGCCAGGGAATCACCTCCCAATGATTCCAAAGCAGCTGGCGGTTGGATTTCTAGTTTAGACAGATCACCATAGGTGCCAAAACTTGGATAGGATCTTCCAGATATCAGTACTGTTGGTAGAGGGATCCAATAACATTGTGATTTGCATGCTAACCAATCCCCATAAAGTTGGAATATGAGGTGCAGTTATGGAATCCTGTGCACAGAAAGGACATCTTTGAAATGGAAAGGGTTCAGAGAAGGGAAACTAAATTAATAAGGGAATTGGGGAAGTTCGAATATGAAGAGAGACTGGAAAAGTTACAATTATGTACGCTGGAGAAAAGGCGCTTGCGTGGGGATATGATTACTGTGTATAAATACATTAACGGGCCATACAATAAACTATCTGGGGCATTGTTCACCAATAGAACATGTCAGAGGACACGAGGACATCCCTTCAGACGAAGAAAAGATGTTTCGTTTTCAAGTTCGGAAAGGGTTTTGTTACTTGGATAAAAATTACTTCCAATGGTCTTAAATTTGACGCGGTGATTGAAAGTACTTGGGTAGTTTTAAAAAAAGGTGGATGAGCTTTTAAAAATAAAGAATGTTGCAAGTTACTGGTATTGATATATAAAGTAGAGTTGATCCAGGGATATTTCCAATTGCTACTTGGAGACAGGAAGGATATTTTTTACCCTTCTCACTGTTCCCCCCCCCTTCCTCTGGATCAACTGTTAGATAGGGAATGTGGGTATTGCTGAGTAGGTTGGACTGGATGGACGTATGTCTTTATTCAACCTCAAATACTGTACTATAATATACTACACTACACTACACTATACTATACTATACTACACTATACTACTATACTATACTACACTATACTACACTATACTATACTACACTATACTACACTATACTATACAATATACTATACTATACTATACTACACTACACTATACTATACCATACTACACTATACTATACTACATTATACTATATTACACTATACTATACTATACTACACTACACTATACTATACTATACTACACTATACTATACTACACTACATTATACTATATTACACTATACTATACTATACCATACTACACTATACTATACTACACTACACTATACTATACCATACTACACTATACTATACTACACTATACTATACTACACTACACTATACTATACTGTACTATACTACACTATACTATACTATACTATACTACACTATACTATACTATACAATATACTATACCAATATACTATACTATACTATACTATACTATACTACACTACACTACACAATACTATACTATACTACACTACACTACACTAAAGTATACTATACTATACTATACTATACTACACTACACTACACTACACTATAGTATACTATACTATACTATACTACACTACACTATACTATACTATACTATACTATACTATACTATACTACAATAAAACTATACTATATACATATACCATATTGAATCGTGTTTGCCATCTTTGCAACAAGACCTCTAAAAACACAAGTGAAAAGATATAGGAAAAAAGAAAAATTTAACATTTTTTACACATAAATAAAATATTGATTGATTTAAAGAACTAACATATTTAGAAAGTAATTAAATTATTTATTAAATATTGATATATTATTAATTTCTATTATGATAATGTACATTACCAATGTGAAAATAAAATATTTTACTACAACATCTTAAACCCCACCCTAGCACAGGGAAATACAAAGCAGCTAATTGGACAGCTCCTCAGTCCCACCCTGAAAAAAGCCCAGTGAGCATGTCTGGCCCACTGGGAGAGGGGAGAAGTGAGATAAACAAATTATTATTAATATTATTATTGTGGATTTATATAGTGCCAACATCTTCCGTGGCGCTTTACAGTTGTATTAATATAAATAAGGAAAACATACATGTTACATACAAGGGTAGTACAAGTAATACAAAGTGCAAATAATTTAAGTGCTGGTCAGCAGCATCCAGTGTGGTAAGTTATGGCATTACTGTGGTACAATAGGATGGAGGGCCCTGCCAGAGAGCTTACAGTCTAGAGGAGATGGGGATGAGACATCAGGTGAAGCAGATCAGTAGCTGATCTGCTTTTTATTTAGTAAACTTTAGTAAACTTTGGCCGTAAGATAGATCCCCCCCTGTCCACCCCCAACCACTGAGATATTTCTTTTTTTGGTTTTGGGGTATACCTGCCCTTTAAGACACTTTGCACACGGTATTAACTCATGTCTGTATGAAAATAGACACGTCGGCTTTTGTGTAACTAGAAGCATCCAAAGGAAATTTTAACCCTAAAACAACATTAATCAACGTAAAACTGCAGAATAACCTACTTCTTAGAAACGTAGCAGCCAGCAATCCAGGGCTCTAGATTTAAAGTTATTTTAATGTTTTTTTTTTCCACTTTAGTTCTCCTTTATGCTTTATGTTCAGTTTGCCTCTGCTTTCTCTGTCTTTTACTGCAGGCAAGGGTCTGATATACAGAAATCAATTTGGTCTGGTTATTACCCCAAATAAAAACACCCCTATGTGATACGGAGAGCAGCAATATGCCAGCAACGCAATAAATGTGTTTCCTATCGAGCAGAAATCCAGACACCTATAAAATCTACAAACATGGGTGCCAGCCTGCTAATACCTTCTCTGACCTGTTTTATGCATTGCTGTAACGAGATTCGAGAATATCCTGCCTAGATCCTATCATAGAGAATCAAACAGGAAACCAAACTACATTTATAACACACAGTTCCATTTACTTTATTGCCGTTCTTTGTATTTATGATTCTTAGAAACAAAAACTGACTTTCCCTTATAATAGATCTGGCAGAAGACAAGGGTTTGTATATATTGGACAAGGAATGTTGAAAATCAATCAAAACTCTCCCCTGTCATGAGTAGAGATGAAAGAAACTGTCGAGTTTCATTCCCAAAGCTATTGAAGTTCCAAAAATCCATTTTCGATAAAAACTTTAGATTTTCTATGAAAAATAGGAAAATTTAAAAAAAAATATAAATGAATTAAACTAATCAGTTTATCCTATGGTGGCCAACTTTCCCTTACACATACAGGCCGGTGTAGCACTAAAAAAGTTCCGTCTTACCTGACTGGGACCCCACTATGCTTACAAGTCCTTTGCGAGACATTGTGGGATCCTGGTCAGGTAAGATGGAACTTTCTTAGTAATGGCATTAACATTAGTGCAAAATTAGTGCTAATCTTAACTAAGCCATTATTACATTGGCTACGCAGTGCTATTTCAAAAAATGTTTGCAGCCAGCACAATGTCATACTACCTCTCGGAGCTACAGAAGAGGCAGAAACCTTTATACAGGAAGACAGCTCCTACTCTTAAGTTTCCTGGACTTTGGTCAAGCACTGCAGGAGAACCATAAGGAGCAGAGATGTTAAAACTACCCAGTGGGGCCAGTATGGGGTTACATTTTAGTTTGGGAGGTGGGCATGCACTTTAATTACAATGCCCACCTTGCCCAATCGTAGCACCAAGTGAGAGAAAATGAATTGGAATGGCAATTGAAATTTGCAGAAAATTAGCAGTGTGACTATTTCATAACAAATTCCTGGGGTTTCTAAAATGTGTTTGTCATTCGCACAAAGATGTCTGCAATGTGCCTGGCTCTAATTGTCAAATCCCGGTCCTACACAATAGATTTTTGTGGTGTCTCTTGTTTTATTTAGCATTGACACAAAAATGTTTGCTTTGTCAGCAAAGATTTGGAATGGAAAAAAGATTTTATTTCCAGACATGTAGGGCAATGACTTATATAAGCAAGGGGATGCGAGCAACATATCCATATCCATTTCTTTTTCTTAAAGGGCATGTCCACCCATAAAACAAAAACTGGTGGCCCGTTATCTGCCCGCAACCATAACTGCTATTTTTACCAGTTTATTATATGTATTCGTAACCAGATATTAAAGGGACTGTAAACTCTCCTAAACCCCTAAAAAGAACTATGTCCCATTTGTTTGTATTATTCACAGGGAGGTGAGAACGCTTATTCTCACCTCCCTGTGAATAATATTACGCTCGGGGGACCTGGAACTTACCTTACCGCGATCCACTCGCAGCCGCTTCTTCACTGACAGCCGCTCTGTCCCGACCGCGCGCCCTATCTTTTGTATTGGTGCGCATGCGCCTAAGATAGGGCGCGCGGTCGGGACAGAGCGGCTGTCAGTGAAGGTGCGGCTGCGTGTGGATGCGGTAAGGTAAGTTCCAGGTCCCCGAGCGTAATATTAGGGAGGTGAGAATGCTTATTCTCACCTCCCTGTGAATAATAGAAATGAATGGCAAATAGTTCTTTTTTGGGGTTTAGTGTTCCTTTAAATGATTAGTACTATTCCTTTCTGGTAAAGGTATCTTTGTTGATCGGTCGGCTGTAAATATGTAATGGTGTGTGTGCGTTCGGACGAACATATGATCGTGCCTGTTGGTAAATCACATCCATTCAAGCAGTTCCCTATGGAACCTACAACTAGTCACGCGAACTGTCAACCATAGCCACTATTACCATGACCAACGGTCATTTGTTCCGATCGATTGCTCACTAGTAGCGAACACTCGGGCGGAATAAAGGCTGTGTCTCAGCCTTACGAAGGGGAAAATCTGTTTAGTCCTGGACTCCTGGTGTCCCACCAAGGAGACATTTAAATATCCTTAATATCTTTTGTGAAGCCCCTTTCAATGAAGGCAGGTCAGACTTGCAGGTCTTTGTTTCCTTTCTTGATATTTTACCTATCAGTACAAGCTTTCTTTATGGTCAAAATACCAAATCTTCATCGATGAAAACAAAGTAAAAAAAAGTCCTTACCTACAGTTTGCCAATAAATAAACAACATTTTATTGTTTTATTGTATATTTACAATTTAATTAATGTTAATCCCATAGGACCAAGCTGGATACTTTTCCATGAGTCCCAATGAGTCACATCTGTAAATAATTAGCAAAAACGATCCGCCAATGCTTCCCAAATGTTTATAATTAAAATATTGTTGTATCAACAATGCACCATTCTATTTATTACAGATCGTCTTACTTTGGATTTATAAAATGCAACATTAAAGTAAAATGAAAGCTAAACATAAGTAATTGTGTTTTAAAGTGTAATGAGGGCCAAAGCTTAACAATGGGAAGTTTTGCTTCACAATGACCCTGGTGCTGGACTAAGTTAGGGAGCAGAGCTCAATTGGACCAGTGATCACAACTTTTAGGTAAGATTATTTGTGATCAAAGCTATGCCAGGAACTAAAACTGTTATGGTATGGGTACGTTTAATGGTAGGGGGTGGTTTTAAACAGTTTTGCTGTCCTTCAAGCATCAAAGGTACCTATATTGGATGAACCATAGGAATTTCCATTCAAAATTACTAGTTTCAATGCAGAATTATGTATTCAACTGTCAAAACGCCACATCGAAACTACGCACCCCTAAGTTCCCCATTTCTAAGTTAAGTCCTTCTATATGTTAATATTAACCATATTAACCATGATTTCATTAACTATCCCACAGGCAGGGCTAGCCTGACATAGTGGATTGAACCCTAAGCATTTCCAAGTGACCCCAAAAAGATCCTTTCCTACATATCATGCGGTATTTCATTAAAAGGCTGGTAAAGTAGTCACACTCTTTGCATGGCAGGACCCTATTAGCTTAAAAAACCCCCTGATAGTGTAAAGTATATGGCATCTTCTGTATAACCTCCCATTTTATTACACAAGAGAAACACGGCTTCAATAAAGACTCTGCAATCTAACGCAGCACAACAGTGACATTGGTGTCAAACAGCACTCAGGAGGGTAAGTCTGACCTTAAAGTGTTGCTTTTGATGGAAAAGGGTGAGATAATTCCTCATGTGTAGATTAATACAAGTCCCCAGATATCTCCGAGAATTAAATCATTTTTTATTCTATTTTAACAGGAACAATCTCAGCGGTACAGCAAGACTGAGTCAACGGCAGGTCAACCCTGCCTATCCATGCAAATAAGCCAACTCACTACAGCTGCTCCTGAATGTGGTGAAGTCTCCTGAGAAATGCAGAGGATGATCTCAGATACAGCAATAAAGACAAGAAGAGGAATTGGATAATAATACTTAAGATCCCAATACAGAACCAGGCTAAGAACATAATAAGATTCACAATCTATTTACAACCTTGTCAGTCAACGCTTGTAGGCGAATATTTACTAAATACCATGAACGTCAACAAGGCTGTTGGTTGATAATAATAAAAAAAATTAATATGACAAGCAGTTGACATTTAAAGGGCATGTCCACCCCCCAAACTAAAATTTTACCCACTACTGGCCCCACTGTAAAAAATAAAAAAATCCTTACCTTACATCCCTGCTCCTTGTGGTTCTCCTGTTCTGCCTCTTCAAGTGCAGAAAACTGCTGGGTAGGAACTGTCAGTGCCTCATCCTGTTTCTGTAGGTTGGCATGCTCAGTAGAGCCCTTTCCCCCCTCTCCCTCCCTCCTTCCCGTAGCTTTAAAAGCTTGTGCCACAATGCAGGGGATACCCTCCCACCCCCAACCACTCTATTTATTACTTCAATATCATTTCCCTTATTTACTTACACCTCCTCGTTCCAGCGCCGTTTTCATTAATGGCAACCGCGGCTGTGATTGGCTGCCTCTCAGCCAATCCGGCCCTCTGCTTGCAGTTCTGGCTGGCAGGGGAGCCGGACCAAAACAGCGGAGGATCGAGGAGGTGTAAGTAATGAAGGAGAGCGATTTTGAAGTTGTAAATATTGCGGTTGGGGGAAGGATGGTATACACTACATTGTGTAAAAGGTTTTTAGAAGGGGTGGACATGCCCTTTAAATCTCTTAGGAAAGAAAAACAGATGCTATGATATTTTAGAACTTACAATATTCGTACATTCTGTTCCAAGATGGCTGCCCACTGTTTGCTGCATGACCAAGAAATGTAAAATTACACTTGGAAAATAATATTTTTTGTATTAAAAAAAACCTTACTGATTTTAAATCTAGGTTCTAAAAATGTGGAGCAAAAACTCTCTAGTCTGTCCTTGCAGTCAAAACTATGTCCTCTAAGCCTTTAATTGCCAGTAAAACATCTGATTTAGCAATTCACAGTGTTTGGAGTTACCTGAATATGGAATATGCTTCACTGTATTAAAAATCTTTTTTTTTTTTTTTTAAATTTCTAGTACAAAGAACATTTCTAAGCCTCATATAGTTGATACTCTATATTGTGCCGGACCCTGGAATAAGCATTAAACTTGGTTTGGCCAGACTAGTAGCACTCCTGAAATATTTAATGGACCATTTCCCCAGGAGCCTTTCAGTATGGTTGCATTATGGGATCAAACTCTCCAATGAGAAAGTCCGGCCATAAATTAGTAACAGGTGTTTGTTCGATCAGAGGAACACGATGGAACACTACAATATTGTCATTACATTTCTCCGAAACACAGCAGCCTGTAGCTCAAAATCAACACTCGTTGATCCGACATGATACAATTTAATAGCAAAATAATTGTAATCACATAAATACATAACCTTTAAAGTGATAGTGTGCGCAAAACGGCAATAAATCTATCTCCTATCTGGCAATGTGTACACACGAATATCCCTCAGATGCTTGAAAATTCCATAGCTCGTCCAGAACTTGGCAAAGGGCTTAACAGCCCCTGGCATTCTAAAACTCACACATATTTGTTGAAAACACTCTCAGGCTGAGCCGCTGCCATTTTTACCATTTGTTATGAAGTAAAGTGTCAAGAGAGCAAAGGCAGTTTATGCTTAATGCCGTGCACAGAGATGCTGCCAGCTGGATTGACATCTGGTAGCGGGAAGAGTCCAAATCAATGAAAATGAATAATGATAGAGGGAAGACAGGTTTCCTGTGGTTAGTTGATGCTGAGAAGATTACCGGCTATAGTTAATTAGAAATATGTGTGTATCTTCTCCAATATAAAAGTCTTCACAACTGCACTCTACTGATACCTGATGCTCTGATAATTACTGGCGTTCCCATTGGCACAGCACAAAAAAAGAACCAAGTAAAGAAAACTGTTAAACTTAAAACAAAGAAATGGTCACTTGTCAGTTACAGTACCTGCCCCCAACTCAACTGACATACCTTAGATGCACAATCAACCAAACATGAGTAGCGCACACTAGAAAGGAAACTTGGTCACGGAGTAGATACTTAAAAAACCTCTTTATTTCATATTTTATTTCATCGCAGAACTCTTAGATCACCTGGCGCATTTCGGGCTCCTCGCCCTTAGTCATAAATATCAACTCCTTGACCAAGTTTTCTTTCCAGTGCTACTCATGTTTGGTTGATTGCACGTTGAAGTTCAGGACATTGTGAAGGGCCTGGGGCAGATGCAGTTGTGGGAACTGTGACCATATCCAGAAGTGATAGGTACAGGGTATTTTACACCAGGAACTGCATACGCTCAGAGTGAGTTGATTTAAAAAGTTATGTGTATAGATATATTGCTAGCAGTAGGCAAGTGGATACATGTATAATGTTAGTATTAGTGTGCTGAGCAGGGGAAAGACAGTAGCACATTGAATACCTTTTAGAATTTTTGTATATATCTTAGATGCATTACTAACCAGATATTTAATGAGAATTATTATCACCTGGAAACCTGAGACCAGGGGCCCACGAGGACGAGTTTAGGGGCCCACCTAACATTCCATATCTCTATTACCATTCATTTAATGTGGCTCATTTTACAAGTAGTAGAAGTATTTGAGGTTGAATAAAGACTTCCATCCATCCAGTTCAACCCACTCGGCAATACCCACATTTCCTGCCTTACTGTTGATCCAGAGGAAGGCAAAAAACCCCACCAGAATCATGAAGGGAAAAAAAACTCCTTCCTGACTCCAAGTGGCAATCGGAAATATACCATGTAAAGTAAGTGGATACTGCTGTACATCATAAACAGCCATTATTGTTGAAAAGTGTCAGAGTGGCCCACAGCACCTGTGAGTGGGTGGGGCTTAGGCACCCACGAGTGGGCAGGGCCATGGCACCTGCATGTGGGCAGGGCCACGGCACCCACAAGTGGGCGAGGCCATGGCACCCATGAGTGGGCGGGGCCATGACACCCATGAGTGGGCGGGGTCATGTGGGGTTGTAAGGGAATGGGCCAAGGGGGGCCTGACAACTGAGGGACCATAGGGTCCATGAGTGGGAGGGACCAGGGGGGCTGCAAAGGGGAGGAGACACAGGGCAGATTGACTGACAGGTTTCAGAGCAGGAAGTGCAGGGGACCTGGTGATGCTGCTGCCATATCACACACATAAATGTAAATATCTTCAAAACTATGTAAAATAAACAATGAAAATGAATTGCAAAAATTCTCAGGAGAGCAATTCCTATCAATTTACCTAAAGTCATTTTTGGACCACAGTTCCCTTTAAACTTGGTTGTGAACGACTACATTTGAATATTGAAATTACATAAGCTTTTACATATCTGTCTTACTCCTACTGACTTCTCTTGTTTATTAAAATGCATTTCTTACTGTCCCTCTTGGCTCTGTATTTAAATTGTAGCACTTTTTTCTGATTTCTTTAGTTAATTGGCTGTGAGTCCCACTGGGAGATTCCCTTGTAAACCTGTGAGACAGTCCGACACTGATTATTGCACCCATTCTGGCATTAGAGATGGACCCAAACCTGAACCTTGGAACTAGGATTTTACCAAACTGCAAAATTTTTTTCAAAGATTCTCAAACGTTCAAGGATTTTCGAACTACGCCATAGCAGGAAGCGCATGAAGTTTCCGGTAGTGGACAGTGATTTTTTTTAAAGATTTTGGGCATTGATACGTGTTCCCCAGACCATTTCCCAGGTTCCCGAGCCATTTAAAGTAAGTTACCTTTGCTATTTTATACCTTAATTTTAGGTGGAACTTTTGGATTTTTTAACTCCTGTTGACTTTAATCAGTCCGCTTGCAGATTTTCGAATTTTCATATTTTTAAGAAAATCCGCGAGTCTGCAAGCGGAAAGGATTTCAGTGAGTTCAGCCATCTTTATCCGGCATAGTAAACCTCCCTCCAAGCATTAATTCAAGGCTGTGACTGCTGCCATCACAGCCAATGATTGATTGATGCTTCCCCTGCTGCCTCTGCATGTGCTCAAGCTTATAAAAAGCAGTATACCTTTGCCAGAAGTGTGAAGCACACTGAGCATGTCTGACTCAGCAGCTTGGGGACAAGGAGGAGTTTGACTGTAGGATGTGACTTCACAAATTAACACAGGCATACTATAAGTCTTGTAAGGAATTTACTTACGTTCCTCCTTTTCCCCCAATGGTTCTTCTTCTGCTCCTCCCACATGGCTTAGGTGATCTTCACTAGTGATTTTCGGGAACTTGAGACCACTGGTGGAGCGAGCGGTGAAGATTGGAGTTTCTGAGTTGAAGGAATACTCATTGATTTCGAAGCTTCACATTTTAATCAGCAATATCTGGCTTTAGGTGGAACTTCTTTAAATTTATGTCCAGACTACTTACATATCCAACTACAAGAATAAACATAGAAAAGAAATATAAAATGTTTTCTGTGTTTCAAGGGAGAAAATACCGACCATCCCAAAGTACCTTGGTTGAGGAGCTAAACTGCTACATCCTCTCCAGTTTGGATTAGGCTACATGGGCTGTAATCCAGCACAGAAGTTCTGCTGTTGAGTTTCCATCTGGCCCCAGCTACAATCCCGGGCTTTGTCTTTAGGAAAATGTGATCTACAAGAAGCGGTTAGCTAGCAGGTTAGTTCCTCACCCTGGGTACTTTAAATAGATGGGGAGAATATCAGTAATGTTGTCCTTTAAACAATTCTATAACAAAGTCCACTCTCTGCCAGGAAAGGAACAATATTGTAAATCAAAGAAAAGAGAGATAGGGCTCACAATGGAGATTTGATTATTGCTGATTAATTAATAAGGTGTTTCGTACTTATTTTGTTTCAGCAAGAAGCCTAATGTAGAAGATAATGAAAAACAGCCTCAGTAATCAGACTTCCTCAGACTTCCAGTTATTCCTCCATTCTCTTTTTACAGTGGGGGTTTGAATGAATAATGCATGGATAATTATGATCCATTCAGTATTTATTCAAGGACCTCATCTATTAGCATTGTTTGTCTTTTTGCTCTGCTCTGGGTATATTTAGCTGAGGACACGCTAGAAGAAGTAGGGAAGCCATGGCAACCAGCGTGACCAGTGAAACTTGAATTTGTTGAGCTGCTACTATTAATGTAAAAGGACAATGACTCAGTCAGTGGTAACTGACAACGAGAAAGTGTACATGAGCAGTCCAGCCATGAATACGTGGTCTTTTTATATACTAAATACAGGTCATTCTGATATATTAGCTGTTTTATGTTAGTTGTTTGGTTGACTAGAAGACAAGGCAGCTATATAGCACAAGAAGGTGGGCCAACGGGAACCATAAGCTCTCCACAGGGGAGTAACTGCAGCCCTCCCCCCAAAGAGATTGGATGCCGGGCCCATGGCATGCGATCAGCTGTTTAAAAGACCGGACCCGAACTTCCGCATATGTTTCATTCATATGCGTGATCAGCTGTTTTTAAGCAAGTAACAGGCTTGTGGCAGGCCCTCCTACCATCCGGTCGCGGGGGGGTGGTAGTTACACCACTGGCCCTCCACAGAATATAAAAATGAAGCAGAGCCTTCTTATAACAGAAGGCATCTTGCAGTCTCATGTTATATGAATAGCATGAGATTTCTTACTCCCAGGTTCTTACTCCCAGGTTCCTCGGAGCAAGGGGCGGAGATATGCAAAATTTCTCATTTTTGTCCTATGGCTAATGCATGTGTCCAGAACTGCTGGCTTATAACATGCAATACAGCCTATGGTATAGAGCCAATTATCTGACCTGCAAACAAGACATGTTTTGATCTTGTTAGATCTTGTTAGTGCAAGATACAGATTTATGGCTCTATGGTGTAGGACTTGGGTGCACAATAAACAAGGCAGCTACATACGCCTTTGATGAAGTGCTTTGGTAGCATTAAACCATGCTACCAAACCATGCTACCAGGTGGGACAAGAGTGGAGTTTTTATGTTTGTGATGAAAAATAAAGCAGTTTTTTTTATCTACAATGGATGTCTTGGCTGGTTGATGCACTGCTTATGGTAGAGGGATCCGAAGTAACAATACGTAAATTGAGCTAAGCGAAGGGCTCGGGGCTTGCAAGCACGGGAATACAGGGAATACAGGTGATTTCTACTACATGTTGATGCAGATCCACAGTTACCAGCTGGGAAGTTAACACTTATGTGAATGGACCGGGGGCTGAGTCCACCCGACCCATCTCATCTCAAGTGTGATTCCGCAATACAATATTACCATTTCTTATGTCTAACTAGATTTTCTATTGTTGTATACTAAAGATTCTAGTAGACAATATACAACGATTGGGCATATTCCTGCCTGATTTTTAAAGGGTTTTCTATTCATTGTTCAAGGCAGCTACATAGCTTAGGGAGAGGTGGGACAGAAGGAGCAAAAAGCCCTCCACAGAACATAAAAATGGAGCAGCACCTTCTTATAACAGAAGGCATCTTGCAGTCTCATGCTATATGAATAGCATTGACCACAAAATCTAAAAAGTAATTTCTCACTCCCAGGTGTCCCAGAGTAAGGGGCAGAGACAGGGTCAAGGGGGGCACAAAATTATAGCTTCCATGTTTCAAGGGGTATATATATTTGTGCATATTTTGGCCAAACAGGGTTTGGGATGTTGGCATTGGCCCTGACAAAAGAGGGTGAGTGGCTGTGGATGCGACGGAGTCCAGGACCTGACATGAGGGCTTGCTAAGTTAGGCTGCCCCCATATTTGTGTCATGACATGCTGGGGGGGCAGGCCCACATGTAGCAGGGCTCTTAGGTTTGTAGATATTCCACTGTAAAGTGGTTTCAATACTATTCACTTCCGGATATGGCTGTAATATTTATTCCATTCCAGCGAAACATAAATCTGTTTGACCCTACAGTAGACTCATCCTGGCCATGAACCCGCAAGCTTGTTATTCCTCAGGATGATAGCAATGCGGAACTCTCCATAATGATTGAGTAATAAACATTCAATTTATCCTTTAATGGCTTCCCTTTAGTTTACACTGGGTTGTTTCTGTAAAACACAATTGCCTTCTACAAACCGTGGTTAAAGCACCATGAATAACTGGATGATAGCATCTCATTAAAAATGACCTCTGTGCTCCCTGATAATGCCTTTATAGTTTAGCCTTTAGCGCACCCCACCGTGATCTTTATCTTACATTAAGTGCTAGAGATGGTTGTTAGCTAGTCTTGAAAAAACAATTACTTTTGTTTAATTCCCCCCCCCCCTTTTTTGTTATTTGGCCCAAATCTGACCTTTTTTCCAGTTCCATCAGAAAAGGCCTGAGAAGGCTGGTCCATCATTTACGGTAATAACAAATTTTTATCTATCAAAATAGATAAATAAAAGCACCATCATTTTAAAGGGGACGTTGGACCACACAATTATTATGTGTCTGAGTATCGAGCATTTAAATAATGGGGAAATATATCCAGTTTAGAAAGTAGGTTCATATTCCTTAAAGGGCACGTCACCATGCAGGGGATACCCTCCCACCCCCAACCGCTATATTCACAACTTCAAAATCGCTTTTGAAGGGAAGTGGTTGGAGGTGGGAGGGTATCCCCTGCATGGTGGCACAAGCAAGCCACAGAGGGAATGGGAAGGAGGGAGGGAGAGGGGGGAAAGGGCTCTACTGAGCATGCCTCATGCCTTAATAAGGTTAGCCAAGCTACAGGCCCAGGATGAGGCACTGACAGCTCCTACCCAGCAGTTTCCTGCACTTTAAAGAGGCAGAACAGGAGAACCACAAGGAGCAGGGATGTAAGGTAAGGAATTGTTTTTTTTTTACAGTGGGGCCAGTAGTTGGTAAGATTTTAGTTTGGGGGCTGGACATGCCCTTTAAGGATAATTTTTGGCAGCGTAAGCTGGCTCCTCCCTGCATGCAGTCACTCAACGTTGTGACTGCTGACATCACAATTAATGATTGGCTGCTGATTTCCCAGTTGCCTCCTCTACACATGCCCAAGCTTATAAAAGGGTGGAGGCAGATACCTTTTCCGTAAAAGAAAAAAAACTTATTATTAAAAGTTTAAAAAATATTAACCTCTGGATAAGATAAGACAGTGCTCCTTAATTATAGATTACTGCCTTAAACTTTCCAGAAGTTTATTAGGTTGATGTACAGAGAACCGTTATCGTGAAGTTATGTCCTAAAGTTAGTGTGTTAACAGGGATTTCATAAGACTTTAAGAGTTACTCCTGTAAAGTTAGCGTGTCTAGACAGTGCAAGCAATGTATCAAATGGTTAGATCATAGATGCGTGATTTTGTGATTATTGCCACAGATTCTTGTACAAGTCATTCTGAATTAAAAAAAGCCAGTCGACTAGCGAAACGTCTTCAAGAACTAAACTTCAACTCCAGTTGATCTAACTGAATACAACAGATATACCATGACCTGGATGAATGAATATTACAGATATACCATGACCTGGATGAATGAATATTACAGATATACCATGACCTGGATGGATGAATATTACAGATATTACCCATGACAATGGATGGATGAATATTACAGATATACCATGACCTGGATGAATATGAATTTACAGATACCATGATCTGGATGGATGAATATTACAGATATAACATGACCTGGATGGATTAATATACAGATATACTGTGACCTGGAGGAATGAATATTACAGATATACCATGACCTGGATGAATGAATATTACAGATATACCATGACCTGGATGAAGAATATTACAGTATACCAGGACCTGGATGGATGAATATTACAGATATACGTGACCTGGATGATGAATATTACAGATATACCATGACCGGATGGATGAATGAATATTACAGATATACCATGACCTGGATGGATGATTACAGATATACCATGACCTGGATGGATAATATTACGATATCGTGACTGGATGGATGAAATATACAGATATACATGACCTGGATGGATGAATATTACAGATATACCGTGACCTGGATGATGATATTACAGATATAACGTGACCTGGATGAATGAATATTACAGATATACCATGACCTGGATGGGATAAATTACAGATATACCATGACCTGGATGGATGAATATTACAGATATACCATGAACTGGATGGATAATATTTACAGATATACCGTGACCTGGATGGATGAATATTACAGATTACCATGACCTGGATGGATGAATATTACAGATATACCGTGACCTGGTGGATGAATATACAGATATACCATGACCTGGATGGATGAAATTACAAGATATACCATGCATGGAGGATAAATATTACAGATATACCATGACCTGGAGGATGAATATTACAGATATACCATGACCTGGATGGTAATATTACAGATATACCTGACCTGGATGAATGAATATTACAGATATACCATGGACCTGGATAAATGAATATTACAGATTATACCATGACCTGGATGATGAATATTACAGATATACCGTGACCTGGATGAATGAATATTACAGATTTACCATGACCTGATGGATAATATTACGATATACCATGACCTGGATGGATGAATATTACAGATATAACATGACCGGATGGATAATATTACAGATATACCGTGACCTGGAGGATGAATATTACAGATATACCATGACCTGGATGGATGAATTTACAGTATACCGTGACCTGGATGGATGAATATTACGATATACCGTGACCTGGATGAATGAATATTACAGATATACCATGACCTGGATGGATAAATATTACAGATATACCATGACCTGGATGGATGATATTACAGATATCCATGACCTGGATGGATAAATATTACGCATATACCGTGACCTGGATGGATGAATATTAAGATATACCATGACCTGGATGGATGAATATTACAGATATACCGTGACTTGGATGGATGAATATTACAGATATACCATGACCTGGATGGATGAATATTACCGATATACCATGGCCTGGATGAGAATATTAACAGAAACCATGACCTGAGAATGAATGAATATTACAGATATACCATGACCTGGCTGGATGAATATTACAGACATACCATGACCTGGATGGATGAATATTACAGATATACCATGACCTGGATGGATGAATATACAAGATATACCATGACCTGGATGGATGAATTTACAGATATACAATGACCTGGATGAATGAATATTACAGATATAACATGACCTGGTGGATGAATATTACAGATATACGTGACTGGATGAATGTATATTACAGATATACCAGACCTGGATGGATGAATATTACAGATATACCGTGACCTGGATGATGAATATTACAGATATACCATGACCTGGAGGATGAATATTACAGATATACCATGGACCTGGATGGATGAATATTACAGATATACCATGACCTGGATGAATGAACATTACAGATATACCATGACCTGGATGAATGAATATTACAGATATACCATGACCTGGATGGATGAATGAAATTACAGATATACCTGACCTGGATGAATGATTATTACAGAATATACCATGACCTGGATGAAGGAATATTCAGATATACCATGACTGGTGGATGAATGAATATTACAGATATACCGTGACCTGGGAATGATAGATTATTACAGATATACCATGACCTGGATGAGAATATTACAGATATACCGTGACCTGGAGGAGAATGAATATTACAGATATACTGTGACCATGAATGAATGAATTTACAGATATACCGTGACCGGATGGATGGATGAATATTACAGATATACCATGACCTGGATGGATGAAATTACAGATATACCGTGACCTGGGGAATGAATATTACAGATATACCATGACCTGGATGGATGAATATACAGATATCATGACCTGGATGGATGAATATTACAGATATACCATGACCTGGATGAATGAACATTACAGATTACCATGACCTGGATGAATGAATATTACAGATATACCAGACCTGGAGGATGAATGAATTTACAGATATACCGTGACCTGGATGATGATTATTACAGATATACCATGACCTGGATGAAGGAATATTACAGATATACCATGACCTGGATGGATGAATGAATATTACAGTATACCGTGACCGGATGAATGATTATTACCGATATCCATGACCTGGATGGATGAATTTACAGTTACCGTGACTGGGATGGATGAATGATATTACAGATATACCGTGACCTGGATGAATGAATATTACAGATATACCGTGACTGGATGGATGAAAATTACCGATATACCATGACCTGGATGGATGAATATTACAGATATACCATGACCTGGATGAATGAATATTACAGTTATACCATGACCTGGATGGTGAATATTACAGATATACGACATTGGATGGATGAATATTACAGATATACCATGACCTGGTGAATTAATATTACAGATATACTATGACCTGGATGAATGAATATTACAGATATACCATGACCTTATGAATAAATATACAGATATAACATGACTGGATGGATGAATATTACAGATATAACATGACCTGGATGAATGAATATTACAGATATACCATGACCTGGATGGATGAGAACCTTCACAAGCATATATAGAGAATAGATGAGTAATATGCTGCTGGCATTTAAATAAAGAAAATAATGTAGTGAAAAAATGACACAATGTATAAAAACAATTATACGGCTAAAAATCCTGCTACGTTTTTAATGAAAATTTGACAAAACCCCAAATGTAAATTCTCTCACAAACCGTTTAAAGGAATAGTTTATTCTAAAAGGGAAGTGTTCATTTAATTGAAGAACCGAAGGTAAAGGAGCTATGTCTGCCTTACTTCCCGTTCTTCAATTAATTTAGAATGAGCCAGGAACCAAGGAAGAAAATCTACCTTGTGCATGATCCACTGCCGGCTCCACTGATCCCAACAACTTCCAGTTTCAGTTTAACTATCATGCATGCGCGCTATAGTTAATCTGAATGCGGAAGTGGTGGGGAACTGTTAGTGTAGCAGGCTGTGGATCGTGCCCAAGGCAAATTTCATTCCTTTGTTCCTCACTCATTCTAAATTGATTGAAGAACGTGAGGTAACACATAGCTCCTTTACCCCCCGTTCTTCAATTAAAGCAGTAAATTAAAGCACTTTCTGAGTGAACTATTCCTTTAATGAATACAAATGCGGATGTAACTTTTGCACATTGTACATAAAAACGACTCTCCGTACATCGCCCCCTATATCTCTAAAGTGAATGAATTTCATTGCTTCTCTATAAAGATGTTGAAGAGACATCAGCAGATCACATAGTCCTCTTGCTGGTGGATATAATATGGGTACATGAAGGAATCTCACTGTATACAACATTACTAAAGGCCAATGTGCAAAGAAGCAGCCAGAAAGCTTTGAGGTCAGTAGCATCACAGTCCAACTAAGTCATGTGGCTGTGTGGTGTGACATCACACAATCAGCCAATTAGTGTTGCAAAGAGTGGCCTAGGGGGATTCATGGCCAAGTCCCCAGAGATCATGTGTCCTGTTTACTGTAATTTATGATATTTTCTTTCCAAGGATCCTCTATATATTCGGACTTGTCCTTATGACAAAATATCCATCACTGTGAACATTGAATAAATCAATCCAACTCTGAACAGATCCTTTTCATGTTCTATTTGTGGCCGAATCCATGTCAATATTCCACACACCCGGCGTTTCTACTTCAGTCGGAACACAAATAAAACTCACTGGTGATGATGGAGCGTAGCCTTAGTTTGGCTAAAACACGTCCTTTGATATTGAGAAGAGAAACACAGTATCTGTCAATATGATGGAGATGGCAAAAAACTGCTAAAAACTGTTGCATTTCTGAGCCGGTCCCCTGCGCTGCTTCCTCAAATAAAAGCAAATTATAGGAAGCGACAGTTATTGTAGCAATCATAATGCAGGGATCTATGGGGAACGAAAGCTTCAAAGACCTGCAGTTTTCAAGTCATTTTCCAATAACAAATGCGTACGGTAGTTTTACATACGGCTTGACACTTCCAGACAGACGCATACACGAGATGAAAGCATAATAATAAACTACACAGGGCAGTGTGTTCTGAAAGGAAGATGCCCCATAGGCTACGTGAAAAGCAGAATGATGTCAATTCTGCTTACACATCAATTATTTAGGTTGGTCTTTTTGATTCTTTCAATATTCTTTCAAAGTGACACATTTAAACACCAGGGCTCAAGGGATCTCTCTAGGCTGAGCTGGTTTAAGTGTCGTATGTTACTGGAGTTTGTGATAAAGGGTAAAAACAAATGTAACCCTGAGAACAATGCAGGTTAGTTTAATAAGGGAACCATATGGTAGGAGTAAATGTTTTAAACTATTCTGAGGATATATTTGAATGAATGAATCTTTTGGGATAAATGAATCTTTGGCCCACAAACCGACTCTACCACACAGAAGAAACAGCTTGGAAACTTCACAAAGGAGCCAATGATTGGGGTCAGGACTCAGGAGTCGAGATGGAATCCGTGTCCAAACTCTCAGATCCGCATTTCCATTCGGATACATTCTGAACCGTTCGGAACTTTCCATATTTAGAAGTACGGAGCTACTTTCCATACTAGAAGTACGGAGCTACTTTCCATACTAGAAGTACGGAGCTACTTTCCATACTAGAAGTACGGAGCTACTTTTGAGGGTTACAGAATATACAATTTAGGATTTTTTTCCCCCATTGATTTGGGTCCATTTTTGAATTTTGGCTTTTTGGATTTTTTTTGAAATTCTAAAAATTCGATAACGTAACAAAACTCACCGGTTTCGAACATCTCTAGTCAGGAGGTGTGGCTAAAAAGTGCACATGCACAAAAGGTGTTTGAGTGTAGGGCTCTCATCAGGGGGTACAGGAGAGACTTCTGTCCTGAGCCCACCTGTGCCCTGGAGGCAAAGAGGATAAAAGGGCCCAAGCTGGTCTAAGCTCTGCGGTCCTTCTCTTCCCGGGATTGGGCAGCGATGTCTGGGATGGGGCGCCCCAGTAATTTACCTAGTATGGGGCCCTGAAAATTATCATGGCCGCCCTTTTTGAATGGGCTTTAATGGAAAACAAGGAAAATTGTGTCACTGACAATTACCTAATCCAAGTAAATCCACAGGAAAATTCTATTTACTGGAATTAAAGGATATTTACTAAAATATTATCCCCATTACTGTTCTTAGTTACATTTATTTTAGATTATGTGCAAACACAAATGTGGGTTTAGTTCTCCTTTAATGAAATGTGATCTTTCTACTGTGTTTAATAAGTGGTGGCTAGGGTAAAATGGGGTCTCTCTTGATTGGTGATCTAGTCCATGTCTTCCTTTTCATGCGTTACCAGGTGTGCTAGAGATTCATGTACCCCCTATCAGATTAAAGGACTAGGCTCATTTTTCCAACTAGAAACACAAAATAAATGGATTACTTGGCGTTTTCCTTTTTTATCCAATCAGAACTTCTCATTTCTCAGCTGTATGATCCATCTCATGCTCATTTCTCAGCGGTATGATCACTCAATTCTACAACAGATGACAGCACAGAGGTCAGATCTCATTCTCAATAAACTTAAGCGATCACTCAAATCACCACCAGATGGCAGCACATAGGCTAGACCTCACCTCCAAATAGTTGGTTAAAAAAAGGGATATGGGATGGTTTGTAAAAGTTGTAAAGTAGCCTATTTTTTTCCCCTAGGTCCTGAAACGTATGTATACCGAGTCTTTTCAAAATTGTACCAGCTGTTTGGAAGTTTTTCAGGAACATACATACATTCTGTACATACATACGCACCTTAAAGTGTATGTCCACCCCTTATATAACAATTTAATATGTGAGGCAGAACCCCCCAAAAGCCTAGGTTCCGTTTTGTTGAAATGTAATAATACTGCTCCCAGCAAGAGAAATCATATTTACAATCTCCTCAATCCACTGATGCGGCTCTCTGGCACTTCCGGGTAAGGCAGTTCCGACCATAACAGTGACCTCACGGCCAATCACTGAATACGATTTCCGCACGAGCCTTCACTGATCGGGAACACAAAAAGAACTTGTGGCTGGGAGCAGAATTATTAAATTTTACCAAAACGGAACCTAGGTTTTGGGGGGTCCTGTCTAGTATATTACATTTTTTTTCGAAGAGGTGGACATTCACCACCATGTTGTCTCAAACAATATATAATCATATATTTCCAATCTGCTATCATGATAGACATTCATTTAATATGTCGATTTCCCATTTAAACTAATGATTCCTCGTGTAACCGATATATACAGCCCAAACACAACCCCAAACTCCACTGAATCCCTAACCCAATGAAGGGGAAGGACAGGCGGGCAGACAAGCAGGTCATTAGGATGCAGAGCATTATGGGTAAATAACAAGGGTGCAGATAAACATCTAATGATATTCTAGCCTTTGCCCGTGGCAGGATATTAGCACCTTAACGCAGAAATGCTAAAATCTGACATTTGTTGACATTTTGTGTTTGTAATCTGCATTGGAAATGAACTGAAATCAAATTGCTTTTCTCATTTGCATTATAAGTGGGGGCTTTGCCATCTCCTTTTATTGCAACGTGAGAGCGGATTATTGGTTCTCTAAAGCCCCTGCGTGTTCTACATGTACAGCGCTGTACAGCTGGTGATGATGGTTAAACACACAGGGAGCCATGGAGCCGATTTTTTTGTATCGGCGACAAAATATTTCAGGTTTGGTTTCTAAAGTCGCCCCTTATAATGCTCTGTAACAACCCTGTGATAATAGAGTTCAGCATATAGATTCGTTATCTTGGTGCAAATCTCCTTTTCCTAATCAGTTTGAACCTTCTGAAAACGTCCATGATGTGGCCACAAATCTTTAATGGAGACAAGGTCTGGTAGGGACAAAAGGTTCGTGCACACGTGTGATCGCCAACCCGCGACGCATGATGTGTACGAACGGCCGTTTCAGCCAATAATCATGCCACAACAATCCCCGGCCAATTGGCATGATTATTGGCCAAAACACCCGTTTGTACACATCGTATGTTGCGTGTTGGCAATCACACGTGTGCACGAACCTAAAGACTTCAAGCAGCCAGCCTTTTAGTGTTTACACACTCTTTGATTCATTAATGGGGGATAAAAGGATAAAATAACTTTCTTTTGTGTGTAAAGCTCCGTACAGACAGGGGCGTAGCTTGAAATCACTGGGACCCATAGCAAAATGTTAGAAGGGCCCCCCCACCAACAAAAAGAAAATGAATGCATGTCGGTTGCGGCAATAGTGGCCAATAGTAAGAGCCTGAACTCAGCTCCCTCTACTTGGATACAATGTTACAAATGAACTGAAGGTGAAGGAAGGAGGGGGGAGGATGAGCTCAGCTAATAGTACTGAGGAGAACAGTTCTAAAATGCCAGGTAAAAGCTGCTACAGACTTTATAACAGTGACCCTGTGACTAGCAGCCATGAGATCCCTATCCCTGCCTCTTTCTTCCTTCCACCCAACTCTCCAATTAGAACTTAGAGTAGGTGAGGAGTGAACAATTCAATGGAGGAGACATGGAAAGCAGGTAAATACTGTATATCATGTCAATGCTGGTACATACTGTATATCATGTCAATGCTGGTACATACTATGTATCATGTCAATGCTGGTACATACTGTATATCATGTCAATGCTGGTACATACTGTATATCGTGTCAATGCTGGTACATACTGTATATCATGTCAATGCTGGTACATACTGTATATCGTGTCAAGGAGGATAATACTGTATATCATGTCAATGCTGGATACATACTGAATCATGTCAATGCTTGGTACATACTGTAGTCAGTCAATGCTGGTACATACTGTATATATGTCAATGCTGGTAATACTATGTATAATGTCAAATGTATGAGTATAATGTATATCATGTCAATGTGGTACATACTGTATATCATGTCAATGCTGGTACATACTGTATATCGTGTCCTCAATGTGGCTACTACTGTATATCATGTCAATGCTGGTACATACTGTAATCATGTCAATGTGGTTACATAATGTATATCATGTCAATGTGGTACATAACTGTATATCGTGTCTGTCCAATGCTGGTACAACTGTATATCTGTCAATGCTGGTACATACTGTAATCATGTCAATGCTGGTACATACTGTTATCTGTCAATGCTGGTACATACTGTATATCATGTTCCTCAATGAGGTACATACGTATATCGTGTCAATGCGGTAATACTGATATCTGTCAAGCTGGTACATACTGATATGTCAATGTTGGTACAACTGTATATCATGTCATGCTGTACATACTGTATATCATGTCAATGCTGGTACATACTGTTAATCGTGTCAATGGCTGGGACATACTGTATATCCTGTCAATGCTGGTCATACTGTATATCGTGTCAATGCTGGGCATACTGTATATCATGTCAATGCTGGTAATACTGTTAATAATGTCAATGCTGGTACATACTTATGTATCTGTCAATGCTGGTACATACTGTATATCGTGTCAATGCTGGTACATACTGTATATCATGTCAATGCTGGTACATACTGTATATCGTGTCAATGCTGGTACCTACTGTAATCATGTCAATGCTGTACATACTGTATATCGTGTCAATGTGGTACATACTGTATATCGTGTCAATCTGCTGGTACATACGTATATCATGTCAATGCTGGTACATACTGTATATCATGTCATGCTGTAAATACTGATATCAGTGTCAATGCTGGTAAATACTGTATATCATGTCAATGCTGGTAAATGTATATCATGTCAATGCTGGTACATACTGTATATCGTGTCAATGTCGGTACATACTGTATATCATGTCAATGCTGGTAAATACTGTATATTTTGTTCAATGTGGTACACATGATATGCATGTGCATGCTGGACATACTGTATATCATGTCAATGCTGGTACATACTGTATATCATGTCAATGCTGGTTACATTACTGTATAATCATGTCAATGCTGGTACATACTATGTATCATGTCAATGCTGGTACATACTGTATATCATGTCAATGCTGGTACATACTGATATCATGTCAATGCTGGGTACATACTGTAATCGTGTCAATGCTGGTACATACTGTATATCAGTCAATGCTGGTAAAATGTATATCATGTCAAGCTGGTACATACTGTATAATCATGTCAATGCTGGTACATACTGTAATCTGTCAATGCTGGTACCTACTGTATATCATGTCAATGCTGGTACATACTGTATATCATGTCAATGCTGGTAAATACTGTGTATGCTTTGTCATGCTGGTACATACTGTATATCATGTCAATGCTGGTACTACTGTATATCGTGTCAATGCTGGTACATACTGTATATCGTGTCAATGCTGGTACATACTATGTATCATGTCATGATGGTACATACTGATCATGTCAATGCTGGTACATACTGGTATATCATGTCAAAGATTGTCTGGTACATACTGTAATCGGTCAATGCTGGTACATACTGTATATATGGTCAATGCTGGTACATACTGTATATCGTGTCAATGCGGTACATAACTGTATACTGTCATGCTGGTACATACTGTATTCATGTCAATGCTGGTACATACTATGTATCATGTCAATGCGGTAAATACTGTATATGTCAATGCTGGTACATACTGTTATACATGTCAATGCTGGTACATAAGTATATCGTGTCAATGCTGGTAACATCTGTAAATCATGTCAATGCTGGTAATACTGTATATCGCTGTCAATGCTGGTACATACTGTATATCGTGTCAATGCTGGTAATACTGTATATATTTTCAATGATGGGTACATACTGTAATCGTCAATGCTGGTACATAACTGTATATCATGTCAATGCTGGTACATACTGTTATATCAGTCAATGCTGGTAAATACTGTAATTGTCAATGCTGGTGGTACATACTGTATATACGTGTCAATGCTGGTCCATATGTAATTGTCAAGTGATGGTAAATACTATGTATCGTGTCAATGCTGGTACATACTGGATATCATGTCAATGCTGGTACATACTGATAATCATGTCAATGCTGGTACATACTGTATATCGTGTCAATGCTGGTACATTGAATGTATATCGTGTCAATGCTGGTACATACTGTATATCATGTCAATGCTGGGTACATACTGTATATAGTGTCAATGCTGGGAACTACTGTATATTCATGTCAATGCTGGTACATATGTTCTGTTACAGGTCAATGCTGGTACATACTGTGATATCGTCAATGCTGGTACACTTGCTGTAGATCGATGTCAACTGGTACATACTGTATATCGTGTCAATGCTGGTACATGACTGTATATCTGTCAATGCTTAGGTACATACTGTATATCATGTCAAGCTGGTTACATACTGTATATCATGTCATCGGGTACATACTGTATATCATGTCAATGTGGTACATACATGTATATCAGTGTCAATGCTGGTACATACTGTATACGTGTCAATGCTGGGTACATACTGTATATCGTGTCAATGCTGGTACTATACATGTATATCATGTCAATGCTGGTAATACTGTGTATCGTGTCATGATGGTACATTACTGTATATCATGTCAATGCTGGTACATATCTGTATATCAGGTCAATGCTGGTACATACTGTATATTGTCAATGCTGGTACATAATGTATATCGGCAATGTGGTACATACTGTATATCAATGGCAATGCGGGTACACTTGTATCATGTCAATGCTTGGTACATACTGTATATCAGGTCAATGCTGGTACATACTGTATATCGTGTCAATGCTGGTACATACTGTGATATCGTGTCAATGTGGTACATACGTATCGTGTCAATGCTGGTACATGTATATCGTGTCAATTGCAGGTACATACGTCTATCGGTCATCAATGCTGGTACATTTACTGATATCATGTCAATGCTGGTACATACTGTATATCATGTCAATGCTGGTACATACTGTTATCATGTCAACTGCTGGTACAAACTGTATATCATGTCATGTGGTACATACTGTATATCATGTCAATGCTGGTACATACTGTATCATCGTCATTGCTGGTACATACTGTTATCATGTAGTCAATGCTGGTACAACTGTATATCATGTCAATGCTGGTACATACTGGTATATCATGTCAATGACTGGTACATTACTGTACATCATGTCATTGATGGTACATACTGTATATTATATGCCAAGCTGGTACATACTGTATATCGTGTCATTGCTGGTACATTATATATCTGTCAATGTGGGTACAAGGTACATATGTATATCATGTCAATGCTGGTACATAAGTATCTCAGTCAATGCTGGTACATACGTATATCATGTCAATGCTGGTACATACATGTATATCATGCAATTGCTTGGTACATACTGTATATATGTCATTGCTGGTACATAATGTATATCATGTTCAATGCTGGTACATACTGTATATCATGTCAATGCTGGTACATACTGTATTCATGTCAATGTGCTGGTACATACTGTATATCATTCAATGCTGTGTACAACTGTATATCATGTCAATGCTGGTACATACTGTATATCATGTCAATGCTGGTACATACTGGATATCAGTCAATGCTTGGTACATACTGTATATCGTGTCAATGCTGGTACATACTGTATATCATGTCAATGCTGGTACATACTGTATATCATGTCAATGCTCGTGGTACATTACTGTTATATCGTGTCAATGCTGGGACATACTGTATTATCATGGTACAATATGCATGGTACATACTGTAATCATGTCAATGCTGGTACATACGGTATATATGTCAATGCTGGTAATACTGTATATCTGTCAATGCTGGTACATACCATATCATGTCAATGCTGGTACATAGTATATCGGTCAATGCTGAGCATCTGGACCATACGTAATCATGTCAATGCTGGTACATACGTTATCGGGTCAATGCTGGTACATACTGTATATCATGTCAAAGCTGCGTAATATGTTATCATGTCAATGTGGTACATACTGTAATCGTGTCAATGCTTGTACATACTGTATATTGTGTCAATGCCCTCGGTACACTGACGGTATCTCGGTCAATGATGCTGACATACGTATATAGTGTCAATGCTGGGTACATACTGTATATCATGTCAATGCTGGTACATACTGTATATCGTGTCAATGCTGGTACATACTGTATATCATGTCAATGCAGGTACATACTGTATATCGTGTCTGTCCAATGCTGTACAGTACTGTATATCTGTCAATGCTGGTACCATACTTGTAATCGATGTCAATTGCTGGTACATACTGTGTATCGTGTCAATGGCTGGTACATACTGTATATCATGTCAATGGGTACATACTGTATATCGTGTCAATGCGGTAATACGATATCGTGTCAAGCTGGTACATACCATGATCATGTCAATGCTTGGTACATACTGTATATCATGTCATGCTGGTACATACTGTATATCATGTCAATGCTGGTACATACTGTACATCGTGTCAATGCTGGGACATACTGTAATATCCTGCAATGCTGGTACATACTGTATATCGTGTCAATGCTGGGCATACTGTATATCATGTCAAGCTGGATACTGTATAATGTCAAGCTGGTACATACTATGTATTGTCAATGCTGGTACATACTGTATATCGTGTCAATGCTGGTACATACTGTATCATGTCAATGCTGGTACATACTGTATATCGTGTCAATGCTGGTACCTACTGTAAATCAGTCAATGCTGTACATACTGTATATCGTGTCAATGTGGTACATACTGTATATCGTGTCAATGCTGCTGGTATCATACTCGTATATCATGTCAATGCTGGTACATATGTATATCATGTCATGCTGTAATACTGATATCAGTGATCAATGCTTGGTACAATACTGTATATCATGTCAATGCTGGGAATAAATGTATAATCATGTCAATGCTGGTACATATGTATATCGTGTCAATGTCGGTACATACTGTATATCATGTCAATGCTGGTAAATACTGTATATCTTGTTCAATGTTGGTACAATATATGCATGTCAATGCTGGACATACATGTATATCATGTCAATGCTGGTACATACTGTATATCATGTCAATGCTGGTTACATACTGTATATCATGTCAATGCTGGTACATACTATGTATCATGTCAATGCTGGTACATACTGTATATTGTCAATGCTGGTACATACTGATATCATGTCAATGCTGGGACATACTGTATATCAGTCAATGCTGGTACATACTGTATATCAGTCAATGCTGTAAAAATGTATATATGTCAAGCTGGTACATACTGTATAATCATGTCAATGCTGGTACATACTGTAATCGTGTCAATGCTGGTACCTACGTATATCATGTCAATGCTGGTACATACTGTATATATGTCAATGCTGGTAACATACTGTTATCTGTCATGCTGGTACATACTGTATATCATGTCAATGCTGGTACATACTGTATATCGTGTCAATGCTGGTACATACTGTATATCGTGTCAATGCTGGTACATACATGTATCATGTCAATGATGGTACATATGGAATCATGTCAATGCTGGTACATACTGGATATCATGTCAGATGTCGGTACATACTGTACATCGTCAATGCTGGTACATACTGTATATATGTCATGCTGGTACATACTGTATATCTGTCAATGCGCTGGTACATAACTGTATATCTGTCATGCTGGTACTACTGGTATTCATGTCAATGCTGGTACATACTATGTATCATGTCAATGCGCGGTACATACTGTATAGTGTCAATGCTGGTACATACTGTTATACATGTTCAATGCTGGTACATAATGTATATCGTTCAATGCTGGTACAATACTGTAATCATGTCAATGCTGGTTAATACTGTATATCGTGTCAATGCTCGGTACATACTGTATATCGTGTCAATGCTGGTACATACTGTATATATGTCAATGACTGGTACATACTGTAATCGTCAATGCTTACATACGTATATCATGTCAATGCTGGTACATACTGTATATCGGTCAATGCTGGTAATACTTAATCATGTCAATGCTGTGGTACATACTGTATATCAGTGTCAATGCTGGTCATATGTATATTGTCAAGCTGATGGTAAAATACTATGTATCGTGTCAATGCTGGCTACATACTGGATATCATGTCAATGCTGGTTACATACTGATAATCATGTCAATGCTGGGTACATACTGTATATCGTGTCAATGCTGGTACATAATGTATATCTGTCATGCTGGTACTACTGTATATCATGTCAATGCTGGGTACATACTGTATATCAGTGTCAATGCTGGGACTACTGTATATCATGTCAATGCTGGTACATAATGTTCATGTTACAGGTCAATGCTTGGTACATACTGTGTATCGTCAATGCTGGTACACTTCTGTAATCGTGTCAAGCTGGTACATACTGTATATCGTGTCAATGCTGGTACAGTACTGTATATCTGTCAATGCTTTAGGTACATACTGTATATCATGTCAATGCTGGTACATACATGTATATCATGTCATCTGGTACATACTGTATATCATGTCAATGTGGTACATACATGTATATCGTGTCAATTGCTGGTACATACTGTATACGTGTCAATGCTGGGTACATACTGTATATCGTGTCAATGCTGGTACATAATGTATATCATGTCAATGCTGGTAATACTGTGTATCGTGTCATGTGGTACATACTGTATATCATGTCAATGCTGGTACATATCTGTAATATCAGTCAATGCTGGTACATACTGTATATTGTCAATGCTGGTACATAATGGTATATGCGGGCAATGTGGTACATACTGTATATATGCAATGCGTACATTGTATCATGTCAATGCTTGGTACATTACTGTATATCAGTCAATGCTGGTACATACTGTATATCGTGTCAATGCTGGTACATACGGATATCTGTCAATGTGGTACATACGTATCGTGTCAATGCTGGTACATTTGTATATCGTGTCAATTGCGGTACATACTGTATGCATCAATGCTGGTACATACTGTATCATGTCAATGCTGGTACATACTGTATATCATGTCAATGCTGGTACATACTGTATATCATGTCAATGCTGGTACAAACTGTATATCATGTCATGCATGGTACATACTGTATATCATGCAATGCTGGTACATACTGTATCATCGTTCATTTGCTGGTACATACTGTTATCATGTGTCAATGCTGGTACAACTGATATCATGTCAATGCTGGTACATACGTATATCATGTCAATGCTGGTACATTACTGTATATCATGTCAATTGATGGTACATACTGTATATTATATGCAATGCTGGTACATACTGTATATCGTGTCATGCTGGTACATTATATATCTGTCAATGTGGTACAAGGTACATATGTATATCATGTCAATGCTGGTACATAAGTATTCAGTCAATGCTGGTACACTACCGTATATCATGTCAATGCTGGTACATACATGTATATCATGCCAATTGCTTGGTACATACTGTATATCATGTCATTGCTGGTACATAACTGTATATCATGTCTCAATGCTAGGTACATACTGTATATCATGTCATTGCTGGTACATACTGTATTCATTGTCAATGTTGCTGGGTACATACTGTATATCATGTCAATGCTGGTACATACTGTATATCATGTCAATGCTGGTACATACTGTATATATGTCAATGCTGGTACATACTGGATATCATGTCAATGCTTGGTACATACTGTATATCGTGTCAAATGCTGGTACATACTGTATATCATGTCAATGCTGGTACATACTGTATATCATGTCAATGCTCGTGGTACATACTGTTATATCGTGTCAATGCTGGGACATACTGTATATCATGTGTCAATTGTGGTACAACTGTAATCATGTCAATGCTGGGTACATACGTATATATGTCAATGTGTACATACTGTATATCTGTCAATGCTGGTACATACCGAATCATGTCAATGCTGGTACATACGGTATATCTGGTCAATGCATGACATCTGGAACATACTGTAATCTGGTCAATGCTGGTACATACGTATATCGGTCAATGCTGGTACATACTGTGTATCATGTATATAATGCTGCGTATACATTATGTAGTATCATGTCAATGCTGGTACATACTGTAATCGTGTCAATGCTTGTGCATACTGTATATTTGTCAATGCTCGGTACCTACGGTATTCAGTCAATTGCTGGTAACATACTGTATATCATGTCAATGCTGGTACATATTGTACATCATGTCAATGCAGGTACATACTGTATATCATGTCAATGCTGGTACATATTGTATATCATGTCAATGCAGGTACATACTGTATATCATGTCAATGCTGGTACATACTGTATATCATGTCAATGCTGGTACATATTGTATATCATGTCAATGCAGGTACATACTGTATATCATGTCAGTGCTGGTACATACTGTATATCATGTCAATGCAGGCACATACTGTATATCACGTCAATGCTGGTACATACTGTGTATCATGTCAATGCTGGTATATACTGTATATCGTGTCAATGCAGGCACATACTGTATATCATGTCAATACTGGTACATACTGTATATCATGTCAATGCAGGTACATACTGTATATCATGTCAATGCCGGTCCATACTGTATATCATGTCAATGCCGGTACACACTGTATATCATGTCAATGCAGGTACATACTGTATATCATGTCAATGCTGGTACATACTGTATATCATGTCAGTGCTGGTACATATTGTATATCATGTCAATGCTGGTACACACTGTATATCATGTCAATGCTGGTACACACTGTGTATCGTGTCAATGCTGGTACATACTGTATATCGTGTCAATGCTGGTACATACTGTATATCATGTCAATGCTGGTACATACTGTATATCATGTCAATGCTGGTACATACTGTATATCATGTCAATGCTGGTACATACTGTATATCATGTCAATGCTGGTACATACTGTATATCATGTCAATACTGGTACATACTGTATATCATGTTAAAATGCTTGGACAACTGTATATCATGTCAATGCTGGTACATACTGTATATCGTGTCAATGCTGGTACATACTGTATATCATGTCAATGCTGGTACATACTGTATATCGTGTCATTGCTGGTACATACTGTATATCATGCCAATGATGGCAGCTGGAAGGGTTAAAGGTAATACCCTGCTGGAACTGAAAGTGTTAATGCCAATTCTCTGGGAAAGTGCTGGCACTGGTAGTGCTAATGCCAATTCTCTGGGAAAGTGCTGGCACTGAAAGTGTTAATGGCAATACTCTGGGAAAGTGCTGGCACTGAAAGTGTTAATGACAATACTCTGGGAAAGTGTTGAGTCCAATACTATTGGAGGGCTAGGCCACACTACTGTGATTTTAAGCGTGATGGGATTGCGATCTCATCACGCTAGGGTACCAAGATGGCTAGAAATGGCCCTGTATACAGTACAGGCAATCCCTACTACATGGCGCTAATCTTCCCACTCTGACAAATGTGGCTTCCTGGCAGGGGGGATGTGGCGGGGGCAGAGAGTGGGGAGCATGCCATAGACAAAGGTATATACAGTAAGGGCAGAGATGAGGCGGAGTTAAGGGTGTACCGAGGAGGGTTATATACAGGGTTTTGCACCTGCTACTTGCACCTTGGTGAAGTTCACCTTCCTTCTCTAGCCATGCAGCGAATTTAGTAACTTTAGTAATAGTAAGCAGGGCCGCCATCAGGGGGGGAAGGGGGTACTCCAGTATGGGGCCCGGACTTTGAAGGGGCCCAGAGAGTGAGAGGGGAAATTTTTTTTCCCTTGCAATAACTCCATTCCTAGATATAGAAGACAAACTGGGCGTGTCTGCTTCATGGCCCATGACTCAGTCAGTAGGCGGCTTTACTGTCTATCTGGCTCCACCCCCCTCCCACCTCTCCCTGAACTTGTATCTGTTCTCTGCTGTGATCTCCATAGAGAGCAGGAGGGAGTAACTGTAAGTTATACTGATCCAATTTCTGCTTGTGAGAGTCCATGGGGGACATTGTTACCCTCTGTCTCACTGCTGTGTACAGTGACTGGGGGGCTGATGGGGCCAGTACCTGCATAGCAGTTATGGGAAACCTTGTAACTTCACATGTTTAACTACAACTCCCAGCAGGCCTTGATTGCATTCTGCTACCAGGGCATGCACTGCACATGGGGTAGGTAATAGCCTAATAGGGCTACTGGGCTATTACCTACCCTATGGGGGCAGCATGGCAGATCCACACCATCTCTATCCTGCCTATATACTTATCTCTGTCACATAGCAGTATGGCAGCTCCACACTGAGATGGAGATATGGATATAAGCAGGATAGAGATGGTGTCACATAGCAGTATGGCAACTTCACACCGTCCCTATCCTGCCTATATCCAAATTTCTATCTCTGTGTCACATTGCAGCATGGCAGCTTCACACCATCTCTATTATCAGGATATAGGCAGGATAGAGTGTGGAGCTGCCATGCTGTGTGGCAATAGTGGCAGCCTTTTTCCAGCCAGTGCACAAATGTGTAGGTGTAAGGATTTGAGCATGAAGAAAGGGGTGAATATATCAATAGTCAATATGAATGAAATACGTTTTAAGCAACACTGATGCAGAATATAATATGGGGTCTAATATGGGATCCAGTCTGTGTGGGCTTGGCTTAAAGGTATGTTATATTTACCAGTCTGTGCCCTCTGGGCATGAGGGCATCTTAAGTGTGTGTACTGGACACGGGTACATTTTATATTTACAGGTCTGTGTGTGCGTTGGGGAGGTGGAGCATATTGCAATGTAAAATGGGAATCATGGTCTTAAAAATGTGTGTAACCGTAACAAAGTGGGTGTGGTCCTAACAAAGTGGGCATGGTCTTAACAAAGTGGGCATAGTTTTAACAAAGTGGGCATGAAAAAAATCTGCATTCACCGCTTCTCTTCCACCCATGTGTCCCTCTTTGTTGGGAGGTATGCGTGACATGTCTGAGTTGGTTCGTGCTATTGGGGGCCCAGAAATGTACCCAGTATGGGGACCAGAAAAGTCTGATGGCAGCCCTGATAGTAAGTGCCAGAATTATTACAATCCGCCATGACTAGAATGTGCCCCAGACTTGCAGCTTTTGCCATCTGCATATTGAGCTGAATCTCTTCCCCATCGCTAGCATTTGGTGGCTTGTAACAGGCAACTACAGGTAAAATGTCCTCTAAACCTCTAGACATCATCACCCCCAAAACAGCTGCATTGAGGTGCAACCCATCCATTTTATAATCTCAAACCCCCTATTCTTACACCAGCTTAATCTCCCTAATGCTGGCCATAAACTTTGTAGATGTTACAGTTAATTTGAGGTTTGATCCAATGAAAAGACTGTAACAGCTGCATTTTTGCCCAGCAAAAATCTAACATGTCTATGAAAATTTATCCTGTGCAATGAATTAATCTCCCTAATCATCTGTAGCCCACATTAGATCATCAGCTGTATCAGTCAGCAATTATCTGACATTTGCACAGAGCTTTACTGCGTCTTTAATGCCCCATCTATCTATCTATCCTAGCAAACGTGTGCCTGAAACTTTGTGTATGTTTTGCGATGTGTGGATACAGTGGATATGGACCCAGGCAATCCGGCCCACTGTGTGGTTCAAACTAAACATGCTATGTTCATACGTATTAGTATTCACAACGGCCACAGTGCCACATTTATAGCTGATTATGTTAAGACTTGGGAGCACAGAAAACTGATTGGCTTTAGAGATTAAGGTGAGGTGGGGTTAAAGGTGCTAAACCCTCCACACAGAAGTATAAAATGAAATAGAGCTTTCTTATAACAGAAGGTGCCTCACAGCCTCATGTTATAATAGCATTGCCCTAATAATCTAACATATAAACAAACATTTCTCATTCCCAGGTTACCTAGAGAAACGGTTTTATCTTTTATATATTCTTTTATACAGATCTAATTGAAAAACTTGCTTCAGAGTACTTTTTTAATAACTGATAACTGCTTGTTATGTCAGTATTAAATCCTTGGTACACCTGCCTGGTTTTACCACTAACCAAAAGACTAAGGACTTGCAAGCAAGCACCTTCATCCCAACCATTAATAGTGTCTGCCAATTCAAATTGTTCTAGCCAATCAGTCCACTCCTTAGTTACCCCATCAAATGGATCAGGTTTAAAATAGGTTGGGCAATTGGGCCTGGTAGAGCTACTGAGTCTAACTGGGGAATTTCATCTGCAGGTACAAGGACAGGAGGATTTAAATCAATACTATCAGTAGCAGCCTCCATAGCTTAATACAGAGAAAATATACAGAGAAAACAGGGAGAATAAATGGTATTACCAGCGCTGCTGCCACCAATTTGTACCACATCACTGCTTTATGGAAGGATTATGGGTAGCATGGCACACAGTGGGTTACACTGGTGGTCTGGCACAAAGCAGACAGTGCACCTACTTTAAACAAGATAAACCAGTTTTAATTACATTTACCAGTAAGTATTACAATGATTTAATAACAAAACATAAACAGTTTCCCCACATAACATGTGCAGTAATGGAGTAGTCCCTGCTTATGGTGCACCACTTTAAATATTGACCAGGCCTGTATTTTGTGTGTCCTTGTAAGTTGGTGAACACTTATCTGTTAAATCAAAATTATTATTAAATGCAGGCTGGTTCCAACTGTGTTCCCATGTGTGCAAACTCTGCTATTCGTTATTTAAGCTGTTGCTACAGCGTATTTATTATAGAAATAGTTTCCCCACTGGGTGGTAATTAGATTACTCACTCCTTAGTTCGGTGAGGTCCATGTGTAGAAAACCCTGGACCTAGCGTTTTCTTTTACACATGGATCAGTTCCAAATACTTACCATATGGGATGTAATGGACTCACCCTTCCTTATAGGTGGTCCGGGTGCCAAAATGCCCGGACCCTTCGCTCGGTCCTGTCCTCCAGGTAAATTGCAAACTTGAAGGACGTTCGGCTCTTTACAATTCAGTACTGCGGCAGCTTTCTTTAAAAATTCGTACTTTATTATGAACACATTTAAAAACAGAACACGCCTGACGCGTTTCGAGAGCCTCTTGCTCTCTTACTCATGAGTAAGAGAGCGGTGTATTTGTCCATTACAATACACATCACGTCCTGTGTACAATACAGAAGCTTTGTTTGGATTGGCTAAGACTCACATGTTTTACAAACAGCACATCATTGGACTTTATACTGACATTAGCACTCTGTAAGTTTATGTATTTTGTACATTTTGTCTTGTACCTAATATAAGTCAGTGCTTTACTTTATATACATTTATTGGTGGTCATTTAAATAGTAATAATGAGATAGTACACACATACATATACACCTTTCCTATATGTAATATCCTATACCCCCCACCTCATTGGCAGCTCCTAAAAACTCAATTCAATCTCCTATGAAGATATAAATGTATTTATTTATATATTATTTATTTTTATATATATAAGTAAGATCCAGATCATTGTTGTGTTTGTCAGGTGACAATGTCCCTTTAACTGCTGGCTGTACAAAACAAGCTAATGAGCCATCATTTATCACACAGGCGTCCATCTTTGTCATCTATCCAACTCTGGAGTCTAAAAGGCCGTGAAATATTTATAATAAACGAGGACAGACAATTCTATAAAAGAAGAATAATGATGTTTTCCTGTATCTGTTACCATTCCAATCATTAAAAAGAAAAATAAAGGTTAATTAACGTCCCTTCCCTGTTTGTTTTCCTTTGTTCTGTACAATGGTAGCAATCTGCATTCATAGCTCAGTAAATAAACACACACAGCTTGGCTTTATCTGTACATTGCTAATTCCGTTCCTTTGTTGCGGTTGTATGGAAGAGAAGAAAGAACAAGATATTATTAGCTATAGAGGAAAGTCATGTGGTACAATTAATAAAAATTAGATTGTGCCCATTCCAAACTGTTTCATACTATAGATCTATTGAAAACCGAGACATGGACTGCAGTGCCCCCTCACACACTGTAACTGGATAACCCAAAACATTCCTGAATACAGGGACTGGATGAGCAGGATTGGTCTCTCCATATCATAAACTCACCATAGGGTTTTGGGTGACAAAATCAGTCATTTTATGGATTCATGTTTCTGGACTCCAAACCTGGCAGATCCACTGGCAGAGCACAAGAGTTCTTTCTAGAAGATCCAAGAAGGTCAAGGGGCCATTAAATCAGCAATCAGGCAGGCACACACGTAAACTGGACAGGCTACTGTGACATTGTTCTAATCTGACCAATCTCTCCTTCATCAATGTCATTGATAGTAACCTACAAATTGGTGACAGTATCTTGGTGACTACCTTGGAGGAGTTAAGACTGTTACATGCAAGTCCAGGGTTAGTTATTCTCAGTTGAGAGACTATTGGAAAACTGATCAGTAGTCTATTGTTGGCAAACTAAAGCTGATATTGCGACATGACTGGCCACACAACCTTTTTAAGACCAAGTGATCACCCAAATTGTACCAGAATGTCCAAACCTATTGGTTGAGTTTTGCAACAAAAAAAAATGGTTGAAAAATGTTGGTGGGACACTTGTAAAATGAAAAAGATGCCAGGACAGGTGTCAGATAGACCAGCTCTAAGGTACATATACACAGAACAGGAGATTCTTAGCTGGAATCACTAGTGTTTCTATTAAAGGATACCTATACTTGGAAAGTACCTGGGGCAGGGAGGTAGGATTGATTGTTCCTACCTAACAATATCATTTCATTAAGTAACTACAGGTGGTAAATTTTTAATCTGCCAGGTTAGTCCTGGACTAATCCTTCATTAAAGAATACGTGCTGAAGCCAGGAGGAAGACTGGCAGAATCAGTTTTCTTTGGGCTGGTGCTCCTCACAAAAACAATATTGGGAGGTAGGAATTACCATTTCTATATCCCTGGCCCAACTTCTTTTCATTTTAACTGTTTTTTTAAAAAAAATTAAAAACTTTATCCACTAGATAGTTATCCTTTAATTTCCCTGCATTTAGTAATTACGAATGTATGTGAAATTCCTTTTCGGTGAGGGATACAATGTTTCTATTCAGGTGGTTTCCAAACGTTCTTCTACTAACATTTACCAGCTGTATAACTTAAGGGACTATCAGGGAGATTCAATAAAAGTTCTTATCATGTAAAATGGTGCTAATTTTGCCCCAGCCAATCGGAACTTATTTCTGATTGGTTGGGGCAAAATTAGCACCATTTTAAAAGATAAGAACTTTTATTGAATAACCCTGATTATTTATAAAGAGAGGAAATTTGTGTCTAAAAATCCACCCAATTGTCCGAAATCTATAAAGAGTTGCCAGACCAATGAGATTATTAAGAACTCATGCAGCAAGGAAGAATTAAGGCAGTTTAAATGCAACCTATTTGCAATCAGTCCTGCCCTGTCAGCAGATAACCTGGTAACCCCCTTAATGTTACCTAAAAGGGCCGTATTTATAAAGGTTCGATACTGGTAAAGTATTGAAATATCGCCCAGAATCCACTTTTTGGCACCATGGCTGAAAATAACATCTTATCATTTAAATGAAATTCCCAGTATGACCAGTTCATAAATAAATTTCAGGTTTTGACACATTTTAACCGACAAATTTTCAAGGGCAGAACTGGAACCAGGTACAGTCAAAACTCCAGTTTATCACCACTTACAAATAGGAATTTCTGAAAATGTTTGGTAAAATAACTGAAAAACTGCTGATGTGCAAATGTTCTGCAAACCCATCTGCAAATTTCTCCAAAAAAGCCATTTTAAAGGGGGAGCAAATTAACTTGGGTTCTGCCATTTGCAAACATTTGGAAGACAGAAGCATTTATCGTGCTACCAGGAAAAAAGCCATGCAGGGTTATTTAATAAAAGTTCTTATCGCTAACTTTTATTGAATCTACCTGAAGATTTTTTAAGGCCATACAATTTAACATTAGTGTCAAGGAGCCTATACAACTGTATTTCCCTATCTCTCGCACCCCTCAGTCTGGGATTTATCTAACCGTAAAAAGCGCTTCTTGCAGAGTGTGTCTTCCCATTGGTTAGGCCTTGGGCCAGAATTGGGGCGGAGTATTTCCAACAAATTACATCGGACTGCACCGCCTCCCTTTAGGCCTCGTTCATACAACACACTAGATTGTAAGCTCTACAGGGCAGGGAACTCCTTTCCTATTGCGGCAAGGCTCTAGCACTTATATAGTTATATAATTTATATATGTTTATACTGAGCTATTTATGTATTTGCCCCCCTTGCACAACTTTTTCATATTTTGTTATTGTACAGCGTCCCCAAGTGGTGATTTATAAACAAACTATATAACAAAAACAGGAAAAAGCCAACAGTCCAGTTTTTCCTGTATCTAGGCTTAAAATTAACGTGTGCAGCAGTGGCAGGGAGTGGGGCGATCCGATCTGTTGAAAAACCGACAAAATCGGACCTAGTGTGAGGTATGAGGTCTCACTGGGAAGCCCAATCAGTTGGGACATGAACGCTCACTCACGTGAACAAGGAAGAGAGGTCAGGTGAGTGTATTGAGCTTGTCAATGCATATTACAAACTGATTCCAGATTATGGGACAGCAGTCTCATGTAAATGGCTTGCGTAAGCTAGACGCTTGTTTACAAGTATTTCACTCGGTATCACAGTATGTTACATATACACATATTAAAACAACAAACCTTTTTAAAATGTCCCAGACAAGGTCTCTTGTGTTTTTCTACAGTTTCATGTAGTTTTGCATCCATATTATACATTGGGGCAGAGCTTTGATTTAATAAATGATGCAATCAAACAACAGCTCCACCTCAGAAACCAATTAGAGCGCCACACATGCACAGATTTCCAGCGCAGATGGGCTATTTTGGTTGCTTCGGTCTTACCTAGTCTATTTAATGGTGCCACCTAAGGGTATTTTATAAATTGCTTGTTGAGCTCATTAGGCAGTGTTATTACTCTGTTGATACCTAGAGAACAATTATAATCTGTGTAGATATGATTTTATATTGTTAGATGCAAAATAAAGACTCCTCGCATATGCTGGCTATTTGCAAGGAGATAAACAGGGAACATTCTGAACTCTTAGCACCACGCGGGAAGCAATATTTATTGCCCTGTATCCATATACATCAATTTAATATGGAGGGGCGATCCATTCACAGGGAAGAATTAATATGTGTTAGACTATTTATGGAAATGAATTAACTTGATTGCACGTGGAACACATAGATTTTGTGAAATAATAAATGTGGTGGTTCTTTATAGAGATGTCCGAACTTCGCAAAATACATACGTATTTTCTAAAATTCTCGAAAATACGAGAAATCCGCGGTTCGGAATATCGGAAGGCGGCCATCCCTATTTCTTTGTTATTTCCTTTAATGGCAGCATGGATCACTTGTCTTTATAATATAGGTGACATATAAAGCTAGATCCGTCACAGGGAGAAAGTAAATGTTCCAGTTTTAGAAGGTCCCCATTGGCTAGGACATGTCTTTATGAAGGTAACAATGGTCATTATTAATTTATATTAAAACTGTTGGATTGTCTTTACTCATATGTCTTCTACAGCCAAAGAATAACAGCACAAGGGTTTTAGGCCAGATTTCCTACCATTTTGTAAGGTTAGGTGTCCCAGGCCTTCTATTGCCCTCCCCCAGGGAATGTACATGGTCTCTGTCAGCTTCTACATTTAAAGTGACCATTCACACAATGGTAATTATAAAGTCCCAGAAATAAAAATCAGGGAACAATATGTGTTGTCATTTTATTTAATTTTGATGGACTACCAATTGGTTAAACTGATCGGTTATTATTAAATAACCCTGTGTTTATGAAGGTTGCACACTGCTTAAAGGGACAGTTCAGTTCAATTATCAATGTTTGTTAAATTGTTAGTTTGTGTAATGCCTTCTTAGTTATTCTACATATTCTCTCCCATTTTGAAAAATCAGTTGATTTCATACCCCTTGCTGTTCCCTGCTGTTGACATTAGCGAGCTGACATTTCAGGTTCTAACGGTCCTTCGTCTTCCCAGGATGCACCACTTCCTTGGAATGTTCCAAACAGTAATTTCTACTGATTGGCTGTTGGATGGGTCAAAGATGCTCAGATCTCTACTGAGCAACTGAATCAACCTAGGTGCTGGGTCAAGGACAAGACCATAACGGTCTCTACTAGGGGTCCTGCAAACAGGAAGTCAGTATTTCGGTTGCATTTATTTATACACAGACACAATGCTGAATTGTGAGATTAAGGTCATTGGGGTGATAAAATACTGCTCTTTGTTCTGAAAAGCACATGTCTTTGTGCTGAACTTCCCCTTTAAGAGAACATTTTATTCTGTGTAAGCAGAATAAACCACATTTCATAAAGGCATTGGTTTCTGAATATCAACAAGATAAAAAGCCAGTCCAATCCAACACAATGAACTGCTTCTAAATCGAAACAATTTTCAAAGATTTGCGGAGAAGACATACGGGGAGATCCAATACCCCACGCCACTTACCTTAGCCCGATCCCGTGATACAATAACTGACGTAAAGGTAAGGAGCGCGACCATAACGCTCCCAAACCTTTACCGTTAAGTTTCGCACTACAAGGTAGCGCAAAACTTAACGGCAGGGGTTTTGGACCGTTAGCACAGCACTATTTCCAAAAACATTCGGAAATGGCGCTGTGCTCTAAATTCCGTCTAAAACCCACGTTTATCCGAAATTTTTTCGGGTTAACGTGGGTTTTAAACGGAAAAGGGCCATATTGTATCTCCCCCCTTAATGTGGTCGGAATAAATGCGAGACCCAATCATAATGTACAGAGCTGCGTACCCAAGTGGCGCTTTATACATAAAATTATACATACATATTACATAACTGAGCAAGATACACAAGGCTGACAGCAGAGATAATCGGTGCCACACCAACACATTCTACAGGGTCTTCGTAGGGATGTAAATGGAAGAGATTTGTCCAAAAAAACATACAATGGGACAATTCAGATAACCCCCTGATGAGCTGAAAATATTTACAACCAAGAACACATTACACAATAATACTACAAGGTGCCCGGAGGGAGAGGCGTTTATGTGGGCATGAGCGGTCAGTCTATTAAATCCCACGTAACCAGGTGAAATTTAGCAACATAACAAATTTTCAACCAATTTTGATGAAAAAATGGGTAAAAGTTTTTGACTACATGTATGTACATTGTTACCCAATAGACCACAATATTGTATTGGCCAGTGTTTACCAGGCCCAAGGTATTGTTGATCCCTGATAGTTTAATACTCTTGTATTAAACCATATTGATTTTTATTAATTATACTGTAAAAAAGGGCTCATGTATCTGCCATATTCTAATTCATAATGAGAGATGGATTGAAAGTCTATTAATTACTAATAGCCGTGAGCAAAATGTGCCCTTGATCGCACTTATAATATTGTACAGATGTTATTACTCCAGTTTTCAATTCAATTCTTCCTTGGTTTTCAAAACTTCCAGTCCTTCAAAACACTATTGGGGCTTATTGTATAAGAGGTACAACATTTCCCAGCACTATTAATCTGCAGCAACCAATCAGATGCTATCCAATGTTTTTTTTAACTGTTGTAGACCAGTAAAAAGGTATCATCTGATTGGTTGATGCAAATTAATGGCACAGGCAAATTTTTGCACCTCATATGTGGATTTTATACTTTGAAGACTCTTTTCTTGTCAACTGACCGTGGCCCAGGTCAATAACTTTAAATACCAAGTACCTACCGTGGCCCAGGTCAATAACTTTTAATACCAAGTACCTACCGTGGCCCAGGTCAATAACTTTTAATACCAAGTACCTAATGTGGCCCAGGTCAATAACTTTTAATACCAAGTACCTACCGTGGCCAAGGTCCATAACTTTTAATACCACGTACCTACCATGGCCAAGGTCCATAACTTAAGACAAGTAATTACCATGGCCAAGGGTCCATAAACTTTTAATACCAAGTACCTACCGTGGCCAAGGTCCATAACTTTTAATACCACGTACCTACCATGGCCAAGGTCCATAACTTTTAATACCAAGTACTTACCATGGCCAAGGTCCATAACTTTTAATACCAAGTACCTACCGTGGCAAAGGTCCATAACTTTTAATACCACGTACCTACCATGGCCAAGGTCCTTAACTTTTAATACCACGTACCTACCGTGGCCCAGGTCCATAACTTTTAATACCAAGTACCTTCGTGGCCCAGGTCCATAACTTTTAATACCACGTACCTACCGTGGCCCAGGTCCATAACTTTTAATACCAAGTACTTCCGTGGCCCAGGTCCAACTTTTAATACCAAGTGCCTTCCATGGCCAAGGTCCATAACTTTTAATACCAAGTACTTACCGTGGCCAAGGTCCATAACTTTTAATACCAAGTACCTACCATGGCCCAGGTCCTTAACTTTTAATACCACGTACCTACCTGGCAGGGTCCATAACTTTTAATACCAAGTACCTTCCGTGGCCCAGGTCCATAACTTTTAATACCACGTACCTACCGTGGCCCAGGTCCATAACTTTTAATACCAAGTAACTTCCGTGGCCCAGGTCCATAACTTTTAATACCAAGTGCCTTCCATGGCCCAGGTCCATAAATTTTAATACCAAGTACCTTCTGTGGACCAGGTCCTTAACTTTTAATACCACGTACCTACCGTGGCCCCGGTCCATAACTTTTAATACCAAGTACCTTCTGCGGACCAGGTCCTTAACTTTTAATACCACGTACCTACCGTGGCCCAGGTCCATAACTTTAATACCAAGTACCTTCGTGGCCCAGGTCCATAACTTTTATACCACGTACCTACCGTGGCCCAGGTCCATAACTTTTAATACCCAAGTAAACTCCGTGGCCCAGGTCCATAACTTTTAATACCAAGTACCTTCTGCGGACCAGGTCCTTAACTTTTAATACCACGTACCTACCGTGGCCCAGGTCCATAACTTTTAATACCAGTAACTTCCTGTGGCCCAGGTCCATAACTTTTAATACCAAGTGCCTTCCATGGCCCAGGTCCATAAATTTTAATACCAAGTACCTTCTGTGGACCAGGTCCTTAACTTTTAATACCACGTACCTACCGTGGCCCAGGTCCATAACTTTTAATACCAAGTACCTTCCGTGGCCCAGGTCCATAACTTTTAATACAAAGTACCTACCGTTGGCCCAGGTCCATAACTTTTAATACCAAGTACCTTCCGTGGCCCAGGTCCATAACTTTTAATACAAAGTACATACTGTGGCCCAGGTCCATAACTTTTAATACCAAGTACCTTCCGTGGCCCAGGTCCATAACTTTAATAACAGTACCTTCCGTGGCCCAGGTCCATAACTTTTAATCACAGAACCTACCGTGGCCCAGGTCCATAACTTTAATAATACACCAAGTACCTTCCGTGGCCCAGGTCCAAAACTTTAATACAAAGTACATCTGTGGCCCAGGTCCATAACTTTTAATACAAAGAACATACTGTGGCCCAGGTCCATAACTTTTAATACCAAGTACCTACCGCAAAAAAAAAGGAAACTATTTATAATTTTTCCTTGCACCTTTTAGAGTCGGACCATAAATGGCCACCCCAAACCTTAACCACATATTATGTACAAAAACAGTTTATTAATCAGTAGAACAAATTATTTACAAAATGCAAATGATGAAAATAACAAAAAACCAGAAAACTATTTCCAACTACTTCAATAAACAGGTACATGCAATAAGGTAGCCATGGCCTCAGTTCCTCATGGCCAGCATGGCATTGATGTCCCAAATCAGATTGCGTAACTGATCCATGATCTGCTTCAACTGCTGATTCTTCTGCTTCAGTTTCTGAAACAAAGAAAATTGACCAGTGCGTAACAGACCTTTAAGGACACGTTCACCCTTTAACTTGTGTCTTTCTACTAACTTCAAACCTTGTTTTTATTCCTGTCATTTGGAAATAGCAGATTTTACCATTTTTTCCAGTCTAAGACTGGGTACACATCATTCAGTATTTCGGGGCGACCGACTGACATTTTAGTGTATTGGTAAATCAGCCCAAAGCACTGGATGTCTTTTTTTGGGTGGCTGCAACTGGGTTCCTACCACTTGTTTTGGCTAATCTGACAAACAAGTTCACTACCAAAGCGAGCTTTTCCTTTAATGCTTTGTTTGAAGCCCGGGAGGATAAGGAGCTGTGCCTTACCCATTCCTCAATCAATACAAGTGGAGCCAGGAACGAACTTGGAGCAAACTGACCTGTTAAGCGATCCTCTGAAACAGCACTGAAATTCCAGACCGCTTCCGGTTCTGTTTAACTATAGCGCGCATTATCTCTAATGCGTGCTATAGCTGCACAGAACGTAGAAGCAGTCGGGACCTGTCAGTGCTGCTGCGGATCGCGTAACAGGTCAGTTTACTCCAAGTTTGTTCCCGGCTCCACTTGCATTGATTGAACAACAGGAAATAAGGCACAGCTCCTTATCCTCCCGGTATTTAATCAATGCATTAAAATATTAGTTCAACCGGAATGATTTTGGTAGAGTGAGACGCTGTGTCATAGTCGAGTGCCGGGAGGATTGTGGGAGTGCGTATTGTATCTGACTTGTACTTGCCTGCGGTGGAGATCGAGTGGAAGCTGCACTGGGAATCGGGTGAGAAGGGTCCAGTACATAGAGGCCGTGACCTGGAGAGATTCTTGTACTGTCGGGGGTAGTGTTTACACATTCATCACTTTCTAATTGTGGACGTTTCACCCAGAGACTTTTTGGTTGCAATATTCCGTCACTTTCCCCACTTTGGAGCTTTTTTATTGTTACATATCGGGGGATTGTATTATGTAAATGTATTATTAGAAGTTTTTATATATGTGATATATTTTATTGGAGTTGAATTAAAAGGAATATTCTGATTAATATTGATAACTTTTTATTACCCCCTTATTACTTATTTTTATATCGTATTCCTTTAACGCCATAGAGAAATGTATTGAACCGAGCTGCGATAATATCAGGTTTATTACCTTCCTCCAGCTCCGTGCTGCAGATAAAAAGCTATCTAGTGGATCTTATAACAGATTGAGCCTGAACCAATATGAAATCTACATATTACAAGACCTGCAGCCTGTATCAAGCTTCCAATGCCTTTCAGCATATGTAGATTTTATGTGTTCGTGTCTTTAAGTAAAATGTGACAACTGGGTTGGCAGATGATTTGTCTAATAGGGACACACTTAATAAATGTAATTAGTAGGGTGGTACAATTACTACTGTACCACAGTAATACTGTAACCACATTGAATCATGCTGGACCAGCACTTAAATTTTTTGCACTTATATGCATGTATTACTTGCACTACCCTTGTATGTAACATGTATGTTTTCCTTATGTATTTTAATGCAACTGTAAAGCGCCACGGAATATGTTGGCGCTATATAAATCCACAATAATAATAATAATGATGAACTGCTTCACAGCCTTGTAATATGTAGATTTCATGTGTTCAGGCTCAATCTATCACAAGCTTCACAAGACTGCATTTAATGTGTCACAGTATCCTAGACATTTCTTTTAATTCTCCCAAATCGCCTAACATTTGCTTTAAAGGGCATCTATAGTGAAAAAAACATATTGGCCCATTGACCCCCCGTTACCTCCTCCATGTCTCAACTCTGGCTAGCTGACAAGTTTATCATGTGCAGTAGGAGTTAAAAGTTCAACATCCTGAAAAACACACCCACGCACAGTGGCCAATAGAAAGCAAGCTGTCCTGGAGACACGATCTCTTCGTGTCCTGATAAAATACGATCTCTCTCTTTGTGACCCATCATCAATCAGTGAAAGCTATCAAGAAATACAGACACTCTGGGGGTTGGGGAGAATTATAGAACTCATGGAAAGAAAGAAAAAAAAGTTAATTTTCCCACTATAGATGCCCTTTAAATCTGTCAAAGTCCCTGGCAGATTACATTCCATCTGCATGCCCTTTAACATTCCCCTTTAATAGTTACAGTTATATAAACAACATGGTACAGAGCTGCAGGGGGAGGATAATGAATTGAACCTGATCTTAGCACAGCTCTGTGTAATGTATTTCTCAATAAGGCCTACCCTTCAACATTTCCCTTTAATAGTTACAGTTATATAAACAACATGGTACAGAGCTGCAGGGGGAGGATAATGAATTGAACCTGATCTTAGCACAGCTCTGTACAATGTATTTCTCAATAAGGCCTACCCTTCAATATTCCCCTTTAATAGTTACAGTTATATAAACAACATGGTACAGAGCTGCAGGGGGAGGATAATGAATTGAACCTGATCTTAGCACAGCTCTGTGTAATGTATTTCTCAATAAGGCCTACCCTTCAACATTCCCTTTATAGTTACAGTTATATAACAACATGGTACAGAGCTGCAGGGGAGGATAATGAATTGAACCTGATCTTAGCACAGCTCTGTGTAATGTATTTCTCAATAAGGCCTACCCTTCACCATTCCCCTTTAATAGTTACAGTTATATAAACAACATGGTAAAAAGCTGCAGGGGGAGGATAATGAAGTGACCCTGATCTTAGTACAGCCCTGTACAATGCATTTCTCTATAGTGTATCTATCTGAATGTAAAGCTAAAGTTGGTTGGCTGTCCATGGATCATGCACTCTTTCTGGTCCATCTATTTCTATTTTTCCTCCTTCTTGATCTATCTAGAACATGTGAAACCTTTGAAGGCAGCTGGCAGCAGGATGAACAGCGCTGCTCAGAAAAGGGTCAGAACAGGAGTAGGACACTGGTCAGTACAATTTCCTGATGCTGGCCATACAGGGATTGATATTTTTAATTAATTCAATCATTTAGATTTGGATGTTCAAACGTCTATTCCCATTTGATTCATAGACAGGTTTATTGATTTTGGAGCCAAAACATCCGTGCTGATCGATCCAGATCGCTCAGGGCCGGATTATTCACAAGGCAAACTAGGCAGGTGCCTAGGGCCCGGACAGAAGGAGGGGCCCAGGTGCCAGACAAAAACTAACAGTAAGGGCCCCCAAACCGTCTGATCTGATCTTTTAACTTCAAATGCTTCCTGTGCCCACAATCCCCCCCATGCCCGTGCTGCACTTTGAGAGATCGTTACCTACAAACAGAGGTTGTAGGTAACGAAGCTCAGAAAGAACCGTTGCAGAACAGGAGTTATTTCTATATCACTGCAGAGAAGCACCTTCCAGACAGGAACAGTTTTCCTGAAAGCAGCTGATTGAATCTGCTACACCTCACAGCTCTGCTCCTGATTGTAGGTAACGATCTCTCAAAGTGCAGCACAGGGGCATGGGGGGGATTGTGGGCACAGGAAGCATTTGAAGTTAAAAGATCAGTTAGTTGGAAGCCCCTTCATTTTTGGCTGGCACCCGGGCCCCTCCAATATATTTTATAGGGCTCTTGGATGTGAACCCAGTTATTTTTTTGTGCTGAAGATTTTATTGCTGTTTTATTTTAATTAAATAGTTTACATATTATCTGTTCTAATTTTTGTGATATACTAGACATGTATTTATTCAGTGTGTCCTGGTTTGTCATGTATGATTTTCATCTGCAATTAAATTTGGACTCCTGTCATTTTGTATGGATTAGTACATTATTTTCCTATATTAATGAATTATTACATAAATCATTTTGTATGTTAATAATACATTAATTCATTTAATTATACATGTTATAGATGGAAGTTCCTATTTTTGTTATTTTGGGTTTTTTATTTGTTTTGTTCTTGCTGTTGTCACTGCAACTATATATTATATATATATATATATGGACGTGTGTAGCGGTATGTGTGTAGTAGTTTAGGTGTAAGGCAGAGTGTGTGACTGTGAGTGGCACACTACCAGCCACTATATAGAGCTTGTCCAGTCCAGGAGAAATGAAAGGTATGTGAGTGAAGGGGGTTGTTGAATGGTAGAATGGAGAGAAGCTTTCCCAAGGTTAAGGTTTACTATTAACATAACATAAAATGTATTATTGAATGAATTAAGTAAATGAGAGGGAAGGTTGGAAGAAATAGGGGAACATTTTGCTGTCCATACACTGGCTTGATATTAGATCTATTTAATCGTTGAATTTATGAGCTGTGGCCCCCAATGGTTATGAACAATTTCACTGTTTATATCTTGTTTGTACGTGGTACTGGGACTCACCTGTTCTCTGAACTGAGCATTGACTGTACGACAGTGCTGATATTCATGGGTCATTCGTATGATATACTCACTGCTCTTATCATGTATAGAGTTTGGGTGTAATGCAGTTATTAATTGTTCATCTGCACAGCACTAGGTAGAAACAGGCAAAAATACTAAAACCAATGAGAGACGTATGGAGGGCCCAGATCTGCCATTTTGCCTTGGGCCCTTTTTAGCCTTAATCCGGCTCTGAGATCGCTGGTGTAAGGTATTAGAATAATGACAATTTCCAATGAATTCCCCATTACCAAGTATCGATTCTCTGCACTCTGCAGCTGATCGAGCTGTGTAGACTTGGACTTATACAGAGGGACAATCATGCACCAACTAATCCCTTTAAAGGTCCAGTTTGCCTTTAAATTAAATCCATTCAGGTTGGGGGAATTCCTATTTTAACAAAAGGTAGAAAGTGTTATTTATAAGGCGAAACCTTGTTACCTTGTTAACCTCCAAAAGTTCTCGCTTTTCTTCACTTGCAAAATGAAGCTGCGCAGAGGCACCACAGTCATCATGTTTGGACCAGTCGTCTTCTATGTAAGGTATAAGCTGCTGCAGGTTAAAGGAAAATAAAGTTTGCATTTTAATATTCTTTCGACATGAGACACAAATGTCTATCCTCTAACACCCTTAGGGATTATAAACACGTGGCGCATCTGTTAAAGAACATCCCTGCAAAAGCAAGCAACGTAGCTTCTCCTGTTCATACTAGAAATGCCCCCGACTATGACGTCTACACTCACTTTTACACTATTATCTGAACCTTTTACCCATCATGCTCTATGCACAACCAGATTCCTTTTAGCTCAGACTATGCAGTGCTAAGATACAGCAGCATTAAGTCCCTGCAGCCATGCAAGGTGTGGTCGATAAGGGGACACAGCACCAAATTTGTTTTAAGGTAAAGATTATTATCTCAGCTAGAGTTTCATTTAGCAAGACATCAGTTCCCATTTACATCTGTACACTAGACAAATGCCTACATCTATATTAGCAAAGACACCTTGGATATAAGGTAATACCTAATTGGCTAACTATTAAAGGGACTGTCCACCCCTCTACACAAAAATCTTTACCTGCTACAAACCCCCCCAAAAGCAGGAGCCCGTTATGTTTAAAATGACCAAATCCACTCCCACACAGAGTTATTATACTTACAAGCTCCTCGCTCCACCGCCGCTTCCGGTTTCCTGACTCCCTCTCCACTGTGGCTGCTGTGTTCTTTTTCTGTTCTTGAGCAGCTGCAGTGGAGACTGCTCCGGGAAAGGCAGCGATTGGCCGTGATGTCACTGTCATGGCCGACACTGACTGTCTTACCCAGAAATGGAGAGCCGCGGCGGTGGAGCGAGGAGGGGCATGTAAGTATAATAGCTCTGTGTGGGAGCAGAATAGGTCATTTTAAACATAACGAGGTCCTGCTTTTGGGGTTTTTTGTAGCAGGTAGATTTGTGTGTGGAGGGGTGGACATTCCCTTTAAAGCAAATGCAGCAGAATCACTATCAGTCACTGTGAAAGTACTGCGAACGGTTTGGTGGTTCTGAGGAATTTAGCGGGATTCCTTTTACATGACATTTAGATTGGAAACTTAGTGGCACAAAGTTTTGATCTGTGTGGAGTCCAGACTTTTCTTCATTTTACATTCCCATTCTTACCAGAGGAGAGATGGGGACTTAAGATGGGGTTGGTGAAAACTTTCCAGCTTGTCCGATCTTTGCTTTTCCGATAAACTGCTTAATATAATTTTTGATATTTTGAGTGATTTTATTGAATCGCTCAAAATATCAACCCCATGTATGGGAGGGGAGGGAGGGGGGCACTAAAAGCAGTGGTTCTTATCTTGGGAATCTTATCTGGCCCAAGTTGATTGCATAAAAGAACAGGCTTGGCAGTTCTTATGTAGATTAGACACCTAGTAGTGCAAGCGATTTTTACTCAAAAAAGCAAGAGGTGTGGTATTTTGGAGCAATAGGATAATAGGGCAGGTATTATTTATGTTAATGGAAGGTGACCTACAGTATTTTGCAGAAACAACATTATACATAATGAATAATAAAGTTGCAGCAAAACACTCTCTATACAAACTGTTGAATATTCCTTTATCTCTGCTTGTAGCTCGATAGGCCTCCAGACAGTCAATCTTGCAGTGACTGAGCATAATGACATCCTTCTGTAAGTACATAAGGACATTTAAGGTTTACTGAGCATTGACTTTAACCACAGACCTACCTCTACAGGCACAGGGTCCAGCCCTGCACAGTTTTCAATGCACTTGTCATAGACCAGTCTCAGCTTGCGGAACAGAATCGAAAGCTGGCGAAGGTGCTCTTGCAGTTTTCCTAATCTGTCCTGATATGTCGTTGTGTGATAAGTAACCCCATTTGGTAGCTTCAAATGTAAACAATTAAAAGCACATCAGTGTATACATTAATATATGACTATACAACACAACAATATAAATAGTCATTGCGGACAGGGTGGGAGGAGTTAGAACAGAGGCAGGGAGACCAGCTCAGGATGGGAGGAGTTAGAACAGAGGTAGTGAGGTCAGGGTGGGAGGAGCTAGAACAGAGGCAAGGAGTCTGGGTCAGGGTGGGAGGAGCTAAAAAAGAGGCAGGGAGACTGGGTCAGGGTGGGAGGAGCTAGAACAGAGGCAGTGAGACAGGATCAGGGTGGGAGGAGCTAAAACAGAGACAGGGAGGCTGGGTCAGGGTGGGAGGAGCTAAAACAGAGGCAGGGAGACGGGGTCAAGGTGGAGGAGCTATAACAGAGGTAGGGAGACCAGGTCAGAGTGGGAGGAGTTAGAACAGAGGCAGGGAGACGGGGTCAGGGTGGGAGTAGTTTGAGGTGGGTGAGGATAGGTGGGAGGAGTTAGAGGTGAGTGTTGTTAGGTGGGAGGAGTTAGAGGTGGGTGAGGTTATATGTGGGAGGAGTTAGAGGTTGTGTGGTTAGATGGGAGGAGTTAGGCGAGTGTAGTTAGGTGGGAGGAGTTAGGCGAGTGAAGTTAAGTGGGAGGAGTTTGGCGAGTGAAGTTAAGTGGGAGGAGTTTGGCGAGTGAAGTTAAGTGGGAGGAGTTTGGCGAGTGAAGTTAAGTGGGAGGAGTTAGAGGTGGGTGTGGTTAGGTGGTAGGAGTTAGAGGTTGTGTGGTTAGATGGGAGGAGTTAGGCGAGTGTGGTTAGGTGGGAGGAGTTGGCAAGTGCGGTTTGGTGGGAGGAGTTAGAGGCAGGTGTGGTGGGTGAGGTTAGGTGGGAGGAGTTAGAGGTGGGTGTGTTTGGATGGGAGGAGTTAGAGGTGGGTGAGGTTAGAAGGTAGGAGTCAGAGGTGGGTGAGGTTAGGTGAGAGAAGTCAGAGGTGAGTGTGGTTAGGTGGGAGGAGTTAGAGGTGGGTGTGGTTAGGTGGGAGCGTTAGAGGTTGTGTTTAGATGGGAGGAGTTAGTCGAGTGTGGTTAGGTGGGAGGAGTTGGCGAGTGCAGTTAGGTGGGAGGAGTTAGGGGCGGGTGTGTTTGGGTGGGAGGAGTTAGGGGCGGGTGTGGTTGGGTGGGAGGAGTTAGGGGAGGGTGTGGTTAGGTGGGAGGGGTTAGAGGTAGGTGTGTTTGGGTGGGAGGAGTTAGAGGTGGGTGTTTGGGTGGGAGGAGTTAGAGGTGGGTGAGGTTAGGTTTGAGGAGTTAGAGATGGGTGTGGTGAATAAGAAGCTTTATATTAAGTTGATCCCCGGTACCTGCATATTGCGGAGCAGTTGGAAAATCTCCATAGTCCGGAACACGATGTCCTGTACAGTTTCCTGCCCGATCCGACACAGCGAGGCGGTGTTCACTTCCCGGGCGGCACTAGCAGTCTGGGGACCGGGGAAACCTCCTGGGCACTGAGCCGCAGCACCACCCGCCGCCATTCCCGGTCCGGACAGGGGAGGAGTAGACATTTCCCACCTTCCCGATTCAACCTGACCGGAAACGGAAACTCCGGGTGGTGGGTATTGCCATTCCCAATATGGCGCCTCTTTACCGAATGGACATTCCCAAGATGGCGCGGGAGGTGAACTATAAAGGGTTAATCAAAGCAAAACTAGGCAACCGAATAATTAACACTCCCAGCATGCCCTCTCATTCACATTCCCCACCCTGGGAGTTCTAGTGTCCGGTCATCTCATCTGCATGGCAAGTCAAGTGGTTACTTCCTGTGTGAGTGGTTAAAGGGGAAGCGTCACCATTAATGAAGTGAGGGGGCAGGGGCACAGACATTTAATAGCAAATCAAAGTAAATCTGTCCCATCAACATATTTATTATCTCTCCGTAATAGCTGGGAGGGCGGAGTCTTTTTATTATTATTTATTGTTATAATTATTGTTATTATTTATTATTGTTATTATTTATTGTTGTTATTTATTATTATTGGTATTATTCTTCTTATTATTTATTAGCCTTGTTGTTGTTATTATTTATTGTTCGTATTGTTATTAATTTGGCTTGAAAAAGCCAAATTCCTGTTCTTTCTTTTTCTTCTTCTTCCTTTTTATTCTTTTGCTTTTTTGGACTGTATCTCCTCCCACAGTTTTTGAGCTAGAGACATGAAATTCGGTACAGACGTGCGGGGCATATAGGAGAATTGTGCTATCTTCTAGCTAAGGAATCCACGGAAGCGTTACGGCATGATCAGCGAATTTCCAGACATTTCTTCCCATAGACTATAATGGTAACAATCCTCAAATGTGGATATTTCAAAACAATTTGTTTCATGGTCATAAATACAAATGGTGATACCCCCAACCCCCCACACAGACACAGCACTGAAAATATTGGCTGGTGTGGGGCGGCCAGCTTCGACCGACCTTGTTCGTTCGTCCAGATCGGACAAACGAATGATTGGACGTGTTGGAGAATTACGATTGATCGTGTGGTTCCCTATGGGAATGCTCGATCGATCGTTCAAATTTTTGGCCGCGGCCGAATTTGCCACTACCAACAGACATTTGTCCCGGCCGAGTGGTCGCTTGGGAAAAACAGTCCCTTAGTGTGTACCCAGCCTTATGCGGGTCATGGAAACTTGTAGCTGACTTTTAATACATTATATTTGAAATGCTAATTATACTCAATAAAACTCTTCAATCTCCCCTTAAATCTCCACTGGTAAAACCCCCTTTTTTTGTATTAAGTTTTATTGAAGAACGGGAGGTAAAGGAGCTGTGTCTTACCTCCCGTTCTTCAATAAAACCACCAGAAGCCGTGAACGAAGGGAAGGAACTTGCCGATCTCTCGCTCCTCTGCCGCATTCAGGTCTGACAGATCCCGATGTACTTGGTAGTCTATGTTAAAATGCGATGCGCATAGTGCACAGTGTCCTTTCGGACCTGTCAGATAAAGCTGCAGAGGAGCTAGTGATCGGTAAGTTCCTTCCCTTCGTTCTGGCTCCTGGAGAATTTATTGAAGAATCCAGAGGTGGGGGTAAGGGCCTAGCAGTTAAGGTCCCAAACCTGGGTACTCTTGAGAAAAAGGGGAGTATGATTGCCTTTATTATACACATGTGACTAAGCTAAGCACCCTTTATAAGGCTATAATTTACAAGCTATTCATTCTCACTCCTGTGTATAAGTGAAAATATGTTGTTGATTCTTGGGTTAATGTCTTTAACATGTTGTTCTCTGTTGATGTGGTTCCCATTGTAACTATATAGATTATATTACAATTATTTTTGTATGTGGCAGTTGCTGTAGGAAGGGCTGTGTCTGTAATTGTGGTTATTTACTTCAGATGATGGCAGCCCAGCACAATCCTGCATCCTTCATTCCTATTATTCGCTTGGGAAATCAAAAGCAGTTTGTCTAAAAATAGAATTACGTGGCATAAAAAAGTGACCTCGCTGCTAACCACCCCTAAATAACACCAGCCTGCTTCCACGTATGTTTGACGTACGCCCCCTCAGGAATTAAAAGCAAATGACTACCATTATCTTTAAGCTATAAAACACGGCAGCTGTGACAGGATGTTTGACAGATCCCGATATATACAGTACAAACAAGAATGGCCTATCTACAGGAGAAAATAGACTTTGTATTTTATAAAGCAATGAAATTCCTGTATAAGGTCTCTACATTTGAAATATTTGTTTTGCGTGCAGGAATCGCAATGCATAGCTTTATAATAAAGCAACATTCATCCATGTTGGCAGATGTTTGGGCAGTTGCCAGATAATCCTCGCACCCGAGCAAGGAGTGGGTGTTCCTGGGGAAGGGCTGCCAGATTCGTCCCTTGGATGGGATTTCAGCCCTAACTGCAAGATTCCCTGCAGTCGGGACAATCCCATTCAAATAGGGATGCCTGGCAACCTGTGGCTGTACACACAAGGTTTGTGCGCAAGAATGTGTTTGATTGACCTAAGCAGTGATGTCGAACCTACGTACTTCAGATGTATTGGAAACTACAATGCAACCAAGACATGCTGGGAGTGGTTGGTTCTATACATCTGGGATGCCAAGGTTCGACATCACTGGACTAAAGAAAATGTCCTTGAAAGCACAACTTTTATCTTGTGTCTGACGTTTCCATGTTTTATTCCCTGTAAATTAAAGTGTGGCTTTTAGAATTTAATTCAGTTTCACCTTTCTGTAAAGGAGAATTGTAATTAATAGAAGAAGAATAAAGTTATTTTAACCTAATCAGACATTGCGCACTATGGATCTGCAGAACTGATAAAGCGATGTTTGATTGGTTGGTTTAAATTAAGGTAGCCACGACCAATCAATATGTGGTTAGCAGGGACATCATAACTAATGTTCCAAGGACTTCCTTTTAAATTTGTTCCCACGTCTCTAGAGGAAATTATTGCAATGAAATTCATGTTGTGCTAACAAAATTCTGAGGACCTCTTGCATTCTCTGGATCTGCATTTTTAGTCATCTGTATTCATTAAAATACAACTAGAGGTACAGCTAGAGGCTAATATCCCCTATCCATCACCAACTTCGAGCTGCATTCATTTCTAATTCTTTGAAAAAATCCAAAGATTTAATAAGAACATTAATTGCATTTCAAAATAAGATGTTTAGGGATAGGCCACACTAGCACGTTGCTCACGCACTTCCTGCCACATTTGCGATCCGTTAGCATGTGAGTATCAAATGCCAGTGCATTACAATGTGGGCGACCACACTATGCGCTGTGGTAGCAAGTGCGTGAGAAATGTGGCCTTTCCCTAAACATCTTATTTTGAAATGCAATTTATGTTCTTACTAAACCTTATTTGGGTTTTTTCAAATAATAAGAAATGAATGCAGTTCGAAGTTGGTGATGGATAGGGGATATTAGCCTCTAGCTGTACCTCTAGTTGTATTTTAATGAATATAGATGACTGAAAATGCAGATTGAGAGAATGCAAGAGGTCCTCTGAATTTTGTTTGCACAACATGAATTTCATTGCATTTGGGAACAAATTTAAAAGGAAGTCCTTGGAACATTAGTTCCTGCTAACCTCATGTTGATTGGTCATGGCTGCCTTAATTTAAATGAACCAATCAACCATCCCTTTATCAGTTCTGCAAATCCTTTGTATGCACTGTTTGATTAGGTTGAAATAACTTTTTCATTCTGAATTGAGAGATTCAGTCGGATGACTAGCCAAACGTCTTCAAAATCTAAACTTTAAGTCCAGTTGATCTAACTGAATACAGCAGATATAACATGACCTGGATGAATGAGAACCTTCACTAGCAGTAATGTGAACAGTATTATGACATCCCTATGTGATTTTAATGTCCTTAAAGGAGAACTAAAGTCTCTAGACAACATGGTTCCAATAGACAGAGCACATTCACAAACATACAACAAGCTGTGTCTCACCTCTCCCTTTGCTGTGGCCATTGGGTGATTTATGAAAATAACCTGTGAGTACTAGGGGTCAGCTCCCACAATCCACCTTATCTAGGTAAGCCCCCTGCTAAGTGTCTGCATATGGGCACATGCTCTGTAGTGCTCAACAGATAAAAATAAGGAAGTTGCAACCTTGCTTCTTAGAAGCTGACAGCCAATCACATAACAGCACAGAGACGGATGTAACTAGGAATCAGTGGGCCCCCCAGCCAAATTTTGGATGGGACCCCCATGCCACCCAACCACAACTCCCTCCTCCCCCTGACACGACTACCTTGGTTATAATTGCCATATCTATCCCTCTGTTTATCTATCCATCTATCTGTCTGTCTATCATCTGTCCATCTGTCTATCAATCATCTATCTGTATATATCTATCATCTATCTATGTATCGATCATCTACTGTATATCTGTATATCTACTATCTATCGTCTATCTGTATATCTATCGATCTTCTATCTATATATCAATCTATCTGTCATATATCTGTATATCTATCTATCTATCTGTATATCTATCTTTGATCTATCTATTTATCTATCTCTATATCTTTTTATCTATCTCTATATCTATCTGTCTATCATATATCTGTATGTCTGTCTGTCTATCTATCTATCTATCATTTATCTATCTATCTTCTATCATCTATCTATTATCTATCATCTTCTATATGTCTATCTCTGTAATTTAATTTCATTTACAATTTAATAAATTATCAGTAGACAGTAGAAAAGACTCACTGTAGTCTGGGCTGACTCCGGATTGAACATATATAGAACATTGGTACATATAGAATCTTTTACTAGATAATGTAAACAAAAAAATAAAGGTAAGTCTTGAGATTCTAATTTGTGATCTTCTGAACTGTGTGTTTCTATAACAGGCATCTTACCAGATGAGCCTCCACTGAGTAAGCTGTATATTCAGGTACATTTAGAAGCGTTATCTTTTCCTTGAAACATAATAGAAACAAAACAGTAAGTCTGGGGAAATTGAACTTGTGACCTTCAGAACTGTGTATTTCTAAACCTGGTGCCTTACCCGGTGCGCCACCATTGAATGAGCACAGAATCCGGATATATTTGGAAGCTTTATTTTTGCTAGGAAAATAATTTAAAAAAAAAGGAATACGGAATCCCTGATATGAATTTGTAAGCTGCTTGTTACCCTGCAGTTTATTTTCCAGCAACTCACACTGACTGGTAAATAAATTGCAGGGTAACAAGCAGATTTCAAAGTCTTTTCAGGGATTGCCATATTGGTGTACAGAAAATACTCTGTGCATAGAGACAGTAAATACTGGGGGTCAGTAATGACTTCAAGGGCTGTGGGTTGTACTGGCAACAACATGGAAGCCTTAGTTACAAAATCTATTACTTACATGTACTAAATACAACTTACTAGAGAAGAATCTTACAATGTATAGGTGTTCTGGGGAGAAAAACTTTCACATTAGGATTTTAAAAAAATGTAGTTTTAGTTTAGTTCTCCTTTTATTTCCCCCCCCCCCGAAGCATGCATTATAAAAACACCAAGAAGCAATAAAACACATATAATGTGAACAAGCCCTTAAAGGGGAACTGTGGTCAAAATATGACTTTAGGTAAATTGATAGGAATTGCTCTCCTGAGAATTTTTGCAATTTATTTTCATTGGTTTTTTTTTGCATCGTTTTAAAGATATATTTGTGTGTGATATGGCAGCAACATCACCAGGTCCCCTGCACTTCCTGCTCTGAAACCATGTCAGACAATCTGCCCTGTGTCTCCTCCTCCCCTTTGCAGCTCCCCTGGTCCCTCCCACTCATGGACCCCATGGTCCCTCCAGTTGCAGGCCCCCCTTGGCCCATTCTCTTACTGCCCCATGTGGCACCACCCACCCACGGGTGCCGTGGACCCGCCCAATTGCAGTTGCACAAACCCTGCCCACTCTGGGGTGCAAAAGCCCTGCCCAGTCGTGGGTGCACAAGCCCCAACCACCCGCGGGTGGACAAGCCCCACCCACTCGCAGGTGCCATGGGCCACTCAGACCCCCCTACAGAAAACTCTGTGGAAACAGTCTTTTGAGGCAGAGTGAGAACTCTTTCCCACTATGTTTTCACATAGTGGGAAAGAAGGGCTTTAGATTCCCTTCAATATAGAATATGCAGGGAGGCACACTCAGGTAGAAGTTAATAGCAAACTTTAATTTATTGAGTGCTCAACATACAAGCAGATCACACGGTACTCAGGCTTGTATGTTGAGCACTCAATAAATGAAAGTTTGCTATTAACTTCTACCTGAGTGTGCCTCCCTGCATATTCTATATTGATTTGATACTTTCCTGATGTGGCACAGGCCTCAGGGGGTGCACCTCACAATTTACCTGTTGGGAATCCACAATTTGCTGATCTTTAGATTCCCTTACCTACTCTGTCAGGACTTCACACAACAGAGAGGAGGAGGGACTTCCTGTCTCCCTCACACACTGAGGGAGTCTGAGGCTGTGCTCGCCGGCGGCACTGTGCAGGAGAAGCCTCTGGAATGTCACGTCAGCCTCCCACCCATTAACTTTCTGGTCAGTCATTTCTTTATATCTTGGACTGTGGAGCACGTAGAGAGGTGGTTGATGGCTCGTTTTAAAGGTAGGAAACTGGCATTTCATTTAAACTCAGATTGTTTGGAGACCACAGTTCCCCTTAAACAAAGCTTTGGTAAGGCCTCATTTGGAATATGCAGTGCAATTTTGGAATCCTGTGTACAAAAAGGACATTTTGGAAATGGAAAGAGTTCAATAACTAAATTATTGAGGGAGCTTGAATATGAAGAGAGACTGGACAAGTTACAATTATGTACGCTGGAGAAAAGGCGCTTGAGTAGGGATGTGATTACTGTGTATAAATTCATTAACGGGCAATACAATAAACTATCTGGGGAATTGTTCACCAATAGAACATGTCCTAGGACACACGGACATCCCTTAAAGGACAATTATACTCGCCATTTCCCCGATCCATTCCTGCAAAGTACCCAGGGAGAGGACCTAAAACGCTATGTCCTCACCTCTGGGTACTTTACAAAAGTCCTGCACCACTTGTAATCTCCCTCGTTGTTCTGGTCGGATCCTCCACACTGGCACTGTCAGTGACAGTCCGGGAGGCAGCCAATGGGAAGATACACCTCCTTGCAGAACCCGTCTTCCCATTGGCTGCCTCGCGACCTGTCACTCAAATTGCCAGTGGAGAGGATCAGACCGTAGCGCCGAGCGAGATTACAAGTAAGTATTGTAGGACTTTTGTAAAGGACCCAGAGGTGAGGACTTAGTGTTTTAGGTCCCCATCCTGGGTACTTTGCAGGAATGGGGGGAAAGGAACAAGGAGGAGGTGAGTATAATTGTCCTTTAAGACTGGAAGAAAAGAAGTTTAATGTTCATGTTCAGAAGGGGGTTTTCACTGTGAGAATGGTGGCAGGTTCATTGTATAGTTGAAAAAAAAAATCTGGAGGAGTTTCTGCAAACAAGGAATGTTGCATGTTACTGGTAATGATACATAAAGTAGAGTTGATCCAAGGATATTTCCAATCATTTACCCTTCTTACAGGGTTATTCAATAAAAGTTCTTATCGTTTAAAATGGTGCAAAGTTTCCCCCAACCAATCAGATCTTATTAAACATTTGAAAACTAAACATCTGATTGGTTGGGGCAAAATTATCACCATTTTAAACAATAAGAACTTTTATTGAATCTCCCTGCTACTGTTTTATTTTTGTTTTGCCTTCCTCTGGATTAACTGCTAGGCAGGAAATGTGGGTATTGCTTAGTAGGTTAGACTAGATGGACATATGTCTTGATTTAACCTCAGTATCTGGGTGAATATAGGTAATGCAGTACAACATTTTTGTGTCTGTGTCAGCTGAAAAAAAACCAAGAAGGAAGATTAAGGACATGGCAGTATTTGTCGCTGCTCAATAGTCTAATAAAGATGGGGCCATTAGCAATGTAGGGGGATGAGAAACAAAATGAGTGGTATATCTGTTGTATTCAGTTTCGATCAACTGGAAAAAGTTTAGTTCTTGAAGACATTTCGCTAGTCATCCGACTGGCTTTCTCAATTCAGAATGACTTGTACAAGAATCTGTTGCAATTATGTACCAATTAGCATATCACAGCCAGGTGTTGGGGGGGGGTTGCATAGTGGCTAAGAGGTGTTGTACATGGCAGACAGTTGGTGTCGAACCCCCCACCTCTATTTAGGCTTGGTTTCTTTATTTTCACATAAATGGCCTCCTTGACACCTCTTTTGAACCAGTCTTGTTCCTTTGCCAAGATGTTGACATTACAATCTTCAAAGGTGTGTCCTTTATCCTTAAGATGCAGGTACACAGCTGGAATACAACAGATATACTATGACATGGATGAATATGAACCTTCACAAGCAAGATGAGTGGAATATAATAAATCCAGAATCTTTATTCATTTTTAGTGTCCTCAAGAAAGCCAAGTAAAGTGCCTTGAATGTGTTATGATCCCCTATTTCTGTATTTAATAGTGTATTTACCATACGCCAATGCTTTTCCTGATTGAAATTATACATTTTTGTGCGAACAAAGATATAGATTCTAGTTTATGACTCCACCAAAGAAAAGTTTGTATTTCACAGAGAGTTTCTAAACGAGCACAGAACGCACGCAAAAAAAAAAATAATGAATGGGCACAACGTCCTATTTCCATTATTAATTAGACTTCAGAGCTTGTGTAGTAAATGTTAATTATTTTTACATTCCATTAAGAGCCAGCTGCTTCCGATAATTGTGTTTGCGTAAAGAGCTAACAGTCACCTCGGCTTTTATTTTTTTCTATCTGCAGATGTAAATGATTTAATGTTCCTGCTATAATATTTGTCAAATGATATATGGAGCCTTGCCGAGCCGAAGCGTAGTCTCTTTCTGACTGGTGACAAAAAGTCATTAGGAACAATTTTAAAATGGAAACTTGTTTTCTATTTTGGCTCGTGTAGTCGTGGATTTCTTGACATGATTTATTTCATAGGGGGGTCTAGTGGGGCGGGGGGGTTAGTGTTGTCCCTGCTGTGCTTAGTGGAATAGCAATGTTTCTGGGGAATAAAACCTTGTGATTGGATGTAATGCAAATAAGAGCGAAGCTTAATCAGAAGTATATATAAAAAAAAATATTAATGAAAAAAGTTGGATGGGAAAGAACATAAAGTTACTGTCAACAAATAAAACAGTGACAGAATAAAACGTGTCAGCCATGATGGTATAAATGAAAATGGTTTGGTTGGTTTGTATATCTTTGTAATACGTTAAATATCGATAAGGCGCCACACCTGGGAAGATTCTTTCTGGTCAAATTTCAATTAAAGGGCATCTATACCTAAAAATAGGTTATTTTAAATTAACCATAACTGGAAATTATAATTCTTCCCAACCACCACTGTATCATTTTTTTGTTGATCTACTCCCTATTTCTTTAGCTATCCAATCTAAAACTTATTGTATTTCAGCTGTCAATCAAGTTCCTTGTCCTCAAAAACTATTCTTCTGTGAGTAGTTTTACTGAAGCTGGAATGGTGACAGAGTTTTGACAGTTGGAATGCTGTATGCTGTGTGCAGGCTTGACAGTTGGTTTGTGAGAAAAAAAAGTCAGGTCGGATGGAAGTGGGAGTGGTTAAAAGAGGGAGGGGGGATAATGCTCCTAAACAAAATGTGTGCTGGATTAAAGGCATGCAGCAACACACGCAAATCAGAGTAAGTGCAACTTACATGTATTCAATTATAGATTAAGATGAGGCAAAGTCATTTATTTTAGTATAGTGTCCTTTTAATTTGTCCCAGTTGAAATTTACCACCCTGTGCTGTCGATTCAGCTTGAAATCTGCTGAATATATGTACTGGTACATGGGGTTGCCAAAAATTATCCGGCTGAACTTATTGCGTTTTTTTTCCCGATATCGGCAATCGGTCGATGGAAAAATCTGATTTTTCGTCCAAATTGGGTGAATCGCGTGTATGCTTTAGTGTGGCACACCCGAAAAAAATGTTGTGAGTGTTGATAGAGGCGACACTGAACAGCAGTAAGTCTGTTGTCCTCATTTATCCATGGTGCTGCGCTGTTTTACGAATGTGTTAATTGATTTAATATTGGTTAGCGTGACTTTAACTCCTGCGTGGGTTTCACTGGTTTAATATCACATTTGCCCTAAAGCTTTATGCTGACGTTATATAAAGGGAGTAAATTCCTTTATGGGGATTTCGCATGCAAATCAAATATAAAATTCTGGTGGGGAGATTTACCCGGAGCGATTGCAACTCTGGGTAAATCTCCCCAAATGAGTTTCAGAAAACAGTGGAAATCGGTAAAGGGAAAATACGGAAAATCTTTATAGCAATGTGATTAGTGTCGATACAAATTGACAAAGTGAAAAGAATTTTCTCCAGAAGCAGAAATAGTTTTTTTTTAGGGTGGGCTACACTATTCTATGGTATTGGGGGATACATAAATTGGTATATATGGTATTGGGGAAAACATATATTGGTATATAGGGTATTGGGGGATACATATATTGGTATATATGGTATTGGGGGATACATATATTGGTATATAGGGTATTGGGGGATACATATATTGGTATATGGTACTGGGGGATACATATCGGCCTTTTGGCTAAGATCAAGTGTAGTATCTGTTCTTATCAGTAGGAAAAGGGGATGCCCTTCACTGGCCTGGGGGCGAACCCCCCAGTACGAAAGTAGGAACGGGTCTGCACACTATGCTTGGTCGAGGTCATGGGCCGAGGGGTGGCTTGGAAGCCCGGTTTTCCCTGTGCACTTTATGTTCACTGGGTCACGGTGGTTTTACTCCTTGCACATCCTGGTTCCCCGTTAAAGGGGGCCGGATAATTTTTTTGCCTTTGCCGGATGAGGCTTAGGCCCTATTGGCGCACCCCATTAATTTGCCTGGATGAATTGGCACCCTTATTTATTGCACTATGCACTTATCCCCACTCCCCACTAAATTTTTGTTTTTTCGTTTTGTTTGGTCACTGTATGTAGCGGGACAGGCTGGGTCCTCAGACCTTCAGCTTTCCCAATTGTACCCCCCTGAGGACTTCCTGGTGGCAGCTGGGAGTTGAGGGGTGGGTAGTATTGGTGGGCCTCCCATAGCCTCACGGCGCCGGGAAGCCCTAAAGATCCCCTCTGTGGTGGGTCCAGTTGCGGCTGGACAACCGGGAGGGGAAGATGGTCCTGACTACCACTAGAGCACTTGTGTGTTCACTTGTGGTGTGAGGCACGAAAGCACGTACCGGGCTTTCAATAAAAAAAAAAAAAATTGGGGGATACATATATTGGTATATAGGGTATTGGGGGATACATATATTGGTATATAGGGTATTGGGATACTATATTGGTATATAGGGTATGGTGGTGGATACATTATATTGTATAATGGTATTGGGGCTACATATATTGTATATAGGTATATTGGGGGATACATTTTGGTTAATATGGTTATTGGGGGATCCTATATTGGTATTAGGGTATGGGGGATACATATATTGGTATATAGGGTATTGGGGGATACTTATATTGGTATATAGGGTATTGGGGGATACATATTTGTATATATGGTATTGGGGATACATATATTGGTATATATTTTATTGGGGATCCATATATTGGTATATGGTATTGGGGGATACATATATTGGTATATGGTATTGAGGGATACATATATTTTGGTTATATAGGGTATTGGGGATACATCATTGGTTATAGGGTATTGGGGGATATATATATATATTGGTATATAGGGTATTGGGGGATACATACATTGGTATGTAGGGTATTGCGGGATACATACATTGGTATTAGGATTGTGGGATACATATAGTTTGGTATATAGGGTATTGGGGATACATACATTGGTATATAGGGTATTGGGGGATATGTATATATATTGGTATATATGGTATTGGGGGATACATACATTGGTATATAGGGTATTGGGGGATACATATTTTTGGTACTACAAATACCCGCGCTCGCAGCGGAGATTGTATTGAAATAACGTTTTTTAGTAAACGCAATAATGTATGAAGATTGCTGTACACTCGGCACTTGATATATTAAAGAAAGACAATTCAATAAGCTTTAATAATGCAACACTCATTAACTATAATTTAATATTATATTTTTTATTCAACTATGAAATTTTGGTGAAAATAACCCCCACCACCCCTCCCCGTCCGCCCCTAATACCCCCCCCTATTCCTCTCTGTCCGCCCTCCAAACACTTCTCCTTACCCTCACTCAGCCAGTCCCTGCACACACCCTGAATTTTGGTAAAAATCGGTCCAGCCGTTAGTGTCAGGAGTTCAAAATTCTATTCCCCCCCCCCCCCCCCATTCACCCCCACCCTAAAAAAAATATTTTTGTTAATCTTTTACTGGTAAGGAGTATGCATACCAAATTGGTTGAAATTGGACCAACCAGTCTGTGCGTGTCAGATACTCACCGTTACAGGTGCAATGTCAGATACTCACCGTTACAGGTGCAATGTCAGATACTCACCGTTACAGGTGGAATTTCGAAACGAAACCTGCTTAACTTTGTAAGTAAGGTGCAATGAATGACCTGCCAAATTTAAGCCGTGTGCCTCCCGGCAAGTTGGAGAATTAGTGATAGTGAGTGAGTGAGTGAGTGAGGGCTTTGCCTTTTCGAAACGAAACCTGCTTAACTTTTGAAAGTAAGGTACAATGATGCGCCTGCCAAATTTAAGCCGTCTCTCTCCACGGCAGTTGGAGAATTAGTGATAAGTGAGGCAAGTTGAAGAATTAGTGATGAGTGAGTGGTGAGGGCTTTGCCTTTTCGAAACGAAACCTCTTAACTTTGTAAGTACGGTGCATGAATGAGCCTGCAATTTAAGCTGTCTGCTCCACGGCAAGTTGGAGAATTAGTGAGGAGTGAGTGAGTGAGTGGAGGGCTTTGCCTTTTCGAAACGAAACTGCTAACTTTTGAAGTAAGGTGCAATGAATGAGCCTGCCAAATTTAAGCCGTCTGCCTCCACGGCAAGTTGGAGAATTAGATGAGTGTGGGCCATTGGAGAATTAGTAGTGAGTGAGTGAGTAAATGAAGGCTTTGCCTTTTCGAAATGAAACCTACTTAACTTTTGTAAGTAAGGTGCAATGAATGAGCCTGCCAAATTTAAGCCGTCTGCCTCCACGGCAAGTTGAGAATTAGTGATGAGTTAGTGATGAGTGAGTGAGTGAGTGAGGGCTTTGCCTTTTCGAAACGAAACCTGCTTAACTTTTGTAAGTAAGATGCAATGAATGAGCCTGCCAAATTTAGCCATCTGCCTCCACGGCAAGTTGGAGAATTAGTATGAGTGAGTGAGGGCTTTGCTTTTTCGAAACGAAACCTGCTTAACTTTTGTAAGTAAGTGCAATGAATGAGCCTGCCTATTTTAAGCCGTCTGCCTCCACGGCAAGTTGAGAATTAGTGATGAGTAGTGATAGTGAGTGAGTGAGTGAGTGAGTGAGTGAGGCTTTGCCTTTTTAGTATAGATAAGGGTATTGTGGGATACATATATTTTGGTATATAGGTATTGGGGATACATACATTGGTATATGCTATTGTGGGATACATATATTTTGGTATAGGGTATTGGGGGATACATACATTGGTATATAGGGTATTGGGGGATTATATATATATAATTATATATATAGAACAAGAGGGATCCGATGCACTCCGGTCCAATATTCAACTGCCTGGGTGCTGGAGCAAATGATATATATGTAGAAAAACGCCGAGCACTCCAAGACGGGGATCAAGGTTTATTAACACAGGTAAAATCAACATGAACCTACGCGTTTCAGCCCGTGAGTGGTGGGCCGTCATCAGGGTTACAGACAAAGGACAAGCAGATTATAAGGAAAGACACACCCCCAACCCGCCCCCCACACGTGTATCTCCGAAACTTAAGTGGCCGGTTGTCTAAAATGTAACTACGAGAACCAAATGAATAGGGGGAACAGGTTAACCCCGTGGTTACTGGACAAAGAGAAAAGCCAATAATTCCCAGAGTGAACACAGAAATAAGCACAGGAAATCATCAGTGTCTAAAGTGAATAAAAAACGTGCTAAGTAACCAGTCTGGTACACTTTAATAAATGAAGAAATATAAAAACCACCTACCTAGAGAAATAAAGTGCTAAAGTGCGGTATTACTAACCGATCCAGGCTGGTACTAAAGTGCCAATGGGTAAAAGTACGTAAAAGTAAAACAAAGTTAAAATCACTGAATCAAAGGCTATATATTACATGGGGTGGGGACACATGACTGATATAAATAAAGTGCTAAAACTACATGGCTGGTATACATATCAAGGGGGGCTGCTACCAACCCCTCATATATGACTGTAAGGGACTCAATAGTAGAAATGGTACAGTATAATAAATGAGAGTAAAACAATCTTTTCAAGAGCACAATATGACTAGAGGGTTATAATATAAAAAAACAATTAAGAGTACTGACATTTAAACCACGAGGGGATAAGGTATCCAATCTCTTTATCCATCTAATCTCTTCTCTGTAACAAGGCTCTTTTACGATCACATCCCTCCCGTTCTGGTTCAAAGTCAATAGCCATCCATCGCATCGTTGAGATGGATGTGCCCACTGTCTGAAGTGGCGTGCCACTGATTGCTCTCCAAACTTATCCACAGAGCCCGAGTAGTTTCTGGTGAAGATTTTTGGACTAATAGGCCAGATCTTATGGCTAACCTTGGTTTGCCAGACTTTCACGAAGTGTTGTGGTGGTCTTACCCACATAGTATTTCCCGCAGGGGCAGGTAAATGAGTAATCACAAATGTGACTTAGGCAACTAAGTTTGTAACGGATATTTATCCTCTGCCCATGATGAGGGTGAGGAAAAACTAGGACCAGTGAGAACACTTCCACATGCCACACATCCCTGGCATTTGTAGCATCCATTCTTGGGGCAGGGAGCCATGTTTAGTCTTCAATACAGGATCTTTCAGATCTGTGCGCATGAGGATATTTCGTAGGTTTCTACCTCTTTTTACGTAAACATAGGGACACTATTTTGATGGTAAGATATGGTCATTGGTGAGTATTTCCACCTATTGCGTATACTGCGTTTTAGAGCGCCACTAACAGGAGTATATGTTGCTATGTATGGTATGTTACACTTAGCACTTCGCTTGGCCTCACCATTTGTACCTTTTGTGAGACCAATTGGAAACTGCGCGTTCCATTTGTTGATTTATCACTTCTTTTTTATAACCCCTTTCAATAAATTTTTTAGATAGTTCATTCAATTGTAACATAGCTCTGTCCTGATCTGTGTTGTTCCTAAGAACTCTCAGACCCTGGGAGTAAATGATACCCCGTTTATGGGCTTCGGGGTAGAAACTACCTGCATGCATAAGTGTGTTACGATCTGTAGGTTTGGAGAATAGTGTGGACTTAGTCTCCCCTCTTCCTTATAGATACGAAATCAAGGAAGTCTATGGACTCAGTACTTGTTGTCATAGTAAGTTGACTGGAGAGTCCAGATCATTTAATGTTTAACAAATTGTCTGCATTCTTTCCATAGTACCTTGCCAAAGAAAAAACAGATCATCGATGTATCTTTTATACAGTAATATCTTATTGCCTCCCATATCAAGGAGGGTCTGTTGTTAGCAGCCCCCCCTTGATATTATACCAGCCATGTAGTTTTAGCACTTTATTTATATCAGTCATGTGTCCCACCCCATGTAATATATAGCCTTTGATTCAGTGATTTTAACTTTGTTTTACTTTTACGTACTTTTACCCTATTGGCACTTTATACCAGCCTTGTACTGGTTAGTAATACCGCACTTTAGCACTTTATTTTCTCTAGGTAGGTGGTTTTTATATTTCTTCATTTATTAAAGTGTACCAGACTGGTTATCTAGCACGCTTTTTTATTCACTTTAGACACTGATGCTATTCCTGTGCTTATTTCTGTGTTCATCTCTGGGAATTATTGGCTTTTCTCTTTGTCCCAGTAACCACGGGGTTAACCTGTTCCCCCTATTCATTTTGTGTCTCGTAGTTACATTTTAGACACTGGCCACTTAATTTTCGAGATACACGTGTGGGGCGGGTTGGGGGTGTGTCTTTCTCTTTATAATCTTGCTTGTCCATTGTCTGTAACCCTGAATGACGGCCCACCCCTCACGGGCTGAAACGCGTAGGTTCATGTTGATTTACCTGTGTTTAAAACCTTTTGATCTCCCTTCCTTGGAGTGCTCGGCGTTTTTCTACAATATATATATATATATATATATATATATATATAAATTATTATATATAATAGGTATTAGGTATTGGGTACATACTTGTTATATAGGGTATTGGGGTCCATCTTGGTATTAGGGTATTTGGGGATTATTATTGGTATATATGGTATTGGGGTATCATACATTGGTATATAGGGTATTGGGGATACATACTTGGTATATGGGTATTGGGAGATATATATATTTATATATTATATTATTGGTTGGGTTTGGGGGTTATTTTTGTGTTGGGTATTGGGGGTGTATTTGGTTTGGGTTTGGGGGATCACTATTTGGGTATATGTATATTGGGGGATACATATATTGGTATATAGGGTATTGGGATACATATATTGTAAAATACTGCTGCCGTTATTAGAACAGTGATCTGAAGAAAATGTTATGCAGGTCCTGGTTCCCTTAAACTCCTCATAGATCACAATAGGGTGCAGAGAGCTGTAATTCTCACTTGTCTAGAGATGTTTTGACAAGAAACTTTGATAGATCACTTGATATATCTCCATTATAACAATGTAAAAAAAACCTTGGGAGCTCAGGTTTTATTCTCTTGTTTTCCTGATTTATTGACCCTTGTATAAAGTTAGCTAAGGTATTAACTTTGTTCTGTATACTTTTTATGGATTCACTAGCAACTGTGCCCCTTGGTGCTCGTGAGATTTATTTGCATGCATGCTTGGCTATGTGTGGATAACGCGAATGTAATATAGTAATGGAAGTTGAATCAGGCAAATGTCTATCTAGTCCAACTTTTATACTCATTAACCTTACCTAACACTGTAAAGAAACCTTTCCTAACCTGAAGATGAAACTTCTTCTCTTCCAACCTTAAAAGTGTCCACGTGTCCTCTGATATACTGATTAATAAACAATGCACCAGAGAGTTTATTGTATCGCCCAGTAATATATTTATATAAAGTGATCATATCTCAGCACAATCACCGCTTCTCCAATGTAATCAGACAAACCGAATCTGAAAAGATAAGAAGTGGTCTAGATAAACTGGACTAAGCTCTTTTAACATGCGATATTTATTTCACCGGGTACTGGGGATTTACAGCAAAGATAGCGGTGGAGATTGGGAAATCTACACTGAAGGTATACTTGAACTCACCCTGGTTTCGATATTTATCATTCCTGACCAATTTTTTATCATAATTGGTTGATTTGTAATGTTCCTGCATATAAATAAGATCAAATGTGCATCTAATTATAGACAAACAGTAGATGTAATAAAAGTTCTTATCAATAAAATGGTGCTAATTTTGCCCCAACCAATCAGATGTTAGCTTTCAAATGTTAAATAACATCTGATTGGTTGGGCAAAATTAGCACCATTTTTAACCATAAGAACTTGTATTACATCTCACTGTCAGTGATTTATCAGGGAAGTTTATCTTTTTTTAAATATAATCCATGATTGAAAGTTGGATTCTAAGACTTTATCTATTTTTATAGCATTTGTGGTAATGAATCACAGCTGCTTTTTAAAAACATTTAAAGGGTCACTATCTCACTCAAACAACTTTACATTTTCTGAGACTACAATTTGAAAATTAAATTGAAGTAAATGATCGTATTCACATATTTATCTGTACTTGCTTTGTCATTAAATTATTAATGTTTAGTGAGTGCTCCTTATTGCCCCCACCCTCCCTTACTCACTGCCTTCTCGTAGTGTCTGCGACACTAAGTTCTACACAGCCTCAAATGGGACACGCTCTGCTTACACATCTCCCTCCTCTTCTTTCTTTTCTCTGCCGATTCTCCTAATGTTGCAGAAACATGCTGGCAGCCACAAACATCCTAGTAAGAAGTCAGGGATGGGCACATATTATAATTTCTCTCGCTTCTGAAGTGACAGGTCTTTCTATGTAAATGCTGTGATTTCAAATTATGATTTCTCAGAATCTACAAAATCAGAAAAGGTTTTGAAGTAGTGGGTCTGCTGTACCTTAAGGTATAGTTTTTGAAAATTCTATTTTTTTTAGGGTATAGATACCCTTTAATTCAAATGATTCAAAAATCCCAGACTTTCTCTAAGGGATTGCTACTGAATGTAAAATGCATCGCAAGTGCTGAAAGATCTTTCATTTACTCCTCTACAAGCCAGGAACAGATTGCAGATAGGCCTTAGGTTTTATCTTTGTACATATGTTGCAGTGCAATCTCATAGGAAAAGAAGGATTTGATATATCTCATAAACTCGAGTGTTGGAGGTTGAGTTTTTCATTCTCTTGCTGATCTTTGACACTAATGCAGAGGAGCTACCAGTTCCAAATTAATGGTCCGCATCAGAAGAATTTTAAACATTCCAAATCCCAACTGTTCTATAAAGATTACATTACACATACATGCGCCACATTCATTTCACACAATGGGAGTTAATTGAATCTGTTGTAAAGGCTTATAGTTTAATTCATATGGCTAATGGGATAGCTACCTTTTGTCAGAGTGCCTATTATTGCCTATACCAATGCTATGACCTACTGTAGTCTCTTTATTGACTTGGGTTTAAGGCATCTCCGGCCTCATTATAAAAAGTTAGATTCTGTGCAGCACATGGATTTTTGGTTATTGTCTGGTCCTGCAGTGCTGTCTTTGTATTAGAATTTGTTTTGCTCATTTTTTAAAGGGTCACTTACTCACTCAAACACACTTTACATTATCTGAAACTACAATTTGAAAGAAGTAAAAATGGTGAAAGTCACATTTATCTGTGCTTGTTTGTCATTATTATTAAGTTTAGTGAGAGCTCCTAATTGCCTCACCCTCCCTTACTCACTGCCTCCTTGTGGTGTCTGCGACACTTAGAGTTCTGCACACGCCTCACCATGGACACTACTCTGCTTACACATTTCTCCCTTCTTTCTTTTCTCTGCTGACTCTCTTAATTGTTGCAGAAAGTGCGATGCCGGCAGCCAGTGACAGGTCTTTCCCTGTAAATGCTGTGATTTCAAATAATGATTTTCTATAGCTGTAAAATAATCTACAGCTCAGATTTAAAAATCCAAAAACATTTTGATAGTGGCCTTTGCTGTATCTAAAGGTCTAAAGATTTTTGAGAATTTGATTTTTTAGAGTATAATGACCTTTAAATCTTTTTTTTTTTTGCCAACTTTTAATAGTGCTCAAAAGTACCAGTCGGTGTTAAGAAGCAGTAACTGAGAAAATGAACCTCTTTTTTGCCATATTTACTGTTAGTCGCCTTGTCCCTGGGGTGAGAGACAATACTATCATGGGAGCATCCCCCATGACTGCAGCCCCCCACAGACTTTGTAGCAGGGAGGGGCCCATTATAGTTTTTTAAAGGGGCCCTTTGATTTCTAGTATGCCACTGCTTGAGGTATTGCAAACAATAAAAATATCTATTTGTAACAAGTTGTATGTAACATTCATTTTCAGGATCTGGCTACATATATCCATATCAATACAAATTAAAAAAAAGCTTATAATTTAAGAGAAGCCACCACCATTTTGTCTGGAAGTTCAAATGTTGAAGGACAAGACTCCCTTAACTGAGTCTTAGCACATATTTTAGGGGTTGGCCTTATTTACTTTCCACACACGTAAGGCTTTGTATTTGCCTGTTAAACCTCATCTAACATTTATTTAACCATGTCCCCATTTTCATCCATTCGTTGAGAAAATATATCATGTGTCTGATCCTACACTGATGCATAATTTAACGTCATCTGGAAAAGAAAGTTTGCCAAGTTACACCAATAGTACTGAACTCGTTGCAAAACGCATGTCTCAGCCAATCACAGGAGCCGCTGCCGGTCCGGACCCTTCTACTTGCGCCCATGTCATGTTCAGTCCAATCCTAGTTGTAAGCTTTTCCATTCTCAGTTTATTAGCCCCTCCCGAATCTAAGACAAGCTAAAGTGGGGAGCAGTTGCAGTAGAGATGATCTGTCTCAAAACAGTGAGCAGTGAGCCAGTGGTGTAGCTACAGACTTATGGGCCCTGATTTGGGCATGGGCCCCCCAACACCGCCGCAAACACAATCGGCCCCGCAAACCAAATAATAATTTCCGTAAAAACATCCAAATTCATCCATTAACATTTATTTAAAGGCACTCGTTTTAAAACAGACAAACATACTTTATCCACCCACCTAGTAAAACTAATATCATCAGATTCCAACAGTATTTCTAAACTTAGATCCTCAAACCTTCTAAAATAACTAACCAACTGACGCTATAAAATGCTTGGCACATAAAGTGGTAAAATACTTTCAGGGTATTCAATAAAAGTTCTTATCGTTAAAATGGTGCTAATTTTGCCCCGACCAATCAGATGTTGGGTTTCAAATGTTATATAAGATCTGATTGGTTTGGGCATTGTTAGTACCATTCTAAACGATAAGAGCTTTTATTGAATCTCCCTATTGTATATAACCGCTGGTAAAATAGTTGGCACAAAGACTGGTTAAATGCTGGCATGCAGACACTGATAAACTGGTTGGGAAACTGGCAGTGCACACAGCCAGACACTGGTTAAATGCTGGCACACAGACAATGGTAAAATGTTTGTACACAGACCACTGTAAAACAGTTGGCACACAGCTGGTAGTTTTGAACCTTAGCACAAACTGGGACCCCCTTCTTGGCCACGGGCCCTGGTGTGGTCGCATCCCCTGCACCCCTGGTAGCTACGCCCCAGCAGTTTGCTACAGCCAATAGCGTCACCCTGGTATTTGTGTTATAATGAAAGGGCACTGTCTTGCTATGGGAAAGTTTAGCAACACTGAAAGCTTTTATTACTACTTGAATTAAATGATTTGCTTTCAGCTGTAGGGTATTGAGGTGTGTGCGTGTTAAGAGGGGGGATTTGGAATCATTTCTTTAGAAGCACAAAAAGCACAAAGCACGAGAGTTTTGTTCTCCTCAGCAGAATCATAACGCTGAATCAGTCATGCGTGACAGAGGAGAAAGCTTGCATCCACAAAAAGTATATACGTTCTACACATTCTGTTCCACTGAAAATATAAAGCTTCTTAATGTTCTTAATGTATATTTTGCATATGCATTGGTGGCTCACCTGTCTAAACGTTTTAGAATTACACAGTCCCCGTCATGGTTTCAAATCTAATTGTACCAATTTCTATATGGTAGCCCTATTTGGATAGTGGTATAAAGCTTTTGTTTAACAACACAAAGTACATGATGTTGCAGGTTCAACTCACCAGACTTACGTTTACTTTTTACTAAGATGTTAATTTACTGTTTCTTACATCAATGCTGTGTCAGGGAGAGAGGATCTCTGGCTGTTATTTGATTGGCTGTCAGATTCTAGGAAGCAAGGCTGCGGCATCCTTGTTTTGATCTTTGAGAACTACAAGCATGTGAGTGTACTGCGTACAATTTACACAGGTGTCACCACCCAGCTAAGGTGGATTTGGGAGCTGACTCCTATATCCCACGGTTAATTTCATAAATCACACGCAGCAGCATTATCGATGGAGAGGTGAGAAACAGCATGTATGCATTGTCTAGAGACTTTAGTTCCCTTTTATTGTTGTAAAAACCTCAATTGTATGCACTTTACAGTGTAACTTTAATCAAAATTTTATTATAATTATTTAACAATAGATACACAACATTGACAGCACTGACATGTTTACCATAATTAAATGTAAATTTACAAGTAAAATACTTCCAGTACAAAAATTATGGGTGTACACCTTTGGCTCTCTGTAGTCACACTAACATGCCCTAGCTCACTCTTCGAGAAGCCAACACTCTAACATTTCAATATGCACATTCCTTTTTCGTCACATCAGATTGCTTTGCAAACCCAGTTGAAGGGAATCCCATCACTTATAACATTACCATCTCTTTATGTGAATTATAACGCAATGATATTTTAATCTGCTGTCGGTTACTTCTTAAATTTCAGGTCGTGTGGGTTAGAGATTATTTTTCACAAATTAATATACCAATGTAGTGATTTTTCAAGTGAGCTAATTTGTATGCAAGAAAATGACATCCAATGAAACAAATACGCTTAATGCAGTAAAAAAAGAATAAAAAGGAACAGGGACTTCTGGGTTAATTTCCCTCTTTCCATGGTACCCTTAGGACAAGTATTTAGTTGGCTTTGCTCGTATTTCACCTGAAATGAAACCATCTGGAATAATGTCATTTGATTTTAATTAAAAACATTAATTGGTTACTGACTATTAGCTGCGGGCCTTTTCTTATCCATACTTGAGTTAGACCCTATTTAAAGGTTAACTACAACCTAGAGGCATCTTGTATTGGATTGGCTACTAGTGTATTAATCGATTGTGCCATTTATTTATACCGTAAGGCAACTTATCTCAAAGGCAACAAGTCTTACTTTAATGAGTGGGTCTGGTATGCTTCATTTTATTATTATTTGATAGTGTTTGGCCAGGGCGTGCAACATTAACACTTTGGGAAGGCATTCTGTGCAGTTTTATTTTCCCGCGGTGTAACACAGGGATAGGCAATATCTGAACATTAAAAATAGATGTAGCTCAATGAAAACAAAAGATCAAACAGAGGGAGGAGACTAGTGGTCAGACTGGGATGTTGGGGCCCACCAGGAACTATAAGGGCCCCACCAAGAGCATTTAGAGGTGCACTTAAGGCATGTCCACCCCATTTTTTGCCCATTAGTAGCTTCCTGCCCCCAGCCCCAACCGCCATAAAGATTGATTTTACGGAACTCCCCCGATCTTTATTACCTTACCTCACCCTTTCCCACGGCTTACTGTACAGGCCCTCTGTTGCTGCATGAAACAGCAAACAGGGCAAGACTGGCAGCCGCGTCCTGATTGGCTGAGAGGCAGACAATCATGGACGCACTGCCGGCTGCTGCGAACGCCGGGGGAGAGAGGTAGGGTAGTAAAGTTGGGCTGTTTGAGGCTCAAGCAGGAGAGTGCACGGAACTCAATGGCATTACCATTTGAGGCTCAAGCAGAGAGTGCACGGAACTCACAGGCATTACCATTTGAGGCTCAAGCAGGAGAGTGCACGGAACTCACAGGCATTACTGTTTGAGGCTCAAGCAGGAGAGTGCACGGAACTCACAGGCATTACGTTTGAGGCTCAAGCAGGAGAGTGCACGGAACTCGGCATTACTGTTTGAGGCTCAAGCAGGAGAGTGCACCGGAACTCACAGGCATTACTGTTTGAGGCTCAGCAGGAGAGTGCACGAACTACAGGCATTAAACTGTTTGAGGTTTGCAGGAGAAAGCAAGGAAATCTCAGAGGGGTGGGACTTAACATTCAGCAAACCAGTAACAACGATGTCTGCAACTCCAAGGCACAAAGTAGCTCTAGAGGGACATAGGTAAAAAAAAATATGGTAACAGTATTTTTAAAGCTGGCATCTCCAATGAACATAACTTGATTTTACAGTGACACTATATCCTTTAAAATGTTTGGCCCGAATTTGGTTTGTGTTCGGGTCCTCACATCTGTGAGGAGACTAAACTTCTAATCTAATCCTTCTTCCTTCCTAATCTGTAACCTTGCTGATGACCTAAATTGCTAATCCTCACCTGGGGTACATCGGGTATGACAATACATTCTTCCAGCTGCCCTTGCCACTCGGTTCCCCTCTGTTCCAGGTCTGCTGAATGTGACAGCCAGTGGGTAGGACAGTTCTACAATGAATCTGCAAGAAGTGGCGTCCAGTGGTGCCTCATTTAAAGAATCTGCATTGCATGGAAAGGCAAGGGCACAAGAAGGTACCCAACCTAGCAGTTTAGTCCCTTACTATGGGAACTAAGGAAGTATGATAAACTAACACAAATATACTGGTCCATGCTGTGTTCACATCACCCTCTTTGTTTAGTCTCTCTGTGTTTATGTGTTATTGGGTTGGGAAAATAAGTTCTACCCTTTAACCTATCATTTATTTCATGTGACCCACACAGAGGCAGTTACATATAACTGGTAGAAGTCAGAGGAGGGCAAGTAATGAAGTGAGGGATACGGCCTTGTACTTCCCAATATACAGAACACATTAGTGCTATCACTTATGGTATAAAACAGAGACGTGTTTCTGATTACTGATGATATGAAGATTCGCTACAGGGTTTTAACCCAGGAGTGAAAGTAAATTTCTAATGAAAATGAATGAATAGACAAGAGTATTTAAATCTTAAATGTAACGTTCAAAGCAAGATACTGCCTACAGGGCACAGAATATCAATGAAGATGTAAGAAAATGATAATGTAGTACCATTGGCAGAGGGGGTAAAAGCCAAGAGTCATCATTTCCGATTAAGGTGAAAATAATAAAAACAGGAATTTCAAGTTGGGTGGAGGCTTCCATTGGGAAAGGAAAGGGTAATTTCTGGCTCTTTGTAGGTCACTGGAGAGACCTCAAATGAATTGTTGTGTTGGTAAAATGTAGAACATACGGCAGTAGTTAGTGTCTGTACAACGGATGTTCTAAACATGATGTCTAATGTAAAGGCATGGAAATAGTGGAGGCAGGCGTTTAAAGGACAACCAAAGGTCCTGTTTATGTCAAGCGCCTTTTAAAACATTTATTCAGGACATTTATTAAGGAATATCAATCCTAATAGGGCTAAAGTCTGACTGTTAAATTATTCCTAAATTTGTTGCCTATTGATAAAACTAGTATTTTTGTGGATGTTCAATCCACACTCATTGATTTGTGTTTGTGAACATTTTGTGTGTGTGATTCACTAAATAAAATGATTTAACATTTTAATAGTGTGCCTCTCTCACACCCTTTCATGGCCTTTGATGCAGTCTATCCTTAGTAGAGGATTTTTGGGAGATTTGTACCTACCTGTTTACTGGCACGTTGCCGTTTGGTGTGGCCCAGCCCAATGAATTTGCTGGCTTTCAGTCTTTTTCTTGTCTTTTTTCTTTTTTTTTTATTGTATGTTGATTTATTATTATTATTATTATTGATTTATATAGCGCCGCATCTACAATTACATAGTCATACATACATATAGGGTTAATACATGTTATACAAAGTCATACTTATTACATACCAAAGTAATACATAATATAAGTAAACAGAGGTGGAGTTTCTTACGCAATACCGTAATACAATAGGAGTGAGGACCCTGCCCAAAGACTTCGACTAAGGATATGGGGTGAGACATAAGGTTGCGGATCGGTAGGCTGTAATGATTGGCAGTAGAGCTGAAAGGCGGGTTTGTATCATATTGGGTAGTAAGGGAGAGTGTTTAGGCCAGGTTATATGGTGCCTAAAGAGCTGGGTTTAAAGGTACATTTGAAGGTTGTTAATGATGGGTGAGTGACCGACAACAGAGGAAGGAGTTTCCAGAGCAGAGGGGCAGCACGGGCAAGATCCTGAATGACGGCGCATAGGAATAGGTGACAAGGGTGCATGAGAGGAGGGTATCGTTTATGGACAGAATTGCACAGGGACGTTATCGCTGGATCAGTCTGAGATATATGGAGGGCTGTGTTGGATAGTGCTTTATAGGATAAGGTAAGTAGTTTAAATTGGATCCTTTGCATGATGGGCAACCAGTGGAGGGACTGACAGAGAGGAGAGCAATTAGAGAAGCGAGAAAGAGATGAATGAGCTGGGCAGCAGAGTGAGGATGGATTGAAGGCTGTGCCAACGGTTGTTTGGTAAACCACACAGGAGTGTGTTGCAGTAGTCAAGCCAGGATATGACTAGGGCATGGACTAGGATTTTTGTAGCTCTCCTTCGAGAGGAAGGGTCGAATGTGGGAGATGTTTTTGAGTTGGAGCCGCCATAGTCTTGGCAAGCGAATTGGACATGAGGTTTGAAGGAAAGATCTGAATCTAGCGTTTTCCAGGCGCGGACATAAGGAGATGGGGATATGGGTTGGTTTGTTAATATTAATAGTAAGGCTAGGGAGGAGAACAGATTGTGAGGGTGGGAAAAGGAACAAGTTCATCTTGTCCATGTTTAGTTTGAGGAACGGGAGACATGAAGCAGAGATGGCACTAAGGCAGTCGGACCTGGGATGTCGCGTAGGGAGATCCGGGGCAGAGATGTAAATTTGGTATCGTCCACATACAGGTGATACTGGAACCCAAATGAACTAATGATGGGTCCAAGGCCATAGGTGTAAGAGGAGAAAAGAAGAGAGACCGAGTACCGAGTCTTGCGGGACCCACCCACAGGAGGACAGGCGAGGATGAGCTAATTCCAGAGTGGAAAACCCAAAGGTCCTACCAGAGAGATAGGAGGATAGCCAAGAAAGTGCAGTTTCTGGATTCCTAAGGAGGGTGTTAGAAGGAGGAAGATAGAGGGGGATGAACAGTATCAAAAGCAGAGGACAGATCAAGAAGATGAGCAAAGAGTAGTGCCTTTAGATTTAGCACTAAGTAATCACTGGTTAACTTTAGTGAGGCGTTTCCGGGGAGTGGTTCAGGGCGAAGCCTGACTGGAGATGGTCAAAGAAAGAGTTAGCGACAGGTGAATAACCAGGTCGCATAGAACATGTCTTTCCAGTAGTTTGGAAGCAAAAGGGAGAAGGGAGACAGGCCGTAAGCTGGAGAGAGAGACGGGTCAAGGGAGTTTTTTTTTTTATAAAGTTCCAATAGGCGCGTTTGCATCAATAACATTTTTTGGTCAAACCAACCAATCCCACGACCAAAGCAAATCGTTTGTCAATCACTTTTCATACATGTGGCTGGTAATCGGCAAATCCTAGCTTGTGTTTACTTTTAGGACAGCAAGCCACATAAATTAGAGCCTTTTATTCTAGATGAGATAAAACTTTATACAGAATAAGGAGCTGCTTGTGTTGCTTGTGTTGTGTTGCTGCTTTTGTTTATGCCGTCCAGGGCAATGTACCAAGAGCCCGCTATTAATTGGTCAGAACCCTTTCTAATCCAACATACAAATGCAATGGGACTTTTGTTACATTGCAATTGCCTGAATTAGACTGTGTGATCACACCTAACAACCTGGATGGAAGGACATACTTAATAAAGCAAATCTAATTAATTATAGTAATTCTCGAAAACATCCCACCCAAGAACAATCATGTTAAGATACCACACTAGCAAACAGCATGTATTTTATATGTTACCCCCTGTGAGGCTGGATATGGTAACTGGTCAGTGCCACCATAGAGCCCTGGGAATATTTCACACAGCCTTGTGGGTGGGTGTAAAGCTGGGTACACACCACCCAATATTTTCTGTGTATTGGTCGATTGTGCAAAAATATTGGAAACTACCGTGAATGGTTACGGCGAACTGTCGGGCGCGGCTTCTTTGCCGCAACCAACAGTCCTTCTTCAATGGGCACCAGTCACAAGTGTTGACGGTCAGTTGGGTTAAAGGATCATAACATGTGTACCAGCCTAAGAAATAACCTCCATCCGAAAAGCACTCTCCTAAAGACGTTCGAGTAAGAATGAGATCAAACATGTGTTTATGGTTCATGACCAGCTTTGGCTTTTTATGTTTGCAATGTGCTGCTCTTCAATCCGATCCCCACCCAAGTATTGCATTTTAATACAATCCCCATTACCTCAGTATCACTGAACATTAAATGTTGTGGTTTTGAAATGATGGACATTTTGGGGTCTGTTTAGATACGCCCTTTGGGTTTTCCATTTATTTTTATTCATTGTTTTCCTGCTGCTAGTTTTAATGCAGTTGATAGAATACACAGTGTTTGATTGATTGGTTAGTAGAAGGTGAAGGCCATCACGCCATATGCATTCCCTATTATATTGATCCGAACTCCAGCATATTAACTAGTTGTGCCCTTGGGTGATATAAATATTTCCTCTATTATTCATCCTGAGAGATATATAAAATACATATATTGTATGCTGTGTCCATCTATCTATATACAGATATATTAATCTAATCCTAAATAGCCTTGGTAACAAAAACATCATTGACCCCGAAAGTACATATTAAAATGTATACTGGAATTTCAAATTCCTTGAGAAGGATCCTGGGAGGGGCCCAGAACATGGATTTAAACAAGCTTTGATTTCCCAGTTGAAATAACCCACTGGTCAATCAATACAGCCATTCAACATAACCAACTCCACTGCTGTCCCAGAGGAAGATGAAAAAGACCCTACTTGTCAATGCTACATCATGAGGGCAACAGAATGAGGAATTTTAGTCTTAGAACACATGTCTTTTCATGGCGTTCCCCTATATATAATATGTACCTGCATACTGAATAAAAATCTCTATGGATTGCTAAAATTATTTTCATTTTCTGATATTAAATGGATTATCTAATGTGATATGATTATTCAATATGAGATTTTCTAATATGGATGTATCTAATATTACATGGTTTATCTCATTTAATATGAATGGGATTTATATTCTATATGAATTTAATATTAATTTGGATATCTATATCATCTGGTTATATAATATATGTATATCTAATGTGATATAGATTACCTATATGTGGATTTTTGAATATGGATTATCTAATTGTGGATTTATTAATATTTGGGATTATCTAAATTTATGGATTATCTTATTTATATTTATCTATTAAATTATATTTATATCTAATATATGGATTATCTAAAATTATCAGGGAGATTCAATAAAAGTTCTCATTGTTTAAAATGGTTCTAATTTGCCCAACCATCAGATGTTAGCTTTCAAATGTTAAATAAGATCTGATTGGTTGGGACAAAATTAGCACCATTTTAAACGATAAGACTTTTTGAATACCCTGTATATTTTCTATCTTAATTTAATATGGATTATCAGATAAAATATGGATTGTGCATATATGGATTATCCATTAATATGTGTAGTTTCTAATATAGATTATCTAATATTTTTAATTATCTGATATGAATTATGTGAATATGGATTATCTAATATTATATGGAAATCTAATATAATATGTATGTATGTAGAATTAGTATGTATAATGTTACAGTAGTCAAGATGAGATACTAAGGCACTGGATGAGCATTTAGTAGTGGAGGGGAGGATAAAAGGGCGATCTTGGCAATATTGAGAAGGAGAAAACGACACGTCACATGACATGACATTGTTATGTGACGATGGAAGGAAAGAGAGGAGTAAGTTACCCAAGGCAGTGTGCAATCAACTCGGTTAATGGCCATATTGTCAATGAAGATGGAGAAGGGTGGACTAGGGGCATATTTCTAAAGCCGCGGTAATCGCTTTTTTGCGATACCGCAGGTTAGTTAAGTTACGATTGCGGTCGTAAATGTACGATCGCGATCGTAAATTTACGACTGAAACATTCGTTAATTAGCAAACGTTCGATTGTAGAAACCGTGTGTAGTAAACTACCGCAATGGTATTCTATGGGGATCGTAAATCTATGATTTCGTTATCGTAGATTACGATCGTATCATAAATTTACGACATTAAACCAATCGTTAATCTCTGATCGGTTTAACAATCGTAAATTACGATAACGATCTTTAAGCCCGCGTATGCTAAAAATTTGGGATTGAACTTCAGGGGCTAGCGCGGGTGGACAAGTAAATTGGGTATCATCAGCATATAAGTGATACTTAAAGTCAAGAACTGATTATTTCTCCCAGAGAGATAGTGTGAAGGGAGAACAGCAAAGGTCCTAAATGGAGGTTTGACACTCGCATGTTTAAAGGCAGAAGGAAAAATCCCAGAGGTCAGGGAGAAATGAAAAATGTGAGCAAAGCAGGGGAAAGTTTTTAGCACAGTGCGTAAGAAGGAGGCAATGGGAACAAGGGTAACACTTATAAGCACGAGGACAATAGGAGGTCGAAGACTTCAGATATGGATTATCTAATATAATCAGGGAGAATAACTTCTTATTGTTAAAAATGGGTGCTAATTTTGCCCCAACCATCAATATTAGCTCCATTTCAAAGATAACACTGATTGGCTAGGCGAAATTAGCACCATAAGAACTTTTATAGAATCTCCGTAGTGTATCATCAATGTAACATGGATTAGCAACTGTAATAAGGAATATCAAATGTAATATAAATTATCTAAATATAAGTATTAACTACATACATTACATACAGGGTAATAATATTATTCAAAGTCATCCAATTACTACATAGGTATACATAATTTACGTACCAGAATTTGCGTTATTTACAGCAATACCTTGATATAATAGGAAAGGGGGTGGACACAGGGTGACAGGAATCGGTTAGGCTGTAAATATATTGCAGTGGAGTGTGAGTTGTTTAGGATCAGTTTTGGTCAGTGAGAGGGATAATATCTAGGCCAGGTCATTTTCTTGCTGAAGAGGTGGGTTTTAATGTAATATGGATTATCTAATTATTGGCTTATCAATGTAATGTAATTTCCTTAGAATGGAATAGAACTCTACATTTGAAATCTAGCTACCTACAACACATTATTAAAGGAAAGTTCACTGCAAGAGTGAACTCTTCCTTTAATGCATTGATTAAAGACTAGGAGGATAAGGAGCAATGCCTTACCTTGCGTTCTTCAATCAATGCATGTGGAGCCGGAACGATAGAACAAACTTTCCTTTGCAGCAGCACTGAAATTCCCAGGAAGTGTCTGGGACCTGGCTGTGTGCTCCCGTGATCGCGCCACCATTGACTGATATTTAGATGATTGCCGTCCATGAGCAGGATTTTCACCCTGCCTTCATGGACTAGCAGCCCTGGTGTTAGTCTAATGTTTTACTTGTGATATCTTCCTAAGTATTGTTACAGCTGTTGCCACAAGTTTTTACACTCATAGTTAAATGAGGGGCTGATGCAATAATACTGGTAATGTGCAGCATTCAAGTCAGATATTATCCAAGAGCAGTAACCCAAAAAAAGCTAACATCTGATTGGTTCCTGCAGGTTTAATAACACAGAAAAAACATTGTGGACCTCTTATTCTGTTTCAGTCTGCTTTTACAATAATTTCACTGTCAGTGAGTAAAATGGACCCAAACCCGGTTTCAAGGCAGATTTCAATTCACGAATTTTTCAGATTTTCCTACACCCCCAATTAATACGTTTTTTGATCATTATCAATGTTTAAGAATTTTCTAATTTAAAAAACCCAAATTTTTTCTAATTTCTAGAAATTTTGATTCACAATTCAACAGTTTCCTAATTTCTAAAAAATCAGAAAATACTACACACACATGCCAAAACAAGTTTCTGGGTGGTATTTTATTAAAGATTTTGGGCATTGATACGTGTGTTTCCCCAACCATTACCCAAGTCCCTAAAGCCATTTACAGTAAGTTAACCATTGGTATTGTAACCTTGATTTTATGCAGAACTTTGAGATTTTTAACTCCCTAGACTTTAATGGGTCCGCTTGTGGATTTTTAAATTTTTCAAAATCCACGGATATGCAGGGCGGAACATATTTCAGTTGTCGTATCTCTATCAGTGAGCAGCACTTAGGGCATATTTATAGGTTCGTTAACTTTTCGCGGCCGTTTTCTCGCGGACATTAACGCATAAAAAATCGCGTTTAACGCGATTTATAAAGTCCGAAACGGACGCGAAAAGTTAACGAAGCGTTAACCCTTCGCGGCGATACTTACCTGTTACTGCGCTTCTATTATAAGCGGCAGGTACTGGTTTCACTCGGCTGTATCGGCTGTTTTTACTTCGCCACCTTGAAGGTGGCGAAGTCAGCCATACTAGCCTCCCGCGCGGGATGGGCAGGCAACCCGCGGCGGGTGGTCCCCCCGCCCCGGGAGACAACGCCCCCCCTGCCACACAACCCCCGCGCGACCCACCCGCCGCCGCTTCCAGCACCCCTCCCACCCGTTCCCCGCTCGCAGCAATCATCTCGGAACGGGAGACTAGGAGGGGCTGCCGGGAAGGGGCCGCAGCAGGTGGTCGCGTACCAACCCGCCGCGCACCCCCTCCCCGGCAACCCCTCCAGCCCCCCGCCCCGGCCGCTCCCGGGAGGGAGGAGGGGAGCCGCTGGGAGGGTGGGAGGCTCCCTCCAGCGGGGCCCTGAGAAGGGCCTTTTGGGGGCTTAGGGGGTCCCCAGCTCGAACCAGGGCCCCCCCTCCCCGGCCCTTGTAAGGGCCTTTTGCGCACTTACAAGTGCCCTTGCGGCTCTGACAAGAGCCTTTTGGTGCTTAAGGGGCGGGGGCTTGAGGGGTTGCCGGGGAGGGGGTAGCCGGTGGGTGGTCGCGACCACCTGCTGCGCCCCTTCCCGCAGCCCCTCCTAGCCTCCCGTTCCGAGATTGCCGCGAGCAGGGACGGGTTGGGAGGGCTGCTGGGAAGCGGCGGCGAGTGGTCGCCGCCGCGGGGGTGTGGTGGGCAGGGTTGGCGTATGCCCCGCCCCCTTAGGAGAGGCTTCGGGAAGGGTTTTTAAGTCCGCGAAGGGGCTTAAAATTACCGCACACATCGCGGCCGCGATACATAGCGCTGAATGAACGCTCGCCGTTTAATATACGTCGATAGCGCTATTTTCCGCCCGCGATGTGCGGCGTAATTTTTGCGCATTTTCGTTCGGTGCTTTATAATATGCCCCTTAGTCATTACTCTTGAGTTCCCGCGCATTTGGATGTATGTATAGAGCTGTAGGATGCCATCTAAGATTATATGAGAACAAATACCTTTTTTTATATGTGTAGTTTCTTCTTGGCAATACATGTGCTGCTGGTAATAAACTCTAAAAATAAACGTAGGAAATTATTATTCCAATTTGGAGATAGATACCACGTAAACAGTGCAACCTATTCAAAGTTTATAAGTGCAAATGTTATCACCCTGATATTTAGAAAATCTAACTTTGTACATCCATTATACATTAAATTCACAGTGGCCAATTTAATACACACATAATAGAATCCAGTGCCACCATTAAGTTTCAACTTGTCTTACACCCTAGCTGCCCTTTGGCTCAATATAAAAACATCAAGGGTTAAACTGCTGCTGTGCCCCTCTTTGTGTTGATTTAAAAGCATCTAAACAATGAGGGTTTTATCCCCTTCTCTCTTTCTGTATGTAGCTTTCCTGGGTCTCAGAATGCAACAAATTTTCAGTTATAGATTTCGCTGTCGATCCACACATTCTACAAGCAGTGGAAAACCATACAAACTACTGACATCTAGTGGGCAATTCAAATTATTCTGTTAACACAATCCAAAAGAAAATACCTTATTTTTTATGTACAAACAAAATAATGGTACAGTGATAGTTTCCAGTAATGGGAAATAAAAAAAAAACCTCCCAGTCGCACTAACATCTTTTAGTAAGAATGGCCTCTTTAAAATATTTGATATCTCATACTTTTCCTATGGAATTCATTACTGTATGCCTGCTATGCTTCTGGATCCTCATGGAAACTGAACAATTTTAGAAACCTGTACTGCAGCCTGGTACTGAGCCTGGGCATGCTCAGAAGAGGCAGATAGGGATTAACATTCATACATTGGCTGTGATGGTCAACTGTCAAATCCTACTATGACAGTTTACTAACTGGAGAACAGAAGCAGAAACGGGAAACAGGAAATAGTGCAGGATTTCAGGTTAGAGCTTATAATATTTCTGGATTTCCAATACCGTTTAGTGTTTGGGTGGTGTATTTACCTGTATATAAGTTTTCATTTTGGGGGGGCTTGACTTGTCCTTTAATATCGCATTTTTGTGAACATTTAGTACTAATGTTGGCGTTAAACTCATGCTTGTGAGTAAATCCTTTTCGGGATTTGCTCACAATCTAAACGTGTCTGAAAAAGTGCATATCTTTTCTATACAGTCACTTTACTGCGAGGGACAATCTATAATTTTATTCTAATCCATTTATTCTAGTACTGGAAACTAAACAGGGAACAGTATGTCTCCGCTCTGAAATGCTTCAAATTAAACCGTGCTAGATGTTCAAGGCAGATAATGGGCCCTAATATAGTCTAATTGCAAACTTAATGAAAATGATCTGAGTGTAACTGTTATAATAGACCTGTAACCTACTCAATCACCAGTTTAAATGCAACACCATATCATATAGAAAAGGGCTTGGATTTAAATGATTTGATCTTTTACTTTTAAATGAAATAGGCAACTAAATAGAAAAAAAATAGAACTAGCATTATCTGTTGTATTCAATTGATCAACTGGACTTGAAATGTAGTTTCTTGAGACGTTTCGCTAGTCATCCGACTGGCTTTCTCAATTCAGAATGACTTGACAAGAATCTGTGGCAATTATGTACCTGGAAAATCCCAATTACCATCACAGCCAGGTGTTAAGGGTGTGATTAGTAGTGGCAAGAGTGTTTATAGGAACGCCCAGAGTAAGGTGTTTAAAACTCTGGCGTTCCTATAACACCTCTTAGCCACTCTCCAATCACACCCTTAACACCTGCTGTGATATCTAATTGGGATTTTCCAGGTACATAATTGCACAGATTTCTTGTACAAGTCATTCTGAATGAGAAAGCCAGTCGATGACTAGCGAAACGTCTTCAAGAACTACATTTCAAGGTCCAGTGGATCTAATTGAATCACAACAGATATACCATGACCTGGATGAATGAGAACCTTCACAAGCATAGAACTAGCATTATTTTTACAATAATGGAAATGTGTGCAGTCTGTGTACATGTATTGGGGCTTGTTCAATCACTCTACATTAACCAGTCAGATTTAGCTTCTTACTGGTCTATTGCAGTTGACAACTTCTTATTGGTTTCTGCAGATAAATAGCACTGGCAACTTTCTTAGTCGCACTCATTTAAAATTCCATAATAGAGAAGGAAAGTTGAGGTCGCTCTCCAAAAATCAATATACTTTTTAGTGACCAACATTAAAAAACACAACGTTTCGGGGGGTAAGGTTCCCCCTTCCTCAGGTGACACCTCAGGGACCCCTACCCCTGAAACGTTGTGTGTTTTTGATGTTGGTCACTTGATTGATTTGGAGAGCGACCCTCAACTTTTCTTCTCTACATTGGACTATTATCCATGAGGTTGGACATTAGAAGATAAGCAGACCCACAGGTATGGATAAAAAGAGTGCATTTGGGCCCTGTTTTGGGGAAACAGGACATGTTGCAGGATTTCAGGTTATGACTTATATATTTCACATTTCAAACTATTCCGTTTAGGGTTTTGGGGGGATTTAACCTGTATGTAAGTTTTCATTTTAGGGCTGGACTTCGCCCTTTAAAGTAATGCTAAATGGGTCTTGTGCTTGCACTTGCAGCCCTCAATAAATGCTGAACGTGTATTTGGGGATTGTTTTCAGAGCTAAGCTACAATTTTTCTTGTCTCACTTGCTTAACGACTGCATTTGCTTGTGAAAATGGGGCCACATGGCATAGTCTTTAAATAACCTCTGTGTCAACCAATCATATCTTAGGTTTTTATACTGGGTTCCGCAGTTAGATAAAATCTGATTGGTTGCTGACAGATTAATAGCACTTCTGGCGTCTTCATTTTTTGGAATAGAACAGTATAATGTAGAAAAATGTGCTGGAAGGGTATTGGCAGACAACATTCCCGTATATACTTGAGTATAACCGAGGGTTTTTTAGGTTTTAAAAATAACCTAAAAACCTTACCTCGGCTTTACTCAGTCAAGGTCTTCCTTACCCCGCGATCGATGTTGCTGAGGCTTACAATCCGGCTGCCGCACCTCTGTAAGTCCTGTGAGTTTACCGGCTGACGTCCGTACTCGGCGCCGGGCAGTGAGAGGCGCCGAGTAGTGATGTCAGCCGGCAATCCACAGGACTACAGAGCGTGCGGCAGCCGGATTTGGAGCCTCAGCAACATGGAGCCTCAGCAACATTCTGGTAATTCTGGGAGGATCTCCAGGGAGGGAGGGAGGGAGGGGGCTCTACACTGCAGTTGCATTCCCATACAGTTGTTTGGAACTACAACTCCCAGCCAATAAAAGCACATGCTTGGAGTTGTGTTCCAAAACATCTGTATGGAATTATGCTGTCTAGTGAAAGGCAACTAAAGCATCAAAATAATATTGAAGGCAGTAAGTGGTCAGATCAATCAGTGGTCAGATATCAGAAGGAAGTAGTGGTCAGATTTCTATATCTACCCTCGGCTATATTCGAGTCAATCAATTTAATCCTGATTTTTCATGTAAAACAGTGGACCTCGGCTTTACTCGGGTCGGCTTATACCGAGTATATACTTAATACTAACACAAAAGTTGGCACCCAGACTTCTAATTGGATGAGACTGCGTAGAGCGGCAATGAATGCAAAAATGCAACTGTTATGTAATCCAGTTTATAAAGAAACCAGACATATTTTTACATTTAACCCAACCCATTACCAGTAAGTTACAGGCGAATATATATATTGGTATATATGGTATTGGGGATACATACATTGGTATATAGGGTATTGGGGGATACATACATTGGTATATAGGGTATTGGGGGATATATATATATATATATATATATATATATATATTGGTAAATAGGGTATTGGGGGATACATATATTTTGGTATATAGGGTATTGGGGGATACATATATTGGTATATAGGGTATTGGGGATACATATATTGGTATATAGGGTATTGGGGGATACATATATTGGTATATAGGGTATTGGGGATACATATATTGGTATAGGGTATTGGGGATACATATATTTAAAATACTGCCGTTATTAAGAACAGTGATCTGGAAAGAAAAATGTATGCAGGTCCTGGTTCCCTTAAACTCCTCATAGATCACAATAGGGTGCAGAGAGGCTGTAATTCTCACTTGTCTAGAGATGTTTTGACAAGAAACTTTGATAGATCACTTGATATATCTCCATTATAACAATGTAAAAAAAACCTTTGGGAGCTCAGGTTTTATTCTCTTGTTTTCCTGATTTATTGACCCTTGTATAAAGTTAGCTAAGGTATTAACTTTGTTCTGTATACTTTTTATGGATTCACTAGCAACTGTGCCCCTTGGTGCTCAGTGAGATTTATTTGCATGCATGCTTGGCTATGTGTGGATACAGCGAATGTAATATAGTAATGGAAGTTGAATCAAGGCAAATGTCTATCTAGTCCAACTTTTATACTCATTAACCTTACCTAACACTGTAAAGAAACCTTTCCTAACCTGAAGATGAAACTTCTTCTCTTCCAACCTTAAAAGATGTCCACGTGTCCTCTGATATGACTGATTAATAAACAATGCACCAGAGAGTTTATTGTATCGCCCAGTAATATATTTATATAAAGTGATCATATCTCAGCACAATCACCGCTTCTCCAATGTAAATCAGACAAACGCGAATCTGAAAAGATAAGAAAGTGGTCTAGATAAAACTGGACTAAGCTCTTTTAACATGCGGATATTTATTTCACCTGGTACTGGGGATTTACAGGCAAAGATAGCGGTGGAGATTGGGAAATCTACACTGAAGGTATACTTGAGAACTCACCCTGGTTTCGATAATTTATCATTCCTGACCAATTTTTATCATAATTGGTTGATTTGTAATGTTCCTGCATATAAATAATGATCAAATGTGCATCTTATTATAGACAAACAGGTAGATGTAATAAAAGTTCTTATCAATAAAAATGGTGCTAATTTTGCCCCAACCAATCAGATGTTAGCTTTCAAATGTTAAATAACATCTGATTGGTTGGGGCAAAATTAGCACCATTTTTAACCATAAGAACTTGTATTACATCTCACTGTCAGTGATTTATCAGGGGAAGTTTATCTTTTTTTTAAATATAATCCATGATTGAAAGTTGAGTCTAAGACTTTATCTATTTTTATAGCATTTGTGTAATGAATCACAGCTGCTTTTTAAAAACATTTAAAGGGTCACTATACTCACTCAAACAACTTTACATTTTCTGAGACTACAATTTGAAAGTAAATTTGAAGTAAAATGATCGTATTCACATATTTATCTGTACTTGCTTTGTCATTAAATTATTAATGTTTAGTGAGTGCTCCTTATTGCCCCCACCCTCCCTTACTCACTGCCTTCTCGTAGTGTCTGCGACACTAAGTTCTACACAGCCTCAAAATGGACACTGCTCTGCTTACACATCTCCTCCTCCTTCTTTCTTTTCTCTGCCGATTCTCCTAATTGTTGCAGAAAACATGCTGGCAGCCAGCCAAACATCCTAGTAAGAAGTCAGGGATAGGGCACATATTATAATTTCTGCTTCTGAAGTGACAGGTCTTTCTATGTAAATGCTGTGATTTCAAATTATGATTTCTCAGAATCTACAAAATCAGAAAAGGTTTTGAAGTAGTGGGATCTTGCTGTACCTTAAGGTATAGTTTTTGAAAATTCTATTTTTTTTTAGGGTATAGATACCCTTTAATTCAAATGATTCAAAAATTCCCAGACTTTCTCTAAGGGAAATTGCTACTGGATGTAAAATGCATCGCAAGTGCTGAAAGATCTTTCATTTACTCCTCTACAAGCCAGGAACAGATTGCAGATAGGCCTTAGGTTTTATCTTTGTACATATGTTGCAGTGCAATCTCATAGGAAAAGAAGGATTTGATATATCTCATAAACTCGAGTGTTGGAGGTTGAGTTTTCATTCTCTTGCTGAATCGTTGACACTAATGCAGAGGGAGCTACCAGTTCCAAATTAATGGTCCGCATCAGAAGAATTTTAAACATTCCAAATCCCAACTGTTCTATAAAGATTACATTACACATACATGCGCCACATTCATTTCAACAATGGGAGTTAATTGAATCTGTTGTAAAGGCTTATAGTTTAATTCATATGGCTAATGGGATGAGCTACCTTTTGTCAGAGTGCCTATTATTGCCTATTACCAATGCTATGACCTACTGTAGTCTCTTTAAGTGACTTTGGGTTTAAAGGCATCTCCGGCCTCATTATAAAAAGTTAGATTCATGTGCAGCACATGGATTTTTTGGTTGATTGTCTGGTCCTGCAGTGCTGTCTTTGTATTAGAATTTGTTTTGCTCATTTTTTAAAGGGTCACTATACTCACTCAAACAACTTTACATTATCTGAAACTACAATTTGAAAGAAGTAAAATGGTGAAAGTCACATTTATCTGTGCTTGTTTTGTCATTAAATTATTAATGTTTAGTGAGAGCTCCTAATTGCCTCACCCTCCCTTACTCACTGCCTCCTTGTGGTGTCTGCGACACTTATAAGTTCTGCACAGCCTCACCATGGACACTACTCTGCTTACACATTTCTCCCTTCTTTCTTTTCTCTGCTGACTCTCTTAATTGTTGCAGAAAGTGCGATGCCAGGCAGCCAAGTGACAGGTCTTTCCCTGTAAATGCTGTGATTTCAAATAATGATTTCTAATAGCTGTAGAAATAATCTACAGCTCAGATTTAAAATCCAAAAAACATTTTTGAAGTAGTGGCCTTTTGCTGTATCTAAAGGTCTAAAGATTTTTGAGAATTTGATTTTTTAGAGTATAAATGACCTTTAAATCTTTTTTTTTTTTGCCAACTTTTAATAGTGCTCAAAAGTACCAGTCGGTGTTAAGAAGCAGTACTGAGAAAATGAACCTCTTTTTTGCCATATTTACTGTTAGTCGCCTTGTCCCTTGGGGTGAGAGACATAACTATCATGGGAGCATCCCCCATGACTGCAGCCCCCCACAGACTTTTGTAGCAGGGAGGGGCCCCATTATAGTTTTTAAAGGGGCCCTTTGATTTCTAGTAATGCCACTGCTTGAGGTATTGCAAACAATAAAAATATCTTATTTGTAACAAGTTGTATTGTAAACATTCATTTTCAGGATCTGGCTACATATATCCATATCAATACAAAATTAAAAAAAAGCTTTATAATTTAAGAGAAGCCACCACCATTTTGTCTGGAAGTTCAAATGTTTGAAGGACAAGACTCCCTTAACTGAGTCTTAGCACATATTTTAGGTGGTTGGCTTATTTACTTTCCACACACGTAAGGCTTTGTATTTGCCTGTTAAACCTCATCTAACATTTATTTAACCATGTCCCCATTTTCATCCATTCGTTGAGAAAATATATCATGTTCTGATCCTACACTGATGCATAATTTAACGTCATCTGGAAACAGAAAGTTTGGCCAAGTTAACACCATAGTACTGAACTCGTTGCAAAACGCAATGTCTCAGCCAATCACAGGAGCCGCTGCCGGTCCGGACCCTTCTACTTGCGCCCATGTCATGTTCAGTCCAATCCTAGTTAGTAAGCTTTTCCATTCTCAGTTTTATTAGCCCCTCCCAGAATCTAAGACACAGCTAAAGTGGGGGAGCAGTTGCAGTAGAGATGATCTGTCTCAAAACAGTGAGCAGTGAGCCAGTGGTGTAGCTACAGACTTATGGGCCCTGATTTGGGCATGGGCCCCCCAACACCGCCGCAAACACAAATCGGCCCCGCAAACCAAATAATAATTTCCGTAAAAAACATCCAAATTCATCCATTAACATTTTATTTAAAGGCACTCGTTTTAAAACAGACAAACATACTTTATCCACCCACCTAGTAAAACTATTCAATCAGATTCCAACAGTATTTCTAAACTTAGATCCTCAAACCTTCTAAAATAACTAACCAACTGACGCTAGTAAAATGCTTGGCACATAGAGAGTGGTAAAATACTTTCAGGGTTATTCAATAAAAGTTCTTATCGTTTAAAATGGTGCTAATTTTGCCCCGACCAATCAGATGTTGGGTTTCAAATGTTATATAAGATCTGATTGGTTGGGGCATTGTTAGTACCATTCTAAACGATAAGAGCTTTTATTGAATCTCCCTATTTGTATATAACCGCTGGTAAAATAGTTGGCACAAAGACTGGTTAAATGCTTGGCATGCAGACACTGATAAACTGGTTGGGAAACTGGCAGTGCACACAGCCAGACACTGGTTAAATGCTTGGCACACAGACAATGGTAAAAATGCTTTGTACACAGACCACTGGTAAAACAGTTGGCACACAGACTGGTAGTTTTGGAACCTTAGCACAAACTGGGACCCCCTTCTTGGCCACGGGCCCTGGTGTGGTCGCATCCCCTGCACCCCTGGTAGCTACGCCCCAGCAGTGTGCTACAGCCAATAGCGTTCACCCTGGTATTTTGTGTTATAATGAAAGGGCACTGTCTTGCTATGGGAAAGTTAGCAACACTGAAAGCTTTTATTACTACTTGAATTAAATGATTTGCTTTCAGCTGTAGGGGTATTGAGGTGTGTGCGTGTGTAAGAGGGGGAATTTGGAATCAATTTCTTTAGGAGCACAAAGAGAGCACAAAGCACAGAGAAAAGTTTGTTCTCTCAGCAGAATCATAACGCTGAATCAGTCATGCAGTGACAGAGGAGAAAGCTTTGCATCCACAAAAAGTATATACGTTCTACACATTCTGTTCCACTGAAAATATAAAGCTTCTTAATGTTCTTAATGTATATTTTGCATATGCATTGGTGGCTCACCTGTCTAAACGTTTTAGAATTACACAGTCCACCAGGTCATGGGTTCAAATCTAATTGTACCAATTTCTATATGGTAGCCCTATTTGGATAGTGGTATAAAGCTTTTGTTTTAACAACACAAAGTACATGATGTTGCAGGTTCAACTCACCAGACTTACGTTTACTTTTTACTAAGATGTTAATTTACTGTTTCTTACATCAATGCTGTGTCAGGGAGAGAGGATCTCTGGGCTGTTATTTGATTGGCTGTCAGATTCTAGGAAGCAAGGCTGCGGCATCCTTGTTTTGATCTGTTGAGAACTACAGAGCATGTGAAGTGTACTGCGTACAATTTACACAGGTGTCACCCAGCTAAGGTGGATTATGGGAGCTGACTCCTATATCCCACAGGTTAATTTCATAAATCACGCAGCAGCATTATCGAATGGAGAGGTGAGAAACAGCATGTATGCATTGTCTAGAGACTTTAGTTCCCTTTTAATGTTGTAAAAACCTCAATTGTATGCACTTTACAGTGTATACTTTAATCAAATTTTATTATAATTAATTTAACAATAAGATACACAACATTGACAGCACTGACATGTTTACCATAATATAAATGTAAATTTACAAGTAAAATACTTCCAGTACAAAAATTATAGTGTACACCTTTGGCTCTCTGTAGTCACACTAACATGCCCTAGCTCACTCTTCGAGAAGCCACACTCTAACATTTCAATATGCACATTCCTTTTTCGTCACATCAGATTGCTTTGCAAACCCAAGTTGAAGGTAATCCCATCACTTATAACATTACCATCTCTTTATGTGAATTATAACTGCAATGATATTTTAATCTGCTGTCAGGTTACTTCTTAAAATTTCAGGTCTGTGTGGGTTAAGAGATTATTTTTCACAAATTAATATACCAATGTAGTGATTTTTCCAAGTGAGCTAATTTGTATGCAAGAAAAATGACATCCAATGAAACAAAATACGCTTAATGCAGTAAAAAAAGAAATAAAAAAGGAACAGGGACTTCTGGGTAATTTCCCTCTTTCCATGGTAGCCCTTTAGGACAAGATATTTTAGTTGGCTTTGCTCGTATTTCACCTGAAATGGAACCATCTGGAATAATGTCATTTGATTTTAATTAAAACATTAATTGGTTACTTGACTATTAGCTGCGGGCCTTTTCTTATCCATACTTGAGTTAGACCCTATTTAAAGGGTAACTACAACCTAGAGGCATCTTGTATTGGATTGGCTACTAGTGTATTAATCTGATTGTGCCATTTATTTATACCGTAAGGCAACTTATCTCAAAGGCAGACAAGTCTTACTTTAATGAGTGTGTCTGGTATGCTTCATTTTATTATTATTTGATAGTGTTTGGCCATGCGTGCAACATTAACACTTTGGGAAGGCATTCTGTGCAGTTTATTTTCCCCGGTGTAACACAGGGATAGGCAATATCTGAACATTAAAAATAGAATGTAGCTCAATGAAACACAGAAAGATCAATACAGAGGGGAGGAGACTAGTGTCAGACTGGGATGTTGGGGCCCACCAGGAACTATAAGGGCCCCACCAAGAAGCATTTAGAGGTGCACTTAAAGGGCATGTCCACCCCATTTTTGCCCATTAGTAGCTATCCTGCCCCCAGCCCCAACCGCCATAAAAGATTTAGATTTTACTGGAACTCCCCCGATCTTTACTTACCTCACCTCTTTCCCACGGCTTACTGTACAGGCCCTCTGCTTGCATGAAACAGCAAACAGGGCAAGACTGGCAGCCGCGTCCCTGATTGGCTGAGAGGCAGACAATCATGGACGCAGCTGCCGGCTGCTGCGAACGCCGGGGGAGAGAGGTAAGGTAAGTAAAGTTGGGGCTGTTTGAGGCTCAAGCAGGAGAGTGCACGGAACTCACTGGCATTACCATTTGAGGCTCAAGCAGGAGAGTGCACGGAACTCACAGGCATTACCATTTGAGGCTCAAGCAGGAGAGTGCACGGAACTCACAGGCATTACTGTGGTGAGGTCAAGCAGGAGAGTGCACGGAACTCACAGGCATTACTGTTTGAGGCTCAAGCAGGAGAGTGCACGGAACTCACAGGCATTACTGTTTGAGGCTCAAGCAGGAGAGTGCACGGAACTCACAGGCATTACTGTTTGAGGCTTATGCAGGAGAAAGCAGAGGAAATCTCAGAGGGGTGGAGCTTAACATTCAGCAAACCAGTAACAAGATGTCTGCAACTTCCAAGGCACAAAGCTAGGCTCTAGAGGGACATAGGTAAAAAAAAATATGGTAACAGTATTTTTAAAGCTGCAGCTTCCAAATGAACATAACTTGATTTTACAGTGCACTTATCCTTTAAAATGTTTGGCCCGAATTTGGGTTTGTGTTCGGGTCCATCACTATCTGGAGGAGACTAAACTTCTAATCTAAATCCTTCTTCCTTCCTAATCTGTAACCTTGCTGATGACCTAAATTGCTAAATCCTCACCCCTGGGGGTACATCGGGTATGACAAATACATTCTTTCCAGCTGCCCTTGCCACTCGGTTCCCCTCTGTTCCAGGTCCTGCTGAATGTGACAGCCAGTGGTAGGACATGTTCTACAATGAATCTGCAAGAAGTGCGTCCAGTGGTGCTCATTTAAAGAATCTGCATTGCATGGAAAAGGCAAGGGCACCAAGAAGGTACCCAACCTAGCAGTTAGTCCCTTACTATGGGGAACTAAAGGTAAGTATGATAAACTAACACAAATATACTGGTCCATGCATGTGTTCACATCACCCTCTTTGTTTAGCTCTCATTGTGTTTATGGTTATTTGGGTTGGGAAAATAAGTTCTACCCTTTAACCTATCATTTAGTTCATGTGACCCACACAGGAGGCAGTATCATATAACTGGTATAAGTTCAGAGGAAGGGCAAGTAATGAAGTGAGGGATACGGCCTTGTACTTTCCAATATACAGAAACACATTAGTGCTATCACTTATGGTATAAAACAGAGACGTGTTTCTGATTACTGATGATATGAAGATTCGCTACAGGGTTTTAAACTCCAGGAGTGAAAGTTAAATTTCTAATGAAAATTGAATGAATAGACAAGAGTATTAAATCTTAAATGTAACGTATCAAAGTGCAAGATACTGCCTACAGGGCACAGAATATCAAATGAAGATGTAAGAATGAATGATAATGTAGTACCATTGGCAGAGGGGGTAAAAAGCCCAAGAGTCATCATTTCCGATTAGGTGAAAATAAATAAAACAGGGAATTTCAAGTTGTGTGGAGGCTTCCATTGGGGAAAGGAAAGGGTAATTTCTGGCTCTTTGTAGGTCACTGGAGAGACCTCAACTGAATTGTTGTGTTGGATAAAATGTAGAACATACGGCAGTAGTTAGTGTCTGTACAACGGATGTTCTAACATATGATGTCTAATGTAAAGGCATGGAAATTAGTGGAGGCAGGCGTTTAAAGGACAACCAAAGTCCTGTTTTATGTCAAGCCCTTTTAAACAGTTTATTCAGGACATTTATTAAGGAATATCAATCCTAATAGGGCTAAAGTCTGACTGTTAAATTATTCCTAAAATTTGGTTGCCTATTGATAAAACTGCAGTATTTATTGTGGATGTTCAATCACACACTCATTGAATTTGTTGTTTGTGAACTATTTGTGTGTGTGATTCACTAAATAAAATGTATTTAACATTTTAGTAGTGTGCCTCTCTCACCCTTTCATGGCCTTTGATGCAGTCTAGTCCTTAGGTAGAGGATTTTGGGAGATTTGTACCTACCTGTTTACTGGCACGTTGCCGTTTGGTGTGCCCAGCCCAATGGAATTTGCTGGCTTTCAGTCTTTTTCTTGTCTTTTTCTTTTTTTTTCTTGTATGTTGATTATTATTATTATTATTATTGATTTATATAGCGCCAGCATCTACAATTACATAGTCATACATTACATATAGGGTAATACATGTTATACAAAGTCATACTTATTACATACACAGGTAATACATAATATAAGTAAACAGAGTGTGGAGTTTCTTACAGCAATACCGTAATACAATAGGAGAGAGGACCCTGCCCAAAGAGCTTACAGACTAGAGGATATGGGGTGAGACATAAGGTTGCGGGAATCGGTAGGCTGTAAATTGATTGGCAGTAGAGCTTGAAAGGCGGGTTGGATCATATTGGGTAGTAAGGGAGTAGTGTTTAGGCCAGGTTATATGGTGCCTAAAGAGCTGGGTTTAAAGGTTACATTTGAAGGTGTTAAGGGATGGTGAGTGACAGACAGACAGAGGAAGGGAGTTCCAGAGCAGAGGGGCAGCACGGGCAAGATCCTGAATGCGGGCATAGGAAGAGGTGACAAGGGTGCATGAGAGGAGGGTATCGTTTATGGAGCAGAAGTTGCACCAGGGACGGTATCGCTGGATCAGGTCTGAGATATATGGAGGGGCTGTGTTGGATAGTGCTTTATAGGATAAGGTAAGTAGTTTAAATTGGATCCTTTGCATGATGGGCAACCAGTGGAGGGACTGACAGAGAGGAGAGGCATTAGAGAAGCGAGAAGAGAAATGAATGAGCTGGGCAGCAGAGTTGAGGATGGATTGAAGCGGTGCCAGACGGTTGTTTGGTAAACCACACAGGAGTGTGTTGCAGTAGTCAAGCCAGGATATGACTAGGGCATGGACTAGGATTTTTGTAGCTTCCTTCGAGAGGAAGGGTCGAATGTGGGAGATGTTTTTGAGTTGGAGCCGACAGGATTCGTTGGCAAGCGAATTGACATGAGGTTTGAAGGAAAGATCTGAATCTAGCGTTATTCCCAGGCAGCGGACATAAGGAGATGGGGATATGGGTGTGTTGTTAATATTAATAGTAAGGCTAGGGAGGAGAACAGATTGTGAGGGTGGGAAAAGGACAAGTTCAGTCTTGTCCATGTTTAGTTTGAGGAAGCGGGAGGACATGAAGGCAGAGATGGCACTAAGGCAGTCGGGGACCTGGGATGTCGGCGTAGGGAGATCCGGGGCAGAGATGTAAATTTGGGTATCGTCCACATACAGGTGATACTGGAACCCAAATGAACTAATGAGTGGTCCAAGGCCATAGGTGTAGATGGAGAAAAGAAGAGGACCGAGTACCGAGTCTTGCGGGACCCCCACAGGGAGGAGGCGAGGAGTGGAGCTAATTCCAGAGTGGAAAACACTAAAGGTCCTACCAGAGAGATAGGAGGATAGCCAAGAAAGTGCAGTTTCCTGGATTCCTAAGGAGGGTAGTAGAAGGAGGGAAGTAGAGGGGGATGAACAGTATCAAAAGCAGAGGACAGATCAAGAAGAATGAGCAAAGAGTAGTGACCTTTAGATTTAGCACTAAGTAGATCACTGGTTACTTTAGTGAGGGCAGTTTCCGGGGAGTGGTTAGGGCGAAAGCCTGACTGGAGATGGTCAAAGAAAGAGTTAGCAGACAGGTGATTAACCAGGTCAGCATAGACATGTCTTTCCAGTAGTTTGGAAGCAAAAGGGAGAAGGGAGACAGGCCGGAAGCTGGAGAGAGCAGACGGGTCAAGGGAGTTTTTTTTTTATAAAGTTCCAATAGGCTGGCGTTTGCATCCAATAACATTTTTTGGTCAAACCAACCAATCCCACGACCAAAGCAAATCGTTTGTCAATCACTTTTCATACATGTGGCTGGTAATCGGCAAATCCTAGCTTGTGTTTAGCTTTAGACAGCAAAGCCACATAAATTAGAGCCTTTTATTTCTAGATGAGATAAAACTTTATAACAGAATAATGGAGCTGCTTGTGTTGCTTGTGTTGTGTTGCTGCTTGTTGTTTATGCCGTCCAGGGCAATGTACCAAGAGCCGCTATTAATTGGTCAGAACCCTTTCTAATCCAACATACAAATGCAAATGGGACTTTTGTTACATTGCAATTGCCTGAATTAGACTGTGTGATCACACCTACAACCTGGATGGAAGGACATACTTAATAAAGCAAATCATTAATTAATTATAGTAATTATCTGAAAACATCCACCCCAAGAACAATCATGTTAAAGATACCACACTAGCAAACAGCATGTATTTATATGTTACCCCCTGTGAGGCTGGATATGGTAACTGTCAGTGCCACCATAGAGCCCTGGAAATATTCAAACAGCCTTGTGTGGGTGTAAAGCTGGGTACACACCACCCAATATTTCTGTGTATTGGTCGATTGGGCTAAAATATTGGAAACTACCGTGAATGGTTACGGCGAACTGTCGGGCGCGGCTTCTTTGCCGCAACCAACAGTCCTTCTTCAATGGGCGACCAGTCACAAGTGTTGAGCGGTCAGTTGGGTTAAAGGATCATAACATGTGTACCCAGCCTAAGAGAAATAACCTCCATCCGAAAAGCACTCTCCTAAAGACGTTCGATAGAATTGAAGATCAAACATGTGTTTATGGTTCATGACCAGCTTTGGTCTTTTATGTTTGCAATGTGCTGCTCTTCAATCCGATCCCCACCCAGTATTGCATTTTAATACAATCCCCAGTACTCAGTACTCACTGAACATTAAATGTTGTGGTTTTGAAAATGATGGACATTTTGGGGTCTTGTTAGATACGCCCCTTTGGTGGTTTTCCATTTATTTTTATTCATTGTTTTCCTGCTGCTATGTTTAATGCAGTTGATAGAATACACAGTGTTTGATTGATTGGTTAAAGTAGAATGTGAAGGCCATCACGCCATATGCATTCCCTATTTATATTGATCCGAACTCCAGCATATTAACTAGTTGTGCCCTTGGGGTGATATAAATATTTCCTCTATTATTTCATCCTGAGAGATATATAAAATACATATATTGTATGTCTGTGTCCATCTATCTATATACAGATATATTTATCTTAATCCTAAATAGCCTTGGTAACGAAAAACATATCAGTGACCCGAAAAGTACATATTAAAATGTATACTGGACATTTTCAAATTCCTTGAGAAGGATCCTGGGAGGGGCCCAGTAACATGGATTTAACAAGCTATTGATTTCCCTAGTTGAAATAACCCACTTTGTCAATCAAATACAGCCATTCAACATAACAAACTCACATTGCTGTCCCAGAGGAAGATGAAAAAGACCCTACTTGTCAATGCTACATCATGAGGGCAACAGAATGAAGGAATTTGTTAGTCTTAGAACACATGTCTTTTCATGGCTTTCCCCTATATATATATGTACCTGCATACATGAATAAAAATCTCATATGGATTGTCTAAAATTATTTTCATTTTCTGATATTATATGGATTATCTAATGTGATATAGATTATCTAATATGAGGATTTTCTAATATGGATTATCTAATATTACATGGATTATCTCATTTAATATGAATGGAGAATTTAATATTAATATGAATTTAATATTATTTGGATATCTAATATCATATGGATTATATAATATATGTATATCTAATGTGATATAGATTATCTAATATGTGGATTTTGTAATATGGATTATCTAATATGTGGATTATTTAATATTTGGATTATCTAAAATTATATGGATTATCTAATATTTAGATTATCTAAAATTATATTTATTATCTAATATATGGATTATCTAAAATTATCAGGGAGATTCAATAAAAGTTCTCATTGTTTAAAATGGTTCTAATTTTGCCCCAACCAATCAGATGTTAGCTTTCAAATGTTAAATAAGATCTGATTGGTTGGGACAAAATTAGCACCATTTTAAACGATAAGAACTTTTATTGAATAACCCTGTATATTTCTTATCTAATTTTATATGGATTATCAGATAAAATATGGATTGTGCAATATATGGATTATCCATTAATATGTGTATTTTCTAATATAGATTATCTAATATTATATGAATTATCTGATATGAATTATGTGATATGGATTATCTAATATTATATGGAAATCTAATATAATATGTATGTATGTAGAATTAGTATTAGTATAATGTTACAGTAGTCAAGATGGGAGATACTAAGGGCATGGATGAGCATTTTAGTAGTGGAGTGAGAGATAAAAGGGCGATCTTGGCAATATTGAGAAGGAGAAAACGACACGTCACATGACATGACATTGTTAATGTGACGATGGAAGGAAAGAGAGGAGTAAAAGATTACTCCAAGGCAGTGTGCAAATTCAACTCGGTTAATGGCCATATTGTCAATAGAGATGGAGAAGGGTGGACTAGGGGCCATATTTCTAAAGCCGCGGTATCGCTTTTTTGCGATACCGCAGGTTAGTTAAGTTACGATTGCGGTCGTAAATGTACGATCGCGATCGTAAATTTACGACTGAACATTCGTTAATTAGCAAACGTTCGATTGTAGAATACCGTGTGGTAGTAAACTACCGCAATGGTATTCTATGGGGATCGTAAATCTATGATTTCGTTATCGTAGATTTACGATCGTATCATAAATTTACGATCATTAAACCAATCGTTAATCTCTGATCGGTTTAACAATCGTAAATTTACGATAACGATCTTTAAAGCCGCGGTATCGCTAAAAATTTGGGATTGAACTTCAGGGGCTAGCGCGGGGTGGACAAGTAAATTGGGTATCATCAGCATATAAGTGATACTTAAAGTCGAAAGAACTGATTATTTCTCCCAGAGAGATAGTGTAGAGGGAGAACAGCAAAGGTCCTAAAATGGAGGTTTGACACTCGCATGTTTAAAGGCAGAAGGAAAAATCCCAGAGGTCAGGGAGAAATGAAAAATGTGAGCAAGAGCAGGGGAAAAGTTTTTAGCACAGTGAGTAAGAAGGAGGGCATGGGAACAAGGGTACACATTATAAGCACGAGGACAATAGGAGGTCGAAGACTTCAGATATGGATTATCTAATATAATCAGGGAGAATAAAACTTCTTATTGTTAAAAATGGTGCTAATTTTGCCCCAACCAATCAGATATTAGCTTCCATTTCAAAGATAACATCTGATTGGCTAGGGCGAAATTAGCACCATAAGAACTTTTATAGAATCTCCCTGTATATGTATCATCTAATGTAACATGGATTAGCAACTGTAATAAGGAATATCAAATGTAATATAAATTATCTAAAATAATAAGTATTAACTACATACATTACATACAGGGTAATAAATATTATTCAAAGTCATCCATATTACATACATAGGTAATACATAATTTACGTACACAGAATGGTGCGTTATTTACAGCAATACCTTGATATAATAGGAAAGGGGGTGAGACACAGGGTGACAGGAATCGGTAGGCTGTAAATATATTGGCAGTGGAGTGTGAGGTGGTTAGGATCAGGTTTGGTCAGTGAGAGGGATAATATCTAGGCCAGGTCATATTCTTGCCTGAAGAGGTGGGTTTTAATGTAATATGGATTATCTAATATTATATGGGCTATCTAATGTAATGTAATTTCCTAATGAGATGGAATTAGAACTCTACATTTGAAATCTTAGCTACCTACAATACACATTATTTAAAGGAATAGTTCACTGCAAGAGTGAACTCTTCCTTTAATGCATTGATTGAAGACTAGGAGGATAAGGAGCAATGCCTTACCTTGCGTTCTTCAATCAATGCATGTGGAGCCAGGAACGAAGATAGAACAAACTTTCCTTTTGCAGCAGCACTGAAATTCCCAGGAAGTGTCTGGGACCTGGCTGTGTGCTCCCGTGATCGGCGCCACCATTGACTGATATTATAGATGATTGCCGTGCCATGAGCAGGATTTTCACCCTGCTTCATGGACTAGGCACCTGTGTTGTCTAATGTTTTACTTGTGATATCTTCCTAAGATATTGTTACAGCTGTTGCCACAAGTTTTTAACACATCATAGTTAAATGAGGGGCTGATGCAATAATACTGGTAATGTGCAGCATTCAATCAGATATTATCCAAGAGCAGTAACCCAGAAAAAAGCTAACATCTGATTGGTTCCTGCAGGTTAATAACACAGAAAAAAATTTGGACCTCTTATTCTGTATTCAGTCTGCTTTTACAATATTTCACTGTCAGTGAGTAAAAATGGACCCAAACCCGGTTTCAAGGCAGATTTCACGAATTTTTCAGATTTTTCCTAACCAATTATACGTTTTTGATCATTATCAATGTTTAAGAATTTTCTATTTAAAAACCCAAATTTTTCTAAATTTCTAGAAATTTTGAATTCACAATTCAACAGTTTCCTAATTTCTAAAAATATCGAAAATACTACACAAATGCCAAAACAAGTTTTCTGGGTGTATTTTATTAAAGTTTTGGGCATTGATACGTGTTTCCCAGACCATTACCCAAGTCCCTAAGCCATTTACAGTAAGTTACCATTGGTAATTGTACCTTGATTTAGGCAGAACTTTGAGATTTTTTAACTCCCATAGACTTTAATGGGTCCGCTTGTGGATTTTTAAATTTTTTCAAAAATCCACGGATATGCAGGCGGAACATATTTCAGTTTGTCTATCTCTATCAGTGAGCACACACTTAGGGGCATATTATAAAGGTTCGTTAACTTTTCGCGGCCGTTTTCGCGGACATTAACGCATAAAATCGCGTTTAACGCGATTATAAAAGTCCGAAAACGGACGCGAAAAGTTAACGAAGCGTTAACCCTTCGCGGCGATACTTACCTGTTACTGCCGCTTCTATTTAAAAGCGGCGGTACTGGTTTCACTCGGCTAGTATCGGCTGTTTTACTTCGCCACCTTGAAGGTGGCGAAGTCAGCCAATACTAGCCTCCCCGGCGGGGATGGGCAGGCAACCCCGGCGGGTGGTCGCACCCGCCCCGGGAGACACGCCCACCCTGCCCACACACCCCCGGGCGGCGACCACCGCCGCCGCTTCCCAGCAGCCCCTCCCAACCCGTTCCCCGCTCGCAGCAATCTCGGAACGGGAGACTAGGAGGGGCTGCCGGGAAGGGCCGCAGCAGTGGTCGCGACCACCCCCGCCACCACCCCCTCCCCGGCAACCCCTCCAAGCCCCCCGCCCCGGCCGCTCACTGGGAGGGGTGGAGGCTCCCTCCAGCGGGGCCCTGAGAAGGGCCTTTTGGGGCTTAGGGGGTCCCGCAGCTCGAACCAGGGCCCCCCCTCCCCGGCCCTTGTAAGGGCCTTTGCGGCACTTACAAGTGCCCTTGCGGCTCTGACAAGAGCCTTTTGGTGCTTAAGGGGCGGGGGGCTTGGAGGGGTTGCCGGGGAGGGGGTACGCGGTGGGTGGTCGCGACCACCTGCTGCGGCCCCTTCCCGGCAGCCCCTCCTCAAAATTATGATTTCTCAGAATCTACAAAATACAGAAAAGGTTTTGAAGTAGTGGGATCTTGCTGTACCTTAAGGTATAGTTTTTTGAAAATTCTATTTTTTTAGGGTATAGATACCCTTTAATTCAAATGATTCAAAAATTCCCAGACTTTCTCTAAGGGAAATTGCTACTGGATGTAAAATGCATCGCAAGTGCTGAAAGATCTTTCATTTCTCTCTACAAGCCAGGAACAGATTGCAGATAGGCCTTAGGTTTTATCTTTGTACATATGTTGCAGTGCAATCTCATAGGAAAAGAAGGATTTGATATATCTCATAAACTGAGTGTTGGAGGTTGAGTTTTCATTCTCTTGCTGAATCGTTGACACTAATGCAAGGGAGCTACCAGTTCCAAATTAATGGTCCGCATCAGAAGAATTTTAAACATTCCAAATCCAACTGTTCTAAAAGATTACATTACACTACATGCGCCACATTCTTTCAACAATGGGAGTTAATTGAATCTGTTGTAAAGGCTTATAGTTTAATTCATATGGGTAATGGGATGAGCTTACCTTTTGTCAGAGTGCCTATTATTGCCTATTACCAATGCTATGACCTACTGTAGTCTCTTTAAGTGACTTTGGGTTTAAAGGCATCTCCGGCCTCATTATAAAAAGTTAGATTCATGTGCAGCACATGGATTTTTTGGTTGATTGTCTGGTCCTGCAGTGCTGTCTTTGTATTAGAATTTGTTTTGCTCATTTTTTAAAGGGTCACTATACTCACTCAAACAACTTTACATTATCTGAAACTACAATTTGAAAGAAGTAAAATGGTGAAAGTCACATTTATCTGTGCTTGTTTTGTCATTAAATTATTAATGTTTAGTGAGAGCTCCTAATTGCCTCACCCTCCCTTACTCACTGCCTCCTTGTGGTGTCTGCGACACTTATAAGTTCTGAACCGCCTCACCATGGACACTACTCTGCTTACACTTCTCCCTTCTTTCTTTCTCTGCTGACTCTCTTAATTGGTTGCAGAAAGTGCGATGCCAGGCAGCCAAGTGACAGGTCTTTCCCTGTAAATGCTGTGATTTCAAATAATGATTTCTAATAGCTGTAGAAATAATCTACAGCTCAGATTTAAAATCCAAAAAACATTTTGAAGTAGTGGCCTTTTGCTGTATCTAAGGTCTAAAGATTTTTGAGAATTTGATTTTTAGAGTATAAATGACCTTTAAATCTTTTTTTTTTTTGCCAACTTTAATAGTGCTCAAAAGTACCAGTCGGTGTTAAGAAGCAGTACTGAGAAAATGAACCTCTTTTTTGCCATATTTACTGTTAGTCGCCTTGTCCCTTGGGGTGAGAGACATAACTATCATGGGATCCCCCATGACTGCAGCCCCACAGACTTTTGTAGCAGGGAGGGGCCCCATTATAGTTTTTAAAGGGGCCCTTGATTTCTAGTAATGCCACTGCTTGAGGTATTGCAAACAATAAAATATCTTATTTGTAACAAGTTGTATTGTAACATTCATTTTCAGGATCTGGCTACATATATCCATATCAATACAAATTAAAAAAAAGCTTTATAATTTAAGAGAAGCCACCACCATTTTGTCTGGAAGTTCAAATGTTTGAAGGACAAGACTCCCTTAACTGAGTCTTAGCACATATTTTAGGTGGTTGGCTTATTTACTTTCACACACACGTAAGGCTTTGTATTGCCTGTTAAACCTCATCTAACATTTATTTAACCATGTCCCCATTTTCATCCATTCGTTGAGAAAATATATCATGTTCTGATCCTACACTGAGCATAATTTAACGTCATCTGGAAACAGAAAGTTTGGCCCAGTTAACACCATAGTACTGAACTCGTTGCAAAACGCAATGTCTCAGCCAATCACAGGAGCCGCTGCCGGTCCGGACCCTTCTACTTGCGCCCATGCATGTTCAGTCCAATCCTAGTTGTAAGCTTTCCATTCTCAGTTTATTAGCCCCTCCCAGAATCTAAGACACAGCAAGTGGGGGAGCAGTTGCAGTAGAGATGATCTGTCTCAAAACAGTGAGCAGTGAGCCAGTGGTGTAGCTACAGACTTATGGGCCCTGATTTGGGCATGGGCCCCCCAACACCGCCGCAAACACAAATCGGCCCCGCAAACCAAATAATAATTTCCGTAAAAAACATCAAATTCATCCATTAACATTTTATTTAAAGGCACTCGTTTTAAAACAGACAAACATACTTTATCCACCCACCTAGTAAAACTATTCAATCAGATCCAACAGTATTTCTAAACTTAGATCCTCAAACCTTCTAAAATAACTAACCAACTGACGCTAGTAAAATGCTTGGCACATAGAGAGTGGTAAAATACTTTCAGGGTTATTCAATAAAAGTTCTTATCGTTTAAAATGGTGCTAATTTTGCCCCGACCAATCAGATGTTGGGTTTCAAATGTTATATAAGATCTGATTGGTGGGGCATTGTTAGTACCATTCTAAACGATAAGAGCTTTATTGAATCTCCCTATTGATATAACCGCTGGTAAAATAGTTGGACAAAGACTGGTTAAATGCTTGGCATGCAGACACTGATAACGGTTGGGAAACTGGCAGTGCACACAGCCGACACTGGTTAAATGCTTGGCACACAGACAATGGTAAAAATGCTTTGTACACAGACCAGGTAAAACAGTTGGCACACAGACTGGTATTTTTGGAACCTTAGCACAAACTGGGACCCCCTTCTTGGCCACGGGCCCTGGTGTGGTCGCATCCCCTGCACCCCTGGTAGCTACGCCCACAGTGTGCTACAGCCAATAGCGTTCACCCTGGTATTTTGTGTTATAATGAAAGGGCACTGTCTTGCTATGGGAAAGTTAGCAACACTGAAAGCTTTTATTACTACTTGAATTAAATGATTTGCTTTCAGCTGTAGGGGTATTGAGGTGTGTGCGTGTGTAAGAGGGGGAATTTGGAATCAATTTCTTTAGGAGCACAAAGAGAGCACAAAGCACAGAGAAAAGTTTTTCTCTCAGCAGAATCATAACGTGAATCAGTCATGCAGTGACAGAGGAGAAAGCTTTGCATCCACAAAAAGTATATACGTTCTACACATTCTGTTCCACTGAAAATATAAAGCTTCTTAAGTTCTTAATGTATATTTTGCATATGCATTGGTGGCTCACCTGTCTAAACGTTTTAGAATTACACAGTCCACCAGGTCATGGGTTCAAATCTAATTGTACCATTTCTATATGGTAGCCCTATTTGGATAGTGGTATAAAGCTTTTGTTTTAACAACACAAAGTACATGATGTTGCAGGTTCAACTCACCAGACTTACGTTTACTTTTATACAGATGTTAATTTACTGTTTCTTACATCAATGCTGTGTCAGGGAGAGAGGATCTCTGGGCTGTTATTTGATTGGCTGTCAGATTCTAGGAAGCAAGGCTGCGGCATCCTTGTTTTGATCTGTTGAGAACTACAGAGCATGTGAAGTGTACTGCGTACAATTTACAAAGGTGTCACCCAGCTAAGGTGGATATGGGAGCTGACTCCTCTATCCCCAGGTTAATTTCATAAATCACGCAGCAGCATTATCGAATGGAGAGGTGAGAAACAGCATGTATGCATTGTCTAGAGACTTTAGTTCCCTTTTAATGTTGTAAAAACCTCAATTGTATGCACTTTACAGTGTATACTTTAATCAAATTTTATTATAATTAATTTAACAATAAGATACACAACATTGACAGCACTGACATGTTTACCATATATAAATGTAAATTTACAAGTAAAATACTTCCAGTACAAAAATATAGTGTACACCTTTGGCTCTCTGTAGTCACACTAACATGCCCTAGCTCACTCTTCGAGAAGCCACACTCTAACATTTCAATATGCACATTCTTTTTCGTCACATCAGATTGCTTTGCAAACCCAAGTTGAAGGTAATCCCATCACTTATAACATTACCATCTCTTATGTGAATTATAACTGCAATGATATTTTAATCTGCTGTCAGGTTACTTCTTAAAATTTCAGGTCTGTGTGGGTAAGAGATTATTTTTCACAAATTAATATACCAATGTAGTGATTTTTCCAAGTGAGCTAATTTGTATGCAAGAAAAATGACATCCAATGAAACAAATACGCTTAATGCAGTAAAAAAGAAATAAAAAAGGAACAGGGACTTCTGGGTAATTTCCCTCTTTCCATGGTAGCCCTTTAGGACAAGATATTTTAGTTGGCTTTGCTCGTATTTCACCTGAAATGGAACCATCTGGAATAATGTCATTTGATTTTAATTAAAACATTAATTGGTTACTTGACTATTAGCTGCGGGCCTTTTCTTATCCATACTTGAGTTAGACCCTATTTAAAGGGTAACTACAACCTAGAGGCATCTTGTATTGGATTGGCTACTAGTGTATTAATCTGATTGTGCCATTTATTATATACCGTAAGGCAACTTATCTCAAGGCAGACAAGTCTTACTTTAATGAGTGTGTCTGGTATGCTTCATTTTATTATTATTTGATAGTGTTTGCCATGCGTGCAACATTAACACTTGGGAGGCATTCTGTGCAGTTTATTTTCCCCGGTGTAACACAGGGATAGGCAATATCTGAACATTAAAAATAGAATGTAGCTCAATGAACACAGAAAGATCAATACAGAGGGGAGGAGACTAGTGTCAGACTGGGATGTTGGGGCCCACCAGGAACTATAAGGGCCCCACCAAGAAGCATTTAGAGGTGCACTTAAAGGGCATGTCCACCCCATTTTTGCCCATTAGTAGCTATCCTGCCCCCAGCCCCAACCGCCATAAAGATTTAGATTTTACTGGAACTCCCCGATCTTTACTTACCTCACCTCTTTCCCACGGCTTACTGTACAGGCCCTCTGCTTGCATGAAACAGCAAACAGGGCAAGACTGGCAGCGCGTCCCTGATTGGCTGAGAGGCAGACAATCATGGACGCAGCTGCCGGCTGCTGCGAAGCCGGGGGAGAGAGGTAAGGTAAGTAAAGTTGGGGCTGTTTGAGGCTCAAGCAGGAGAGTGCCACGGAACTCACTGGCATTACCATTTGAGGCTCAAGAGGAGAGTGCACGGAACTCACAGGCATTACCATTTGAGGCTCAAGCAGGAGAGTGCACGGAACTCACAGGCATTACTGTTTGAGGCTCAAGCAGGAGAGTGCACGGAACTCACAGGCATTACTGTTTGAGGCTCAAGCAGAGAGTGCACGGAACTCAGGCATTACTGTTTGAGGCTCAAGCAGGAGAGGCACGGAACTCACAGGCATTACTGTTTGAGGCTCAAGCAGGAGAGTGCACGGAACTCACAGGCATTACTGTTTGAGGCTTGAGGAGAAAGCAGAGGAAATCTCAGAGGGGTGGAGCTTAACATTCAGCAAACCAGTAACAAGATGTCTGCAACTTCCAAGGCACAAAGCTAGGCTCTAGAGGGACATAGGTAAAAAAAATATGGTAACAGTATTTTTAAAGCTGCAGCTTCCAATGAACATAACTTGATTTTACAGTGCACTTATCCTTTAAAATGTTTGGCCCGAATTTGGGTTTGTGTTCGGGTCCATCACTATCTGGAGGAGACTAAACTTCTAATCTAAATCCTTCTTCCTTCCTAATCTGTAACCTTGCTGATGACCTAAATTGCTAAATCCTCACCCTGGGGGTACATCGGGTATGACAAATACATTCTTTCCAGCTGCCCTTGCCACTCGGTTCCCCTCTGTTCCAGGTCCTGCTGAATGTGACAGCCAGTGGTAGGACATGTTCTACAATGAATCTGCAAGAAGTGCGTCCAGTGGTGCTCATTTAAAGAATCTGCATTGCATGGAAAGGCAAGGGCACCAGAAGGTACCCAACCTAGCAGTTAGTCCCTTACTATGGGGAACTAAAGGTAAGTTGATAAACTAACACAAATATACTGGTCCATGCATGTGTTCACATCACCCTCTTTGTTTAGCTCTCATTGTGTTTAGGATTTGGGTTGGGAAAATAAGTTCTACCCTTTAACCTATCATTTAGTTCATGTGACCCCACAGGAGGCAGTTCATATAACTGGTATAAGTTCAGAGGAAGGGCAAGTAATGAAGTGAGGGATACGGCCTTGTACTTTCCAATATACAGAAACACATTAGTGCTATCACTTATGGTATAAAACAGAGACGTGTTTCTGATTACTGATGATATGAAGATTCGCTACAGGGTTTTAAACTCCAGGAGTGAAAGTTAAATTTCTAATGAAAATTGAATGAATAGACAAGAGTATTAAATCTTAAATGTAACGTATCAAAGTGCAAGATACTGCCTACAGGCACAGAATATCAAATGAAGATGTAAGAATGAATGATAATGAGTACCATTGGCAGAGGGGGTAAAAGCCCAAGAGTCATCATTTCCGATTAGGTGAAAATAAATAAAACAGGGAATTTCAAGTTGGTGGAGGCTTCCATTGGGGAAGGAAAGGGTAATTTCTGGCTCTTTGTAGGTCACTGGAGAGACCTCAACTGAATTGTTGTGTTGGATAAAATGTAGAACATACGGCAGTAGTTAGTGTCTGTACAACGGATGTTCTAACATATGATGTCTAATGTAAAGGCATGGAAATTAGTGGAGGCAGGCGTTTAAAGGACAACCAAAGTCCTGTTTTATGTCAAGCCCTTTAAACAGTTTATTCAGGACATTTATTAAGGAATATCAATCCTAATAGGGCTAAAGTCTGACTGTTAAATTATTCCTAAAATTGGTTTGCCTATTGATAAAACTGCAGTATTTATTGTGGATGTTCAATCACACACTCATTGAATTTGTTGTTTGTGAACTATTGTGTGTGTGATTCACTAAAAAAATGTATTTAACATTTTAGTAGTGTGCCTCTCTCACCCTTTCATGGCCTTTGATGCAGTCTAGTCCTTAGGTGAGGATTTTGGGAGATTTGTACCTACCTGTTTACTGGCACGTTGCCGTTTGGTGTGCCCAGCCCAATGGAATTTGCTGGCTTTCAGTCTTTTTCTTGTCTTTTTCTTTTTTTTTCTTGTATGTTGATTATTATTATTTTATTATTGATTTATATAGCGCCAGCATCTACAATTACATAGTCATACATTACATATAGGGTAATACATGTTATACAAAGTCATACTTATTACATACACAGGTAATACATAATATAAGTAAACAGAGTGTGGAGTTTCTTACAGCAATACCGTAATACAATAGGAGAGAGGACCCTGCCCAAAGAGCTTACAGACTAGAGATATGGGGTGAGACATAAGGTTGCGGGAATCGGTAGGCTGTAAATTGATTGGCAGTAGAGCTTGAAAGGCGGGTTGGATCATATTGGGTAGTAAGGGAGTAGGTTTTAGGCCAGGTATATGGTGCCTAAAGAGCTGGGTTTAAAGGTTACATTTGAAGGTGTTAAGGGATGGTGAGTGACAGACAGACAGAGGAAGGGAGTTCCAGAGCAGAGGGGCAGCACGGGCAAGATCCTGAATGCGGGCATAGGAAGAGGTGACAAGGGTGCATGAGAGGAGGGTATCGTTTATGGAGCAGAAGTTGCACCAGGGACGGTATCGCTGGATCAGGTCTGAGATATATGGAGGGGCTGTGTTGGATAGTGCTTTATAGGATAAGGTAAGTAGTTTAAATGGATCCTTTGCATGATGGGCAACCAGTGGAGGGACTGACAGAGAGGAGAGGCATTAGAGAAGCGAGAAGAGAAATGAATGAGCTGGGCAGCAGAGTTGAGGATGGATTGAAGCGGTGCCAGACGGTTGTTTGGTAAACCACACAGGAGTGTGTTGCAGTAGTCAAGCCAGGATATGACTAGGGCATGGACTAGGATTTTTGTAGCTTCCTTCGAGAGGAAGGGTCGAATGTGGGAGATGTTTTTGAGTTGGAGCCGACAGGATTCGTTGGCAAGCGAATTGACATGAGGTTTGAAGGAAAGATCTGAATCTAGCGTTATTCCCAGGCAGCGGACATAAGGAGATGGGGATATGGGTGTGTTGTTAATATTAATAGTAAGGCTAGGGAGGAGAACAGATTGTGAGGGTGGGAAAAGGACAAGTTCGTTCTTGTCCATGTTTAGTTTGAGGAAGCGGGAGGACATGAAGGCAGAGATGGCACTAAGGCAGTCGGGACCTGGGATGTCGGCGTAGGGAGATCCGGGGCAGAGATGTAAATTTGGGTATCGTCACATACAGGTGATACTGGAACCCAAATGAACTAATGAGTGGTCCAAGGCCATAGGTGTAGATGGAGAAAAGAAGAGGACCGAGTACCGAGTCTTGCGGGACCCCCACAGGGAGGAGGCGAGGAGTGGAGCTAATTCCAGAGTGGAAAACACTAAAGGTCCTACCAGAGAGATAGGAGGATAGCCAAGAAAGTGCAGTTTCCTGGATTCCTAAGGAGGGTAGTAGAAGGGGGAAGTAGAGGGGATGAACAGTATCAAAAGCAGAGGACAGATCAAGAAGAATGAGCAAAGAGTAGTGACCTTTAGATTTAGCACTAAGTAGATCACTGGTTACTTTAGTGAGGGCAGTTTCCGGGGAGTGGTTAGGGCGAAAGCCTGACTGGAGTGGTCAAAGAAGAGTTAGCAGACAGGTGATTAACCAGGTCAGCATAGACATGTCTTTCAGTAGTTTGGAAGCAAAAGGGAGAAGGGAGACAGGCCGGAAGCTGGAGAGGCAGACGGGTCAAGGGAGTTTTTTTTTTATAAAGTTCCAAAGGCTGGCGTTTGCATCCAATAACATTTTTTGGTCAAACCAACCAATCCCACGACCAAAGCAAATCGTTTGTCAATCACTTTTCATACATGTGGCTGGTAATCGGCAAATCCTAGCTTGTGTTTAGCTTTAGACAGCAAAGCCACATAAATTAGAGCCTTTTATTTCTAGATGAGATAAAACTTTATAACAGAATAATGGAGCTGCTTGTGTTGCTTGTGTTGTGTTGCTGCTTGTTGTTTATGCCGTCCAGGGCAATGTACCAAGAGCCGCTATTAATTGGTCAGAACCCTTTCTAATCCAACATACAAATGCAATGGGACTTTTGTTACATTGCAATTGCCTGAATTAGACTGTGTGATCACACCTACAACCTGGATGGAAGGACATACTTAATAAAGCAAATCATAATTAATTATAGTAATTATCTGAAAACATCCACCCCAAGAACAATCATGTTAAAGATACCACACTAGCAAACAGCATGTATTATATGTTACCCCCTGTGAGGCTGGATATGGTAACTGTCAGTGCCACCATAGAGCCCTGGAAATATTCAAACAGCCTTGTGTGGGTGTAAAGCTGGGTACACACCACCCAATATTTCTGTGTATTGGTCGATTGGGCTAAAATATTGGAAACTACCGTGAATGGTTACGGCGAACTGTCGGGCGCGGCTTCTTTGCCGCAACCAACAGTCCTTCTTCATGGGCGACCAGTCACAAGTGTTGAGCGGTCAGTTGGGTTAAAGGATCATAACATGTGTACCCAGCCTAAGAGAATAACCTCCATCCGAAAAGCACTCTCCTAAAGACGTTCGATAGAATTGAAGATCAAACATGTGTTTATGGTTCATGACCAGCTTTGGTCTTTTATGTTTGCAATGTGCTGCTCTTCAATCCGATCCCCACCCAGTATTGCATTTTAATACAATCCCCAGTACTCAGTACTCACTGAACATTAAATGTTGTGGTTTTGAAAATGATGGACATTTTGGGGTCTTGTTAGATACGCCCCTTTGGTGGTTTTCCATTTATTTTTATTCATTGTTTTCCTGCTGCTATGTTTAATGCAGTTGATAGAATACACAGTGTTTGATTGATTGGTTAAAGTAGAATGTGAAGGCCATCACGCCATATGCATTCCCTATTTAATTGATCCGAACTCCAGCATATTAACTAGTTGTGCCCTTGGGGTGATATAAATATTTCCTCTATTATTTCATCCTGAGAGATATATAAAATACATATATTGTATGTCTGTGTCCATCTATCTATATACAGATATATTTATCTTAATCCTAAATAGCCTTGGTAACGAAAAACATATCAGTGACCCGAAAAGTACATATTAAAATGTATACTGGACATTTTCAAATTCCTTGAGAAGGATCCTGGAGGGGCCCAGTAACATGGATTTAACAAGCTATTGATTTCCCTAGTTGAAATAACCCACTTTGTCAATCAAATACAGCCATTCACATAACAAACTCCATTGCTGTCCCAGAGGAAGATGAAAAAGACCCTACTTGTCATGCTACATCATGAGGGCAACAGAATGAAGGAATTTGTTAGTCTTAGAACACAATTCTTTTCATGGCTTTCCCCTATATATATATGTACCTGCATACATGAATAAAAATCTCATATGGATTGTCTAAAATTATTTTCATTTTCTGATATTTATGGATTATCTAATGTGATATAGATTATCTAATATGAGGATTTTCTAATATGGATTATCTAATATTACATGGTTATCTCATTTAATATGAATGGAGAATTAATATTAATATGAATTTAATATTATTTGGATATCTATAATCATATGGATTATATAATATATGTATATCTAATGTGATATAGTTATCTAATATGTGGATTTTGTAATATGGATTATCTAATATGTGGATTATTTAATATTTGGATTATCTAAATTATATGGATTATCTAATATTTAGATTATCTAAATTATATTTATTATCTAATATATGGATTATCTAAAATTATCAGGGAGATTCAATAAAAGTTCTCATTGTTTAAAATGGTTCTAATTTTGCCCCAACCATCAGATGTTAGCTTTCAAATGTTAAATAAGATCTGATTGGTTGGGACAAAATTAGCACCATTTTAAACGATAAGAACTTTTATTGAATAACCCTGTATATTTCTTATCTAATTTTATATGGATTATCAGATAAAATATGGATTGTGCAATATATGGATTATCCATTAATATGTGTATTTTTCTAATATAGATTATCTAATATTAATGAATTATCTGATATGAATTATGTGATATGGATTATCTAATATTATATGGAAATCTAATATAATATGTATGTATGTAGAATTAGTATAGTATAATGTTACAGTAGTCAAGATGGGAGATACTAAGGGCATGGATGAGCATTTAGTAGTGGAGTGAGAGATAAAAGGGCGATCTTGGCAATATTGAGAAGGAGAAAACGACACGTCACATGACATGACATTGTTAATGTGACGATGGAAGGAAAGAGAGGAGTAAAAGATTACTCCAAGGCAGTGTGCAAATTCAACTCGGTTAATGGCCATATTGTCATAGAGATGGAGAAGGGTGGACTAGGGCCATATTTCTAAAGCCGCGGTATCGCTTTTTTGCGATACCGCAGGTTAGTTAAGTTACGATTGCGGTCGTAAATGTACGATCGCGATCGTAAATTTACGACTGAACATTCGTTAATTAGCAAACGTTCGATTGTAGAATACCGTGTGGTAGTAAACTACCGCAATGGTATTCTATGGGGATCGTAAATCTATGATTTCGTTATCGTAGATTTACGATCGTATCATAAATTTACGATCATTAAACCAATCGTTAATCTCTGATCGGTTTAACAATCGTAAATTTACGATAACGATCTTTAAAGCCGCGGTATCGCTAAAATTTGGGATTGAACTTCAGGGGCTAGCGCGGGGTGGACAAGTAAATTGGGTATCATCAGCATATAAGTGATACTTAAAGTCGAAAGAACTGATTATTTCTCCCAGAGAGATAGTGTAGAGGGAGAACAGCAAAGGTCCTAAAATGGAGGTTTGACACTCGCATGTTTAAAGGCAGAAGGAAAAATCCCAGAGGTCAGGGAGAAATGAAAAATGTGAGCAAGAGCAGGGGAAAGTTTTTAGCACAGTGAGTAAGAAGGAGGGCATGGGAACAAGGGTACACCATTATAAGCACGAGGACAATAGGAGGTCGAAGACTTCAGATATGGATTATCTAATATAATCAGGGAGAATAAAACTTCTTATTGTTAAAAATGGTGCTAATTTTGCCCCAACCAATCAGATATTAGCTTCCATTTCAAAGATAACATCTGATTGGCTAGGGCGAAATTAGCACCATAGAACTTTTATAGAATCTCCCTGTATATGTATCATCTAATGTAACATGGATTAGCAACTGTAATAAGGAATATCAAATGTATATAAATTATCTAAAATAATAAGTATTAAACATACATTACATACAGGGTTAAATATTATTCAAAGTCATCCATATTACATACATAGGTAATACATAATTTACGTACACAGAATGGTGCGTTATTTACAGCAATACCTGATATAATAGGAAAGGGGTGAGACACAGGGTGACAGGAATCGGTAGGCTGTAAATATATTGGCAGTGGAGTGTGAGGGGTTAGGATCAGGTTTGGTCAGTGAGAGGGATAATATCTAGGCCAGGTCATATTCTTGCCTGAGAGGTGGGTTTTAATGTAATATGGATTATCTAATTTATATGGGCTATCTAATGTAATGTAATTTCCTAATGAATGGAATTAGAACTCTACATTTGAAATCTTAGCTACCTACAATACACATTATTTAAAGGAATAGTTCACTGCAAGAGTGAACTCTTCCTTTAATGCATTGATTGAAGACTAGGAGGATAAGGAGCAATGCCTTACCTTGCGTTCTTCACAATGCATGTGGAGCCAGGAACGAAGATAGAACAAACTTTCCTTTTGCAGCAGCACTGAAATTCCCAGGAAGTGTCTGGGACCTGGCTGTGTGCTCCCGTGATCGGCGCCACCATTGACTGATATTATAGATGATTGCCGTGCCATGAGCAGGATTTCACCCTGCTTCATGGACTAGGCAGCCCTGGTGTTAGTCTAATGTTTTACTTGTGATATCTTCCTAAGATATTGTTACAGCTGTTGCCACAAGTTTTTACACATCATAGTTAAATGAGGGGCTGATGCAATAAATACTGGTAATGTGCAGCATTCAATCAGATATTATCCAAGAGCAGTAACCCAGAAAAAAGCTAACATCTGATTGGTTCCTGCAGGTTAATAACACAGAAAAACATTTGGACCTCTTATTCTGTATTCAGTCTGCTTTTACAATAATTTCACTGTCAGTGAGTAAAATGGACCCAAACCCGGTTTCAAGGCAGATTTCACGAATTTTTCAGATTTTTCCTAACCAATTATACTGTTTTTGATCATTATCAAATGTTTAAGAATTTTCTAATTTAAAAACCCAAATTTTTCTAAATTTCTAGAAATTTTGAATTCACAATTCAACAAGTTTCCTAATTTCTAAAAATATCGAAAATACTACACAAATGCCAAAACAAGTTTCTGGGTGGTATTTTATTAAAGATTTTGGGCATTGATACGTGTTTCCCAGACCATTACCCAAGTCCCTAAGCCATTTACAGTAAGTTACCATTGGTAATTGTACCTTGATTTTAGGCAGAACTTTGAGATTTTTTAACTCCCATAGACTTTAATGGGTCCGCTTGTGGATTTTTAAATTTTTTCAAAAATCCACGGATATGCAGGCGGAACATATTTCAGTTTGTCTATCTCTATCAGTGAGCAGCACTTAGGGGCATATTTATAAAGGTTCGTTAACTTTTCGCGGCCGTTTTCGCGGACATTAACGCATAAAATCGCGTTTAACGCGATATAAAAGTCCGAAAACGGACGCGAAAAGTTAACGAAGCGTTAACCCTTCGCGGCGATACTTACCTGTTACTGCCGCTTCTATTATAAAGCGGCGGTACTGGTTTCACTCGGCTAGTATCGGCTGTTTTACTTCGCCACCTTGAAGGTGGCGAAGTAGTCAGCCAATACTAGCCTCCCGCGGCGGGGATGGGCAGGCAACCGCGGCGGGTGGTCGCACCCGCCCCGGAGAACACGCCCACCCTGCCCACACACCCCGCGGCGGCGACCACCGCCGCCGCTTCCCAGCAGCCCCTCCCAACCCGTTCCCCGCTCGCAGCAACTCGGAACGGGAGACTAGGAGGGGCTGCCGGGAAGGGGCCGCAGCAGTGGTCGCGACCACCCCCGCGCACCCCCTCCCCGGCAACCCCTCCAAGCCCCCCGCCCGGCCGCTCCCGGGAGGGGAAGGGAGGAGCCGCTGGGGGGGTGGAGGCTCCCTCCAGCGGGCCCTGAGAAGGGCCTTTTGGGGCTTAGGGGGTCCCGCAGCTCGAACCAGGGCCCCCCCTCCCCGGCCCTTGTAAGGGCCTTTGCGGCACTTACAAGTGCCCTTGCGGCTCTGACAAGAGCCTTTTGGTGCTTAAGGGGCGGGGGGCTTGGAGGGGTTGCCGGGGAGGGGTACGCGGTGGGTGGTCGCGACCACCTGCTGCGGCCCCTTCCCGGCAGCCCCTCCTAGCCTCCCGTTCCGAGATTGCCGCGAGCAGGGAACGGGTTGGGAGGGGCTGCTGGGAAGCGGCGGCGAGTGGTCGCCGCCGCGGGGGTGTGTGGGCAGGGTTGGCGTATGCCCCGCCCCCTTAGGAGAGGCGTCGGGAAGGGATTTTAAGTCCGCGAAGGGGCTTAAAATTACCGCAGCACATCGCGGCCGCGATACATATCGCGGGAATGACGCTCGCCGTTATAAATACGTCGATAGCGCTATTTTCGCGGCCGCGATGTGCGGCGGTAATTTTTTGCCGCTATTTTCGGTGCTTTATAAATATGCCCCTTAGTCATTACTCTTGAGTTCCGCACGGCATTTGGATGTATGTATAGAGCTGTAGGATGCCATCTAAGATTATATGAGAACCAAATACCTTTTTTATATGTATGTAGTTCATTCTTGGCAATACAGTGATGCTGGGTAATAAACTCTAAGAAATAAACGTGGAAATTATTATTCCAATTTGGAGATAGATACCCAGTAACAGTGCAACCTATGCAAAGTTTATAAGTGCAAATGGTTATCACCCTGTATATTTAGAAAATCTAACTTTGTACATCCATTATACATTAAATTCAACTAGTGGCCAATTTAATACACACATAATAGAATCCTAGTGCACAGCCAATTAAGTTCACATTGCTTACACCCTAGCTGCCCTTTGGCTCAATATAAACATCAAAGGGTTAAACTGCTGCTGTGCCCCTCTTTGTGTTGATTAAAAGCATCTAAACAATGAGAGTTTATTCCCCTTCTCTCTGTCTGTATGTAGCTTTCTGGGGTCTCAGAAATGCAACAAATATTTCAGTTATAGATTTCGCTGTCTGATCCACACATTCTACAAGCAGTGGAAATACCATATCAAATACTGACATCTAGTGGGCAATTCAAATTATTCTGTTAAACACAATCCAAAAGAAAATACCTTAATTTTTTATGTACCAAAAAAATAATGGTACAGTGATAGTTTCCAGTAATGGGAAATAAAAAAAAACCTCCCAGTCGCACTAACATCTTTTAGTAAGAATGGCCTCTTTAAAATATGTTGATATATCATACTTTGTCCTATGAATTCATTACTGTATGCCTGCTATGCTTCTGGATGCCTCATGGAAACTGAACAATTTAGAAACCTGTACTGAGCCTGTACTGAGCCTGGGCATGCTCAGAAGAGGCAGATAGGGGATTAACATTCAGTCATTGGCTGTGATGTCAACTGTCAAATCCATAACTGACAGTTACTAACTGGGAGAACCAGGAAGCAGAAACGGGAAACAGGAAATAGTGCAGGATTTCAGGTTAGACTTATATATTTCTGATTTCCAATACCGTTTAGTGTTTGGGGGGTGATTTACCTGTATATAAGTTTTCATTTTGGGGCTTGACTTGTCCTTTAATATCGCATTTGTGGAACATTTAGTAGCTAATAGTTGGCGTTAAACTCATGCTGTGAGTAAATCCTTTTCGGGATTTGCTCACAATCATAAACGTGTCTGAAAAAAGTGCATATCTTTTCTATACAGTCACTTTACTGCAGAGGGACAATCTATATTTATTCTAATCCATTTATTCTAGATACTGGAGAACTAAACAGGGAACAGTATGTCTCCGCTCTGAAATGCTGCAAATTAACCGTGCTAGATGTTCAAGGCAGATAAATGGGCCCTAATTATAGTCTAATTGCAAAACCTTAATGAAAATGATCTGAGTGTAACTTGTTATAATAGACTCTGTAACCTACTCAATCACCAGTTTAAATGCAACACCATATCATATAGAAAAGGGCTTGGATTTAAATGGATATTGATCTTTTATTCTTTTAAATGAAGATAGGCAACTAAATAGAAAAAAAATAGAACTAGCATTATCTGTTGTATTCAATTAGATCAACTGGACTTGAAATGTAGTTCTTGAAGACGTTTCGCTAGTCATCCGACTGGCTTTCTCAATTCAGAATGACTTGTACAAGAATCTGTGGCAATTATGTACCCTGGAAAATCCCAATTAGCATATCACAGCCAGGTGTTAAGGGTGTGATTGGATAGTGGCTAAGAGGTGTTATAGGAACGCCCAGAGTAAGGTGTTAAACTCTGGGCGTTCCTATAACACCTCTTAGCCACTCTCCAATCACACCCTTAACACCTGGCTGTGATATGCTAATTGGGATTTTCCGGGTACATAATTGCCACAGATTCTTGTACAAGTCATTCTGAATTGAGAAAGCCATCGGATGACTAGCGAAACGTCTTCAAGAACTACATTTCAAGTCCAGTTGATCTAATTGAATACAACAGATATACCATGACCTGGATGAATGAGAACCTTCACAAGCATAGAACTAGCATTATTTTTACAATAATGGAAATGTGTGCAGTCTGTGTACATGTATTGGGGCTTGTTCAATCACTCTACATTAACCAGTCAGATTTTAGCTTCTTACTGGTCTATTGCAGTTAGACAACTTCTTATTGGTTTCTGCAGATAAATAGCACTGGCAAACTTTTCTTAGTCGCCTCATTTAAAATTCCATAATAGAGAAGGAAAGTTGAGGTTCGCTCTCCAAAATCAATACTTTATTAAGTGACCAACATTAAAAAACACAACGTTTCGGGGGGTAAGGTTCCCCCTTCCTCAGGTGACACCCTCAGGGGACACCTTACCCCCTGAAACGTTGTGTTTTTTGATGTTGGTCACTTGATTGATTTTGGAGAGCGACCCTCAACTTTTCTTCTCTATCATTGGACTATTATCCATGGAGGTTGGACATTAGAGAAGTAAGCACCCACAGGTTGGATAAAAAGAGTGCATTTGGGCCCTGTTTTGGGGAAACAGGACATTGTGCAGGATTTCAGGTTAGACTTATATATTTCACATTTCAAACTATTACCGTTTAGGGTTTTGGGGGTGATTTACCTGTATGTAAGTTTTCATTTTAGGGCTGGACTTGCCCTTTAAAGTAATGCTAAATGGGTCTTGTGCTTGCACTTGCAGCCCTCAATAAATGCTGAACGTGTATTTGGGGGATTGTTTCAGAGCTAAGCTACAATTTTTCTTGTCTCACGTGCTTACGACTGCATTTTGCGTGTGAGAAATGGATGGCCACATGGCATAGTCTTTAAATACCTCTGTGTCAACCAATCATATCTTAGGTTTTTACTGGGTTACGCAGTTAGATAAAATCTGATTGGTTGCTACAGATTAATAGCACTTCTGCATCTTCATTTTTTGGAATAAGAACAGTATAATGGAGAAGGAATGTGCTGGAAGGGTATTGGCAGCACATTACCGTATATACTTGAGTATAAGCCGAGGTTTTTAGGTTTTAAAATAAACCTAAAAACCTTACCTCGGCTTATACTCGAGTCAAGGTCTTCCTTACCGCGATCGATGTTGCTGAGGCTCCAAATCCGGCTGCCGCACGCTCTGTAAGTCCTGTGAGTTTACCGGCTGACGTCAGTACTCGGCGCCGGGCAGTGAGAGGCGCCGAGTAGTGATGTCAGCCGGCAATCCACAGGACTTACAGAGCGTGCGGCAGCCGGATTTGGAGCCTCAGCAACATTGGAGCCTCAGCAACATTCTGGTAATTCTGGGAGGAATCTCCAGGGAGGGAGGGAGGGAGGGGGCTCTACACTGCAGTTGCATTCCCATACAGTTGTTTGGAAACTACAACTCCCAGCCAATAAAGCATGCTGGGAGTTGTAGTTTCCAAAACATCTGTATGGGAATTATGCTGTCTAGTTAAAGGGCAACTTAAGCATCAAAATAATATTGAAGGCAGTAGTGGTCAGATCAGATCAGTGGTCAGATAATCAGAAGGAAGTAGTGGTCAGAATTTCTACCCTCGGCTTATATTCGAGTCAATCAATTTATCCTGATTTTTCATGTAAAAACAGGGACCTCGGCTTATACTCGGGTCGGCTTATACTCGAGTATATACGGTAAATACTAACACAAAGATTGGCACCAGACTTCTAATTGGATGGAGACTGCGTAGAGCAGGCAATGAATGCAAAAATGCAACTGTTATGTAATACAGTTTATAAAGGAAACCAGACATATTTTTACATTTAACCCAACCCATTACCAGTAAAGTAAAGGCTGAAAAATATTCTGAAAGGATCTGCTGATATCCTATATACTAAAAGACAGGTGTCGATATGCATGGCCCACGGACGCATTTCCTTGAGCGACGCGTCATCAACTCTCCTCCCACTGTCCGGCACCGTTGGAGAAGCCGAGACGCACGCACGCACTCCACAGTGGAAGGAGGGCTGATGACGTGGCACTCGGGAGACATCACATTGCTGAGGAGGGGGAGAGAAGAGAGAAAGAGAAGGGGGGAGAGAGAGAAGGGGCGAGAAGGGAAGGAGAGAAATAGTTAAGCGGGGGAGAGAGGAAGGGGGTGCAGAAGAGAAGGGGGAGAGAGAAATAGAAGGGGGACGAGGAAGGGGAAGGGGGAAGGGGGCGAAATAGAAGGGGGGAGAAAGAAAGGGAAGGGGAAATAGAAGAGGGGGAGAGAGAGAAGAAGGGGGGAGAAATAGAGGGGGGAGAGAGATGGGGGAGAAAGGGAGGGAGGAGAGGGAGAGGAGAGAGAAGGGCGGAGAGAATGGGAGAGAGAGAAGCGGGGAGAAAGAGAAGGGGAAGGGGGAGAGTAGGGGGGAAGAGAGAGAAGGGGGGAGAAGGAAAGGGAAAGGGGGAAGATATAGAAGGGGGAAGAGAGACGAAGGGGGAAAGGGGGAGAAATAGAAGGGGAGAGAGAGAGAAGGGGAAGGGGGGGAGAAACTAGAGGGGGAGCGAGAAGGAGTGGAGCATAGAGAGAAGGGGGAGAGAGAGAGAAGGGGAGAAAGGGAAGGGGGAGAAATAGAAGGGGGAGAAATAGAAGGGGCGGACAGGAAAGGGAAAGGAGGAAGGGGGAGAAATAGGAAAGGGGAGAAGAGAGAAGGGGGGGGGAGAGAGGAAGGGGGGAAGAAAAGGGAAGGGGGAGAAATAGAAGAGGGGAGAGAGAGGGTGGGGAGAAAGGAAAAGGGGGAGAATAGAAGGGGGTAGAGAGGAAGGGGGGGAGCAAAGGGAGGGAGGAAGAGAGCGAGAGGGGCAGGAGAAAGGGAATGGGGAGAGAGAAGGGGGAGAAAGAGAAGGGAGGGGGAGAGAGTAGGGGGGAAGAGAGAGAAGGGGGGAGGAAAGGGAAGGGAGAGGGAGATATAGAAGGGGGGGGAGAGAGAAGGAAAGGGGGGGGGAGAAAAGAAGAAGGGGAGCGGCGGGAAGGGAGAGGCGGGGAGAAGGAGAGAACTAAGAGGGGGAGGAGAGAGAGAAGGGGGGAGGAGAGAGAAGGAGGGAGAAAGAGAAGGGGGAGAGAGAGAGAGGGAGGAAGGGGAGAAAGGGAAAGTGGGAGGGGGAGAGAAATGGGAAGGGGGAATAAAGAGAAAGGGGAGAAAGAGAAGGGGGAGGAGAGAGGGAGGAGAGAAGGGGGAAGGGGGAGAAAGAGAAATAGAAGGGGGGAGAAAGGGAGGAGGAAGGGGGGAGAATAGAAGGGGGAGATAGAAGGGGGAGAATACGAAGGGGGGGAGAAAGAGAAGGGGGAGAAATAGAAGGGGAAGGGGAGAGAGAATAGAAGGGGGAGGAAAGAAGGAGGAAGGGGGAGAAATCGAAGGGAGGTGGAGAGAGAGGGGGGAGAGAGAGGAGAAGGGGGGAAGAAAGAGAAGGGGAAGAGGGAGAAAGAAATAGAGGAGGGAGAGAGAAAGAGGGGAGAAAGAGAAGTGAGAAGAGAAGGGAGGAGAGAGAGAGGGGAGAGAAATAGAAGGGGGGAGAAGAAGGAGGGGCAGAAAAGAGAAGGGAGAGAAGAGAAATAGAAGAGGGGAGAGAGAAGGGGGGGGAGAAAAGATAAGGGGAAGGGGGAAGAAAAGAAGTGGGGAGAGAGAGAAGAGGAAGGGGGGGAGAAATAGAAGGGGGGAGAGAAAGAAGGTGGGAGAAGGGGGAAGGGGAGAAGAAAGAAAAGACGGGAGGGAGAGGAGGAAGGAGACGGGGGGGTGAGGAATGAGAGAAGCGAGGGAGGAAGGGAGAAGAGGAAGGGGGAGAAGGGGAGAGAGAGGAGAGGAAGTGGGAATTGAGAAGGGAGGGGAGGATAAGGGGAGAAGGGGGAGGGGGGACGAGGGAGAAGGGGAGAGAGAAGGAGGGAGAAAGGGAGAGGGGGAGAAAGAAAGGAAAAGGGAGAAGAGAATAGGGAGGGAGAAGGGGGGGAGAAAGAAGGAAGGGAGGGGAGAAATAGAGGGGGAGAGAAGGAAGGTAGAAGGTGAAGGGGGGGAAGGAGAAGAAGGGGAGAAATAGAAGAGGCGGAGGGGGAAGAGGGAGAAGAGAAGGGGGGGGGTGGAGGGAGAAGGAGAAGGGGGAGAAGGGGGAGAACATGGGAGGGGAGAAGAGAAGGGAGGGAAGAAGGGGAGGGGGAGAGGAAGGGGAGAGATGAAGAGAAATAGAGAAGGGGGGAGGGAGAAATAGAGGGGGAGAGAAAAGGGGAGGGGAGAGAAAGGAGAAGAAGATGAAAGAGGGGGAGAAAGAGAGGGAGAAGAAGGGAGAAAAGAAGGGGGAGGGGGGGGCAGAGGGAGAAGAGGAAGAGAGAGAAGGGAGAAAGGAGAAGGAGAGAAAGAAGGGGAGAGGAGAAGGGAGAGGGAGAAAGGGCGGGGGGAGAGAAGGGAAGAAGGGGAGAAAGAGGAGGAGGAGAGAAGAGGAGAAATAGAAGGGAGAGAAGGGGGGAGAAAGGAAGGAAGGGGAGAAGAAGGGGGGAGAGAAGGGAGAAAGAAGAGAGAGGGGGAGAAGAGGGGGGGAGAAGAGAGGGGAGCAGGGAGGAGAGAAGAGAAGGGGGAGGGAGAAGAGAAAGAAGGGGGGGAGAGAGGTGGGAGAGAATAGAGGGAGGGGGAGAGAAGAGCAGAGGAAATGGGAGGGGGGAGAAGAGAAAGATGAGGGGGGGGGGAGAAGCGGGGGAGAGAGAGAGGGGGGGAAGAAGGGGGAGGGAGAAGGGGGAAAGAAGGTGGGAGAAGGGGAGGAAGGGGGAGAAATAGAAGGGGGGGAGAGAGAGAAGGGAGGGGAGAGAGAGAAGGGGGGGAGAAATAGAAGGGGGGGAGAGAGAAGAGGAAGGGGAGAAATAGAAGGGGGGAGAGATGGGGGAAGAAAGAGAAGGGGAAGGGGGGAAAGAAAGAAAATAGAAGGGGGGAGAGAAAGAGAAGGGGAAGAGGGAGGAATGAAGCGGGGAGAGAGGAAGAGGGGGAGAGAAAGAGAAGGGGGAGAAAGAGAAGGAGGAGAGAGAGAGGGAGATGAGAATAGAAGGGGGGGGAGAGAGAAGGAGGGGAGAAAGAGAAGGGGGAGAGAAGAGGGGAGAAATAGACGAGGGAGAGAAGGGGGGGAGAAAGGATAAGGGGGAAGAGGGGGAGAAATAGAAGTGGGGAGGAGAGAGAAGGGGGAGAAAATAGAAGGGGGGAGAGAAAGAAGGTGGGAGAAGAGAAGGGAAGGGGGAGGAAATAGAAGGGAGGGAGAGAGGGGGGGAGAAGGGAGGAAATAGAGGGGAGAAATAGAAGGGGAGAGAGGAGAAGGGGGGAGAAAATAGAAGGGGGAGAAGAGAAGGAGGAAGGGGAGGAAGAGAATAGAAGGGGGGAGAGTGGGGGAAGAGGAAGAAGAGAAGAGAAGAGGGGGAAGGGGGGAGAAATAGAAGGGGGGAGGAAAGAGGTGGAGAGAAGGGGGAAGGGGGAGAAATAGAAGGGGGGAGAGAAGAAGGTGGGAGAAAGAGAAGGGGGGAAGGGGGGAGAAATAGAGGGAGGGAGAGAGAGAAGGGGGGGAGAAAGAGAAGTGGGAGAAGTAGAAGGGGGAAGAGAAGAGAGGGTGGGGGAGAAGAGAGAAGGGGGAGAAAGAGGGAAGGGGGACATTTTTTTTTTTTTAAAGTATCCGAGGTTTGCTGGTTGCTAAATAAAGCTTCTTAGGGGTCTTACCCAGTAGAGATGGCCGAACTATATAAACTTTGGTTCGTTTTCGAACTTCAGAGGAAGGCTAACCCCCCCCCCACACACACACACACACACACACACCAAATTTATGAAGGGGGAAAAAATTCCTTCCTGACTCCAAGTGGCAATCGGATACCAGTAACTTGCAACATTCCTTGTTTGCAGAAACTCCAGTAACTAGGTTATTATATGGTTATTATATTACTAGGGTATTATAATAACCCAAACATTTGTATAAGCTGCCCCTAGCCAGGATTCGAACCCTGGTCTCCCATGTCAAAGGCAGTGCCTTTAACCAGTACACTATCCAGTACATTCGATAATTATCGAATTTACGATCGAAAGTCCGAGAAATCCGGGTCCAGGCTAGTTTGAGAAGTCCGAGTCCGTTCGAATTCATAAAGTTCGGCTCGAACTAGGGCTCGAGTTCGAGTTCTAGTCGGTCCCTATTACCCAGTGGGTTAATTTGTGTGTCCAGCCTCAATTGTGCCCCAGTTCTATGTCTTGTCAGCGATGATCTGGAAGGGGCAGAGAATCTGAAATTGGAGCAGATATTAGTTTACTAGATATGCTGTATATCATAAACCAATGATATGTATTGTAAATTCATTTTGCAAACTGATTACTGATAGAGATGTACTTTGGGTTCTAATAGAACCCAGTTTCGATTCGAATCCGGCGGTTTCGAAGTCCCGACGAAACTCGAATTTTCCGAGTTTTCGATTTTTATCGTAAATTCGATAATTATCGAAAATCGAAAGTAGATGATTATCGAAATCGAAGTGTAAACAAAGTGTATCGTAAGTGGGGATCAATTTCGGTAACCCTCGATAATTGTACGAATCCAGGTAACCCTCGAAATCGTAAGTCCATCAACCCTCGAAAAGTAGCGATCGATTTCGGTAACCCTCGAATGTTTGTGCCGATTTCGCCAACCCTCGAATGTACAAGCTGATTTCGGTAACCCTCGTATTTGTGATATCGGTAACCCTCGAAAGTAGCGTTCGATTTCGGTAACCCTCGAAAATAGCCCGCGAAAGCTCGAAAACAGCCCGATCGTGAGGAAAGATTTCAAATGAGTTTTACTTATATTTACGGGTTCCCCAGACCATTCCTCAGGTCCCTTTGCTATTAACAGTAACCTGCTATTACTATTTAATCCTTAAAATTGATAGAAACTTTCGAATTTTTTTTCCCCATAGACTTCTATGGGTCCGTTTTCGGATTTTCGAATTTTCCCGAAAATTCGAAAATCCGAAAACGGGATGAAACTCATCAGTTTAGGCCATCTCTGATTACTGATAAAACAAAGTGAAGAGCAATCAATCCATCAGACAAGGATCCGCATTTCGGGCGAAGCTCTGCCCTTAGTCATATGGCCTATGACTAAGGGCAGAGCTTCGCCCAAAACGCATCGGGCGGTTCACCTTGTAAGCCATTACGGGCTTGTGCACCGTGCCTTTGCAATAAATTTAGTTATTTCTTATTACCTATAACATGAGCAAGGAACAGGAAACTCCTCCTTCATCTGCTTTCCAGTTCATTAGCCAGTATTGTCAGCCCTCCAATTCGTTAGCCAGTATTGACAGCCCTTCAAATTGTTAGTCAGTGTAAGCCAGGCCTCCATTTTATTAGCAGTGTTGTTAGCCCTCCAGTTCATTAGCCAGTATAAGTCAGCCCCCCAGTTTATTATTCAGTATTTGCCAGCTCCCCAGTTCATTAGCCGGTGATAGTCAGCCCTCCAGTTCATTAGGAACAAAGAAAACTTTGGGTAAGTATAACTTGACTTAGAAAGTGTGCCCAGTTCCTCACCCAGGTACTTTTAAGGGGGAGGTGGAATAATTTAGGACTATGGTTGTGCTATAACCACATCATACACTTAAAAATGTTGCAGGCAACAATTTAAAATGGGAATAGTGGTCTTAAAAATGGGCGCAACTTAAAGTGTGTGACCTTAGAAAATTGGGAGCGTGGACAAAAATGTTATGATTTACCATTAAAGGGTGCCTTGGTTGTATCTGCCCCTCAGGCCAAAAGATCCCAGTCCTCCCCTGATTGTGTGTAGAAAAGGTTGATGGAGTGAGGGAGTGTGTAGAAAGTGTAGATGGAGTGAGGGAGTGTTCAGTGTGGAATTGAGTGAGGTTGTATTTTTCGACCTACAAGAAATCAGTAATTCTATACTTCCTCCTAAGGTGCCCTATACACTATTTGTCTATATTCACCTAAATGACTAATCTAAGATCTAATCTAAGAACCGCCTAGCTCATTCTTTTATGCATTCAACTCGAGATCACAAAATGAATGGGCCTAAATGGATTATCTTAAAGGGTAACTGTGGTCTCCATAAAAGTGTCCTATTTACCTATTTAAAAGAGTTCTCACATACCTTTCAAACAAGCCAAGAATGATGTCACTAGCTTCTCTAGGTCTTAAATTATAGGCTCAGACAGTCAGGATAAAGCAGGAAGTGTGTGACAGTCACATGATGTGCTGTGTACGATGACAGTTACAGCAGAAGAATACAACTGGCCTATAGCAAGGGGTTCAGAACAATGGCGCTGATGAGGACCACAGTTACCCTTTAAAATAAGAACCATTGTAAAATGCGGTCTTTACAGTGTAATGACCCTGATTGTTATTCATAACAACACAAAGAGAGGGTGGATCAATGGTCCATTTTATTAGATGGAAGTACAAAATCAATTGAAGGTTGAATCAATTCATTTATAAATGAATCACGATGACCCACCTAATCGATATTCAGCAGTAATTTATATATTAATTACAATCAATATAACTGTAATTTATTCATTAATCAGAATTGCAATCCAATGAACTGGACGCTTGGAGGGGGATTATAAATGGAGAACATGATCCTAAAAGAAAATGATCTTCCCTTGGTGATGACTAATAGGCAACAAGGAACAGAGAGTCTAAAACTATAACACCTACCTGCTAGAGACATAACTATAATACCTACCTGCTAAAGACATAACTATAATACCTACCTGCTAGAGACATAACTATAACACCTACCTGCTAGAGACATTACTATTACACCTACCTGCTAGAGACGTAACTATAACACCTACCTGCTAGAGACATTACTATTACACCTACCTGCTAGAGACGTAACTATAACACCTACCTGCTAGAGACATAACTATAACACCTACCTGCTAGAGACGTAACTATAACACCTACCTGCTAGAGACGTAACTATAATACCTACCTGCTAGAGACATAAACTATAACACCTACCTGCTAGAGACGTAACTATAATACCTACCTGCTAGAGACATTACTATAACACCTACCTGCTAGAGACGTAACTATAACACCTACCTGCTAGAGACATAACTATAATACCTACCTGCTAGAGACATTACTATAACACCTACCTGCTAGAGACGTAACTATAACACCTACCTGCTAGAGACATAACTATAATACCTACCTGCTAGAGACATTACTATACTTTTGAACCTCATTTAAGGCACTTCCCATGAGCGATTAGCTCTGAGCGATTTCCTGTTTTAAAGAGATTTTTCTGTTTTTAAGAGAATTGACAGCGTTAAAAAACTAAAGCGTTTATTAACTGTGGTTGCAGCCTAGTAAATGTACTAACCTAACACTATTTATTTCTAGGAGGGTGCCTGTGTAAGTAATTAATCACTAGTGTATTTTTTATTTTTTTTTACTACTTACTGCTTGAATAAGGTGGTAGGAATTGTTTGAGTAAACTCAAAGCACTGGATTACTAAAACAAATACTTGTGTTTAAAAAACACTGTTACCTGTGGAGCGGGGGCTGGTAGGAGACAAAGGAAAGGTTTTTTTTTTTCTCTCTCTCTCTGATTGGATGGGGGTGTAACTAATTGGTTTAAATTGGCTGAGGCCTGTTGGCTCTGGTTGGTTTTGAACCTCATTTAAGGCACTTCCCATGAGCGATTAGCTCTGAGCGATTTCCTGTTTTAAAGAGATTTTTCTGTTTTTAAGAGAATTGACAGCGTTAAAAAACTAAAGCGTTTAAAACAAGAAAGCGTTTAAGAACAACACTATTTCTCCGCTGTGTCTCTGCTGTGTATTGCTGTTTAGTATGGACAGTTTTGTTGGGGCCGCGCAATGTGCATCCTGCCGCATGTATGGGATCTTGGAGCAGCCGCCCCAGGGGACCTATGTATGTGTCAGATGTGAGTGGGTTGCCCATTTGGAATCTGAGGTACAGAGTCTAAGGGGTAAACTTGCAGCATTGCAGGACTTGGCAAACCTGGGGGAAATGCAGGTACTGGCAGGGGCCAGTAAACTGGTGGGTGGAGATGGGGCAGATAAGGTGGAGAAGGAAGACAGATTTGAAAGGGTCACCAGGGGAAGTAGGGGACGGAAGGATAGGGGGGCTTCTTCCCAGCTGGTCGATCCCAACAGATTTGCCATTTTAGGTGAAGATGTGGAGGACGATGGCTCGGAAGCAGCATGTATGGAGCGGGCCTTTCCCTTGAGCACCCAGGGGACGGCCATCTCCAATACAAGGGAGGGAGAACTGGGGGCTAGGAAGGATAGACAGGTGGTAGTGGTAGGGGATTCTATTATTAGAAGGGTAGATAGGGTAATCTGTCGCCAGGACCCTGCATGCCGAACAGTGTGTTGTCTGCCTGGTGCTAGGGTTCGACATGTGGTGGATCGTGTAGACAGATTATTGGGTGGGGCTGGGAGTGACCCGGCGGTCTTGGTTCACATTGGTGCCAATGACAAAGTTAGAGGTGGAGGTGAGGTCCTTAAAAATGATTTCCGAGAATTAGGGGCCAAGTTAAAAGCAAGGACCTCCAGGGTAGTGATTTCAGAAATACTACCGCAGCCACGTGCTACGCTAGGGAGGCAATGGGAGCTCAGGAGTATAAATGCGTGGCTAAGAGAGTGGTGTAAGGAGATGGGGTTTGGGTTTTTAGAGAACTGGGCTGACTTTTCTGTTGGCTACAGGCTCTTTAGTAGTGACGGATTGCACCTCAATGGTGATGGTGCAACTGTTTTGGGGGAGAAGATGGCTAGGGGGTTGGAGGAGATTTTAAACTAGGTATGGGGGGGAGGGAACGTTTAACTACACAGGGGTAGATAGAGAAGTTAGGGATCTGGGGGCTAGTAACACAACGGAGGGAGGAGAAGGAGGAGGGGGGAGCATAGAGGGTAAGGAGGCATGTACGACCATGTATGGAAGTAAATCAATTGATAATCTAAAATGTATGTTTACAAATGCAAGGAGTCTGGCTGGAAAAACCGGCGAACTTGAAATAATAGCGTTAAAGGAAAGGTATGATGTAATTGGTATAGCAGAATCATGGCTTAATGATTCACACGACTGGACAGTAAATATTGAAGGGTACTCCTTATTTAGACATGACCGAGTTAATAAGAAAGGAGGAGGAGTATGTATGTATGTTAAACAGGAATTGAAGCCAAATTTAAAAGATGGAATAGATGGGGGAGCAAACGATGCAGCAGAAACATTATGGGTGGAACTGTGTACAGGAAGCAAGAAGGTAGGTAAATTAATTGTTGGAGTGTGTTATAAGCCGCCAAATGCCGGGGAAGAGGTGGAAATGAATCTCCATATGCAGTTGGCGAAGGCTGCTGGTATGGGGCATGTTCTTGTTATGGGGGATTTTAACTACCCTGAAATAGATTGGAGTAATGGAACTGCCAGCACCTCAAAAGGTATAAAGTTCTTAAATTTCCTATATGAGCATTTTCTTTCACAGATGGTAGAAGTTCCTACTAGAAAGAATGCGTTGTTGGATCTGGTGATATCTAATAACCCAGAGCTCATTTTGGAGATGAAGGTAATGGGAAGCTTAGGGAATAGTGACCATGATATAGTGTCATTTAATATAGGTTGCAGAAAACTAAAGTGCACTGGCTTAACAAAAACTTTTAACTTTAGGAAAGCTAATTTTATGCTTTTAAAGGAATCGCTACTGCTCATAGACTGGGGGGAACTGTTTCTAGGTAAAGATACTGAGCAGATGTGGACCACTTTTAAAGGGATATTAAACTATAACATTTCCAAATCGGTTCCTTTAGGAAACAAGTGTAAAAAAATTAGGTCCACTCCTGCATGGCTTAATGCTCAGGTAAAAAGGGAAATGGAAAAAAAGAAAAGGGCTTTTAAAATTTTGAAAGCAGAAGGCACAGAACAGGCTTACAGGGACTTCAAAAGTTGTAATAAAGAGTGCAAGAAAGCAATTAAACTAGCTAAAATAGAAAATGAAATACGGATTGCCGAACAAAGCAAGTCCAACGCCAAGATGTTTTTTAAGTATATAAATGGTAAAAAAATGAGGACTGAGAATGTGGGACCATTAAATAATGGAGCTGTGGTGGTTGTAGAGGATGCTGAAAAGGCTAATCTGCTAAACCGTTTTTTTACATCGGTTTTTACTGTTGAGAATCCTTACAGTAGGGATTGTAACAATGTGCAGGGAGGAAATGAAGAGTTTTCACATTGGATAACAGAGGATATGGTACGGAATCAATTAGACAAAGTTAATATCAATAAAGCGCCAGGACCAGATGGATTGCATCCTAGGATTTTAAAAGAGCTTAGTTCAGTTCTAGCAAGACCACTGTGTCTCATCTTTTCAGATTCGCTTTTGTCTGGGGATGTGCCGCTGGATTGGAAAAAAGCCAATGTAATACCAATATTCAAAAAAGGTAGTCGTTCACAGCCTGGTAACTATAGACCTGTAAGCCTAACATCAGTGGTAGGGAAGGTGATGGAAACTTTGTTAAGGGATCATATCCTTGACTTTGTCTCCAGAGATCATCTTATTAGTAGTAGTCAGCATGGATTTATGAGAAATAGATCATGCCAGACAAATCTAATTGGTTTTTATGAAGAAGTGAGTAAGAAGTTAGATTCAGGCACAGCTGTGGATGTGGTATATTTGGATTTTGCAAAAGCCTTTGATACTGTGCCACATAAGCGACTAATGTATAAACTGAGGACTGTTGGCCTTGAAGAAAACATTTGTTCATGGATAGAGAACTGGTTATTGGACCGCAAACAGAGAGTGGTGGTTAATGGAGCTACATCTATGTGGGCTAAAGTTCTAAGCGGAGTTCCTCAGGGTTCTGTACTGGGGCCGCTTCTGTTTAATCTGTTTATAAATGACTTAGAAGGGGGCATTGAGAGCAAGGTCTCTGTGTTTGCTGATGACACTAAATTATGCAGAGCTTTGGAAACTTCCAATGATGTGCAAGTGCTGCAAGCAGACCTAGATAGATTATCAAAATGGGCGGCAGAATGGCAGATGAGATTCAATGTTGATAAATGTAAGGTGATGCATTTGGAATTTAATAATCCCTGTGCCACCTACACCATAAATAACTCTGTGTTAAGTGCATCTGAAATGGAAAAAGATTTGGGGGTTCTGGTAGATAACAGACTTAGCTGTAGCAAACAATGCCAGGTAGCAACAGCTAGAGCTAGCAAGATATTGTCTTGTATAAAGAGGGGAATGGAATCAAGAGAGAAAAATATTATTCTCCCTCTTTACAAGGCACTGGTAAGGCCACATTTGGAATATGCGGTGCAGTTTTGGAATCCCATATACAAAAGGGACATCTTGGAAATTGAGGCAGTTCAGAGAAGGGCAACTAAATTAATAAGGGGAATGGAGGGGCTTGAATATGCAGGCAGATTAGACAAGTTAGGGCTGTTTACATTGGAGAAGCGGCGGTTGCGTGGGGACATGATAACCTTATACAAATATATTAATGGCCCATACAGTGAACTCTCTGGTGCATTGTTCACTAATAGGTCATATCAGAGGACTCGTGGACATCCTTTAAGGTTGGAAGAAAAGAAGTTTCATCTTCAGGTTAGGAAAGGTTTCTTTACAGTGAGAACGGTGAAACTGTGGAACTGTCTTCCAGCAGATGTGGTAATGGCAAGTTCATTGTATAGCTTTAAAAAAGGCCTGGATAAGTTTCTAAAACTAAAAAATATTGAGAATTACTGGTATTAATGCATATAGATCTGGTTGATCCAGGGATACTTTCCGATTGCCGTTTGGAGTCAGGAAGGAATTTTTCCCCCCCTTTTTTAGCTGGGGTTTTTTGCCTTCCTCTGGATCAACTGTTAGGTAGGGTTAAAAAAAAAAAAAAAAAAGGGAATAGGTTGGACTTGATGGACGAATGTCTTTATTCAACCTTAATTACTATGTTACTATGTTACTATAACACCTACCTGCTAGAGACGTAACTATAACACCTACCTGCTAGAGACATAACTATAATACCTACCTGCTAGAGACATAACTATAACACCTACCTGCTAGAGACATAACTATAACACCTACCTGCTAGAGACATAACTATAATACCTACCTACTAGAGACATAACTATAACACCTACCTACTAGAGACATAACTATAACACCTACCTGCTAGAGACGTTACTATAACACCTACCTGCTAGAGACATAACTATAACACCTAGCTGCTAGAGACATAACTATAACACCTACCTGCTAGAGACATAACTATAACACCTAGCTGCTAGAGACGGTACTATAACACCTACCTACTAGAGATATAACTATAACACCTACCTGCTAGAGACATAACTATAACACCTACCTGTTAGAGACGTTACTATAACACCTACCTGCTAGAGACATAACTATAACACCTACCTGCTAGAGACATAACTATAACACCTAGCTGCTAGAGACATAACTATAACAACCTCCTGCTAGAGGAATAAACTATAACACCTAGACTGCTAGAGAAGTTACTATAAACACCTACCTCTAGAGACATAACTATAACACCTAGCTGCTAGAGACATAACTATAACACCTACCTGCTAGAGACATAAATATAACACCTACCTACTAGAGACATAACTATAATACCTACCTGCTAGAGACATAACTATAACACCTACCTGCTAGAGATGTTACTATAACACCTACCTGCTAGAGACATAACTATAACACCTACCTGCTAGAGACATAACTATAACACCTACCTGCTAGAGACATAACTATAATACCTAGCTGAGAGACATAACTATAACACCTACCTGCTAGAGACCTAACTAAAACACCTACCTGCCTAGAGACGTAACTAACAACCTACCTGCTAGAGACGTAACTATAACACCTACCTGTAGAACATAGAGAGTACTATAACACCTACCTGCTAGAGACAAACTATAACACCTACCTGCTAGAGACATAACTATAATACCTACCTGCTAGAGACTAACTATAACCTACCTGCTAGAGACGAACTAAACACCTACCTGCTAGAGACGTAACTATAACACCTACCTGCTAGAGACATAACTATAACACCTACCTGCTAGAGACATAGCTATAACACCTACCTGCTAGAGACATAACTATAACACCTACCTGCTAGAGACATAACTATAACACCTACCTGCTAGAGACATAACTATAACACCTAGCTGCTAGAGACGTTACTATAACACCTACCTGCTAGAGACATAACTATAACACCTACCTGCTAGAGACATAACTATAATACCTAGCTGCTAGAGGCGTTACTATAACATTACAAATGCAAATCTCACCCTCAATTAACCAAGGACAGGTGGCCTTATTTCATCACCTGAAGAAGGGGGCATTCCCCCGAAACGTTGTGACGTGGATATGTGTGGTTTATAATAAATATTTCTAAAGATTTGGAGTGCGACCCTCAGTTACCTTTTTTCCTGTGAAATCCATCGGTTCCTAAGGGAAGAACCCACAGAGGTGTCTGCACCCTAGTTTGGTAGAGTGCACCTCCACCATTGTTTATTCTGCTTGGCCTTATTTGCAGCCCCTGACAGGCAGCTGTTCCTTAGCCACAGGAGCGGCTGCCTGTCGAGCCCCTTCTGCTTGCTTCTGTGCACGGAAATGGTACGGAAGACAAGTTGTAAAGTAGCCAGTACCTGGAACACCGGTCTTATCAACAACAATTTATCAAAATTGTCCCAGTTTTTCTGGAACATACATAATGTTTCTTCATTAAAGTTGATGTGCTCTTCTAGTCCTGTGAGTGCTTCTGAGATTCTTTTGGCTTGTGTATATTTGTTGGTCATAGCACACTCATGGCTACATGAATGCTGCTAAATATAAATATAAATATATACATAAGGCATTTATAACTGGTAATGGTGGAATATATTGTGGGACCCATGGAACCATATTTATAAACGGCCGTTATTACCGCCTAAAACTTACCGCTGCACATCGCTGCAGCGAAAATAATGCTTTTGCCATATTTATAAAGGCAAAGCACATTGCTGTGAAAAGCATTACTCCCTTCGTGGTGATACTGTACTTAGCGCAATGCTTGAACTTGGACCCCCCCTTACTGCAGCTCAAACCAGGACCCCCCCTCACTGGCCCTATCAGGGCCGGTGTGGCACTTACAAGTGCCCTTGTAGCCCCGAGAAGGGCCCTTTGGGGCTTAGGGGGTCCCGCAGCCCGTACCGCACCCCCCCTATGATTGGGTACTGTATAACCATGTGATACCAAGCATTGAAAAATTTACCAATCAGAATCGGATTAGGACTTTCTGCAAACATATATAAAGAGCTGCAATCCTCCGCGGAGCTCAGAAGTCATTGCAGTAGATGGCAGAAGACACAAGAAAGAAGAGGCTGGCAACGTTGGCTCCGCTGAAGCTGGTGGTGCAATCGGGCTCACTGGCGGCCGTAGTGAGCCCGTCTGGCTTTGGCAACTTCAGTGGTGCGGGTGTCGCCAGCTGTGAAGAAAGAAGATGTCGGATCAAGACTCCGGCGACATCGGGGGGTACTTCTCGGGGTTTGTGGCCTCAGCGGAACTGGTGTCGCGGGATGGAAAAAAAGAAGACACTGCCCAAGGGCTCTTTTAAGAGCCGAGGGGGGTCCCGGTTCGAGCTGTGGGACCCCCTAAGCCCCAAAGGGCCCTTCTCAGGGCTGCAAGGGCACTTGTAAGTGCCGCAAAGGCCCTGATAGGGCCAAGGAGGGAGGGCCCGGTTCAAGCTGCGGGACTCCTTAAGCCCCAAAGGCCCTTCTCAAGGCCGCAAGGGCACTTGTCAGAGCCGCAAAGGCCCTGATAGGGTCAGGGAGGGGGGGTCCCGGTTCAAGCTGCGGTACCCCCTAAGCCCCAAAAGGCTGTTGTCAGAGCCCCCGCTGGAGGGTCCCTCCACCCCTCCCAGTAGGTCCCTCCCTTCCCCTCCCCCCAAAAGTACGGGGCAGGGGTCTGGGAGGGGCTGCTGGAAAGGGGTCTGGTGAATGCGTCCACCCGCCGCTAGGTGGACTTGCCTCCCGTGGTTGGTACGACCACCTGCCGCGGGTTGGGCGTACCCCCCCCCCGCCCTGACCCCCAGCGATCTCCGACATTTTCACCACCTTGAAGGTGGCGAAGTGAAATGGGCGAGATTAATGCTGCGCATCAGTTACCACCGCTTTATAAATAGAAGCGAGCGGTAACTGATGCAATGTTAACGAGGCATTAACTTTTTGTGGCCGGGTTTCGCCCATAATAAATCGCATTAATAGCGAAAACAGTAGGAAACTCGGCCGCAAAAAGTTAACGGCCGTTTATAAATATGCCCCATAGTTTTAACTTGGATTAAAAATTCCTAAAGTAACCTAAAAGTTTGACATCCTTAAGTTAAATCACTAGGGGGTAAAAGTACCATGAATGGCTGGGTATTCACCAGATGCTGAATTTTATTTTCTGAGAACAGGCGTGTGCACTTTCCTTTGATGTACTAAGATGCTAATAAAGTTTAATGGTGCCCAATGGCAGCGTATCACTGAGCGTCATGTGACAATGCTCTTGTCTGTTCCAGGCCATAAAGAGGAAAGCACCAAGCCCTTCTTTCTATAACTGCGTACACACACTAACTACTACATGCATTTCTGGCTAAGTCATTAATAAATATAACGAGGAGATCAGAGACAACCCCCGGAGTTCCAGTTCCAGCTAATTTCCATGAATGATGACTTTCTGTATTCACTTCATTGTTCAAGCTCATGGTGATAAATCTTGACCTCTATTCCTTTATTTACACAGTAATGACAAAATGTAGACTACATTCCATCTGGGGTCTAAAAACCTAACCCTCCTCCACAGAATCCCTGTGTATTAGTACGACCCCCCATGAATCTAACCCCATATTATTAACAGTGTCTCCGGTTATAGCTTTATACCACATTCCACCCACTGGTCATCCCTGAACGTGTCCGTAACCATTACCATCCGTTATATACAAACAATATTCTAATTGCATATTGGCTATATCTCCATAAGTTTGCTTTGTATAGTTGGGTCCTAACCTACTGGTGCATGAGCTGACAGCTTCTCCTGGGTGGCCTGGATGCTTGAAGATGACTCTCTAGTTCAAAGTACTTTACTCAAACAAGCACATGACCCAACTCTGGGTGGAGTAAATCTGTTAATCTGCAGCAGATAGAAGTAAATAACAACAATTATGGTGAATTTTATTTGCACTGCACTTGGTAAAGCTGCTGTGATCACCCTACTGAGGCGGTGCTCCTGGTGAAATCAATCCTAAGCAGACAATAGAGTGAGGGCTAAAATAGTACATAATAAAGTACACCCACAATAACACACAATATCAATAAGTACTAAAACCGGGGGAACCCCTGTCTATACCAATATCAGGGTTAAATTAAGTGGCTAGAGGACCTATACCCCTCCTCAATGTTCAAAAACATTGAACCCTATTGGTATAGATGTGGGACGCCCCGGTTTTAGTACTTATTGATATTGTGTGTTATTGTGGGTTTTGATATTGGTTTTATCCTGTTAATCTACAGCAGCCAATCAAATGCTTGTGAAGATTCTCATCCATCCAGGTCATAGTATATCTGTTGTATTCATTTGTATCAACTGGATTTAAAAGTTTAGTTCTTGAAGACATTTTGCTAGTCATCCGACTGGCTTTCTGAATTAAGTGATCCAGTCGCATGACCAGTGAAACATCTTCAAGAACTAAACTTTTAACTCCAGTTGATCAAACTAAATACATCAGATACAGCTAATCAAATGTTTCCTTTTTACTGGTCTACTACACTTTGAAAACTATTTGATTGGTTGCTGCAGATTAGAACAGGAAAAGGAAAGGTTTTGCACCTATTATTAAATAGCCCTAAATGTGGATATTGTTAAGTCAGTGAGTGCTCTATTTAGCTGTGAGGCTTGGGGTGCTGTTTCTTTGATTCAGTTCCTATATGCAGTTATGCAGGGACTAGAAAGGGCCCAGATGTTTAAATATTTGGACCATCCCGGCTACATTTAAAATATGTTTAAAAAAATCATTTAATTCCCTGTTATTTTCTGCAGTTTATGAAACATAAATTAGGATCTAAAAATATAAAGAAACAATAAATATTTTATATGGGAAAAATAGGAACTCGCCCATACTACAAAGAAACATGTAAATATTAATGATTTCTCAGTGCAGGATTCCTAAATCAGTTTCAAGGAAGATACACGCACAACATATTTAGTGAGATTCGTTATTGTTCAAGCTTAGCCCCGAAAACCCTATTCAACAATGGCTCTTCGTCTAACAAACGTTTTGTGTATGGGTGCTTGGTCGCTTGAAGCAGCCATTTGGTCAGGACCCCGATGATCCAACGGGTTATTTTTGCATCCATATAACCTATGTGGTTATGCCAAAGTCATTTAAGTTTAAAGGGCATGTCCACCCCCCAAACTATAATTTAATCCACTACTGGCCCCACTGTGTAGTTTAAAAAAATCCTTACCTTACATCCCAGCTCCATATGGTTCTCCTGCTGTGTGGGCTGTCAGCAAATCACAGCCGCAGCTGCCGGTCCGGCCCATTTGCAAGTTGCAAACAAAGGGCCAGATCAGAGTGAGGTAGAGTTCTGCTACTTTTTTAGGGTGGAGATAACCTTTTAACAATGAAATATCACAACATTATTATCTATTAACACAGAATCCACTGGTTATAGTTTATCAAACATCGTATGACAGTTCACTGTGCTGTAGTTAGTGTACTAATTGTATTTAATTGTTTTTTATAGAGAGTCGAATATATTACTCAGAGCAGGTTCACTTACATTGCAAGTTCATTGGATGCTAATGCCCTGGCTTTGGACGGTAGATTTCATCTGTGGAAATTGCTACCGTAAATTGTAATGCTGAAACTGATTCTGGTTTTTATCATTTAAAAAATAACAAATGGAAATTTCAGCAATTGAAACTACGACACATGCCGGGAGTTTTCATTTTCTAATATCTGGAAGCCTATTGGTTGCGTTATTCTTAGTGCGCTCCATGGAAACTTTATAAGTGACTTATCTAACATGATCATTTAGAAATAAATAATAGACAGACAGACAGACAGATAAGATAGATAGATAATAGATAGATAGATAGATAGATGATAGAAAGATAGATAGATAGATAGATAGATACATAGATAGATAGATACATAGATAGACAGATGATAAATTGATAGATAATAGCTAGCTAGATAGATAGATGATAGATAGATAGATAGATAGATAGATAGATAGATAGATAGATAGATAGATGATAGATAGATAGATAGATTATAGGTAGATAGATAGATAGATTATAGGTAGATAGATAGATGATAAATAGATAGATAGATAGATAGATAATAGATAGATAGATAGATAGATAGATAGATGATAGATACATAGATAGATAGATACATAGATAGACAGATGATAAATTGATAGATAGATGATAGATAGATAGATAGATAGATAGATGATAGATAGATAGATAGATTATAGGTGAGATAGATAGATAGATAGATAGATAATAGATAGATAGATAGATAGATAGATAGATAGATGATAGATAGATAGATAGATAGATGGATAGATAGATAGATGATCGGTAGATAGATAGATAGATAGATAGATGATAGATAGATAGATAGATAGATAGATGATAGATAGATAGATAGATAGGTAGATAGATAGATAGATTATAGGTAGATAGATAGATAGATAGATAGATAGATGATAGATAGATAGATAGATAGATAGATAGATAGATAGATTATAGGTAGATAGATAGATAGATAGATAGATAGATGATAGATAGATAGATAGATAGGTAGATAGATAGATAGATTATAGGTAGATAGATAGATAGATAGATGATAGATAGATAGATAGATGGATGGATAGATAGATAGATTATAGGTAGATAGATAGATAGATAGATGATAGATAGATAGATAATATATAATGTCAAAACACCAAAGCTTAGCAATGAGCCTTTAGGGCTAGGTTACACTAGCGTGTTTTTCGTGCGTTTGCGTACGCGGCTCACTAAAATGGAAATCGCAGGAACACGAAAATTCCCACGATTTCCGCTGTGCATGCGATTATGCATTTTTGGTGCGTTAATGCATGCGCTTCCATAACGGAGAATGGCAAAAACAAAACGCAGAAGAATCACGCACAACAATCGTGAGTGATAACGCTGGCGATTGTGTGCGCGATTCCTGTGCGTTGCAGTGTGGCCATCTTTTATAAAGATGTTTCTAAATTTATTTACAACTGATCTCTATATAATCGCCTTTATTGGAGGAAGGCGAGAGATTTGTCTTTCTTATACCCGGCGTGCATGCGCAAATATCCCGACGTGCGCTAGTGAAACGGTTGTGATGTTACTTGACAAAGGAAAGGATGTACATGCCCCATCTCATGGGGGCAGTCCCAAAAACTTAATTAAAGTGGAGCAGGAAGACAGTAAGATTTAAAGGGGAAGTTCAGTGCAAATACATGAGCTTTTCAGAATAAAGAGCAGTATTATTTCATCCCAATGACCTTAATCTGCAATTCAGCATTTTGTATGTGTATAAATAAATGCAACCGAAATACTGACTTGCAGGACCCCTAGTAGAGACCGTTATGGTCTTGCCCTTGACCCAGTCCCTGGGTTGATTCAGGTGCTCAGTAGAGATCTGAGCATTTTTTTTAACTCATCCAACAGCCAATCAGTAGAAATTACTGTTAGGAACATTCCAAGGAAGTGGTGCATCCTGGGAAGAAGAAGGACCGTTAGAACCGGAAATGTCAGCTCACTAATGGCAACAGCAGGGAACAGCAAAGGGTATGAAATCAACTGTTTTTTCAAAATGGGAGAGAATGTGTAGAATAACTAAGAAGGCATTACACAAACTAACAATTTAACAAATATTGATCATTTCCACCGAACTGTCCCTTTAAGCAGTAAAGGTAGGGTATGGGAGGCTATAAGTAAAAAAAACAAAAAAAAACCCCTAAACCCTTTATATTTAAAGCCACAGCTGTACGTACTCTTTAATGAAAATGAAATTTTCTACTGGGGTTAACATAGTTGACTTTTTCCATATTTCCATTCATTCTGTAAAGGTCAATAGGTATTGCTATAAAATTCTAATTATGTCCCAAGGACAGAGAGCAACATGTGGATTGGTTGAATTGGTTAACTTTCCCTCTAATAGTAGTGTGATTTCATTTAAACACATACCCCGATTTTCACCTTATTTCGTGCACTATTTTCAAAGATTTCCAGCCTCTGATGCCTATACACTATACAAGCATCCAGTGTACACCTTGTCAGTGCTAACATGATATGTATATGTGCTTGTATACATGCATGATTGCACATATAGTTAATTTGTCCTGTTTAGAGTTCAGCAAATAAAAGGAAAACCTCTATTGCTACTTATTTATATATCTGTATACATTCATTATTTAAATAATTTTATCTAATTAATTTATTATACAATATCTTGATTAAATAATTAAATAATAAAATGATAATTAAATAATTTAAAAAAACCATATTAACTGCTGTACTTTGTGTACACATTGTATTTATGACTATGAATGTATACAATCACAATTGCACATATAATTAATTTATATTGAATATAATTATTTCATTATTTATAAATTCCACAGAAAAGGATTTTAATTAATCACATGACATTTTTTAATCAAATCATTGTGTGTGTTTTGTTTGTATGTGTAGATCTGATTATGATTTTTTATAGGTTTTTGTATGATGTGTATGTGTGTGTGTTTTTTACGACACTTTATATCATTGATTATTATGTTTATCTTTATTAGTGATTGTTTATGAATATTGGAATATGTTATATGTACTACTTATAATCCTATAATGTGTTTTAGACATACAATTTGGTTAGGCTACCAAGATTTGTCTATATAAACCTTCCAATCATATATTACTATGTAACTGTTAGACAGACATTATGGGTAGGGTATAATGGTTGGACTAGATGGACGTATGTCTTTATAGAATCTCCAATACTATGTTACTATGTAACTGTTATACAGACATTATGGGTAGGGTATAATGGTTGGACTAGATGGACGTATGTCTTTATACAACTTCAATACTATGTTACTATGTAACTGTTATACAGACATTATGGGTAGGGTATAAATGGTTGGACTAGATGGACGTATGTCTTTATAAACTCCAATACTATGTTACTATGAACTGTTATCAGACATTATGGGTAGGGTATAAAGGTTGGACTAGATGGAGTATGTCTTTATACAACCTCCATACTATGTTACTATGTAAATGTTAACAGACATTAGGTAAGGTATAAAGGTTGGACTAGATGGACGTATGTCTTTATACAACCCCAATACTATGTTACTATGTAACTGTTATACGACATTATGGGTAGGGTATAAAGGTGGACTAGATGGACGTATGTCTTTATACAACCTCAATACTATTTAATATGTAATGTTAGACAGACATTGTGGGTAGGGTATAAAGGTTGGACTAGATGGACGTATGTCTTTATACAACCTCCAATAATATGTTTATATGTAAGTTAGACAGACATTGTGGGTAGGGTATTAAGGTTGGACTAGATGGAGTTTCTTTATACAACCTCCAATACTATGTTAATATGTAATGTAGACAGAATTTGGGTGGTATAAAGGTTGGACTAGATGGACGTATGTCTTTATACAAACCTCCAATACTATGTTATATGTAAATGTGTATACAGACATTATGGGTAGGATATAAAGGTTGGACTAGATGGACGTAGTCTTTAAACAACTCCAATACTATGTTAATATGTAATGTTAGACAGACATTATGGGTGGTAATAAAGGTTGGACTAGATGGACGTATGTCTTTATACAACTCCCAATACTATGTTAATATGTAATTGTTAGACAGACATTATGGGTAGGTATATAAAGGTTGGACTAGATGGACGTATGTCTTTATACAACCTCCAATACTATGTTAATATGTAACTGTTAACAGACATTATGGGTAGGGATAAAGGTTGGACTAGATGGACGTATGTCTTTATACAACCTCCAATACTATGTTACTATGTAACTTGTTATACAGACATTATGGGTAGGGTATAAAGGTTGGACTAGATGGAATGTCTTTATACAACCTCCAATACTATGTTACTATGTAACTGTTATACAGACATTATGGGTAGGGTATAGGTTGGACTAGATGGACGTATGTCTTTATACAACCTCCAATACTATGTTGCTATGTAACTGTTATACAGACATTGTGGGTAGGGTATAAAGGTTGGACTAGATGGACGTATGTCTTTATACAACCTCCAATACTATGTTACTATGTAACTGTTATACAGACATTATGGGTAGGGTATAAAGGTTGGACTAGATGGACATATGTCTTTATGCAACCTCCAATACTATGTTAATATGGTGCTGTTAGAAGGGCATTTTGCAATACAGCTTGTGACACTCCCAGCATCCCCTCTGAAATGCAACTTCCATCTCCATTCCAAACACCCCCCTTCCCATAATTTGGTTCCTATAAATTCTATCACTTTTGCAGTTGTTACAAAAAAACTTTTCACAACCTTCTAGTCCTTACATAAAGCTGTGTGGCTGAAGCCTTATAACTCCCCCCCTCTATCTCTTCCTGCACAATCAGCTGTGAATAGATCACGCAGAGACGGGAGGAAAGGCTTTGTTTACATCAGGCATCACTGGGGTCAAGTGGGTGTGGCAGAAATCATGAATATGCATGTGATGATGCACATTGACTGACAGCCTGCACAGCACAGTAGCAGACACACCCCCAAGTGGGTGTGGCAGAAATGATGAATATGCATGTGATGATGCACATTGACTGACAGCCTGCCCAGCACAGTAGCAGACACACCCCCAAGTGGGTGTGGCAGAAATGATGAATATGCATATGATGATGCACATTGACTGACAGCCTGCCCAGCACAGTAGCAGACACACCCCCAAGTGGGTGTGGCAGAAATTATGAATATGCATGTGATGATGCACATTGACTGACAACCTGCACAGCACAGTAGCAGACACACCCTCAGAAGCTACACAGCTTGCAGAGGTTGCTGCCAAGGAACAGCTGATTTAAAAAAAAAAAAAGTTAGGCGCAGGGTTGGGGGAAGGTGAACTTTCATATATAAAAATACGTTTTTCCATCAGTGGAGATACCGTTTAAACATATTCCCAACATTCCTTAGAATTTAACCATATTCCGTTATCTTGCCCCCAGGTAAGTTCATTCCCTCCTGACCATGGCCAAGTCCTTTCTGTGATGTAATGGTGGCCGAATGCACTTACCGTTCGATCACATGGGATTGGTGATAGTGGGCAGTAGAAAGCTCCCAAGCACGGAGCTTCTACCTAGTTGTGGGGTGGGCCAATTGGAGTGCTCCTTCAGCCCCTCCAGGTTTGGATTGGTTGGTTCGCCTGGGGGATGTGTTTTGGCACACTAAGGCGGAAAAAGAGGGGCAAGCCTATTACGTCAGCACACAACTGGTGAGGCGGCCATCTGTGAGGAGGCTTCCCTGCCGCTTGGTGTCCGAACCTTCGCTCTGAAGATTTCAGGAGGCTGTGGCAGTTCCACCCACCCCCATTTTTGCTCCGTCAACAAAAAAGAATACTGTAGAGGTAAAACCAGAAACAGTACTGGAGTGGGAAAGGGAGCACGGTAGAGAGGGCTGGGATATGGCGTGTCAATCAGTGACTGAGGAGGGAGAAAGGAACGACAGTGAGGAATCAGAAGTGGCAGCCAGCTGTGAGGAAGTGCCAGTGAAACGCTCCAAGCACAGTGTCCCAAGGAAGAATATTAATAAGAGAAGTGGTGTGGTAAGTAGGAGCAAGAGCCAGGGCAAAGGGAAAAAGAAGGCAGAAAGAAATAAAGGGTTAAAGGAACGTTGTTGGCCAGCGAATTCCTCAGAGAGGAGGAACCAACAGGACTTAGGTTTTGGGGAGTTATATGATGACAGAGGTGTCTCAGGTGGATTTAGAAGGGTATCGCCTGCACCTATCGGTAGTGAGGAGATTCTGCATGTGGAGACACCAGCGCAAAGCAGAGAATCAGATACAAGTGGAAAGGAGAAACGCAGCTTTGTTGACCTTTTGGCTTCTATACCAGGTCTAAAGAGTTTTTAGCTATGTCAAAGACAATGATCCTGGCAAGGCCTCGGAGCAGGTGGGAGTACATGAAGTTAACCCCGGCAGTGAGAGAGAAGATATTAAAAGGGGACTACGTAGACATGGGACTACACAGACATTTATCATTATAACCGTCACCTAAGGACTTTGTTAAGAAAAGCAAAAAAGACAAAGAAGGAGAGAGAAAGTGCCTGGTTCCATGTATGTTTAATCATTGGCTACAGACATTTTGCATATATGCAAACATCACATGTACAAAATCTCCAGAAAGAAGTGCGGGTTTATTTAAGCACTTACATGCTGTGGCCGATGCATAGAAACGGGGGGACGACCGCCTGCATCAGAAGATGTCAGTGCATAAGAACATGCAGTGGTCTGTTAAGGATTTGGTTGTCCATGATGACAGCTAAGAATATCCAGGCATTTCAGGGGCCAAGGGTTAACCAGCCTCAGACAGGAAGAGGTACCACTTGTTGGGCATACTATGAAGGAGCCTGCAGATGGGGCAACTTGTGTCACTTTTTGATGTGTAGGGGGCAACATCCATCAACAAAATGCAAAAGGGGAATCTTTGGAGGATTTCAGAGACAGGGAGGTAGATTTGAAGGAGGGAGCAGTGACAACACCAGTGAAGCTGGCAGAGCTCATAACATTTTTAAGAATATACCCAAAGTGCCAGGAAGCCAGAATCCTTGAGCAAGGGTTATGGGCAGGGGTTTTGGATCAATTTAGAATATGCAGGGAGGCACACTCAGGTAACAATTAAGAGTAAACTTTCATTTATTAAGTGCTCAACATACAAGCCAGATACACAACGTTTCGGGGGGTCCAACCCCCTTTCTCAGGTGTAACAAACTACTCAGCACTTTGAGTAGTTTGTTACACCTGAGGAAGGGGGTTGGACCCCCCAAAACGTTGTGTATCTGGCTTGTATGTTTGAGTAGTTTGTTACACCTGAGGAAGGGGGTTGGACCCCCCGAAACGTTGTGTATCTGGCTTGTATGTTGAGCACTTAACAAATGAAAGTTTACTCTTAATTGTTACCTGAGTGTGCCTCCCTGCATATTCTAAATTGATTTGATATTTACCTGACGTGGCACAGGCCTCAGGGGGAGCACCTCACAACTTACCTGGTGGGAATCCACAATTTGCTGATATAGGGGTTTTGGATCCCTACATTGAAAAAACCAGTACGCTTGCTATCTATGATAATTTGCAGTCAGTTAAGTCAAAATTTGGTGGGGGCAAAAATTATAAAAGAATTGGAAAGAGGAAGACTAGCAGGTCCTTTTGCAACCCCTCCCCTAGATAATCTCAGAATATCACCGTTAGTCCCTAAGAAAGAAGGGACTTACATGTCACCTTTCCTTCCCGGCCGGCAATTCAGTTAATGTTGACATTGATGGGGAAGTCTGCAGGGTAAAATATGCATCCGTCGACACAGCTTTAGAGATGCTCACAAAGACGGGGCAGTGTTCTTTAATGGCGAAGTGCGACATAAAGTCGGCTTTTAGACTTTTACTGATTCTCCCTGGCACCTTTTGGTTTTTCACTTCAACGGAGCCTTCTATTATGATTAATGCCTCCCGATGGGCTGTAGCATTTCTTGTTATTATTTTGAGATGCTTTTAAGCTTTTTGCACTGGACACTCGATTTGGGTCACCTGCATACGAGTGTCAGGGAAAAAGACTATATTTCCTCCACCCAGATTGCAATTCTTATGTTTGCGGCAAATTCGGACGCGGCCGAAAGTGTGAACGATTGGAATCCCATAGGGAACCGCATGATCGATCGGAATTTACCGACACATCTGATCGTCCGTTCATCAAAGCTGGACGAAGGAACAATAGAGGTAGGTCGCGGCCAGCCGCCCCACACCAACAGATATTTTCGGCCGACTGACCGAAAGTGCCGTGAATCGGTCGGTTGGCCGAAAATATCTGCTGCCTTAGGAATTACTATAGACGCTATAGCAGGGATAGGCAACCAGCAGATCTCCAGATGTTTGAAAACCACAACTCCCAGCATTCCCTAATACCAAAACCTTATAGAGGAATGCTGGGAGTTGTAGTTTTTAAATAACTTGAGATCTACTGGTTGCCTATCAATGCTCAGGATGCAATTCTCTCTCCCACGGGATAAGAAACTGTCAAACTGTCAAAGAAATTAAAACACTGGTGGGCCATTTGAATTTCACAACAAGTCATGCCCATGGGCCGAGTGATTAGCAGCATATGTGTCATGGAGCAGGGTAACAGGCATATTAGGATTAGAGATGGCAGAAACTACATAGTTTTGTTCCGAATTTCGAAGATAGTTGGTTTTCAGTACCTTGGCCAGAGCAATGGAAGGAGAGTAGCACAATAAAGTATATTGTACTGTTAGAAATAATGCCAATCTGGTTTTCTCTAGCGATATGGGGGCCAAAGTTGCAGGATAGGAAAAAATTGTTACGCTGTGACAATAAAAGTGTAGTGGCAGTAATAAATAATGTATCTGCAAAATCTAAGCTAGTTAGTCAGGTACTACAGGCAATTGTTTCGAATTCCTTAAAGGAGAACTATAGTGCTTTTTTCAAAAACTGTTCAAATGAAAAGTACCTGGGGTAGGGAGGTAGGATTGGTACTTTCTACCTCCAAATATTGTTTCTATGAGAAGCGGTAGCATAAAGAAAACTGCTTCTGCCAGGCTTCCTTAATGCTTCAGCCCTATCTTTAATACAGGAAGGCCTAGGGACATAACCTGGCAAATGAAAACTGTATGTGCTGTAGCTCCTCAACAAAACAATATTGGGAGGTGGGAACAATCAGTCCGACCTCCCTGCCCCAGGTACTTTTCATTTCTAGAAAGTTAATTTTTACAGTATAGTTGTCCTTTAAGATTCAATATTTGGTTGAAGGCTCGACATGTCCCTGGGTATACTAATATTATTGCTGACTCTTTATCACGATCACAGCTACATCAGTTTCGATCTTTGTCAAGAGACGCCCAGGAGGTGGGGGAGTTTATACCCACGGATCTGTGGAATGTCATTCAGATAGAATGATGAACCTCAAGCAGTTCTGGAATATTGGAGTCGCACACCTTTGATGAATTCAAAGTGTTTATTGAAAACCACACATCAAAATTACAACGTTTTGGGGGAACGTGCCCCCTTCTTCAGGTGATGCAATCGCAACAAAAAGTGGTGGTAAAATACCCTAGCTCCTAAGTGAGTTCACTCCCTATGGGAGTGGCTTCAGGTTGCGATTGCATCACCTGAAGAAGGGGGCATGTTCCCCCGAAACGTTGTAATTTTGATGTGTGGTTTTCAATAAACGCTTTGAATTAATCAAAGGTGTGCGACTCCAATATTCCAGAATTGCTTGATATTCACCTCCCTTGGAAGTGGGGAGTAGTTTGGAGGTCAGCACCCACCTTGGTTTTGTGTGCATAAGGAACCTGTGTACCATAGAATGATGAACCTCATTCAACTGTCAGTGGCAGAAAAGACTTGGTTATCATATTCATCAAGCTGGGATAGGTGGCTTTTTGTGGCGCTTATCCCAAGACAGTTAATGATAGTACGAAGATGGTTGAATTTGTGTTAAACCTCACAGATAAAGGTGGGGCCTTCCATTAAAAAAATGCTAGTCGGTATTTCATTCTCCTTAAGGGTGCTGAATAGAGACGATATTACAAAGAAAGCACGAATTGGGCAGATGTTAAAAGGATAAGTAAGGTCAGGAATTCCGGTGATATGAGGAGGCCCATTACGTTCAAGATTTTAAAAGCAGCAATTAATGGGTTAAGAGAGATCTGTTCTTCGAGATATGAGTTCTGTTTAATAAGATTGGCTTTTCTTTTGATGTTTAGGGAGGCAGTCAGCTCCAGGAAGCACAGACTTGGTGGTTTGATGATTTCAGGTGTAGGCATTGTGGGTAGTAAGTTGAAGGTTAGGATAGCTCGGTCAAAGAATGACCAAATGGGATTAGGTAGAATCCTATGGCTGGGAACCTTCCCTTCAGGGGGGTTAAGTCCCGTGGAGGCTTTTGAAGACTTCATGGCAGTAAGGTTATCCAGGCCACTGTCCATTCATGCTGATGGTACTTACCTATCCCACTACCAATTAAGGAGAGTTCTGCAGTTAACGCTAAATAAGGTGGACTTACAAGGCCACAGACACAACACTTATTTGTTCTGAATTGTAGCGGCCACACAGGCCCATGTTCTGGGATTCCCAGAAGAGGACATTAAAGCCCTTGGGAGATGGGATTCACATACAGGTCATATGTACGTCTGGCAATGGCTGACACTAGCCTGGAGGGTTCACATGTGTTTAGTGCCCATGAGTTCGTTTGTTTGCAACTGTTCATAGAATATTTGATGATTTTAAAGTTTCAGAAATAAAGGATTTACGATTTTATTGAAGACCGGTTGCCCGCCTCCTATTTGTCCCATTGGACAATAAATACATAAATAATTGTATTTTGCTGATGGTTTATTTTGTCCACATCCATCCTTACTTTCCGTTAGAGGTACAAAGCAGGTAAAGATTTGGATAGCTGGACATTCATACTTTGCTTGGGCAAAACGCAGGGCAGAAAAACGATGCTATGGCAGGAATCTGAGTTTTCCTTATCGGGTAGCAAAAATGAATTGGAATGAGCTCAGATGAGCTGAATGGAATGACTTGTTACCGATGTTGTCTCATTTAATGTCTCAATGGGGACTCCCAAATGTAATTATTATCCATCTGGGTGGGAATGCCATGGGGATTAGTTGCTTAAAAATATAAGAAAGGATTTATCTATGATACATTTTACGTGGCCACAGGTCGGAAATCATCCCCAGGCTTGTGTGGATGGAGGACATTGAGCTCAAACTATTGGAGAGAAGTCTTAAAAAATTGAACTTGGCTGTGTCAAAGTTTGCATCTTCAATAGATTTAATAACTTACCGTCATGTTGATTCGGAGGATGTGGTTTCTGGACAGCAGCGACGGTGTCCATTGGTCTGAAATTGGCACCAATGTTTTTTGTCTGGATTTACAAAATATGTGTGCGAAATATGAATGCAAAAGCTTGTGGCACCATGAACAATGGGTCATAACTACGTTTATGGGCTTGGAGGATATGTAGCTTAAAAAAGGGGGTTCCTGCTTTTGAGAGAGGGACTCGAACAGTTAAAATGAGCATTAAGCTGGGTACACACCTATCAATTTTTCCTCCTGACCGACCGTTCGATACTTTCGAACGGTCGGCCAGGAGGAAGGACTGTCAAAAGCAGCCGCGTCCGATAGTCACCGCGACCGATCGTGCGGTCCATAGAGGACCGCACGATCGGATGAGGTTTTCCACCCTGTCCGATCGTCCTTTCGTCCGATTCGGACGAACGGTCGATCGGACATGGGCACTTTCGGATGCGATAATTTCGGTCCGATCGACCGATACACTGAACTATCGGTCGATCGGAACGAAATATCTCATCGTGTGTACCCAGCTTTAGGCAGCTCAGGGCCAAACTACGGTTACAGTTTATAAAAAGTTTACAAATTTAAAAAGTAATAAAGCTGCGGCCAGTCTCCACCCTCCACAATCTGTGTGATGTCTCCAAGTATTTGTGTGATGTGTATTTTATTGTCACAAGTATATTGGGCCCATTAGCTGGAGTCTGTATCCCATGGCTGTTACTGGGTTTATATTTCCATCTCTGTAAGAGGATCTACAGATTTATATTCCAGTCAGGTCTTGGTGATCGTAGGACAAAAAGACAAATCAATACGAAGTGACAGAATTCCTAAGAGCTCTCATAGGAAGAATGACAAGTGTTTGCAGGAGATCTGCATTAAGTTACATGTCCTTCGCTCTTATAAACCTAATGATTCTTTAGTCTATATTATCTCCAGGGATTTTTTTGAGTTTTATAACCACTAAAGCCTATAGTGGTCTTCAGGACCTCTCCAAACCCTGAGATCTTTATACTTATGTCCCGTGGCCCCTGAAGATCTCTATCCCTCATAGTCTCTGTCAACTCTGGTCTACCTGGTTCTCACCTCCTCTTCCTCTTGGACGAGCTCACCCAGGCACAGAACCATTATGCAGCCGTAAGTCATTGGCTGTGAACCGTGCCCGCAACCATAAAGGAAGCTGGCTCAGTGGGAAAACTGCTGCAGAGATTGGGAGGTATGCGGCAGAGCTTCAGGAATTGTTGGGTTGACAGGTAAGTATACCTTGGGGGTTGGGGGGGGGGGGGCTGCAGGTAGGCATAGATTTTAGTCGGGTGGGTGGACATGTCCTTCAAGATATAACCGACAATTTCCATTATTGTAAATGTAAAATATTATAAAGCTCCAGGCTTCCCCCTTAATATTGGTGGATAAAAAAAAGTTAACTCTCAACTCTGAAATCAGCAGCCCTCCTTCCTAGGGAGTTATGATTGGTTTTCTGACTGCTCAGTCTTAATTGCAGAGGTCACAGCAAGGTCAGCCGGTAGTTACCGTACAGTTCAGGAAGGGACAAGAGGGAGGTGGCTAAATAACTTACTGAGCATGTCCAACTTTGTAAAAAGTGTCCAGGACACACTCTGGTAGGAAGGCTGCACTTAGGAAAAGACATTAACTTGCAGAGCTAAATAGATCATTTCTCTAAAATGCTGCTGATTTGAGATGGATTATTATGGATTCCATTCTTTATTATTTCATTCTCATCTCAGGCAGAAAAACTGGATTTTCCAAAGAAACCCCCGAAAAGGATCCATTATATACATCTCTGTGACGGTTGCTTAGTCTGCACTTATGGCATGAAGGTTATTTCTTTATTTTTGCATTTGCACTGTGCCTGTTTCAAACCCCAAACGTACACTGTTTATATTTCTATTTAATCCAGTAGATGGCAGTAGCACTCCATTAAAAAAATTGAGAGAAAGAAAGGAAACCCAGAGCTCACTAAATCTGTCAGCTCACTGCTCACTTCTGCTTTCAGTTGATTGTTGGGCACATTTACTGATGATAAAAATATAAAAAACAGGACAGTGAGGCTCCTTCCAAACAATCCGCTCTCCTGCTGGTCTTTTTCAAGGCAATGTGCTCTCGTAGACATTGGACCAACTTCCACTTCAGTTTTATTTCTCAGCTGGAAAATGGGAGAATTTTGTTGTTTGTTATTTAAAACACTATCGGTGCATAAACCCCACCAATATCATCTTGTACCAATACGTTTATATAGAGATCCGGGATCCCTATAGGGGACTTGGAAATATCACAGGGAACTTCTACAGTGTAAATTGGACAGTCAGCTAGAGGAATCTGTCAGTTTAATGCTTAACAGAGGTGTCAGCAACTGTCTGCCATGTATTCTGTACATTCATTCTGTCCACAACCTGCAGCCCAATCAGTGACCTTCAACTGCCTTCCATCTCACCCCTACTGCCTTCCATCTCACCCCTACTGCCTTCCATTTCACCCCTACTGCCTTCCATCTCACCCCTACTGCCTTCCATTTCAACCCTACTGCCTTCCATTTCACCCCTACTGCCTTCCATTTCACCCCTACTGCCTTCCATTTCACCCCTACTGCTTTCCATCTCACCCCTACTGCCTTCTATTTTACCCCTACTGTCTTTTAGGGGCTGTGTATTGGACTTTCTATGGGGCTGTGTATGGGACTTTTTATGGGGCTGTGTATTGGACTTTCTATGGGGCTGTGTATGGGGCTGTGTATGGGGCTGTGTATGGGACTTTCTATGGAACTGTGTATGGGACTTTCTATGGGGCTGTGTATTGGACTTTCTATGGGGCTGTGTATTGGACATTCTATGGGGCTTTGTATGGGGCTTTCTATGGGGCTGTGTATGGGACTCTCTATGGAACTGTGTATGGGACTTTCTATGGAACTGTGTATGGGACTTTCTATGGGGCTGTGTATTGGACTTTCTTTGGGGCTGTGTATGGGTCTTTCTATGGGGCTGTGTATTGGACATTCAATGGGTTGAATCCATACTTCGCTTTATACAAGACAATACCATGCTGGCTCTGACTGTTGCCGCCTGGCACTGCTTGCTAACTTTAATTTTGTTATCCACCAAAACTCCAAGATCCCTTTCCAACAGGGATTCACCGACACTCCTAAGTGGGCGAGCCTTGTGTGATGGTACTATTCTACTGGACTGGTATCCGGCATGCTCCTTAATTGGGGCTGTTATTGGACTTTCTTTTGGTCTTTGTTTGAGCGTTCTATGGGGCTGGGTATTGGCCTTTTTTCTATGGGGCTGTTATTGGACTTTCCTATGGTTGCGTGTATTGACTTGGAACCTGCCCCCTCTAAGGGGCTTGTGTATGGGACTTTCTATGATGCTTGTACTGGACTTTCTATGAATTCTTGTATTGGACTCTCTATTGTGGCGTTTATGACTTTTATTGGGCTTTGTACTGAGACTTTCTATGTGGCTGTGTCTGACTCTTCTATGGTTGGTCTGTTTTGTATTGGACTTTCTATTGGGTTTGTACTGGACTTTCGTATGGGTCTGTGTATTGGTTAAGCTGTGTTCTTTCATGAGGGCTTGTGTTAGGGACTTTCAATGGGGCTGTGTATGGGACTCTTATGCTATGGGACTCTAGGGGTGTATGGGACTTTCTATGGGGCTGTTGTGATGTGACGTTTCTATAGGGCGTTGTATTGGACTTCTATGTGGGCTGTGTATGTGGCTTCTATGGGCTGTGGTAATGGACTTTCTATGGAAACTTGTGCATAGGACATTTCTATGTGGGCTGTGTATTGGACTTTCTATGGGGCTGTTTATGGGCTTTCTAAATGGGGCTGTTGTAGTGGACATCTATGGGGCTGTGGTATCGTACTTTTCTCTTGAACTGTTGTATTGATTACTGCTTTCTGTGGCTTGTTTGGAGCTTTCTTATGGGGCTGTGTATGGGACATTCTCGGAGGTGGATGGACTTTATGGACTGTGGTTTATGGGACTTTATGGGACTTTTTATGATGGCTGTTATGGACTCTCTACTGGGGCTTTGTGTCATGGGACTTTCTCATTGGCTGTGTTACTGCTTCTATGGGGCTGGTATTGGACTCTCTATGGGGCTGGCTTGTATTGGCTTTCTATGGGCTGTGTACTGGACTTTCCTATTGGGCTGTGTATTGGACTTTCTATTGGCGGGCTGTGATGGGACTTTCTATGGGGGCTGTGTATGGATATTCTAGGGGCTGTGTATGGTACTTTCTATGGAAATGTGTGGACTTCTATGGGGCTGTTGTGTATTGGACATTCTAGGGGGCTGTGTATGGTACTTTCTGGAAACTGTGTATGGGACTTTCTATGGGGTCTGTGTATTGGACATTCTAGGGCTGTGTATGGTACTTTCTATGGAACTGTGTAGGGACTTTCTATGGGGCGTGTCGTGGACTTTCTTGGGGCTGTGTTTGGAGCTTTCTATGGGGCTGTGTATTGGACTTTCATGGGGCTGTGTATTGGACTCTCTAAGGGGCTGTGTCTGGGTCTTTCTATGGGGCTGTGTATTGGACTTTCTATGGAGCTGTGTATTGGACATTCTATGGGGCTGTGTATGGGACTTTCTATGGGGCTGTGTATGGGACTCTCTAGTGGGCTGTGTATGGGACTTTCTATTGGGCTGTGTATTGGACATTCTAGGGGCTGTGTATGGTACTTTCTATGGAACTGTGTATGGGACTTTCTATGGGGCTGGTATTGACTTTCTTGGGGCTTGTTTGGTGGACTTTCTATGGGGCTGTGTATGGGACTTTTATTGGGCTGTGTACTGACTTTCTATGGTCTGTGTATTGGACTTTTATGGGTCTGTGTATTGGACTTCTCTATGAGGCTGTGTATGGGACTTTCTATGGGTCTGTGTATTGGACTTTCTATGAGGCTGTGTATGGGACTTTCTATACGACTGTGTATTGGACTTTCTATGGGGCTGTGTATGGGACTTTCTATGGGGCTGTGTATGGGACTTTCTATGGGGGCTGTGTATGGGACTTTCTATGGGCTGGGTGGGCTTCTATAGGGCTGTGTATTGGACTTTCTATGGGGCTGTGTATGGGGCTTTCTATGGGGCTGTGTATGGGACTTTCTATGGGGCTGTGTATGGGGCTTTCTATAGGGTGTGTATGGGACTTTCTATGGAATGTGCATGGGACTTTCTATGGGGCTTGTATTGGACTTTCTATGGGGCTGTTTATGGGGCTTTCTATGGGGCTGTGTATTGGACATTCTATGGGGGTGTGTATCGGACATTCTATTGAACTGTGTATGGGACTTCTATGGGGCTGTGTATGGACTTTCTTTGCGGGCTGTGTTTGGAGCTTTTTATGGGGCTGTGTATTGGACATTCTATGGGGCTGTGTATGGGACTTTCTATTGGGCTGTGTACTGGACTGTCTATGGGGCTGTGTATTGGACTCTCTATGGGCTGTGTATTGGACTTTCTATGGGCTGTTATGGACTTGTATGGGCTGTGTTTGGACTTTCTATTGGGCTGTGTATGGGACTTTCTATGGGGCTGGTGTATGGGACTTTCTATGGGGCTGTTGTATGGGACTTTCTATGGGGCTGTGTATGGGGACTTTTTTTGGGCTGTGTATTGGACTTTCTAGTGGCCTGTGTACTGGTTTCTATGGGGCTGTTGTATTGGACTTTCATTGGGTGTGTATGGGACTTCTATGGGGCTTGTGTATGGGTCTTTCTAGTGTGGGTGTGTTATTGGACTTTCTATGGGGCTGTGTATGGGACTGTTCTATGGGGCTGTGTATGGGACTTTCTATGGGGGGCTGTGTATGGGGCTTATGGAACTGGGTGTGTATGGGACTTCTATGGGGCTGTTATTGGACTTCTATGGGCTGTGTATGGGACTTTCTATGGGCTGTGTATGGGACTTTCTATGGGGCCTGTGTATTGGACTTTCTATGGGCTGTGTACTGGACTTTCTAGCGGCTGTTCTGGATTTAGTTATGGGACTGTGTATGGGACACTTTCTATGAGGGCTGGTGTTTTGACATTCAATAAGGCTGTGCTGCTTTCTATGGGTGTGTGGGACTTTCTATGGGGCTGTGTATTGGACTTCTATGGGGGCTGGTATTGGACTTTCTATGGGGCTGTGTATGGGCTTTCTATGGGGTGGCTGTGTATGGGACTTTTTATGTTTTATGGAACTGTGCATGGGACTTTCTATGGGGCTGTTATGGGACTTTCTTTGGGGCTCTGTATGGGACTTTCTTGGGGCTGGTGTATTGGACTTTCTATGGAGTTTGTATTGGACATCTATGGGGCTGTGTATGGGACTTTCTATGGGGCTGTGTATTGGACTCTCTATGGGGCTGTGTATGGGACTTCTATTGGGCTGTGTACTGGACCTTTCTATGGGGCTGTGTATAGGACTCTCTATGGGGCTGTGTATTGGAACTTTCTATTGGGCTGTGTACTGGACTTTCTATGGGCTGGTATTGGACTCTCTATGGGGCTGGTGTATGGACTTTCTATTGGGCTGTGTACTGGACTTTCTATGGGCTGTGTATTGTGGATTTCTATGGAGCTGTGTATGGGACTTTATATGGGGCTGTGTATGGGACTTTCTATGGGCTGTGTATTGGACTTTCTATGAGGCTTTGTATGGGCTTTCTAAACAGCTTGTATTGGCTTTCTATGGGTGTGTATGGGACTTTCTATGGGGCTGTGTATGGACTTTATGGGCTGTGTTGGGACTTTCTATGGGGCTGTGTATGGGACTTGCTATAGGGCTGTGTATTGGACTTTCTATGGGGCTGTGTATTGGACTTTATATGGGGCTCTGTATGGGGCTTTCTATTGGGCTGTGTATGGGACTTTCTATGGGGCTGTGTATGGGACTTTCTATGGGGCTGTGTATGGACTTTCTATGGGCTGGTATGGGACTTTCTATGGGACTGTGTATGGGACTTTCTATGGGGCGTGTATTGGACTTTCTAGGGGGCTGTGTTATTGGAATTTCTATGGGACTGTGTATTTGACTTTCTATGAGGCGTGGTATTGAACTTTCTATGGACTGTGTATTGGACTTTCTATCAGGCTATGTATGGACTTTCTATGGGGCTGTGTATGGGAGCTTTCTATAGGGCTGTGTATGGGACTTTCTATGGGGCTGTGTTGTATTGGACTTTTTATGGGACTTGTATGTACTTTCTATGGGCTGTTGTATGGGACTTTCTATGGAACTGTGTATAGGACTTCTATGGGCTGTGTAGGGACTTTCTTTTCTATGGGGCTGTGTATTGGACTTTTTCTATGGAACTGGTGTATGGGACTTTCTATGGGGCTGTGTATTGACTTTCTATGGGGCTGTTTATGGGACTTTCTATGGGGCTGTGTATTGGACTTTCTATGGGCTGTGTATGTTTGACTTTCTATGGGGCTGTGTATGGGCTTTCTATAACGGCTGTGTATTGACTTTCTATGGGGCTGTGTATGGGACTTTCTATGGGGCTGTGTATTGGACTTTCTATGGGGCTGTGTATGGGGCTGTGTATGGGACTTCTATGGAACTGTGCATGGGACTTTCTATGGGGCTGTGTATGGGACTTTCTATGGGGCTGTGTATGGGACTTTCTATGGGGCTGTGTATTGGACTTTCTATGGGGCTGTGTTTGGAGCTTTCTATGGGGCTGTGTATTGGGACATTCTATGGGGCTGTGTTGGGACTTTTTATGGGGCTGTGTAATTGGACTCTCTATGGGGCTGTGTATGGGACTTTCTATTGGGCTGTGTACTGGACTTTCTATGGGGCTGTGTATGGATACCTCTATGGGGCTGTGTATGGGACTTCTATTGGGCTGGTGTACTGGACTTTCTATGGGGCTGTGTATTGGACTCTCTATGGGCTGCGTATTGGACTTTCTATTGGGCTGTGTACTGGACTTTTTTCTATTGGGCTGTTATTGGACTTTCTATGGGCTGTGTATGGGACTTTCTAAATGGGCTGTGTATTTGACATTCAATAAGGCTGGGCATTGGACTTTCTATGGGGCTGTGTAGGGACTTTCTATGGGGCTGTGTATTGGACTTTCTATGGGGCATTGTATGGGACTTTCTATGGGGCTGTGTATGGGGCTTTCTATGGGGCTGTGTATGGGACTTTTTATGGAACTGTGCATGGGACTTTCTATGGGGCTGTGTATGGGACTTTCTTTGGGGCTCTGTATGGGACTTTCTATGGGGCTGTGTATTGGACTTTCTATGGAGCTGTGTATTGAATTTCTATGGAGCTGTGTATTGGACATTCTATGGGGCTGTGTATAGGACTTTCTATGGGGCTGTGTATTGGACTCTCTATGGGGCTGTGTATGGACTTATATTGGGCGTGTACTGGACTCTATGGGTGTGTATGGCTCTCTATGGGTTGTGATTGGACTTTTATTGGCTGTGTACTGGACTTCTATGGGCGGTGTATTGGACTTTCTATGAGGCTGTGTAATGGAGACTTTTATTGGGCTGTGTATGGGACTTTCTATGGGGCTGTGTATTGGACATTCTAGGGGCTGTGTAGTAGTTTCTAGACTGTGTATGGGATTTCTATGGGGTGCTGTATTGACTTTCTTTGGGGCTGTGTTGGAGCTTTCTATGGGGCTGTGTATTGACATTCTATGGGGCTGTGTATGGGACTTTTCTATGGGGCTGTGTATTGGACTCTCTATTGGGCGCTGTGTATATGGGACTTTCTATTGGGCTTTGTAACTGGACTTCTATGAGCTGTGTTATTGGACTTTGTATTGGGATGTGTATGGGACTTTCTATGGGGCTGTGTATGGACTTTCTATGGGGCTGTGTATTGGACTTTCTATGGGGCTGTGTATTGGACTTTCTATGGGGCTGTGTATGGGGCTTTATATGGGGCTGTGTATGGGACTTTCTATGGAACTGTGCATGGGACTTTCTATGGGGCTGTGTATGGTTCTTTCTATGGGGCTGTGTATTGGACTTTCTATGGAGCTGTGTATTGGACATTCTATGGGGCTGTGTATGGGACTTCTATTGGGCTGGTATTGGAACTCCTATGGGGGGTGTGTATGGGACTTTCTATTGGGCTGTGTGTGTACTGGACTTTCTATGGGGCTGTGTATTGGACTCTCTATGGGGCTGGTTATTGGACTTTCTATTGGGGCTGTGTACTGGATTTCCTATGGGGCTGTGTATTGAGGACTTTGTATTGGGCTGTGTATGGGACTTTCTATGAGGCTGTGTATGGGACTTTCTATGGGGCTGTGTATTGGACTTTCTATGGGGCTTGTATTGGGACTTTTCTATGGGGTCTGGTATGGGGCTTTTATATGGGCTGTGTATGGGACTTTCTATGGAACTGTGCATGGGACTTTCTATGGGGCTGTGTATGGGTCCTCTATGGGGCTGTGTATTGGACTTTCTATGGAGCTGTGTATTGGACATTCTATGGGGCTGTGTGTATGGACTTCTATGGGGCTGTGTATGGGACTCTCTATGGGGCTGTGTATGGGACTTTCTATTGGGCTGTTTGTACTGGCTTTCTATGGGGCTGTGTATTGGACTCTTCTATGGGGCTGTTATTGGACTTTCTATTGGGGCTGTGTATGGACTTTCTATGGGTCTGTGTATTACTTTGGAGGCTGTGTATGGGACTTCTATGGGGCTGTGTATGGGACTTTCTATGGGGCTGTGTATGGGACTTTCATGGGATGTGTATGGGACTTCTATGGGGCTGTGGAATGGACTTTTCTGGGGCTGTGTATGGACTTTCTATGGGGCTGGTGTATGGGACTTTCTATGGTGGGGCTGTGTATGGGACTTTCTATGGGGCTGTGTATGGGACTTTCTATGGGGCTGTGTATGGGACTTTCTATGGGCTGTTATGGGACTTTCTATGGGGCTGTGTATGGACTTTCTATGGGGCTGTTATGGGACTTTCTATGGGGCTGGTATGGGACTTTCTTATAGGGCTGTGTATTGGACTTTCTATGGGGCTGTGTGGGGCTTTCTATGGGGCTGTGTATGGGACTTTTATGGAACTGTGCATGGGACTTTCTATGGGGCTGTGTATTGGACTTTCTATGGGGCTGTTTATGGGGCTTTCTATGGGGCTGTGTATTGGACATTCTATGGGGCTGTGTATCGTACTTTCTATTGAACTGTGTATTGGACTTTCTTTGGGGCTGTGTTTGGAGCTTCTATGGGGTGTGTATTGGACATTCTATGGGGCTGTGTATTGGACTTTCTATGGGCTGTATGGGGACTTTTATGGGGCTGTTATGGACTTTTTATGGGGCTGTGTATTGGACTCTCTATGGGGCTGTGTATGGGACTTTCTATTGGCTGTTTACTGGACTTTCTATGGGGCTGTGATTGGACTCTCTATGGGGGCTGTGTATTGGACTTTCTATGGGGCTGTGTACTGTGGACTTTCTATGGGCTGTGTATTGGACTTTCTATGGGCTGTGTATGGTGACTTTAGCTATGGGGCTGTGTATTGGATATTCTAGGGGCTGTGTATGGTACTTTCTATGGAACTGTATGGGACTTTCTATGGGGCGTGTGTATTGGACTTTCTAGGGGGCTGTGTATGGACTTTCTATGGAACTGTGTATGGGACTTTCTATGGGGCTGTGTATTGGACATTCTAGGGGCTGTGTATGGTACTTTCTATGGAACTGTGTATGGGACTTTCTATGGGGCTGTGTATTGGACTTTCTTTGGGGCTGTGTTTGGAGCTTTCTATGGGGCTGTGTATTGGACTTTCTATGGGGCTGTGTATTGGACTTTCTATGGGGCGTGTATTGGACTCTCTAAGGGGCTGTGTATGGGACTTTCTATGAGGCTGTGTACTGGACTTTCTATGAGGCTGTGTATTGGACTCTCTATGGGGCTGTGTATTGGACTTTCTATTTGGCTGTGTATGGACTTTCTATGGGTGGTGTATTGGACTCTCTATGGGGCTGTTTTTGGACTTTCTTTGGCTGTGGTACTGACTTTCTATGGGTCTGTGTATTGGACTTTCTATGAGGCTGGTATGGGACTTTCTATGGGGGCTGTGTATGGGACTTTCTATGGGGCTGTGTATGGGACTTTCTATGGGGTGTGTATGGGACTTCTATGGGGCTGTGTATGGGACTTCTATAGGGCTGTTATTGGAACTTTCTATGGGCGGTGTATGGGGCTTTCTATGGGGGCTGTGTATGGGACTTTCTATGGAACTGTGCATGGGACTTTCTTGGGGCTGGTGTATTGGCTTTTATGGGGCTTTTATGGGGCTTTCTAGGGCTTGTGTATTGGACATTCTATGGGGCTGTGTATCGTACTTTCTATTGAACTGTGTATTGGACTTTCTTTGGGGCTGTGTTTGGAGCTTTCTATGGGGCTGTGTATTGGACATTCTATGGGGCTGTGTATTGGACTTTTAGGGGGCTGTGATGGGACTTTTTTGGGGCTGTGTATTGGACTCTCTATGGGCTGTGTATGGGACTGTTCTATTGGGCTGTGTTACTGACTTTCTATGGGGCTGTGTATTGGACTCTCTATGGGGCTGGTATTGGACTTCTATTGGGCTGTGTACTGGCTTTCTATGGGGCTGTGTATTGGACTTTCTATTGGGCTTGTATGGGACTTTATTGGGGCTGTGTCTTTGGATATTATAGGGGCTGTGTATGGTCGTTTCGATGACTGTGTTATGGGACTTTCTATGGGGCTGTGTATTGGACATTCTAGGGCGTTGTAATTACTTTCTATGGAACTGTGTATGGGACTTTCTATGGGGCTGTGTATTGGACATTCTAGGGGCTGTGTATGGTACTTTCTATGGAACTGTGTATGGGACTTTCTATGGGGCTGTGTATGGACTTTCTCTTGGGGCTGTGTTTGGAGCTTTCTATGGGGTTGTGTATTGGACTTTCTATGGGGCTGTGTATTGGACTCTCTAAGGGGCTGTGTATGGGTCTTTCTATGGGGCTGTGTATTGGACTTTCTATGGAGCTGTGTATATGGATTCTATGGGGCTGTGTATGGGACTTTCCTATGGGGCTGTGTATGGGACTCTCTATGGGGGGTGTATGGGACTTTCTATGGGGTGTATTGGACTTTCTATTGGCTGTGTATGGACTTTCTATGGGTCTGTGTATTGGACTTTCTATGGGTCTGTGTATTGGATTTCTATGAGGCTGTGTATGGGACTTTCTATGGGTCTGTGTATTGGACTTTCTATGAGGCTGTGTATGGGACTTTCTATACGACTGTGTATTGGACTTTCTATGGGGCTGTGTATGGACTTTCTATGGGGCGTGTAGGGATTTCTATGGGGCTGTGTATGGGGACTTTTCTATGGGGCTTTGTATGGGACTTTCTATAGCGTCTGTGTATGGGACTTTTCTATGGGGCTTGGGTAATGGGCTTTATAGGGCTTGTGTATGGGCTTTCTATGGGGCTGTGTATGGGCTTTACTATAGGGGCTGTGTATGGGACTTTCTATGAACTGTTGCATGGGACTTTCTATGGGGCTGTTGTAATTGGACTTTCATGAGGGCTTTTATGGGGCGTTCTATGGGGCTGTGTATTGGACTTCTATGGGGCTGTTTTATCGGACATTTCTATTGAAACTGTGTATGGGACTTTCTATGGGGCTTGTGTATTGAATTCTTTTTGTTGGCTGTGTTTGGAGCTTTCTATGGGGCGTGTATTGGACATTTATGGGGCTGTGTATGGGACTTTCTATGGGCTGTGTACTGGACTTTCTATGGGGCGTGTATTGGACTCTCTATGGGGCTGTGGTTATTGGATTTCTATGGGCTGTGTACTGGACTTTTCTATTGGGCTGTGTATTGGACTTTCTATTGGGCTGTGTTATGGGACTTTCTATGGGGACTTGGTGTATGGGACTTCTATGGGGCTGTGTATGGGACTTAATTCTATGGGGCGTGTATTGGACTTTCTGGGACTGTGTATTGGACTCCATATTGGTTCTGGCTTTATGGGGCTGTGTATGGCTTTCTATTGGGCGTGTATGGACTTTCTATGGGGCTGTGTATGGGACTTTCTATGGGGACGCTGTGTATGGGACTTTCTATTTCAGGGCTGGTATGGGACTTTCTATGGGGTGCTGTGATGGATCATGGGCTGTTGTTGCTTCATGGAAACTGTGTATGGACTTTCTATGGGGCTGGTTTATTGGACTTTCTATGGGGTGTGTATGGGACTTTCTATGGGGCTGTGTATGGGACTTTATATGGGGCTGTGTATGGGACTTTCTATGGAACTACTGTGTAGGGACTTCTATTTGGGCTGTGTATTGGACTTTCTAGCGGCTGTGTATTGAGTTTTATGGGACTGTGTATGGGACTTTCTATGGGGCTGTGTATTGGACTTTCTAGGGGGCTGTGTATTGGAATTTCTATGGGACTGTGTATTTGACTTTCTATGAGGCTGTGTATTGAACTTTCTATGGCACTGTGTATTGGACTTTCTATCAGGCTATGTATTAGACTTTCTATGGGGCTGTGTATGGGACTTTCTATAGGGCGTGTATGGGACTTCTATGGGGCGTGTTGGTATGGACTTTCTTAGGCTCTGTGGTATGGACTTTTTATGGGACTGTGTTTGGTACTTTCTATGGGGCTGTGTATTGGACTTTCTATGGAACTGTGTAGAGACTTTCTAAAGGGCGTGTTTTGACTTTCACTGAGGCTGTTGTATTGGACTTTCTATGGGGCTGTGTATTGGACTTTCTATGGAACTGGTATAGGACTTTCAAGCTGGTGTGTATTTGACTTTCACTGAGGCTGTGTATGGCTTTCTGGTTCTTTATTGGACTTTCTATGGGGCTGTAGTATGGGACTTTCTATGGGGCTGTGTATGGGACTTTCTATGGAACTGTGTATGGGGCTGTGTATTGGCCTTTTATGGGGCTGTTTATGGGACTTTCTATGGGGCTGTGTATTGGACTTTCTATGGGGCTGTGTTTGGACTTTCTATGGGGCTGTGTATGGCACTTTCTATGGGCTGTGTATTGGACTTTCTATGGGGCTGTTATGGGCTGTGTATGGGACTTTCTATGAACTGTTTGGGCTTTTATGGGGCCTGTGTATTGGACTTTCTATTGGGCTTGTGTATTGGACTTTCTATGGGGCTTGTATGGTACTTTCTATGGGAACTGTGTATGGGACTTTCTATGGGCTGTGTATTGGAACTTTCTATGGGGCGTTTGGACTTTCTATGGGGCTGTGTATGGACTTTCTATGGGGCTGTGTATTGGACTTTATATGGGGCTGTGTATGGACCTTTTTATGGGCTGTGTATTGGACTTTCTATGGGGCTGTGTATGGGGTGTGTATGGGGCTGTGTATGGGACTTTTATTGGAAATGTGTATGGGGACTTTCTATGGGGCGTGTATTGGACTTTCTATGGGGCTTGTATTGGACATTCTATGGGGCTTTTGTATGGGGCTTTCTATGGGGCTGTGTATGGGACTCTCTAGGGAACTGTGTATGGACTTTCTATGGAACCTGTGTATGGGACTTTCTATGGGGCTGTGTATTTTGGACTTTCTTTGGGACTGTTGTATGGGTCTTTCGTTCTATGGGCTGAGGTATTGGACATTCAATGGGGCTGGTGTATTGGAACTTTCCTATTGGGCTGTGTACTGGACTTTCTAGGAGCTGTGTATGGTACTTCTTATGGGACGTCGTGGCACTATCTAGGAGGGCCTCTATGAGAGAAAATTGAACCCTCGGTTTATACTCGAGTCAAGCAGTTTCCTAGTTTTTATCAGTTTAAATAAGTACCACGTCGGCTTATAATCGGGTCGGTTTATACTGCAGTATAATGGGTATTGTTTCCATTTTTACAGAGTGAGCTGTTTCCCCTCCTCCCTCCCTTCACGCAGTCAATCAATGCTGTCACTGCTGGCATCACAACCAATGATTGACATCTTTTTCTCTCTGCCTCCGCTGCACATGCTCACACTAATAAAAAGCTTTCCTTTTTCCAAATAAAAAAAAACTTATCATAATATCTGGTTAACAAAGTGGGCAAAGTTAATAAACTGGAAAAATGGTTGGTTTGGGGGTTGCACATTGAAGAAGAGGAGGAGACAGATACGCATTGCCAGAAAGGTAACAAACATAATTATTAAAAGCTGGTTACAAATACATGTAACAATTTGTGGGTGGTGGACATGCCCTTTAAGAATTATCATACTGAATCTAATATTCAGAATCTATAGACTGTTTATTTGTTTCTTCCTGCCTAGTTGTGTTGGTTTCTATGAGGTCATTGAATCATAAAAGCTCCACCAACCCTCACAGTGACAGGACCAAATTGTGACACCTATTATTTACCTACCCCCAGAAACCTTTTTGTTGCACCAGAACATGAGGCCCACCACCACTTCCCCCAGGGACAGCTGATCCCTCCAGGCATAGAACGCATAAAATTGGCCTTGCCATGGGCCTGGCCAATTGGAATACGTGCTCTGCTAAAAGTTTTGATGTGCCCATTCACTGGAAATGCCCAAAGCACCTTTCAAGGTAAGTATTACATCTCTCTTCTTCTTCGGAATTATTTCAGTTGATTCGACCATCTTTGGACCAAACCATCAAATTTCACGTGACATTCCCTCCACCCTGGTGTTTTTTTAATTGGGGTTTAATTGTGAAGGGGTACTAAGATAAGTAATAATATAGTCGACCTTATAGATGTAGAACATATCACTTTTTTGGAATACCTATGTTTGTATGTATGTGTATGTTTTTATTTATATAGCGCCACTTTTGGGGAGACGCAGCACTGTATCATTATAACAATACAGATATACAGTATGTATGTATATGTTTATTTTATTAGCGCCACTGTGGGGCCCAGCACTTTACATTTAACATACAGATTATACAGTAGGTATGTATATGTTTTTATTTATATAGCGCCGGCCACTGTGGGGTACCGCACTGTCCAGTATAAAATACAAAAAAGTCAACAAGGGGGTAAATCCAATAGATAGTGCAATACATAAAATATAACTTATATAAATAGAAGTGCAGGGCTTGCCACAAGAGGTAATGAGGTCCCTAGAACAGTAGAGCTTACAATCTAGTAAGGTGGGTAACACACAGATACAATGAATGGGACGTAATGCAGTTGCAAATAAACATCAAATATTGTGCTGTTACCAATAGGTTAGGAATTGTAATGCTAGATTTATCATATATGATATATGAATCCTATACCTGTGCTGGTTACCAGATAGGTAGGATGTAGGTATATTTTATCATATCTAGAGTATATAGATATCATATATGTGCTGGTTACCGGATATGTAGGATGTAGGGTAGAATTTATCATATATAGATATATAGATCCCATATACTGGTGCTGGTTCCCAGATAGGTAGGATGTAAGGCTAGATTTTCAGTTAGATATATGACTACCATATATTGTGCTGTTTACCAGATAGATATGAATGTAAAGTAGTTTAGCATATATAGATATATATATACCATATCTGTGCTGGTTACCTGATAGGTATGATTTAAGGGTAGATTTATCAGATATAGATATATAGATCCCATATACTGTGTGGTTACCGGCTAGGTAGGATGTAAGGGGTAGATTTTATCATTTAGATATATAGATACCAATATACTGGCTGGTTACCGGATAAGCGTAGGTGTAAGGGTAGATTTATAAACACAAATATATATATATATAGAATACTACCATATACTGTGCTGGTTACCGACATAGGTAGAGTAAGGGTAGATGTAGCATATATAGATATATAGATATCATATACTGTGCGGTTACCAGATGATGTAGGATGTAAGGTAGATTTTTATCATATATAATATATAGATACCTATACTGTGCTTGTTACCCGAATAGGTATTATGGTAAGGGTAGATTTTAATCATAATATAGATATAAGAATATCATATACTGTGCTGGTTACCGGATAGGTATGACTAAGGGTAGATTTATCATATATAGAATATAGATATCCTATCTGTGCTGGTTACCAGATATGTATGATGTAGGGTAGATTTATCATATTAGATAAATAGAATACCATATACTGTGCTGTTACCAGATAGGTAGGATGTAAAGTAGATTTATCATATATAGATAAATAATACCTATACTGTGCTGGGTTCCCAGATAGGTCGTCTGTAAGGTAGATTTATCATATATAGGATATATAGAGTTCATATACTGTCGGGTTACCAGATAGGTAGGAGTAAGGGTAGATTTATCATTATCGATATATAGATACCATATAACTGTGCTGGTTTACCAGTAGGTAGGATGTAAGAAGTAGATTTATCATATCTAAGATATATGATACCATATACTGTGCTGGTTACCATATAGGTTAGGTGTAAGGGTAGATTTATCATATATAGATATAAATACATATACTGTTGCTGGTACCGGATAGTAGGATGTAAGGGTGATTTATCATATAAGATATATAGATCCCATATACTGTGCTGGTTAAAGGGATAGGTAGGATGTAAGGGTAATTTATCAGATGTAGATATATAGAATCCCATATACTGTGCTGGTTACCAATAGGTAGGATGTAAGGCTAGATTTATCATATATAGTATTATAGATTATCATATACTTGTGCTGGTTACCGGATAGGTAGGATTGTAAGGGTAGATTTATCATATATAGATAACCATATACTGTGCTGGTTTACCAGATAGGTCGGATGTAGGGTAGGATTTAATCATATATCGATATATAGATATCATATACTGTGGCTGTTTAACCAGATAGGTGGATTAAGGGTAGATGTAGCATTATAGATATATAGATACCAATCTTGGCTGGTTACCAGATAGGTAGGATGTAAGATGTAGATTTATATATATAGATATAAATACCATTACGGGCGCTGGTTAAACCATATATGTAGGATGTAAGGTAGATTTATATCTATATAGATAATAGATACCTATACTGGTGCTGGTTACGGGATAGTAGGATGGAAAGGTTAGATTTATCATATGTATATTATAGATACCATATCTGTGCTGGTTACGGATCGTTAGGATTAAGTGGTAGATTTTAATCATATGTAGATATATAGATACCATATAACTGTGCTGGTTCCCGGAATAGTTCCGGATGTAGGCTAGATTTATCATATGTAGATATATAGATTAACCATATACTGTGCTTGGTTACCGATAGGTAGGATTAAGGGTAATTTATCATATTATATATATATGATTTACCAATCCTGTGCTGGTTAAACCGGATAGGTAGGATGTAAGGTAGTTTATCCATGATGTAGATATATAGATACCATTACTGTGCTGTTTACCGTATAGGTAGGATGTAATGCTAGATTTCTCATATATAGATTATATCGATACCATATACTGTGCTGTTACCGGATAGGTAGGATGTAGGGTAGATTTATCTATAATAGATATATAGATACCAATACTGTGCTGGTTCCAGATATAGGATTAAGGGTAGATTCTATCATATATAGATATATAGATACCATATACTACTGTGCTGGTTACCAGATTAGGGGGATGTAAGAGTAGATTTATTCATATATAGATATATAATACCATATACTGTGCTGGTTACCATAATAGTGGATGTAAGGGTAGATTGTTCCATATTAGCATATATAGATCCATATACTGTGGCTGGTTACCAGTAGGTAGATGTAAGGGTAGATTTATCATATATTTAGTATAGTATTTGAGGTTGAAATAAGACATACGTCATCCAGTCCAACCGCATCTAGCACTAATCCTCATTTTTCCGCCTAACGTTGACCAGAGGACAAGCAAAAAAACCCCACCAAATTTATGAAGGGGGGAAAAATTCCTTCCTGACTCCAAGGGGCAATCGGAAATTTCCCTGGATCAACTCTCCTTTATGTATCAATACCAGTAAAGCTGCAACAATTCCTTGTTTCAGAACGCATCCAGCTTTTTTTTGAAACTGACCAATAACCTGCCATTACACACGTCCACTTGAAGAACAGGTTTTTCCATAGCCTTATTAACCGTTCTCAACAGTGAAAAAACCCTTTTCCTCCGAGCTTGAAGCCTAAAAACCTTTTTTCTTCAAGTCTTAAGGGATTGGTTGTCCTCGACGTTTCCTTGATGTTCTCTTGGTGAAACAATGCCCCAATAGTTTATTGTATGTCCCGTAATGTATTTATACAGTTATCATATCCCCACGCAAGCGCCTTTTGTCTCTTCTTTCTCCAGCGTACCTAATTGTAACTTTTTCCAGTCATCCTCTTCATATTCCAAGCTCCCCCAATCCCCTTATTAATTTATTGCCCTTCTCTGAACCCTTTCCTTTCAAAGATGTCCTTTTTGTATCACAGGATTCCAAAATTTTGCCTGCATATTTCCAAATGAGGCCCTTAACCATGCTTTGTGTAAAGAGGGAGAATTACATTTTCCTCCCTTGAAATCCATACCCCCCTCTCTTTATACAAGACATACCACATGCTGGCTCTGACTGTTGCCTGCCCGCCTGGCCTGCTTGCTACTTTAATTTTGTTATCCACCAAAACCCAAGACCTTTCCAACAGGATTCACTTAACACAGAGCATTTATAGTATATTTCACAATTATTTTTAAGTTCCAAAATGCATCACCTTACATTTATCACATTGAATTCATCTGCACTTAGCAGCCCAATGTGATCCTCTATCTAGATCCCCTTGCAAACGATTTGCACATCCTCTGAAGTTTTTATGGTCCACCAAGTTTTGTGTCGTCAGCCAAACACAGAACCTTGCTGACAGACCCACTTCCAAATCATTAATAATAGATTAATAGAACGGCCCAACACAGAACCCTGTGGGCACCCCACTTCAGCACTATATAGTCCATATTATGAAGCCCCATTAACAACTACTCTCGCAATCCTATTCTTTAACACATTTTCTATCCATGTACAAATGTGACTCCCCATACACATCCCTTAGCTTAATTCATTAGTCGCCTATTGGGGGACTATACAAAAGCCTTTGCAAAATCCAGTAACGCATCTACTGCTATACCAGAGTCTATTTCCGACTTACTTTCCTCATCAAAGCCACGCAGTTAGTTTGACAAGATCTCTTTCCTCCTAAAATCCCTGTGGTGACTATACTTATAATGTCAGTCCTTGAAACCTACTCTAGAACATGATCCCTTATTAAACTTTTCCAGGATCTTCCCCATCCACTGTAAGTTAAACTTACGGCCTGTAATACCCGGCTGTGAAAGACTACCCTTTTTGAATATTGGAAAACATCAGCCTTTTTCCAAATTCCCGAGGCACACCACCGTACCATGGGAATCAGCAAAAATAAGAAACCATGGCCTAGAATAAAATGAACTTAGCTCCCTAAGTACCTAGGATGTTATTTTATCGTCAGATATTTACTAATATTAACCTTTATTTAGTTTCTTTCTTGTACCATATCCTCCCTCGGTTACCCAAAGTGGAACTGAATCTTGTAATACCTTTATGCTACTATACTCTATGATATCTGTACTTGGGTTCTTCTATAGTTATACAGAGGAAAAAAATTATTCCAGACATTTGCTTTCAATCGCCATCCTCGTAACTAACTTATCCCCATTATTAAATGGTGCCCATGCTTCAGTCCTCATCTTCTTATCTATAATATACTTAAAAAAATGTTTAGGCTTGTTATGCTTTCTTCACGATCCTACTTTCAATTATTAATTTTAGCTAGTTTGATTGCTTTCTTACACTCCTTGTTACAGTTTTTATACTCCCTAAAGGCCCTTTCTCCGTTCCCTCGGCCTTAAGGTTTTAAATGCCTTTTTCTTCCTTAACCATTTGCCTCTTTTACATCAGAATTCAGCCACAATGGCGCGGATTTTATTTTTTTACATTTAATTTCCCAAGGGTAATCAATTTATAATGTGAACTGGCTTAAAATCCCCTTGAACACAGGTCCACTTCTGTTTTCAGTACCTTTACCTGATAATACATTTCCCATTTGACTTCTGAAAGCTGCTTTTACCTGGGAAAAATTTGCTGTCCTGAAATTAAATTCTTTGTTACCCATCGCACTTTTCCTTTTCGATAGACAAGTCCAAATGCCACTATTTCATGGTCACTACTATTTCCTACCCTCCAGTTACACCTTTATATCTATAAAATGCGCTCCACAATGTTAGATATACCATGATCCACAGAGCTCCTTTCTAGTAGGAACCCTCGCAACCCTGTGAGAGAAAAATTTTATCCTGCAGCAAATTCAGGACTCATCTCCTTTTTCTGTGATGGCAGTTCCATCCCCACAACCAATCAATGTCAGGGTAATTTAAGTCCCCCATAATGAGCACACTCCCCAACTTTTCAGCCCTGCCAATGATATGATTGATCACCCTCCTCTCTGCTAGCATTTGGCGCTTATAGCAGACAAACCAACAATGACATTACACCCACCCCCTTTCCCTGTTGCCTAATTCCACCCATATTGCCTCCACTTTCCTCCATTCCCACTATCTCTTTCTTTTAATTTGGTTCATTCTTTTTTAACATATACAACATACTCCTCCCCTTTCCTTTTTTTTTCTGTCCTGCCTAAACAAGGCAAATCCTTCCCTATATTTACAACCCAGTCGTGGAACTGTTCAACCACGTTTCTGCTTTATACCTATTACAAATCATACTTTTCATCAATGCCTCATTATCCAATTCACCCATTTTGTCAAGCCATGCTCTCGCATTTGCAAACATACAGTTTTAGATTAATGAATCCTGTAATTTATCGTACACTTTTGATACACATTCCTCCCTATCCCCATGCTAGCCCCACCCCCCTTTCCCCCCCCACTGGCCCTATCTACAACCCTGCTTTCCTCCTGGAACATCTATCCCAGTGAGACTGGCTATACCCTCCCCCCCCAACCTAGTTTAAAATCTCCTCCAACCCTCTAGCCATCTTCTCCCCAAAACAGCTCACCAAACCATTCGTGAGGTGGCCCAAAAAAAAAACCCATCCCTACTAAAGACCTGTAGCCACAGCAAAGTCTGTGCCCAGTTCTCAATAAACCCACCTCTTCCTTACACCACTCTCTTAGCCACGCATACATGCTCCTAACTCTCCGCTGTTCTCCCTGGCTTAGCACGTTGGCTGCGGTAGTATTCTGAAAACACTACCCTGAGTCCTTGCTTTTATCTTGGCCCCTATTTCTTTCGGAAATCATGTTAAGGACCTTCACCTCCACCTCTAAAACTTTGTCATTGGCACCAATGTGAAACCAAGACCGCCGGGTCACACCCGGCCCCACCCAATATTCTTCTACACGATCCCCCACATGCCGACCCTGCACCAGGCCGGCAACACACAGTGCGGATGTAGTTCTTGGCGGCAAGATACCCTATCTACTTCCTTATAATGTAGTCCCCTACTACCACTACCACCTCCTTCATTCCTGACCCTTCGTTCCCTACCCTTGTATCAGCACGAGATGGCAGTCCCCTGGGTGCTCAAGGGACTAGCCCCCTCCATACATGCTATTCCGAAGGTGTCCTCCTCCCTTCATTACCTAAGGCGCCAGACCTGTTGGGATGGACAACTGGGAAGAATCCCCCCCTACTCTTTCCGTCCCCCCCACTTCCCCTATTACCCTACTAACAAACTTAAAACCTCCTTCTCATCCTTTCTTGTCCCTCTTTCACCCCCCTCGATACTGGCCCCATCCAGTGCCTGCTGGAACCCCCCAGTTCCTGCCAATCCCCCCGCAATGCTGCAAGCTGCCCCTGACGCTCCACCTCAGCTTCCAAACGGGCCAACCCAGTAACCCACTCAACATACCTGACACGACCTAGGTTTCCCCGGAACGCTGCTCCAGGTTTCCTAGACATGTTTGGCACGATCCACATTGCATGGTACTCAAAAAACTGGTCCCCTTCTAAATACACCACACCAACCACATTGGACGCACAACCTTGTTTAACTGCCCTTTGTTTCAATGTCCTTCCTTTTTTTATGTCCTTGAGGATCCAGGTCCTTCTTTTTCTATGTCCTGGAGATCAATGTTCCTTCTTTTCTAATGTCCTTGAGATCAAGGTCCTTCTTTTTCTATTCCTTGATATCACGGTCCTTGAAGAGAAAGGGCCACTCACAAGTTCGTTTACACTCCAGTAAACTTCCTTTTGGTTAGTTCCAAACCCCAGGCCCAACACTGTGAATCCTATTTAACTAATAGGGCCCCAACCCCCACAGCCAATTAAGGCAAGAGCCAGAAAGAGGGAAAAAAAAAACCAAACACTTATTACTCCTTTCGCAGCCTGTTCGTGATTACAACAGGTTACAATACTAGAATATAGAAGTCCTCACACCCCTAACTGGAAGAATAAAGATTATTCTGCTTACTGCACCCTCAATCCTGCACCAGTTTTTAACAGTACAACAATCCTTATTTCAAACTGTCAAACAATCCTTATTTTCAAACTTTCACCCACACCATACAACCATCACATGATTAAGTGTCCTTTTTTTAATGTCCTTGAGATCAAGGGTCCTTAAGAGAAAGGGCCCTTCACAGTTCATTCACACTCACAGGAAACTTCCTTGTTTAGTCCACCAAAAGATATATATAATATATAGATACCATATACTGTGATGGTTAAGGGATCGGTAGGAGTAAGGGTAGATTTATCATATGTAATAATAATAGATAACATATCCTTGTCTGGTTACCAGATAGGTAGGAATGTTAAGGTCTCGATTTATCATTATATAGATATATAGATATCATATACTGTGGCTGGGTTACCGATCTGTAGGATGTAATGGTAGATTTATCATATATTAGATATATCGATACAAACCAATACTGTTGCTGGTGTTACCAGTAGGTAGAGGATGTAAGGGTCGATTTATCATATATAGATATAATCGATATCATATACTGTGCTGGTTACCAGATAGTATGGATGTAAGGTAAGTTCTCATATATAGATATATAAATATACCATATACTGTGCTGGATTACCGGATAGGTAGGAGTAAGGGTAGATTTATCATATAGATATATTAGATATCATATACTGTGCTGGTTACCGGATAGTAGATGTAAAGGGTAGATTTATCATATATAGAATATCATATACTGTGCTGTTACCAGATAGGTAGGATGTAATGGTAAATTTATCATAATCGATATTAGATACCATATTTCTGTCTGGTTACCAAATAGGTAGGATGTAAGGGTAGATTATCAATATATATATATGATCGCCATATCTGTGCTGGTTCCAGATAGGTAGGATTGTAAGGGTAGATTTATCATATATAGATACCATATACTGTGCTGGTTACCATATAGTAGGATGTAAGGTAGATTTTATCATATATAGATATATAGATACCACTATCCTGTGCTGGTTACGCAGATAGGTAGGATGTAAGGGTATATTTTATCATATCTTAGATAGATATATCCATTACTGTGCTGTTACCCGATAGGTAGGATGTAAGGGTAGATTTTGGTAGGTCATATATAGATTTCAGTTTACGTTGGGGGTGTGGCTGTGGTTTACCAGATAAAGGGTGGGTAGATTAGGGGAGATTTGATCATTATAGATATATGATAAACCATATCCTTGTGCTTGGTTACCAGATAGGTAGGAGATGGTTTTTAAAAAGGTAGATTTTATCATATATAGATATCATATACTGTGCTGGTTACCACCAGATCGGTAGGATGTAGGGTAATTTATCATATATAGATTATAGATACCATATACTGGCTGGTTACCAGAATTAGGTAGGATGGAAGGGGGTTTTTAGATTAATCATATATAGAATATAAGACACATTACTGTGCTGGTTTACCATAAGGTAGATTTAAGGCTAGATTTCAAACCTTCTAATAAGGTTTCTTGACGTAGAGAGAGGGGAATAGATTCCAGAGGATGGGAAGCTACAAGAGAAAAAGGTTTTAAAAGAGAGAGGAAGCAGTACGAGTGGGGGGGGTCTGTACAGGAGCTGCTCCTGCAATGAGCGAGGGTACGGGCAGGGGAACCATATGGGGAGACTAAGAGGAAATATAAGGAGGAGCAGCAGAGGGAAGGATTTATATGTAGGAGAAGGATTTTGTATGCAATGCCACTGTTTAAACGGAGCCAGGTTGTTGTCCGGGTACCAGATGAGATTTGGGATCCGTTTTTTAAGAGCGAAACAATACGTGTTGCAGAGTTTAAGTATAAGAGACTGAATGGGAGACGAGGTGGGAAGCAGGAGCCAGAAAGTATTAGTTGCAATAGTCCAGGGTGATGGAATAAGAGCATGGATAATCATAGCGTGGTTGTGGAGAGAAAAAACCTGCAAGATTTTGGCTTTTGCGAAGAAGAAGCCGCAGGTTTTTGCAACATAGTTAATAATGTGGTTTAGAAAAGGGAGAAGAGAGGAGTCAATAATTACCCCTAGGCAGCAAGCAGATTGGATGGGGAAATGGTGATGGGGGTAAATCTCACCAGAATGATGGAGAACGGATGGACAGGACCAGGTTTTTATAGGTGGAAAAACGATCAGTTCAGTTTTTCAGAAAGATTTAATATGAGTAGCATTTAGACATCCAGGAGGAGATGGCAGTAGGCAGTCAGAGAAATGTTATTTGGTTGCGGAGTTAGCGTAGGGGTGACAAGTAGGTTTTTTGTGTATCGTTGCATATAAATGATATTTGAAGCCAAAAGAGGTAATGAACATCTCCCAGGAACGTGTAGCAGGTGGACAATAAGGGTACCAAGAACAACCCCCTTGGACCCCCACAACAAGAGGAACGGATAAGATGTATTGCTAGCATAAGATACAGAGTAAGTTTCTGTCCAGAGAGATCGAAAACCAGGATTCCACCTTCCATTCTGAAGCCCAAGAGTGAAGTATCTTGCATTAGTAGGGAATTTTTCAGAGGAGATCCACAACTTTAGCAAAAATTATCCCAATAGCTCAGAAGAATGAACGTATAATGCATTATCATCTTTAACCAGTAAGGGTGACATGCAGGCCTCAGCCCTTGATTTCATAGGCCCTCCGAGTAAGTCTATGCATTGGTTAGTATAAGAGCAGAGATCACTTACCACCATACCCCCCATTCCCCTATAGCAGCTAAACCTAACATTTCTTGATTATTTAAAGGATGTGATCGTAAAGAAATAAGAAAAACTGTCAGTCATGTCTTTTTAGGGCTTTTTGTGTCAGCTTATCGAGATCTCTGTTTGTCTTGATACGGAATCCGTAATGTTTTATTTCCCCTCCAACTGTATGTTTTCAGAAAAGAGCCCACCTTTGTTCAGAAACCTTTTCTAATTTCTTGCCAAGGGACAGAGAATACTCAATGCCCAATTGAACATCGCTCAAGAAGGGCTCTCATCCGACAAATATCTAAACGCATCACGTAACAATCCAGGGACAATAGCTAATCACACCCTGTCCTAACGCTGTTTCCAGCTGGAAAACCCAGAGCCTTATTTTATAAAATCTTCATGCAACCTGCATTTCTGGGGCTTTTCTTGTTTCTGGTTTTATGATAGGACGGTAACAAAATCGAAGTTTTCTCTACCCTGCTATCCATCTTATCCTACTGATTATGTGGCAATCCATTGGGAAATACTTGGAAATGATAGAATTCAAGGGTTTAAAATTTGTTGTTTGGACAACTGAAGTCTAAAACTTGGGATCCACCAAGCTGCATTCAAGTTCATGTTTATGGTGTCTTTGGTTTGGAATCCATGAGCCATGACTTATTTGCTTCATTATTTAACTGCTGTTGACCCATAAAGCTGACTCCTTTTTAATTGCATTGGGATACAAGGCTTCAATAAATGTTGACCTTATATTACCTCCTGTACCCCTTCCTGGAAAATGATGCAGACCAATTTGCAGAGCCAAGTAAGGATCTGTTAATCAGGTTTCTATTTAAAGCAAGGGCATGCCACCATAAAACAACAACAACAAAAAAGGAGACTTGTCACTTAATCTGCCCACAACCCCCAACTTCTTATTTTTTCCCCCATTTTTTGACTTGTAACCAGATATTTATTGATACGGTTGTTTTTTCTTCTGGCAAAGAAAGCTTTTAGAAGTGTGAACATGTGTGCCGAGGAGGCATCAGGTGAAACGCAAGTGCAATCATTGGTTGTGATGTCAGTTTGTCAACAGGCCTTGATTGACTGCACTGGAGGGAGTGGCCAGAAGAGGACTGCATTGACTATTTTTTTTGGTTTTAAGGGTGGACTATGCTCTTTCAATATACAAACAAGTTCAGTGTTGATATATTTACTATCTCATTTTCAATTCATCATCCTATGTTTTGCTTTCCATTAGCTGATTATACCTCATGCTGAGTGTACAATTTGGACTGGCAACTTGTATGATATTTAAAGTGAATCACTTTTAAGCCCTCGTAAACACCTACTATTGTGTGGACGCAGGCCCGAGCAACACACACGATGAACGGCATGATCATGGGTCATGTATAAGACATTTGGTCCAGGCGTTGTTTTGTCACTCTGCATGTGTGTTGGACCCTGCATTAACCCCGTAAAAATGGTAACATTTGATTGGTTGCCTCAGCCCCAAAGCATTATGTGTATTTCTGTGTCCTATACCCTGCGTTTATGGATTAGAAACCTAGCCCCTTGGTAGTATTTGACCTGGACAATATTGCCTCTTTTATCTATTTTATCATGTAACATACTTAAAAAAAAAATGCCTATTATTAACTTGGTTCTTGTCTTCGTACAATAAACTTCCTTCCAAACACAACATGCTGACGGTTTTAAGTCCTGATTGTTCTCAGTAAGTCAACAGTTTTGTTGTTCTATGATAAAAGGGAAACTTCAGAGCAGACAGTTGGGTTTTTCCTACTGTCACATTTCACACAGATTGGATCAAATTCCCCCCACACTGGACCAGAATTTTCAAAGAGCGATCGTGGAATGTTGGTTATACCGGAGGAAAGCTGCAGCTTGAGTTATTAGTATGCCTCTGACCCTCACTTTCCATTACTGTTTCATGTTGCCTTTAGGGTTTCTTTCTGGGATGCTGTATTTTTATATTTAACACATTAGTCCAATCTCCCCAGTTCTAATATCTGAGTTCTAATCTTCCCTGTGGGAGTTATAGAAGACCTACATAGACATAGACAACGGCAGTTCCTTCTAATAGGCGCACTGCACCGTTTTTTTAACGTCACAATCCGATCGCATGTTAAAAAGCGCACATACTAGTTTTAGCCAATTGCTCTTGGTCACGCTAGGTAAAATGCTCACGCACGCACCTTTAACCACGCATGGTCTATACTACGCAGTAGTTGTGCACTTGGCCTTCAGTTACAGTTTTTTCAACAAACAACCCAATTCAGGATTTAGCCAACTTCACTAAGGCTGAGCCACCCACACACACTCACAACACCAAGCACGCCGCTTTGCACGCATTATCGCACGCAGCACGATTTCCGTGCGTTTTGCACACTGAATTCGCATTTGCGCATATGTTTTCGGCATTGGCACAAAAAGTTGCTTGAACGCAAACAGACGCGCAATCGCCTGCGCATCGTAAATTGCGAGAATGTTCGCATTCCTGCGATTTAATATGTTAGCAAAAATCATGGGTGCAATCGCGAGCGAAAACACGACATGCAAAAAAAAAACTGCGGCCAGTGTGCCATCACCAGTAGTATCACATGCGTGTTTAGGAAACTTACTTCAAATGGTGGAAAGGAATGACATCACTTTTTTTCCTGTTTTCTATGATTCACATTTAATTCGCGTTCTATTCTACTGTACAGCATGAAGTATGGCTTCCTGTATATACATATTCATTTTGCTGTGAATTTTAAAACAGTTTTCTTGATTCTGGAACATGAGATTACAACTCCATATAAATGCCAGAGAATCATTGCAGGCTAATAGGGTAGATTGTTTTGGCACACAATGTCCTTGCAATCAATGGGCAGCTGACCCTCAAACCAAGGACTGATGGGGCCACAGGATTTATACCGACACATCCAAGTAACAGCATAGTGGCCTTTCTCTCCATGCATAATATTTGTGTTCGTACTTATTAGGGTCACCTAGCACTGTTTGAATTGACTGAAAACTGTACCTGTAATAGTATGAACTGTACCTGTAATAGTATGCACTGTACCTGTAGTATAGTATGAACTTGTAACCTGAATAGTATGAACTTTACCCTGTAAATGGTATGACTGTAACGGAATCGTATGAACGTAACTGTACTAGAATGGACAGAAGATCTTTAAAGGATATAGGTGATTATAGATGAGGAACATGTACATATCCTCACCACAACTTGTTCAAATACTAACGTTCCTCACGTTTAGGCTTCCATGTTGAATTTTAGAGGGTTACCACAATGTATCACATGTTTTCGGCTTAGCTGAACGCCATATTTCAAGGTTATCACCGGATTCAAGGGTTAGCCAGCACCTCATTTAAAGGTTATGGAGTGCTGATCGAGGTTATGCCGTATTCGAGGTTACTGAAACACCGCATTCTAGGGTTTGGAGAGCTAAAGTAGAGGTTTATCCATTCTAAAATTCGAGTTTTGTTGTTCAAAGAGTCTAAAAAGTCAGAGATTGTACAACTCATAAATCCTCTAGTCCAATCTCTAAATAGAACTGAAATGCCAACCAGTGCTGCGCCCCCTTGCCATCCAGCCATCCTTATGGATCGGACCCAATCACTATAAACTTGGGAAGGGTTGTCGGCACTCTGGCCGAATGGGATGTGGCTCCTCCTGAGTGTTTTCGGTCAAAATTCCCACTAGTCTCTGCGCTGAATATTTCGTTGTTAACCCTTCCCGACCCCATTCTCCCCATCTGGGCCCGCGGAGGTTTTCTAAAGCAGAATTTAAACAATGCATTTATATTTTTAGGAAATTCTAACATTGTAATAATGTTGAAAAGGTTCACAGCATTAGTAAATTCCTGCATTTTCATCTTGTCCATGTTACGTGCTCATTATCCATGTTAGGAGGACCTTTTTTGTTATAAGGGTCCATTCCAATTTTCATTAGTGATTTGCATAAGAATAAGATGGTTCGGAACTGAAGATAAAAATGAGAATAATGAGATCCAGTATCTATTGGTATTCTTAAAATCAAATTAATTTTATGGGAAATTCTGACTACATTGCTTTATTCCACTGTCTTCGGGGACACCAACGGACTGGCTGGTAGTGGTAGGTCACTTGTCCTGGCCTGGAAACATGCTATAATGAACCATCAAATACAGAGCAAGTTCATTATTACCCACAGATCAGGCATGTCCACCCCCAAAACTAACATGTTGAATTACTACAGGCCTCCCTGTGTAGTTTAAAAAAATTCTTAACCTTACATCTCTGCCTCCTTATGGGTCTCCTGCATTGCTTGTCCCAACTCCCGAACTGAAGAGTAGGAACTGTTCAAAAGGTTTCTGTCTCTTCTGTCCGCCTCTGGGAGTGTAGTGTTGCATGTTCATAGCGCCCTTTACCCCCCCCCCCTCCCCTTCCGATCCATCCATTGCAGCCTCCAGCCCCTCCAACTACATAAAGCATTTGGATATAATGTAGGTTAACCCTGCCCACCTCCAATGCATATTAGTCTACTAAAAAAAGATTTCGAACTGACTTACAGGCCCTTCGTTACAGTGCGCTCTCCACTACACGCGGGCCCGGGCCCCCTGCTGCAGTTCCGGAAGCAAGGTAGCCGTATCATAGGCCAGGGGGATGAAGGCATGGTAGTTCTAACCCTTTTTTTAAGAAACTAATAAAGCGGGTTGGGTTGGGCAGGGGTAGCCTACATAATATCCAAAGTTTTTTATGTAGACTGACTGGGCCCTTTAATCGCGAGCAAGTAATGACATGATCCCAGGGGCCTAGTTTTTGAAATACGCTACAACTAACCGTTGCCATTAATTTAAATATTTATCTAGGGGGACGCCAGCCATATTATAAGTGATGTTATGTTATGTTTAAGATTGCCATGCTATCAATAACCATATAGGGCACAGGGCACAAACACTTCTGTTCCTAGTTCATTAGATCTCTCCATTGTTCACAAACACAGGGTTGCAACATAATTGGCATTTGATGGATTTTTTGATTTTCCCCTTATATGAACCTTTTTTAGGACATTATTGATAGTGTTCGTGCACTCTCCCCCGCGTGCTAACCTCCCTGTGGGGCCGTGCACACACACACTCGTCACGGGGCTAGCGCAAGCAAATGGTCCAGGATCCCTAGTGGAGAACTCTTGTTTAGTTATAAAAGATACAAAGAGGAAAACAGAGTTAGAAAATTGTTTGTAATCCATATTAAAGTGCAACTAGAGACCCAACATATAATACAGACAAACAATAGAATTCTGTGCCACACATTCTAATTGCATATTCATAAAAGTTACCTTTAAACTAGAGAGTCTCTTTGTCAAGCATCCAGGCCACACAGGAGAAGCTTCCCAGCTCATGTAAGCCAAAAGTCAAGTCCATTAATGTTAGGACCCAGTTAAAGAAAGCAAACCTTGCGTGGTGACTGGGCTTTAAAATAATTTAGCCAATTTATTGAACTAATGCTTTTATTTATACCAGGGTTTAGCAGACTGGGTTGGGGGGGGGGGGGGGGAGTAGCAACTTAATGGAGGTAGCCATATGTATTAGATTTGTGTGCACTAGAATTCTGTAGGATCCCTAGGCAACTTCCAGGTACAGTGATCAGTGGTCTATATTCTAACTGTATTATGTGGAACTATACAGTGACAGGGGTCACAACATCACTATTTTATAGCCCAAACACGCAAGATCCATTTCAATTTCCCTAAACTGATAGTAGCGCCAAGGTGATAATATCTCAGCCAAGGTCACAACCTGAAACCTCCTAGGGGCATATTTAATAAAGGTTTGGTAAACTTTTCCCGTCTTTAATGCAGAGCGTTTTTGCCTAATTTGGCCTTTTCGCTATTTTTAAAGCAGCGTTAACCAGTAGCGAAAGGTCATTACCGCTAATTTCGCTTTTCGCCATACATCGCGGCGGTACACTCAAGGCATATTTATAAATTGGCGAAAAGTGTATTTTTTTGCTTGAGTTCGCAGCCATGTCCATTCCGCCAAGTCTGAGGTGCATTTACTGTACTACGACTGCGAGTTTCGCTTTTTTAAAGTTTTTTTTTTCTTTAAAATGTTCCCCAATTTTCTTTAATTTACCAATAAGTCCATGGGGGTCGATGGACTATTTATAAAGGACATTATTTTTGCTACTCTTCCGTTTCCAAAGTCCCGGAAATGAAGAGTAGGAACTGTTCCAAGGATTCCGTCTCTTCTTCGCTCTAAGTAGGTAGTGTGGCCATGATGCCGCATAGGACCCCTTTACCCCCCCCCACCCTTCCAGATCCATCCATTTGCAGGCCCTCCACCTAGCATAAACATTTGGGATATAATTTATTATATGAATATACAGATATACCATGATCTTGATGGAATGAATATTACAGTTACCATGTACTGGAGGGATGAATATTACAGATATACCATGACCCTGGATGGATGAAATATTACAGATATACCATGACTGGATGAAAATGAATTTACAGATATACCATGACCTGGATGGATGAATATTACAGATTACATGACCGGATTGATGAATATTAACAGATATACCATGACTGGATGGATCAATATTACAGATATACCATGACCTGGATGGATAAATATTACGATATACCATGACCTGGGATGGATTGAATATTACAGATATACCATGACCTGGATGATATATTACAAGATATCCATGACCTGGATGATGAAATTTCAGATATATCCATTACCTTGATTGGATGAATCCTATTAAGATATAACCATGGTCCTGTATGATGAATATTACAGATATACCGGCCTGATGAATAATATTACCGATATACCGTACCTGGATTGCATGAATTTACAGATTAACCGTGACCTGGATGGATGAATATTACAGATTACCGTGACCTGGATGAACTTAATATTAACAGATAGAACCGTGACCTGGATGAATGAATATACAGATATACCGTGACCGGGATGGATGAATATACAGATATCCCGTGACCTGGATGATGAATAGACAGTATACCATGACCTGGATGAAATGAAATATTACAGACATCCATGACCTGGATGAATGAATATACAGACAATACCATGACCCTGGATGAATGAATATTACAGACATACAATGCCCTGGATGAATGATATAACAGATATACCATGACCTGGATGAATGAATATTACAGATATACCATACCCTGGATGAATGAATATTACAGATATAACCGTGAACGGGATGACTGAATAGTACAGCTATACCATGACCTGGATGGATGAATAGTACAGATATACCGTGACCTGGATGGATGCATTTACAGATATACCGTGACCTGGATGGATGAATATATAACAGATATACCGTGACCTGGATGAATGAATTTACAGATATAAACCGTGACCTGGATGGATGATATTACAGATAACCGTGACCTGGATGATGAATATTACCAGATATACCGTGACTGACCTGGATAATGATATTACAGACATACCGTGACCTGGATGATGAATATTACAGATATAACCGTGACCGGGATTAATGATATTACAGCACATACCGTGACCTGGATGGATGAATATTACCGATACACCGTGACCTTGGATGCATGATATTACTAGACTACCGTGACCTGGGATGGATGAATATTACAGAGATAACCGTGACCTGGATGGCTGAACATACAGATATACCGGACCTGGATGGATGAATATTACAGATATAACGTGACCAGAAATGTATGAATATTACCGATATCCGTATGACCTGATGGATAATATTACAGATATCCATGACCTGGATGGATGAATATACGATCTAACCCTGACCTGGATGAGAACATTACAGATATACATGCCCTGGATGGATAAATATTACGATATACCATGACTTGGATGATGAATATTACAGATATACCATGACCTGGAGAATGATATTACAAGATTACCAGGACCTGATGATGATTATACAGTAGACCATGCCTGGATGAATGAATATACAGATATACATGCCTGGATGAATGAGTATTACGAATACCATACCTTGATGGAATGAATATTAAAACAGATATACGTGCCTGGATGATGAATTTACAGATAATACCGTGACCTGGATGGATGAATATTACATATATACCATGACCTGATGGATGAATTTACAGATATACCATGACCCTGGATGGATGATATTCCAGATCTACGTGACCTGGATGGATAACATTACAGATATACCGTGGACCTGGATGGATGAATATTACAGATATACCGTGACAGATGGATGAATATTAAGATATACCGGGGGGGAAAACTGGATGGATGAATATTACGATATACCATGACCTGGATGGATGAATATTACAGATATACCATGACCTGGATGGATTAACAATTAACAGATATACCATGACCTGGATGGATAAATATTACGATATACCATGACCTTGATGAATGAAATTACAGAATATCCATGACCTGGATGAATGAATATTACAGATATACCATTACCTTGATGAATGAATATTGCAACATATACCATGACCTGGATGAATGAATATTACAGATATACCATGACCTGGATGAATGATTATTACAGATATACCATGACCTGGATGAATGAATATTACGATATTCCATGACCTGGATGAATGATTATTACCGATATACCATGAACCTGGATGAATGAATATTACAGATATACCGTGACCTGATGATGACTATTACAGATTACGTGACCCTGATGGATTAATTTACAGATATACCAATTGGGAGAGCATAGGGAAGATACATTTGATTATCCATGACCCTGGATGGATGAATATTACAGTATACCAATGACCTGGATGAGAATTGACAGATATACCATGAACCTGGAATGAATGAATATTACAGATATACCATGACCTGGATGATGAATCTTACAGATATACCCATGACCGGATGAATGAATATACGATTACTCATGACCTGGGATGAATGAGAACCCTCACAAGCATCTTCGCAATAGGTGTAATTAGCAGATGCCTTTGACACACCAATACAATCCAAAATGGCACCCTTTTTTGGTTTCTGTCCTACTATCTATAACTTAACCTAAATGGTGACCTACAATTAATAAATCTTTCAGTTGAAATCCATTAATTCTTATTTCCAAATATTTCCCCCATTGGTATATTCTCAATTTTTATATATTATTTTGTTGACTTGTGTCATTCGATATCTACAAAATCTACATTAAAAGTGATGATTGAGATCCGCTCCGATGACGGAGTTTGCAGAATAATATTATTACTTCAGGGCTGAAGACCTCATCCTTTCGTTACAATGATCATTGGCAGGTTTGGTTAAACGACGGTCCTACCAATCTGTATGATACACTGGAGTGTCCTAAATGAGTTTTGGATTTTTCAGAGATTTTGAATTATAGATATTGTCTCCAATGATCCTTCACGAAGAAGAAACACGCGCTTTCATCAGCATCCCGGCCCGGCTTAGCAACGGATCAAGAAAAAATTCCATCTCGTAAATTAAATGCTGCGAGCAGCTAACGAAAGCATTGATCAAAATGTTAATATAATAAAATTACAAGTGAATTAGTCTGAATAAACTAAGTCTTGTACTTACTGTGCAGTATTGATCTCTTATTCTTTCAATTTGACGTTTTCTGTTATTACTGTTAAGTGGGTATTAAGCTTGTGGATTCATTTCATCAGCCATACGAGCTTTAGTTTTAAGGACACCAAGTTTCTTCTCCAGATAAAAACCATTAAACTTCATTAATCTTTAGCAAAAACCGATACATTATGCTAGTGAACTGGGTTTGGGAGGCCCTTGTAACAGCCGCAAATATTCAAATACTGCACGAACAATGTCCTTTTCCATGGCCATAATGATTGCAGACAGAAGTATGTGGCTCAGTGTTAGCAATGGTACTTAAAGTGTGAGTCTTCAGTCGGATCCACCCTCTGCTACATCTGCAAGACAATTTCATGTGGGGCTGTTAATCCCCCCCCCAACCCCCCCCCCCAGACCTTCTATTATTGGTTAAAAACACAAGGTGTGCCGCTAGAGAAGTCTTTAATTTAGCACTCCAGGTACCAATTTGATCCACCATGTACCACCCTCATTCTGTCCTGGCATACTCAATCACACTAAGTAATTTTGCCCAGATAAGGGATTGTAAGTTTTTTTGGCCCACGGTTGTGGGGGAACAAACGTTGGGCATATCAGACCCACCTGCCATATTTACTTACTTTGTGCACTGGGCTCAGAAGTTTGTGCTGTAAGCTCCACTCATTTATGTAGCATTGCCTGCACTCTTTGTAACCGATATTTGGATTATTTGTATCTTGTATCAGTGTCCCATAACATTTTTAAATTCATTGAAAGTTCCTCATACATCCAGGTCACGGTATTCTGTATATTCTGTCATCCAGTCATGGTATATCTGTAATATTCATCCATCCAGGTCACTGATATCTGTATATTCATCATCCTGGTCATGTTATACTTTAATATTCATTCATCCCGGTCATGTATATCTGTTTTCACCTCTAGGTCATTGTATATCTGTAATATTCATTCATCCAGGTCTGGTATATCGTCAAAATTCATTCATCCAGGTCATGTTATCTGTAATATTCATTCTTCAGGTCATGGTATATCTGAATCTTGCATTCATCAGGTCATGGTCTATCTGTAATATTCATTCATCATGTCATGGTATATCTGTAATATCATTCATGTCAGGTCATGGTTATCTTTAATATTCATTTCATCCAGGTATGGTATATCTGTATATTCATCATACCGGTCATGGTATATCGTAATATTCATTCACAGGTCATGGTATATCTGTACTATTCACCATCCAGGTCCATGGCTATCTGTAATATTCCTCATCCAGTCTGGTATATCTGTAATATTCATTCATCAGGTCATGGTCTTCTGTAATATTCATCGCATCCAGGCTGTTATCTCTGTAATCTTCATCCATCCAGGTCATGGTATATCTGTAATATTCTTAGCCAGGTCATGGTATTCTGTAATATTCCATTCATCCAGGTCATGGTATATCTGTAATATTCATCCTCCAGGTCACGGTAGCTGTAAATTCATTCATCCAGGTCCCGGTATAATCTTGTAAATAAATTTTTCATTCAATCCAGTCACGTATATCTTTAATATTCATCATCCAGGTCACGGTATATCTGTAATCTTCCTCCATCCAGGTCACGGTATTCTGTAATATTCATTCATCCTAGGTCACGGTATATCTTTAATATTCATCAGGTGGGGGCTGAGTACCCCATGGCACGCAAGTGGGCCGGGGCAAGACAACCCCGAGTGGCGGTTTAAGACACCCACGAGTGGGTGGGGTTTTAGATCCTCTAGTGGGCGAGCTTAGAAACTTACGAGTGGCGGCTTATACACCAGCGAGTGGCGGCACTGCACCGCGCGAGTGGGCAGGGGCCCCATGGTGCTTGAGATAATGGGCCATGGGGGACCTGCAACTGGAGGGACATGGGGTCCATGAGTGGGAGGGACTAATGGGGGCTGCAAGGGAGGAGGAGACACAGGAAAGATGACTTACAGTTTAAGAAGCAGAAGCAGGAAGTGCACGGGGACCTGGTGATGCGCTTGCATATCCACACAAAACTATGTGTGTAATATCTCAAACTATGCAAAATTAACAAATGGAAATAAATTGCCCAAAATTCCAGGGGAGCAATTCCTATCAATTTACCTCAAGTCATTTTGACCACATGTCCCCTTTAAAGGATCATTTATAGTAAATTTAAATGGTCTGTTCCACCCCTAAAATGGATTTTTAATAAGGCTGCCTCCCCCATGTCTTCCCAGCCCCAACCGCATAAATATTTTTTCCGAAAAGCCCCCCAAACCTTACTTACCTCCCCTCGTTCCTCTCTCCGCGCACTGCCTGCCCTCTGCTTGCGAGAATGCAAGCAAGGGGCGGGAAAAACAGCATCGCGTCTTGTGATTGGCTGAGCGGCAGCCATTACGGACGCGGCTGCCGGTCATTCAGTGCAGCGAGGAAGCGGAGAGGTAAGTAAGGTTTGGGACTGTTTGAAAAAAAAAAATATGCGTTGGGCTGGGGACATGGGGGAGCAGTATATTATGTGGATTGTTCTGCTAGGGGAGGGATGTACACGGAGGGAGAAGGGAGGGGGAGGGAGGGGGGAAAGGCTGCAGTGCGCATGGCAAATATCTAACCGGAGGCAAGATGCAGTCATAGCCCTGCTATCCTCCGGTGGTTTAGTTTTGGGCTTTGGGGGGGGGGGGGGGTTTGACAGGAGAAACCCTATGGAGGCTGGGATGTGGGTACGATTAAACTACACTACATGGTGGGTCCATTAGTTTTGGGGGGGATTATAGTTTTGGGGTGGACAGCCCTTTTAATAATATTGATCCTTCAAAATCCTGTATATCTTATTACAATAAAAGATTATACACTAGCACACACATTCTCCTTTTTTGTTAATGACAGAAAGAGCTGGTAGAGGTAAAAATGATAATCTCCCACCCTCAAAGTCATCTTTTTTTTTTTTTGGGGGGGGGGGGGTTTTAGGAGGATGCCTTGTGGAAACTAAGAGGTGTGTGTGTTCACCGCCCCCTTCAACAAGGTTACGAGCTTGATCAAGCTTAGGAAGGAAGCCTAGGGATTAGGCATTCAGTCCATTGTCTGTGAGTCCACTTCTGTTATATATCCATGACTGACAGTTGTTAACTATTATCAAAATATGGCAACATGACATGTCAGATTAGCCTATATATTTAAGTTCTGTACATTGCTGTTTTGGAAGGTTAAATTTTTTTTGAGGACGGGAACTTGCCTTTTAAACTAGAGTGTTTGCGCATGGGCACAACCATTACCTGTACCTAACCCCACTCGTTTTGCTGGTGGGTTCCATACCTGCCACCCAACCCAACCTGTTGCCACTAGTAAAGACCGCCCTCAAATGACCTGCACCCAAAAATTAACAGACTGCAAGGCTCAAACCTGAACCTGCAACTTTCAACTGAAACCCAACCAAACCCATTTTAACTCACTGTAGTTTTGAACAGATACCTGGACCAATGCCAGGACTAGGTTTAAGCTATCCTCCATCAATGATTGAGGCTAGAAGTCAGAGATCAGATGAAATATGGAAAATACTATAATGAACTATGAATCCTTATTTATATAAATAAACTACATCATGAAAACCATACACTAAAGGCATTTCTCCATCGGCGGCAATTTCAGTAAAAAGACCACAGGAAATTCCTATAGACACCGAGACAACCAGTTAATAATTTCCTTTTGGTTTGGATCATTTTGAATTATTTATTAGAAAATCAGTTTATTGGATAGGTTAAAATCTGTTTATCATCATACAATGAGGCAACACTATGCTATTAGACATCTCAGACAAATAGAACCCTGTGCCCATACTTACACTCACAATCTTTAAAAATAAGGGGCATGTTCACAATCACCGGATTTGGGCCTAGCACTCCTGAGGGTCTATTTTAGCCAAAATTCTTCAAAGTGCTCCCTTCTCTGGCCTCTACCGTGGACCTCCTGCTATAGCCCAGCACAAGTTCATGAGAGGGGCACTCTATTTTGAATTCAACTCACTTTATTAGATCACTAAAGCAACACAAACGTTTCAGGTACCACAATGTCCCTTTCATCACCTATGGAAACTGGTACTTGTCAGTTATCTTCCACAACCTCCAATCTGCTATTTTTCCAGTTTATTACCTGTATTGTAACCAGATATTTTAAGTAAAGTTCTATTCCTTTCTGTCAAAGTATCTGTCCTCCTCTATCGCTTTAAAAAGCTTTTGTTAAGCCTAGCAATGTGCAGAGGAGGGCAGCAGGGGAAACAGCCTTCACACATTGGTTGTGATGTCAAGCAGTCACAGCTTTGATGACTGCATGGAAGGGAGGAGCCAGCTTACTCTGTCAGACTGGGGACCATAATTATCCTTAAATAATCTGGTTAGTAATGAAGGTAATAAGTGCAAAATTATCAGTTGGGGTTGGGGCAGGTATTGACAAGGACCATTTTTTTGTTTTAAAGGTGAACATGCCCTTGTAATTCTTTAGGGCTTTTGTTTAACTAGATGCTTCTCTCACGCATTTTTGATTTTTGCTACATTTAATGGCATCCAATTTAATTAACTTAATGTTTCACCACTTTACTACAAATCACCCTATTGACAGAAGTTTTCTGCCTTACAAATGGGCGATTTCCTACATTAAAGGAAGTGGTCCAATGTCTGTTGTCATAATTCTATAGACATTGACATTACTACCTTCCCTAAACCGGCTCCCTGATGTCATCGAATCCCTTCGTGCTCTGCTCTATAATCTTTATACAGGCACCACAGGAAGAAATCCATATAGCTGTAAGACGGAGATAAATTAAACATATACATGGGACCATAATTGGTGCTAATGGCAATGTATTAGCAAGCTGGCTCAAACCAGTGGGATTTACGGACTGGTTTCAATGTTGAAGCCACATTTACATTATAATAATGATCTCCTGTAAGCATCATGATAATTTATACATCTGTCGTATATAAAATCCACCACAAAGGTAAAATTTTGCCCTCCGCATGGACTTTCTAACAACATTTCTGTGGGGCTTGGCTCTTTAAACAAAACATGTGACATATCTTCTTACAAATGGAACATAACCCTCTACTGAATTTCTTTCTTGGTTTAAGAATAAGGTGCCCCTCCAAAACAAGATGAAAGAATAAATCCTACTAATAATATTAATATGACCACTGCGGATCTGTTCTCTGACCCTCTTCTCATCGACTTAAGCTGGCTACCATCACAATCCCATATGGCCGACTACCCAACATTTCAATGTATCGTCAAATCTAAGTACGTACGCTCCTTCATGGTGGAACTGTTGGTCGCGGCGGGTTTTGGCCGTGACCCACAGTCCCTGGGAGGGCCTTGCTGGAAAGGATTGTTTGCACATATTTGGTCCGCATGATGCGCTGCCAGAGGGGGCAGGGTGTACCTCCCCCACCATCCGCCACCCACCGGGGGGAAAGGCCCCCGCCAGCGGGCGGCATTGATAGTGCCTTCTGGTACTTAGGGGGTCTAGCCGCTTGAATCCAGGAACGTACAAGTTCCCCGCCCCCCCCCCCTTGGCTGCTTGGAAGGGCTCTTGTGGCCCTGACAAGGGCCCTTTGGAGCTTAGGGGGTCCCGGTTTCAAGCTAAAACTGTTCAACTGTACCCCCTCCCAGCCCTTTGAAGGGCCCTTGCAGTACAACGGCTGGTATTGCGACATTAGCAGAGCTTGTGTCAAACAGATGGAAGAAAGAAGACATGCCCAAGGGCTCTCTAAGTTTCGAGCTGCAAGACCCCCAACAAAGGCGCTGTCAGTGCTGAGGAGGGGGGCCCTGGTTTGATCTGCGGGAACCCCCAAAGCCCCAAAAGGCTTTTCTTCCGCAGTGCCCCCTTGGTGGGGTTCTGCGACGATGGTGTAAAAGAAGGAGGTGTGCGCCATGTGAACCACCCGCGGTGACAATCCTTTCCGCACCCCTCTCAGCCTTTTAGGGGTTGGAGGGGCTGCTGGGGATGTTGGAGCCAGCTGCCATCAGGGAGGGGGCGGGGTGCGCCACGTGGCACACACACCCCCTTGTGTCCCCTCCTTGCCTCTTGCTAGTTCGCTGTTGCCCCCAAACCAAGCTGGCGAATTGAAAACGGTCCAAACTTAAAGGGTATGTCCACCCTTCTAAAATTTTTACATAACATTCCCCCTGTCCCCCCAGCCCTCAGGTATTGGGGGATACATATATTGGTATATATGGTATTGGGGGATACATATATTGGTATATGGTATTGGGGGATACATATATTGGTATATGGTATTGAGGGATACATATATTTTGGTATATAGGGTATTGGGGGATACATACATTGGTATATAGGGTATTGGGGGATATATATATATATTGGTATATAGGGTATTGGGGGATACATACATTGGTATGTAGGGTATTGCGGGATACATACATTGGTATATAGGGTATTGTGGGATACATATAGTTTGGTATATAGGGTATTGGGGGATACATACATTGGTATATGGGTATTGGGGGATATGTATATATATTGGTATATATGGTATTGGGGATACATACATTGGTATATAGGGTATTGTGGGATACATATATTTTGGTACTAGCAAAATACCCGCGCTTCGCAGCGGAGATGTATTGAAATAACGTTTTTAGTAAGAACGCAATAATGTATGAAGATTGCTGTAATCACTCGGCACTTGATATATTAAAGAAAGACAATTCAATAAGCTTTACAATAATGCAACACTCATTAACTATAATTTAATATTATATTTTTTATTCAACTATGAAATTTTGGTGAAAATAACCCCCACCACCCCTCCCCGTCCGCCCCTAATACCCCCCACTATTCCTCTCTGTCCGCCCTCCAAACACTTCTCCTTACACCTCAGCCAGTCCCTGCACACACCTTGAATTTTTGGTAAAAATCGGTCCAGCCGTTAGTGTGCAGGAGTTTAAAATTCTATTCCCCCCCCCCCCCCCCATTCACCCCCACCCTAAAAAAAATATTTTTGTTAATCTTTTCTGGTAAGGAGTATGCATACCAAATTGGTTGAAATTGGACCAACCAGTCTGTGCGTGTCAGATACTCACCGTTACAGGTGCAATGTCAGATACTCACCGTTACAGGTGCAATGTCAGATACTCACCGTTACAGGTGGAATTTCGAAACGAAACCTGCTTAACTTTGTAAGTAAGGTGCAATGAATGACCTGCCAAATTTAAGCCGTGTGCCTCCCGGCAAGTTGGAGAATTAGTGATAGTGAGTGAGTGAGTGAGTGAGGGCTTTGCCTTTTCGAAACGAAACCTGCTTAACTTTTGAAAGTAAGGTACAATGATGCGCCTGCCAAATTTAAGCCGTCTCCTCCACGGCAGTTGGAGAATTAGTGATAAGTGAGGCAAGTTGAAGAATTAGTGATGAGTGAGTGGGTGAGGGCTTTGCCTTTTCGAAACGAAACCTCTTAACTTTGTAAGTACGGTGCATGAATGAGCCTGCAATTTAAGCTGTCTGCTCCACGGCAAGTTGAGAATTAGTGAGAGTGAGTGAGTGAGTGGAGGGCTTTGCCTTTTCGAAACGAAACCTGCTTAAACTTTTGAAGTAAGTTGTCATGAATGAGCCGCCAAATTTTAAGCCGTCTGCCTCCACGGCAAGTTGGAGAATTAGTGATGAGTGTGGCCAGTTGGAGAATTAGTAGTGAGTGAGTGAGTAAATGAAGGCTTTGCCTTTTCGAAATGAAACCTACTTAACTTTTGTAAGTAAGGTGCAATGAATGAGCCTGCCAAATTTAAGCCGTCTGCCTCCACGGCAAGTTGGAGAATTAGTGATGAGTTAGTGATGAGTGAGTGAGTGAGTGAGGGCTTTGCCTTTTCGAAACGAAACCTGCTTAACTTTTGTAAGTAAGATGCAATGAATGAGCCTGCCAAATTTAAGCCATCTGCCTCCACGGCAAGTTGGAGAATTAGTGATGAGTGAGTGAGGGCTTTGCTTTTTCGAAACGAAACCTGCTTAACTTTTGTAAGTAAGGTGCAATGAATGAGCCTGCCTATTTTAAGCCGTCTGCCTCCACGGCAAGTTGGAGAATTAGTGATGAGTTAGTGATGAGTGAGTGAGTGAGTGAGTGAGTGAGTGAGGGCTTTGCCTTTTATTAGTATAGATATAGGGTATTGTGGGATACATATATTTTGGTATATATGGTATTGGGGATACATACATTGGTATATAGGCTATTGTGGGATACATATATTTTGGTATATAGGGTATTGGGGGATACATACATTGGTATATAGGGTATTGGGGGATATATATATATATATATATATATATAGAACAAGAGGGATCCGATGCACTCCGGTCCAATATTCAACTGCCTGGGTGCTGGAGCAAATGATAATAATATGTAGAAAACGCCGAGCACTCCAAGGACGGGAGATCAAAGGTTTATTAACAAGGTAAATCAACATGAACCTAGCGTTTCAGCCCGTGAGTGGTGGGCGTCATCAGGGTTACAGACAAATGGACAAGCAAGATTATAAAGAGAAAGACACACCCAAACCGCCCCCCCACAGTGTATCTCCGAAACTTAAGTGGCCGGTTGTCTAAAATGTAAACTACGAGAACCAAATGAATAGGGGGAACAGGTTAACCCCGTGGTTACTGGGACAAGAGAAAAGCCAATAATTCCCAGAGATGAACACAGAAATAAGCACAGGAATAGCATCAGTGTCTAAAGTGAATAAAAAAGCGTGCTAAGTAACCAGTCTGGTACACTTTAATAAATGAAGAAATATAAAAACCACCTACCTAGAGAAATAAAGTGCTAAAGTGCGGTATTACTAACCAGTACAAGGCTGGTACTAAAGTGCCAATAGGGTAAAAGTACGTAAAAGTAAAACAAAGTTAAAAATCACTGAATCAAAGGCTATATATCATGGGGTGGGGACACATGACTGATATAAATAAAGTGCTAAAACACATGGCTGGTATACATATCAAGGGGGGCTGCTAACAACCCATCATATATGACTGTAAGGGACTCAATAGTAGAAATGGTAACAGTATAATAAATGAGAGATAAAAAAATCTTCAAGAGCACAATGACTAGAGGGGTATAATATAAAAAAACAATTAAGAGTACATGATTCATTTAAACCACGAGGGGATAAGGTATCCAATCTCTTTATCCATCTAATCTCTCTCGTAACAAGGTCTTTTACGATCACATCCCTCCCGTTTGGTTCAAAGTCAATAGCCACCATGCATCGTTGAGATGGGATGTGCCCACTGTCTGAAGTGGCGTGCAATGATTGCTCTCCAAACTTATCCACAGAGCCCTGAGTAGTTTCTGTGGAAGATTTTTGGACTAATAGGCCAGATTTTAGGCTAACCTATGTGTGCCAGACGTTCACGAAGTGTTGTGGTGGTCTTACCCACATAGTATTTCCCGCAGGGGCAGAATAGATGTAGATAACAAATTGACTTAAGCAACTAAGTTTGTAACGGATATTTATCCTCTGCCCATATGAGGGTGAGGAAAACTAGGACCAGTGAGAACACTTCCACATGCCACACACCTGGCATTTGTAGCATCCATTCTTGTGGGAGAGGAGCATGTATTAGTCTTCAATACAGGATCTTTCAGATCTGTGCGCATGAGGATATTTCGTAGGTTTCTACCCTTTTATACGTAAACATAGGGACACTATTTTGATGGTAGAAGATGGTCATTGGTGAGTATTTCCCACCTATGCGTTATACTGCGTTTTAGAGCGCCACTAACAGGAGTATATGTGCTAATGCATGTTGGTACACTTAGCACTTCGCTTGGCCTCACCATTTGTACCTATATTGTGAGACCAATTGGAAACTGCGCGTTCCATTTGTTGATTTATCACTTCTTTTTTATAACCCCTTTCAATAAATTTTTTAGATAGTTCATTCAATTGTAACATAGCTCTGTCCTGATCTGTGTTGTTCCTAAGAACTCTCAGACCCTGGGAGTAAATGATACCCCGTTTATGGGCTTCGGGGTAGAAACTACCTGCATGCATAAGTGTGTTACGATCTGTAGGTTTGGAGAATAGTGTGGACTTAAGTCTCCCCTCTTCCTTATAGATACGAAGATCAAGGAAGTCTATGGACTCAGTACTTGTTGTCATAGTAAGTTTGACTGGAGAGTCCAGATCATTTAATGTATTAACAAATTGTCTGCATTCTTCCATAGTACCTTGCCAAAGAAAAAACAGATCATCGATGTATCTTTTATACAGTAATATCTTATTGCCTCCCATATCAAGGAGGGTCTGTTGTTAGCAGCCCCCCCTTGATATGTATACCAGCCATGTAGTTTTAGCACTTTATTTATATCAGTCATGTGTCCCCACCCCATGTAATATATAGCCTTTGATTCAGTGATTTTAACTTTGTTTTACTTTTACGTACTTTCCCTATTGGCACTTTAGTACCAGCCTGGTACTGGTTAGTAAACCGCACTTTAACTTTATTCTCTAGGTAGGTGGTTTTTATTTTCTCATTTATTAAAGTGTACCAGACTGGTTACTTAGCACGCTTTTTTATTCACTTAGACACTGATGCTATTCCTGTGCTTATTTCTGTGTTCATCTCTGGGAATTATTGGCTTTTCTCTTTGTCCCAGTAACCACGGGGTTAACCTGTTCCCCCTATTCATTTTGGTTCTCGTAGTTACATTTTAGACACTGGCCACTTAAGTTTCGGAGATACACGTGTGGGGGGCGGGTTGGGGGTGTGTCTTTCTCTTTATAATCTTGCTTGTCCATTTGTCTGTAACCCTGATGACGGCCCACCACTCACGGGCTGAAACGCGTAGGTTCATGTTGATTTACCTGTGTTAATAAACCTTTGATCTCCCGTCCTTGGAGTGCTCGGCGTTTTTCTACATATATATATATATATATATATATATATATATATATATCTTGTATCTCCGAAACTTAAGTGGCCGGTGTCTAAAATGTAACTAGCACCAAAATGAATAGGGGGAACAGGTTAACCCCGTGGTTACTGGGACAAAGAGAAAAGCCAATAATTCCCAAGATGAACACAGAAATAAGCACAGGATAGCATCAGTGTCTAAAGTGAATAAAAAGCGGCTAAGTACCCAGTCTGTGTACACTTTAATAATGAAGAAATATAAAAACCACCTACCTAGAGAAATAAAGTGCTAAAGTGCGGTATTACTAACCATACAAGGCTGGTACTAAAGTGCCAATAGGGTAAAAGTACGTAAAAGTAAACAAAGTTAAATCACTGATCAAAGGCTATATATTACATGGGTGGGGACACATGACTGATATAATAAAGTGCTAAAACTACATGGCTGGTATACATATCAAGGGGGGCTGCTAACAACCCACTCATATATGACTGTAAGGGACTCAATAGTAGAAATGGTAACAGTATAATAAATGAGAGATAAAACAATCTTTTCAAAGCACAATATACTAGAGGGGTATAATTAAAAAAAACAATTAAGAGTACTGATTCATTTAAACCACGAGGGATAAGGTATCCAATCTCTTTATCCATCTACATCTCTTCTGTAACAAGGCTCTTTTACATCCCATCCCTCCCGTTCTGGTTCAAAGTCAAAGCCATCCATCGCATCGTTGAGATGGGATGTGCCCACTGTCTGAAGTGGCGTGCCACGGATTGCTCTCCAAACTTACTTACCACAAGCCCTGAGTAGTTTCTGTGGAAGATTTTTGGACTAATAGGCCAGATCTTATGGCTAAACCTATGGTTTGCCAGACGTTCACGAAGTGTTGTGGTGGTCTTACCCACATAGTATTTCCCGCAGGGGCAGGTAATGATGTGATAACAAATTGACTTAAGCAACTAAGTTTGTAACGGATATTTCCTCTGCCCATGATGAGGGTGAGGAAAACTAGGACCATGAGAACACTTCCACATGCCACACATCCCTGGCATTTGTAGCATCATCTTCAGGTGGCCATGTTAGTGCTTGCAACGGGTCAATCTATACCATCTGTGCGCATGGAGAGTTTTCGTAGGTTTCTACCTCTTTTATACGTAAACATAGGACACATATTTTTGAATGGTAAGAGATGGTCATTGGTGAGTATTCCCACTATTGCGTATACTGCGTTTTAGAGCCACTAACAGATATATGGTGCTAATGTATGGTATGGTACACTTAGCACTTCGCTTGCCCTCACCATTTGTACCTATATTGTGAGACCAATTGGAAACTGCGCGTCCTTTTGTTGATTTATCACTTTTTTTTTAACCCCTTTCAATAAATTTTTTAGATAGTTCATTCAATTGTAACATAGCTCTGTCCTGATCTGTGTTTGTCCTAAGAACTCTCAGACCCTGGGAGTAAATGATACCCCGCTTAGGGGCTTCGGGGTAGAAACTACCTGCATGCATAAGTGTGTTACGATCTGTAGGTTTGGAGAATAGTGTGGACTTAAGTCTCCCCTCTTCCTTATAGATACGAAGATCAAGGAAGTCTATGGACTCAGTACTTGTTGTCATAGTAAGTTTGACTGGAGAGTCCAGATCATTTAATGTATAACAAATTGTCTGCATTCTTCCTAGTACCTTGCCAAAGAAAAAACAGATCATCGATTCTTTTATACAGTAATATCTTATTGCCTCCCATATCAAGGAGGGTCTGTTGTTAGCAGCCCCCCCTTGATATTTTATACCAGCCTGTAGTTTTAGCACTTTTTTTATCAGTCATGTGTCCCCACCCCATGTAATATATAGCCTTTGATTCAGTGATTTTAACTTTGTTTTACTTTTACGTACTTTTCCCTATTGGCACTTTAGTACCAGCCTGGTACTGGTTAGTAAACCGCACTTTACACTTTATTCTCTAGGTAGGTGGTTTTTATTTTCTCATTTATTAAAGTGTACCAGACTGGTTACTTAGCACGCTTTTTTTTTCACTTAGACACTGATGCTATTCCTGTGCTTATTTCTGTGTTCATCTCTGGGAATTATTGGCTTTTCTCTTTGTCCCAGTAACCACGGGTTAACCTGTTCCCCCTATTCATTTTGGTTCTCGTAGTTACATTTTAGACACGGCCACTTAAGTTTCGGAGATACACGTGTGGGGGGCGGGTTGGGGTGGTGTCTTTCTCTTTATAATCTTGCTTTCCTATGTCTGTAACCCTGATGACGGCCCACCACTCACGGGCTGAAACGCTTAGGTTCATGTTGATTTACCTGTGTTAATAAACCTTTGATCTCCCGTCCTTGGAGTGCTCGGCGTTTTCTACTATATATAATATATATATATATATATATATATATATATTATATATGGTATTCAGGGTATTGGGATACATACATTGTGTATATAGGGTATTGGGGATACATACATTGGTATATAGGGTATTGGGATATACTGTGTATGGGTCTTTCTATGGGGCTGTGTATTGGACATTCAATGGGGCTGTGTATTGGACTTTCTATTGGGCTGTGTACTGGACTTTCTATGGAGCTGTGTATCTCGTGTCCTTTGACATGTTCTCTTGGTGAACAATGCCCCAGATAGTTTATTGTATGGCCCGTTAATGTATTTATACAGTTATCATATCCCCACGCAAGCGCCTTTTCTCCAGCGTACATAATTGTAACTTTTCCAGTCTCTCTTCATATTCAAGCTCCCCCAATCCCCTTATTATCCATCCAGGTCATGGTATATCTGTAATATTCATCCATCCAGGTCACGGTATATCTGTAAAATTCATCCAGGTCATGGTATATCTGAAATATTCACCCATCCTGGTCATGGTATATCTGTAATTTTCATCCATCCAGGTCATGGTATATCTGTAATATTCATTCATCCAGGTTCTATTGGGCTGTGTACTGGACTTTCTATGGAGCTGTGTATGGTACTTTCTATGGGACTGTCTGTGGAACTATCTATAGGGCTCTCTATGAGAGAAATTGAACCCTCGGTTTATACTCGAGTCAAGCAGTTTCCTAGTTTATCAGTTTAAAATAAGTACCTCGGCTTATAATCGGGTCGGTTTATACTGCAGTATATATGGTATTGTTCCCATTTTTACAGAGTGAGCTGTTTCCTCCCTTCACGCAGTCAATCAATGCTGTCACTGCTGGCATCACAACCAATGATTGACATCTTTTTCTCTGCTGCCTCCGCTGCACATGCTCACACTTATAAAAAGCTTTCTTTTTCCAGAAATAAAAAAAACTTATCAATAAATATCTGGTTACAAGTGCAAGTAATAAACTGGGAAAAATGGTTTGGGTTGCACATTGAGAAGAGGGAGGAGACAGATACCATTGCCAGAAAGGAACAGAACTAATTATTAAATATCTGGTTACAAATACATGTAACAGATTTGTGGGGGGTGGACATGCCCTTTAAGAAAATGATCATACTGAATCTAATATTCAGAATCTATTAGACTGTTATTTGTTTTCTGCCTAGTTTGTTTGGTTTCTATGAGGTCATTGAAGCATAAAAGCTCCAGCCAACCTCACAGTGACAGGACAAATTGTGACACCATATATTTACCCAGAAACCTTTGTGTTGCACACAGAACATGTAGGACCACCACCACTTCCCCCAGGGGACAGCTGATCACCTCCAGGCATAGAACGCATAATTGCCTGTGCCATGGGCCTGGCCAATTGGAAGACGTGCTCTGCTAAAAAGTTTGATGTGCCCATTCACTGGAAATGTACCCAAAGCACATTTCAAGGTAAGTATTACATCTTCTGCGGATATTTCAGTTGATTCGACCATCTTTGGACCAGACCATCAGAATTTCAGTGACAGTCCTCACCCTGGGTGTTTTTATTGGGTTTATTGTGAAGGGGTAATAAGATAAGTATAATATATGTCTACCTTTATAGATGGAGAACAATATCACTTTTCTTGGAATACCTATGTTTGTATGTATGTGTATGTTTATTTATATAGCGCCACTTGGGGACGCAGCACTGTACATTATAACAATACAGATTATACAGTAGGTATGTATATGTTTATTTATATAGCGCCACTTGGGGACGCAGCACTGTACAGTAATAAAATACAAAAAAGTCATACAAGGGGGTAAATACATAGATAGTGCAATACATAAATATATAACTTATATAAATAGAAGTGCTAGGGCTTTGCCACAAGAGGTAATGAGGTCCCTGAACAGTAGAGCTTACAATCTAGTAAGGTGGGTAACACACAGAGACAATGGAATGGGACGTATGCAGTGCAAATAAAACAATCAAATATTGTGCTGGTTACCAGATAGGTAGGATGTAAGGCTAGATTTATCATATATAGATATATAGATATCCTATACTGTGCTGGTTACCAGATAGGTAGGATGTAAGGGTATATTTATCATATATAGATATATAGATATCATATACTGTGCTGGTTACCGGATAGGTAGGATGTAAGGGTAGATTTATCATATATAGATATATAGATACCATATACTGTGCTGGTTACCAGATAGGTAGGATGTAAGGCTAGATTTATCATATATAGATATATAGATACCATATATTGTGCTGGTTACCAGATAGATATGATGTAAGAGTAGATTTATCATATATAGATATATAGATACCATATACTGTGCTGGTTACCAGATAGGTAGGATGTAAGGGTAGATTTATCATATATAGATATATAGATACCATATACTGTGCTGGTTACCAGATAGGTAGGATGTAAGGGTAGATTTATCATATATAGATATATAGACACCATATACTGTGCTGGTTACCAGATAGGTAGGATGTAAGGCTAGATTTAAACCTGCTAATAGAGGTTTCTTGACGTAGAGAGAGGGGAATAGAATTCCAGAGGATGGGAGCTACAAGAGAAAAAGGTTTAAGGCGAGAGGAAGCAGTACGAGTGGGGGGGTCTGTACAGGAGCTGGCTCTGCAATGAGCGGAGGGTACGGGCAGGAACATATGGGGAGACTAGAGAGGAAATATAAGGAGGAGCAGCAGAGGGAAGGGATTTATATGTTAGGAGAAGGATTTTGTATGCAATGCACTGTTTAACGGAGCCAGGTTGTTGTCCGGTACAGAGGAGATTTGGGATCCGGTTTATTAGAGAGCGAAACAATACGTGTGGCAGAGTTAAGTATAGACTGAAGGGGAGAGAGGTGGGAAGCAGGAAGACCAGAAAGTAGTAGGTTGCAATAGTCCAGGTGTGATAGGATAAGAGCATGGATAAGCATAGCTGTGGTTGGGAGAGAAAAAAACCTGCAGATTTTGGCTATATTGCGAAGGAAGAAGCAGCAGGTTTTTGCAACATAGTTAATGTGGTTAGAAAAGGAGAGAGAGGAGTCAATAATTACCCCTAGGCAGCAAGCAGATTGGATAGGGGAAATGGGGGTATTCTCAACAGAGATGGAGAAAGATGGAACAGGACCAGGTTTAGGTGGAAAAACGATCAGTTCAGTTTTAGAAAGATTTAATATGAGGTAGCATTTAGACATCCAGGAGGAGATTGCAAGTAGGCAGTCAGAGAAATGTGATTGGTTGTCAGGAGTTAGCGTAGGGGTGGACAAGTAGGTTTGTGTATCGTCTGCATATAAATGATATTTGAAGCCAAAAGAGGTAATAACATCTCCCAAGGAAACAGTGTAGAGGGTGGACAATAAGGGTCCAAGAACAGACCCCTATGGGACCCCCACACCAAGAGGAACTGGATAAGATGTATTGCTAGCATAAGATACAGAGTAAGTTCTGTCAGAGAGATAGAAACCAGGATGCCACTTCATTCTGAATGCCCAAAGAGTGAAGTATCTGCATTAGGAGGGAATGTTTCAGAGGAGATCTCAACAAACTTTATCAGAAAATTACCCAAGAGCTCGAACAATGAACGTATAATGGCATTATCATCTTTAACCAGTAGGTGACAGTGCAGGCCTCAAGCCTTTGATTCATTAGGCCATTCCAGAGTAAGTCTAATGCATTGGTTAAGTATAAAGAGCAGAGATCATTACCCCCATGCACCCTATAGCAGCTAAACGCTGAACAATGCATTGATGATTTAAAGGGATGTGATCTGTAAAGAAATAAGAAAAACTGTCATTCATGTCTTTTAGGGCATTTTGTGCAGCTATCGAGATCCATCTGTTTGTCTTTGATACGGAATCCGTAAATGTTTTATTTCCCCATCCAACTGTATGTTTCAGAAAAGAGCCACCTTTGTTCAGAAACCTTTCTAATGTCTTGCCAAGGGACAGAGAATAAATCAATGCTACCAAATTGAACATCTCTCAAGAAGGGCTCTCATCCGACAGAATATCTAAACCGCATCACGTAACAATCCAGGGACAGAGCTAATCACACACTGTCCTAACGCTGTTCAACTGGAAAACCCAGAGGACTTTTATTTTATAAAATCTTCATCGCACCTGCAATTTCTGGGGCTTTTCTTGTTTGCTGGTTTTATGATATGACGGTAACAAATAGAAGTTTTCTCTACCCTGCTATCCATCTTATCCTACGGATTATTGTGGCATCCATTGGAAATACTTGGAACTGATAGAATTCAAGGGTTAATTGTTGTTGGACAACTGAATATAAAACTTGGGATCCTACAAGCTGCATTCAAGTTCATGTTTATGTTGGCTTTGGTTTGGAATCCATGAGCCAATGACTTATTTGCTTTCATTATTTTAACTGCTGTTGACCCATAAAAGCTGACTGCTTTTTAATTGCATTGGGATACAAGGCTTCAATAAATGTTGACCTTATATTACCCCTTCCTGGAAAATGAGTGCATGACAATTGCAGAGCTCAAGGAAGGATCTGTATCAGGTTCTATTTAAAGGGCATGCCCACCATAAAAACAACAACAACAAAAAAAGGAGACTTGTCACTTAATCTGCCCACAACCCAAACTTCTATTTTTCCCAGTTTATTACTTGTAACCAGATATTTATTGATACGTTTTTTTTTCTTTCTGGCAAAGAAAGCTTTTTAGAAGTGTGAACATGTGCAGAGGAGGCATCAGGTGAAACAGCAGTCAATCATTGGTTGTGATGTCAGTTGTCACAGCCTTGATTGACTGCATGGAGGGAGTGGCCAGAATGAGGTAACTGACAATTGACTATTTTTTTGGTTTTAAGGGTGGATATGCTCTTTAAATATACAAACAAGTTCAGTGGTTGTATAATATTTACTATATTCATTTTCATCATCCTAGTTTTGCTTCCATTAGCTGATTATACCTCATGCTGAGCTGTACATTTGGACTGGCACTTGTAATGATTATTTAAAGTGAATCAATCTTTAAAGCCTCGTACACACCTACTATTGTGTGGACCAGGCCCGAGCAACACACACGTGATGAACGGCATGATCATGGGTCATGTATATACATTTGGTCCAGGCGTTGTTTGTCAATCTGCATGTGTGTTGACACTGCATTAACCCAGTAAAAATGGTAACATTTGATTGGTTCCTCAGCCCCAAAGCATTATGTGTATTCTGTGTCTATACACATGCTGTTTATGGAGTTAGAAACCTAGCCCCTTGGTAGTATTTGACCTTGGACAATATTGCCTCTTTTATCTATTTATCATGTACATACTTAATGCCTATTAACTTGGTTCTTGTCCTTCGTAACAATAAAGCTTCCTTCAAACACATTGCTGACGGGTTTTAAGTCTGATTTGTTCTCAGTAATGTCAACAGTTTGTTGTTCTATGATAAAAGGGAAACATTCAGAGCAGACAGTTGGGTTTCCTACTGGCACATTTCACACAGATTGGATAATAATTCCCACACTGACCAGAATTTCAAAGAGCGATCGGGGAATTGTTGGTATAACGGAAGGAAAGCTGCAGCTTGAGTTATTAGTATTCCTGCTGAACCTCACTTTCCATTAATGTTCATGTTGCCTTTAGGGTTTTCTTTCTGGGATGCTGTAATTTTATATTTAACACATTAGTCCAATGTCCTCCCCAGTTCTAAATATCTGAGTTCTAAATCCTTCACCTTGTGGGAGTTATAGAAGATCCTACATAGACATAGACAACTGCAGTTCCTTCTATAAGGGCCGCACTGCACCGTTTTAACGCACAATCCGATCGCATGTTAAAAAGCGCACACTAGTTTTAGCCAATTGCTCTGGTCACGCTAGGTAAATGCGCACCAGCGCACCCTTAACACGCATGTGCTACTACGCAATGTAGTGTGGCCTTGGCCTTACAGTTACAGTTTTTTTCAACAAACAACCCAATTTCAGGATTTAGCCAACTTCACTAAGGCTGAGGCCACACTACAACACACCAAAGCACGCACGCTTTAGCACGCATTATCGCACTGCATGCACGATTTCCGTGCGTTTGCACACGTTGATTCGCATTTGCGCATATGTTTTCGCATTGCACAAAAAGTTGCTTGAACGCAAAACAGACGCGCAATCGCATGCGCATCGGAAATTGCGAGAATGTTCGCATTCCTGCGATTTATATGTTAGCAAAAATCACGGGGTGCAATCGCGAGCGAAAACACGAAATGCACAAAAAACGCGCCAGTGTGGCCTCAGCCAAGTAGTAGCACATGCGTGTTTAGGAAAACTTAATTCAAATGGTGGAAAGGAATGACATCACTTCCTGTTTCTATGATATCACATTTAATTCCGTTCTATTCTACTGTACAGCATGTAAGTATGGCTTCCCTGTATAATACATATTCATTTTGCTGTGGAATTTTAAAACAGTTTCTTGATTCTGGACATGAGGATTACAACTCCATAGTAAATGCAGAGGATCATTTGCAGCTAATAGGGTAGATTGTTTGCACACACATGTCCTGTGCCAATCAATGGGCAGCTGACCCTCAAACCAAGGACTGATGGGGCCAAAGGATTTATACCGACACATCCAAGTAACAGCAAGTGGCCTTTCTCTCCATGCATAGATATTTGTGTTCGTACTTATTAGGGTCACCTAGCACTGTTGACATTAGACTGAAAACTGTACCTGTAATAGTATGAACTGTACCTGTAATAGTATGAACTGTACCTGTAATAGTATGAACTGTACCTGTAATAGTATGAACTGTACCTGTAATGGTATGAACTGTAACTGTAATAGTATGAACTGTAACTGTAATAGAATGGACAGAAGATCTTTAAAGGGATATAGTGATTAGAGATGAGGAACATGTACATATCACCAAAACTTGTTCAAATACTAACTTTCCTCACGTTTAGGCTTCCATGTTGAATTTTAGAGGGTTACCAAAATGTATCACCATGTTCGGTTAGCGAACGCCATATTCAAGGGTTATCACCGGATTCAAGGGTTAGCCAGCACCTCATTTAAAGGTTATGGAGTGCTTGAGTCGAGGGTTATGGCCGGATTCGAGGGTTACTGAACACCGCATTCTAGGGTTATGGAGAGCTAAAGTAGAGGTTTATCCATTCTAAAATTCGAGTTTGTTGTTCAAAGAGTCTAAAAAAGTCAGAGTTTGTACGAACTCATAAAATCCTTCTAGTCCATCTCTAATAGGAACTGAAATGCCACCAGTGCTGCCCCCCTTGCCAGCCAGCCATCCTTATGGATCTGCACTCCAATCACTATAAACTTGGGAATGGGTGTCGGCACTCTGAGCAGAATGGGATGTGTCTCCCCTGAGTGTTCGGTCAAAATATCCTACTAGTCTCTGCGCTGAATATTTCTGTTGTTAATCACTTCCCGACCCCATTCTCCCATCATGGGCCCAGCGGAGGATTTTCTAAAGCAGAATTACAATCAATGCATTTAGATATTTTAGGAATTCTAACATTGTAAGAATGTTGAAAAGGTCACAGCATTAGTAATTCCATTGCATTTTCATCTTGTCAAGGTTACGTGCTCATTAGCCATGGTTAGGAGACCTTTTTGTTAATAAGGTTCCAATTTTCATTAGTGATTTGCATAAGAATAAGATGGTTCGGAACTGGAAGAATAAAATGAGAATAATGAGATCACAGGGTATCTATTGGTATTTATTAAAATAAATTAATTTTAGTGGGAAATTCTGACTACATTGCTTTATTCCACTGTCTCGGGGAGCACCAAATGGACTGGCTGGTAGTGGTAGGCAGCCTTGTCTGGCCCCTGGAAACATGCTATAATGAACCATCAAATAAAGAGCAAAGTTCATTACCCACAGATAAAGGGCATGTCCACCCCCAAAACTAAAATGTAATATACTACAGGCCCCACTGTGTAGTTTAAAAAAATTCTTACCTTACATCTCTGCTCCTTATGGTTCTCCTGCATTGCTTGTCCAAACTCCCGGAAACTGAAGAGTAGGAACTGTTCAAAGGTTTCTGTCTCTTCTGTCGCCTCTGGGAGGTAGTGTGGCATGTGCATAGGAGCCCTTTACCCCCCTCCCTCCCACCTTCCAGATCCATCCATTGCAGCCCCTCCACCTAGCATAAAAGCATTTGGATATAATGTAGGTTACCCCTGCCCACCTCCAATGCTATATTAGTCTACTAAAAAAAGATTTAGAACTGGACTTACAGCCCTTCGTTACAGTGGCGCTCTCCACTGACGACAGCGGGCCTGGCCCCCTGCTTGCAGTTCCGGAAAGCAGGGAGCCGTATCAGAGGGCCAGGGGGATGAAGGCATGTAGAGTTCTAAACCTTTTTTTAAGAAACTAATATAGCGGTTGGGGGTGGGCAGGGGTAGCCTACATAATATCAAAAGTTTTTATGTAGACTGGACATGCCCTTTAATCGCAGAGCAGAGTAATGACATGTCCCAGGGGCTAGTTTTGAAAATACGCTACAACTACAGTTGCCATTAATATTAAAATAATTTATCTACGCCAGCCATATGATAAGTGCTGTTATGTATGTTAAGATTGCCATGCTATCAATATACCATATAGGGCACAGGGCACAAAACACTTCCTAGTTCATTAGATCTCTCCATTGTCACAAACACAGGGTGCACAATAATTGGCATTTGATGGATTTTTTGATTTTCTTATATGAACCTTTTTTAGGACATTAGTGATAGTGTTCGTGCACTCTTCCCCCGCGTGCATAACCTCTCCTGTGGGGCGTGCACACACACACTCGTTCACGGGGCTAGCGCAAGCAAATGGGTCCAGGATCCATAAGTGAGAACTCTTGTTTAGTATAAAAGATACAAAGAGGAAAACAAGAGGTAGAAAATTGTTGTACATCCATATTAAAGTGCAACTAGAGACCAAACATATAATACATACAAACAATAGAATTCTAGTGCACACACAATTCTAATTGCATATTCATAAAAGTTTACCTTTAAACTAGAGAGTCATCTTCAAGCATCCAGGCCACACAGGAGAAGCTGTCAGCTCATGTAGCCAAAAAGGCAAGTACCAGTAGGTTAGGACCCAGTTAAAGAAAGCAACCTTGACGTGGTGACTGGGCTTAAAATAATTTAGCCAATTTATTGAACTAATTGCTTTTATTTATCCAGGGTTTAGCAGACTGTTTGTAGTAGCAACCTTATGGAGGTAGCCAATATGTAATTAGAATTGTGTGTGCACTAGAATTCTGTAGGAATCCTAGGCAACTCCAGGTACAGTGATCAGTGGTCTATATTCTAACTTTATTATGTGTAACTATACAGTGACAGGGGTCAACAACATCACTATTTATAGCCCAACACTGCAGATCCATTTCAATTTCCCTAAACTGATTAGTAGCCCAAGGTGAGAATATCTCAGCCAAGGTCACCAACCTTGAAACATCTAGGGGCATATTTATAAAGGTTTGTTAAACTTTTCGCCTTCTTTAATGCAGCGTTTTTGCCTAATTTGGCCTTTTCGCTATTTTTAAAGCAGCGTTAACCAGTAGCGAAAGGTCATTACCGCTACATTTCGCTTTTCGCCATACATCGCGGCGGTAACCACTCAAGCATATTTATAAATTGGCGAAAAGTGTATTTTTGCGTTGAGTTCAGCCATTCCAATTCGCCAAGTCTGAGGTGCATTTACTGTAATACGATCTGCGAGTTCGCTTTTTAAAGTTTTTTTTTTCTTTAAATGTTCCAATTTTCTTAATTTACCAATAAAGTCACATGGGGGTCTGAGGGACATATTTATAAAGGACATTATTTTTGCTACTCTTCCGTTTCCAAAGTCCCGGAAACTGAAGAGTAGGAACTGTTCAAAGGATTCTGTCTCTTCTGTCGCCTCTAGGAGGTAGTGTGGCATGCGCATAGGACCCCTTTACCCCCCTCCCACCTTCCAGATCCATCCATTGCAGCCCCTCCACCTAGCATAAAAACATTTGGATATAATGTTATTATATGAATATTACAGATATACCATGATCTGGATGGATGAATATTACAGATATACCATGTACTGGATGGATGAATATTACAGATATACCATGACCTGGATGGATGAATATTACAGATATACCATGACCTGGATGAATGAATATTACAGATATACCATGACCTGGATGGATGAATATTACAGATATACCATGACCTGGATGGATGAATATTACAGATATACCATGACCTGGATGGATAAATATTACAGATATACCATGACCTGGATGAATGAATATTACAGATATACCATGACCTGGATGAATGAATATTACAGATATACCATGACCTGGATGAATGAGAACCCTCACAAGCATATTCCAATAGGTGTAATTAGCAGATGCCTTTGACACCACCAAACAGATCAAAATGGCCACCTTTTTGGTTTCTGGGTCCTACCAGCTATAACTTAACCTAAATGGTGACATACAAATTAATAAATCTTTCAGTTGAAATCCATTAATTCTTATTTACAGAATAATTTCCCCCATTGGTATTATTCTAATTTTATATATATTTTGTTGAATTGTGTCATTCGATATCTACAAAAATCTACATTAAAAGTGATGATTGGAGATACCGCTCAGAATGACCGAGTTGCAGAAGAAATATTATTACTTCAGGGCTGAAGACCTCATCCTTCCGTTACAATGATCATTGGGCAGGTTTGGTTAAACGACGGTCCTACCAATCTGTATGATACACTTGGAGTGTCCTAAAAATGAGTTATTGATTTTCAGAGATTTTGATTTAGATGATATTGGCTAAAATGAATACATTAAAGAAAAGAAACACGCGCTTTCATCAGCATCCCCGGCCCGGCTTAGCAACGGATCAAGAAAAAATTCCATCTCGTAAATTATGCTGCGAGCAGCTACGAAAGCAATTGATAAAAATGTTAAATATAAATAAAAATTACAGAGTGAATTATGTACTGAAAACTAATTCTTTACTTACTGTGCAGTATTGATCTTTTATTCTTTCATTTGACTTTTCTGTTATTACCTGTTAAGTGGGTATTAAGCTTGTGGATTCATTTCAGCCTATACGAGCTTTAGTTTAAGGACACCAAGTTCTTCTCCAGATAAACCATTAAACTTCATTAATCTTTATCAAAAACGATACATTATGATATTGAACTGGGGTTGGGGAGGCCCTTGTAAAGCCCAAAGATGCAAATACTGCACGAACAATGTCCTTTCCAATGGCCAATAATGATTGCAGACAGGAAGTATGGTGGCTCAGTGGTTAGCAATGGTACCTTAAAGTGGTGAGTCTTCAGTTCGGATCCACCCTCTGCTACATCTGCAAGAACAATGTCATGTGGGCTGTTAATCCCACCCCAGACCTTCTATTATTGGTTAAAAACACAAAGGTGTGCAGCTAGAGAAGTCTTTAATTTAGCAACTCCAGTGACCAATTGATCCACCATGACCACCCTCATTCTGTCCTGGCCATAACTCAAATCACACTAACGTAATTTTGCCCAGATAAGGGATTGTAAGTTTTGCCACGGTTGGGAACAAACGTTGGGGATACAGACCCACCTGCCATATTACTTACTTATGTGCACTGGGCTGCAGAAGTTTGTGCCTGGGAAGCTCCACTCATTTTAGGTAAGCATATGCCTGCACTCTTTGTAACCGATATTGGATTATTTGTATCATTTGTATCAGTGTCATAACATTTTTAATTCATGTGAAGTTCCTCATACATCCAGGTCACGGTATGTCTGTAATATTCATTCATCCAGGTCATGGTATATCTGTAATATTCATTCATCCAGGTCATGGTATATCTGTAATATTCATTCATTAATATTCATCCATCCAGGTCACGGTATATCTGTAATATTCATCCATCCAGGTCACGGTATATCTGTAATATTCATTCATCCAGGTCACGGTATATCTGTAATATTCATCAGGTGGGGGGCTGAGTAACCCATGGCACCCGCAAGTGGGCGGGGCATAGACACCCACGAGTGGGCGGGTTTAGACACCCACGAGTGGGTGGGGTTTAGATACCTGCTAGTGGGCGGAGCTTAGAAACTTACGAGTGGGCGGGGCTTAGACACCAGCGAGTGGACGGGCACGGCACCCGCGAGTGGGCAGGGCCACATGGGGCTGTGAGATAATGGGCCATGGGGGACCTGCAACTGGAGGGACCATGGGGTCCATGAGTGGGAGGGACTAGGGGGGCTGCAAAGGGGAGGAGGAGACACAGGACAGATTGACTTACAGTTTAAGAGCAGGAAGCAGGAAGGGCAGGGGACCTGGTGATGCTGCTGCCATATCACACACAATAACATGTGTGTAAATATCTTCAAAACTATGCAAAATTAACAATGGAAATAAATTGCAAAAATTCCCAGGGGAGCAATTCCTATCAATTTACCTCAAGTCATTTTTAAAAAGAGCGATCGGGGATTTTTGGTATAACGGAAGGAAAGCTGCAGCTTGAGTTATTAGTATTCCTGCTGAACCCACTTTCCATTAATGTTCATGTTCCTTTAGGGTTTTCTTTCGGGATGCTGTAATTTTATATTTAACACATTAGTCCAATGTCCTCCCCAGTTCTAAATATCTGAGTTCTAAATCCTTCACCTTGTGGGAGTTATAGAAGATCCTACATAGACTGACAACTGCAGTTCCTTCTATAAGGGCCGCACTGCACCGTTTTAACGCACAATCCGATCGCAGTTAAAAAGCGCACACTAGTTTTAGCCAATTGCTCTGGTCACGCTAGGTAATGCGCACCAGCGCACCCTTAACACGCATGTGCTACTACGCAATGTAGTGTGGCCTTGCCTTACAGTTACAGTTTTTTTCAACAAACAACCCAATTTCAGGATTTAGCCAACTTCACTAAGGCTGAGGCCACACTACAACACAACCAAAGCACGCACGCTTTAGCACGCATTATCGCACTGCATGCACGATTTCCGTGCGTTTGCACACGTTGATTCGCATTTGCGCATATGTTTTCGCATTGCACAAAAAGTTGCTTGAACGCAAAACAGACGCGCAATCGCATGCGCATCGGAAATTGCGAGAATGTTCGCATTCCTGCGATTTATATGTTAGCAAAATCACGGGGTGCAATCGCGAGCGAAAACACGAAATCACAAAAAACGCGCCATGTGGCCTCAGCCAAGTAGTAGCACATGCGTGTTTAGGAAAACTTAATTCAAAGGGTGGAAAGGAATGACATCACTTCCTGTTTCTATGATATCACATTTAATTCCGTTCTATTCTACTGTACAGCATGTAAGTATGGCTTCCTCTGTATAATACATATTCATTTTGCTGTGGAATTTTAAAACAGTTTCTTGATTCTGCATGGATTACAACTCCATAGTAATGCAGAGGATCATTTGCAGCTAAAGGGTAGATTGTTTGCACACACATGTCCTGTGCCAATCAATGGGCAGCTGACCCTCAAACCAAGGACTGATGGGGCCAAAGGATTTATACCGACACATCCAAGTAACAGCAAGTGGCCTTTCTCTCCAGCATAGATATTTTGTTCGTACTTATTAGGGTCACCTAGCACTGTTGACATTAGACTGAAAACTGTACCTGTAATAGTATGAACTGTACCTGTAATAGTATGAACGGTACCTGTATAGTATGAACTGTACCTGATAGTATGAACTGTACCGTAATGGTATGACTGTAACTGTAATAGTAGAACTGTAACTGTAATAGAATGGACAGAAGATCTTTAAAGGGATATAGTGATTAGAGATGAGGAACATGTACATATCACCAAAACTTGTTCAAATACTAACTTTCCTCACGTTTAGGCTTCCATGTTAATTTTAGAGGGTTACCAAAATGTATCACCATGTTCGGTTAGCGAACGCCATTTCAAGGGTTATCACCGGATTCAAGTTAGCCAGCACCTCATTTAAAGGTTATGGATGCTTGAGTCGAGGGTTATGGCCGGATTCGAGGGTTACTGAACACCGCATTCTAGGGTTATGGAGAGCTAAAGTAGAGGTTTATCCATTCTAAAATTCGAGTTTGTTGTTCAAAGAGTCTAAAAAAGTCAGAGTTTGTACGAACTCATAAAATCCTTCTAGTCCATCTCTAATAGGAACTGAAATGCCACCAGTGCTGCCCCCCTTCCAGCCAGCCATCCTTATGGACTGCACTCCAATCACTATAAACTGGGGAATGGGTGTCGGCACTCTGAGCAGAATGGGATGTGTCTCCCCTGAGTGTTCGGTCAAAATATCCTACTAGTCTCTCGCTGAATATTTCTGTTGTTAATCACTTCCCGACCCCATTCTCCCATCATGGCCCCAGCGAGGATTTTCTAAAGCAGAATTACAATCAATGCATTTAGATATTTTAGGAATTCTAACATTGTAAGAATGTTGAAAAGGTCACAGCATTAGTAATTCCATTGCATTTTCATCTTGTCAAGGTTACGTGCTCATTAGCCATGGTTAGGAGACCTTTTTGTTAATAAGGTTCCAATTTTCATTAGTGATTTGCATAAGAATAAGATGGTTCGGAACTGGAAGAATAAAATGAGAATATGAGATCACAGGGTATCTATTGGTATTTTAAAATAATTAATTTTAGTGGGAAATTCTGACTACATTGCTTTATTCCACTGTCTCGGGGAGCACCAAATGGACTGGCTGGAGTGGTAGGCAGCCTTGTCTGGCCCCTGGAAACATGCTATAATGAACCATCAAATAAAGAGCAAAGTTCATTACCCACAGATAAAGGGCATGTCCACCCCCAAAACTAAAATGTAATATACTACAGGCCCCACTGTGTAGTTTAAAAAAATTCTTACCTTACATCTCTGCTCCTTATGGTTCTCCTGCATTGCTTGTCCAAACTCCCGGAAACTGAGAGTAGGAACTGTTCAAGAGTTTTCTGTCTCTTCTGTCGCCTCGGGAGGTAGTGTGGCATGTGCATAGGAGCCCTTTACCCCCTCCTCCCACCTTCCAGATCCATCCATTGCAGCCCCTCCACCTAGCATAAAAGCATTTGGATATAATGTAGGTTACCCCTGCCCACCTCCAAGCTATATTAGTCTACTAAAAAAAGATTTAGAACTGGACTTACAGCCCTTCGTACAGTGGCGCTCTCCACTGACGACAGCGGGCCTGGCCCCTGCTTGCAGTTCCGGAAAGCAGGGAGCCGTATCAGAGGGCCAGGGGATGAAGGCATGTAGAGTTCTAAACCTTTTTTTAAGAAACTAATATAGCGGTTGGGGTGGGCAGGGGTAGCCTACATAATATCAAAAGTTTTTATGTAGACGGGACATGCCCTTTAATCGCAGAGCAGAGTAATGACATGTCCCAGGGGCTAGTTTTGAAAATACGCTACACATACTGCCATTAATATTAAAATAATTTATCTACGCCAGCCATATGATAAGTGCTGTTATGTATGTTAGATTGCCATGCTATCAATATCCATATAGGGCACAGGGCACAAAACACTTCCTAGTTCATTAGATCTCTCCATTGTCACAAACACAGGGTGCACAATAATTGCATTTGAGGATTTTTTGATTTTCTTATATGAACCTTTTTTAGGACATTAGTGATAGTGTTCGTGCACTCTCTCCCCCGCGTGCATAACCTCTCCTGTGGGCGCGCACCACACACACTCGTTCACGGGGCTAGCGCAAGCAATGGGTCCAGGATCCATAAGTGAGAACTCTTGTTTAGTATAAAAGATCAAAGAGGAAAACAAGAGGTAGAAAATTGTTGTACATCCATATTAAAGTGCAACTAGAGACCAAACATATAATACATACAAACAATAGAATTCTTGCACACACAATTCTAATTGCATATTCATAAAAGTTTACCTTTAAACTAGAGAGTCATCTTCAAGCATCCAGGCCACACAGAGAAGCTGTCAGCTCATGTAGCCAAAAAGCAAGTACCAGTAGGTTAGGACCCAGTTAAAGAAAGCAACCTTGACGTGGTGACTGGCTTAAAATAATTTAGCCAATTTATTGAACTAATTGCTTTTATTTATCCAGGTTTAGCAGACTGTTTGTAGTAGCAACCTTATGGAGGTAGCCAATAGTAATTAGAATTGTGTGTGCACTAGAATTCTGTAGGAATCCTAGGCAACTCCAGGTACAGTGATCAGTGGTCTATATCTAACTTTATTATGTGTAACTATACAGTGACAGGGGTCAACAACATCACTATTTATAGCCCAACACTGCAGATCCATTTCAATTTCCCTAAACTGATTGTAGCCCAAGGTGAGAATTCTCAGCCAAGGTCACCAACCTTGAAACATCTAGGGGCATATTTATAAAGGTTTGTTAAACTTTTCGCCTTCTTTAATGCAGCGTTTTTGCCTAATTTGGCCTTTTCGCTATTTTTAAAGCAGCGTTAACCAGTAGCGAAGGTCATTACCGCTACATTCGCTTTTCGCCATACATCGCGGCGGTAACCACTCAAGCATATTTATAAATTGCGAAAAGTGTATTTTTGCGTTGAGTTCAGCCATTCCAATTCGCCAAGTCTGAGGTGCATTTACTGTAATACGACTGCGAGTTCGCTTTTTAAAGTTTTTTTTTTCTTTAAATGTTCCAATTTTCTTAATTTACCAATAAAGTCACATGGGGGTCTGAGGGACATATTTATAAAGGACATTTTTTTGCTACTCTTCCGTTTCCAAAGTCCCGGAAACTGAAGAGTAGGAACTGTTCAAAGGATTCTGTCTCTTCTGTCGCCTCTAGGAGGTAGTGTGGCATGCGCATAGGCCCCTTTACCCCCCTCCCACCTCCAGATCCATCCATTGCAGCCCCTCCACCTAGCATAAAACATTTGGATATATGTATTATATGAATATTACAGATATACCATGATCTGGATGGATGAATATTACAGTATACCATGTACTGTGGATGAATATTACAGAATACCATGACCTGGATGGATGAATATTACAGTATACCAGACTGGATGAATGAATATACAGATATACCATGACCTGATGGATGATATTACAGATATACCATGACCTGGATGGATGATATACATTACATGGATAATACAGATATACCATGACCTGGATGGATAAATATTACAGATATACCATGACCGGATGATGAATATTACAGATATACCATGACCTGGATGGATGAATATTACAGATATACCAGACCTGATGAAATGAATATTACAGATATACCATGACCTGGATGGATGAATATTACAGATATACCATGTCCTGGATGGATAATATAACAGATATACCGTGACCTGGATGAAGAATATTACAGATATACCGTGACCCTGGATGAATGAATATTACAGATATACCGTGACCTGGATGGATGAATATTACAGATATACCGTGACCTGGATGATGAATATTACAGATATACCGTACCGGATGAATGAATATTACAGATATACCGTGACCTGGATGATGAATATTACAGATATACCGTGACCTGGATGGATGAATATTACAGATATACCATGACCTGGATGAATGAATATTACAGACATACCAGTGACCTGGATGAATGAATATTACAGACATACCATGCTGGATGATGAATATTACAGACATACCATGACCTGGATGAATGAATATTACAGATATACCATGACCTGGATGAATGAATATTACAGATATACCATGCCCTGGATGAATGAATATTACAGATATACCGTGACCTGGATGAATGAATATTACAGATTACCATGACCTGGATGGATGAATATATACAGATATCCCGTGACCTGGATGGATGAATATTACAGATATACCGTGACCTGGATGATGAATTACAGATATACCGTGACCTGGATGAATGAATATTACAGATATACCGTGACCTGGATGGATGAATATTACAGATATACCGTGACCTGGATGATGAATATTAAGAATACCGTGACCTGGATGAATAATATTACAGACATACCGTGACCTGGATGAATGAATATTACAGATATACCGTGACCTGGATGAATGAATATTACAGACATACCGGGACCTGATGGATGAATATTACAGATACACCGTGACCTGGATGAATGAATATTACAGACATACCGTGACCTGATGGATGAATATTACAGATATACCGGACCTGGATGGATGACATTACAGATTACCGTACCTGGATGATGAAATTACAGATATACCGTGACCAGAATGGATGATATTACAGATATACCGTGACCTGGATGGATGAATATTACAGATATACCATGACCTGGATGGATGAATATTGATAACATGACCGGATGGATAACATTACAGATACCATGACCTGGATGAAAATATTACAGATATCCCATGACCTGGATGAATGAATATTACAGATATACCAGACCTGGATGAATAATTTACAATATACCATGACCTGGATGAATGATTATTACAGTATACCATGACCTGGATGAATGAATATTACAGTATACCATGACCTGGATGAATGATTATCAGATATACCATGACCGGAGAATGAATATTACAGATATCCGTGACCTGATGATGAATATAAGTATACCGTGACCTGGATGGATAATATTACAATATACCATGACCTGGATGGATGAATATTACAGATATACCATGACCTGGATGGATGAATATTACAGATATACCGTGACCTGGATGGATGAACATTACAGAATACCGACCTGGATGGATGAATAATACATATATAACCGTGACCGATGGATGAATACAGTTAGATACTAACCATGACCGTGGATGATATACAATTACTATTGAGATATAATACTGACTACATAGACCATAGAATACAGATATCCATGACTGATGAATGAATATTACAGATATACCATGACCTGGATGAAGAATATTACAGATATACCATGACCTGGATGAATGAATATTGCAAATATACCATGACCTGGATGAATGAATATTACAGATATACCATGACCTGGATGAAGATTATTACAGATATACCATGACTGGATGAATGAATATTACAGATATACCATGACCTGGTGAATGATATTACAGATATACCATGACCTGGAATGAATATTACAGATATACCGTGACCTGGATGAATGAATATTACAGATATACCGTGACCTGGATGATGATATTACAGATATCCATGCCTGGATGGATGAATATTCGATATCCCATGACCTGGATGAATGAATATTACAGATATACCATGACCTGGATGAATGAATTACAGATATACCATGACCTGGATGAATGAATATTACAGATATACCATGACCTGGATGAATAATTACAGATATACCATACCGATGTAAGTATTAAGATTAAGGATGCCTTTGACACCACCAAACAGATCAAAAGGCCACCTTTTTTTTGGTTTCATGCCTAAATGTGACATACATAATAAATTCTTTCAGTTGAAATCCATTAATTCTTATTTACGAAATTTCCCCATTGGTATTATTCTAATTTTATATATATTTGTTGAATTGTGTCATTCGATATCTACAAAAATCTACATTAAGTGATGATTGGAGATACCGCTCAGAATGACCGAGTTCAGAAGAAATATTATTACTTCAGGGCTGAAGACCTCATCCTTCCGTTACAATATCATTGGGCAGGTTTGGTTAAACGACGGTCCTACCAATCTGTATGATACACTTGGAGTGTCCTAAAAATGAGTTATTGATTTTCAGAGATTTTGTTTAGATGATATTGGCTAAAATGAATACATTAAAGAAAAGAAACACGCGCTTTCATCAGCATCCCCGGCCCGCTTAGCAACGGTCAAGAAAAAATTCCATCTCGTAATTATGCTGCGAGCAGCTACGAAAGCAATTGATAAAATGTTAAATATAAATAAATACGAGTGAATTATGTACTGAAAACTAATCTTTACTTACTGTGCAGTATTATCTTTTATCTTTTCATTTGACTTTTCTGTTATTACCTGTTAAGTGGGTATTAAGCTTGTGGATTCATTTCAGCATACAGCTTTAGTTTAGGGACACCAAGTTCTTCTCCAGATAAACCATTAAACTTCATTAATCTTTATCAAAAACGATACATTATGATATTGAACTGGGGTTGGGGAGGCCCTTGTAAAGCCCAAAGATGCAAATACTGCACGAACATGTCCTTTCCAATGGCCAATAATGATTGCAGACAGGAAGTATGGTGGCTCAGTGGTTAGCAATGGTCACCTAAAGTGGTGAGTCTTCAGTTCGGATCCACCCTCTGCTACATCTGCAAGAACAATGTCATGTGGGCTGTTAATCCCACCCCGACTTCTATTATTGGTTAAAAACACAAGGTGTGCAGCTAGAGAAGTCTTTAATTTAGCAACTCCAGTGACCAATTGATCCACCATGACCACCCTCATCTGTCCTGGCCATAACTCAAATCACACTAACGTAATTTTGCCCAGATAAGGGATTGTAAGTTTTGCCACGGTTGGGAACAAACGTTGGGGATACAGACCCACCTGCCAATTACTTACTTATGTGCACTGGGCTGCAAGTTTGTGCCTGGGAAGCCCACTCATTTTAGGTAAGCATATGCCTGCACTCTTTGTAACCGATATTGGATTTTTGTATCTTTGTATCAGTGTCATAACATTTTAATTCATGTGAAGTTCCTCATACATCCAGGTCACGGTATGTCTGTAATATTCATTCATCCAGGTCATGGTATATCTGTAATATCATCATCCAGTCATGGTATATCTGTAATTCATTCATCCTGGTCATGGTAATCTGTAATTCATTCATCCAGGTCATGGTATATCTTTAATATTCATCCATCTAGGTCATGGTATATCTGTAATTTCATTCATCCAGGTCATGGTATATCTGTAATATTCATTCATCCAGGTCATGGTATATCTGTAATATCATTCATTCAGGTCATGGTTTATCTGTAATATTCATTCATCCAGGTCATGGTATATCTGTATATTCATTCATCAGGTCATGGTATATCTGTAATATTCATTCATTCAGGTCATGGTATATCTGTAATATCATTCATCCAGGTCATGGTATATCTGTAATATCTCATCTCACATCAGTCATGGTATATCTGTAATATCATCATCCAGGTCATGGTATATCTGTAATATTCATCCATCCAGGTCATGGTATATCTGTAATATTCATCCATCCAGGTCATGGTATATCTGTAATATTCATTCATCCAGGTCATGGTATATCTGTAATATCTATCCAGGTTATGGTATATCTGTAATATTCATCCACCCAGGTCATGGTATATCTGTAATATTCATTCATCCAGGTCATGGTATATCTGTAATATTCATTCATCCAGGTCATGGTATATCTGTAATTTCATCCATCCAGGTCACGGTATATCTGTAAAATTCTTCATCCAGGTCACGGTTATCTGTAATATTCATTCATCCAGGTCACGGTATATCTGTAATATTCATCCATCCAGGTCACGGTATATCTGTAATATTCATCCATCCAGGTCACGTATATCTGTAATATTCATTCATCCAGGTCACGGTATATCTGTAATATTCATCGTGGGGGGGCGGAGTAACCCATGGCACCCGCAAGTGGGCGGGGCATAGACACCCACGATGGCGGGTTTAGACACCCACGATTGGGTGGGGTTTATACCTGCTAGTGGGCGGAGCTTGAAACTTACGAGTGGGCGGGGCTTAGACACCACGAGTGGACGGGCACGGCACCGCGAGTGGGCAGGGCCACATGGGGCTGTGAGATAATGGGCCATGGGGACCTGCAACTGGAGGGACCATGGTCCATGAGTGGGAGGGACTAGGGGGGCTGCAAAGGGGAGGAGGAGACACAGGACAGATTGACTTACAGTTTAAGAGCAGGAAGCAGGAAGGGCAGGGGACCTGGTGATGCTGCTGCCATATCACACCACATAATGTGTTGAAATACTTCAAAACTAGCAAATTAACAATGGAAATAAATTGCAAAAATTCCCAGGGGAGCAATTCCTACAATTTACCTCAAGTCATTTTTGGACCACAGTTCCCCTTTAAAGGATCATTATAGTAATTAAATGGTATGTCCACCCCTAAAATGGATTTTTAATATGCTGCTCCCCCATGTCTCCCAGCCCCACCGCATAATATTTTTTTCAGAAAGCCCCCCAAACTCTTACTTACCTCCCCTCGTTCCTCCGCCGCACTGCCTGCCCTCTGCTTGCGAGAATGCAAGCAAGGGGCGGGACCAGCAGTCGCGTCTGTGATTGGCTGAGCGGCAGCCAATTACGGACGCGGCTGCCGGTCATTCAGTGCAGCGGAGGAAAGCGGAGAGGTAAGTAAGAGTTTGGGGAGCTTTTTGAAAAAAAAAAATATGCGGTTGGGGCTGGGACATGGGGAGCAGTATATTTGGGGGATTTCTGCTAGGAGGGATAGTAGAACGGAGGGAGGGAGGGGGGAGGGAGGGGGAGAAGGGCTGCAGTGCGCATGGCAAATATCTACCGGAGGCAAGATGCAGGCAGAGCCCTGCTACCTCCTGTGGTTAGTTTTGGACTTGGGGGGGGGGGTTTACAGGAGAACCCTATGGAGCTGGGATGTGAGGTAAGGATTAAACTACACTACATGGTGGGGCCAGTAGTTGGGGGGATTATAGTTTTGGGGTGGACATGCCCTTTAATAATATTGATCCTTCAGAAATCCTGTATATCTATTACAATGAAAGATTATACACATAGCACATTTCTCCTTTTTTGTTAAATGACAGAAAGAGCCTGTTAGAGGTAAAAGGATAACTCCCCCCTCAAAATGTCATCTTTTAGATGCCTTGTGGAAACTAAGAGGTAGTGTGTGTTCACGCCCCCTTCAACAAGGTTACGAGCTTGAGCAAGCTTAGAGAAGGAAGCTAGGGGATTAGCATTCAGTCATTGGCTGTGATGTCATCTGTTATATCCATGACTGACAGTTGTTAACTAAGTACAAATATGGGCAACAGGACATTTCAGATTAGCCTTATATATTTTAGTTCTGTAACTATTGCTGTTTTGAGGTTAATATTTTTTTTTGAGGACTGGACTTGCCTTTTAAACTAGAGTTGCGCATGGGCAAAACCATTACCTGTACCTAACCCACACTCGTTTTGCTGGTGGGTTCCATACCTGCACCCAACCCAACCTGCAACTAGTAAGACCCGCAGAATGACCTGCACCCAAAAATTAAACAGAGCTGCAAGGCTGCAACCTGACCTGCAACTTTCAACTGAAACCCAAACCACAACCCATTTAAACTCACTGTAGTTGGAACAGATACCTGGACCAATGCAGGACTAGGTTAAGCTATCCTCCATCACTGATTGAGCTAGAAGTCAGAGAAGCAGATGAATATGAAATACTATAATGAACTATGAATCCTTATTTATATAAATATAACTACAGCATGAAAACCATTACACGTAAAGGCATTTTCTCCATCGAGCAGGCAATTCAGTAAAAAGACACAGGAAATTCCTATAGAAAAACCGAGACAAACAAGTTATAATTTCCTTTTGGTTTGGATCATTTTGAATTATTTATTAGAAAATCAGTTTTATTGGATAGGTTTAAAATATGTTATCATCATACTAATGAGGCACCTATGCTAATTAGACATCTAAAGACAAGAGACCCCTGTGCCCTACTACACTCACAATCTTTAAAGAATTAAAGGGCATGTTTCACAATAACCTGGATTTGGGGCCTAGGCACTCCTGAGTGGCTATTTTTAGCAAAAATTCTTCAAAGGTGCTCCCTTCTCTGGTCCTCTACCGTGGACCTCCTGCTATAGCACAAGCAACAAAGTTCATGAGAGGGGCACTCTATTTCGTGAATTCAACTCACTTTATTAGATCACATAAAGCACACAACGTTTCAGGTACCACAATGTCCCTTTCATCACCTGATGAAACTGGTGACTTGTCAGTTATCTTCCCACAACTCCAACTGCTATTTTTACCAGTTTATTACCTGTATTTGTAACCAGATATTTAAAGTAAAGTTCTATTCCTTTCTGTCAAAGTATCTGCCTCCTCTATCTCTTTAAAAAGCTTTTTTTAAGCCTGAGCATGTGCAGAGGAGGCAGCAGGGGAAACAGCCTTCAAACATTGGTTGTGATGTCAGCAGTCACAGCTTTGATTGACTGCATGGAGGGAGGAGCCAGCTTACTCTGTCAGAATGGGGACAATAATTATCCTTAAATATCTGGTTAGTAATGAAGGTAATAAAGTGCAAAATGTATCAGTTGGGGTTGGGGCAGGTAATTGACAAGTGACCAGTTTTTTGTTTTAAAGGTGAACATGCCCTTTAATTCTTTAGGGCTTTTAGTTTAACTAAGATGCTTCTCTCACAGGCATTTTTATTTTATGCTACATTTAATGCATCCAATATTAATTAACATTAATGTTTCACCACTTTACTACATCCACCGACTATTGACAGAAAGTTTTCTGCCTTACAAATGGGCGATTTCTACTTAAAGGAAGTGGTCAATGTCTGTTGATAAATAATTCTATAGAACATTGAACATTTACTAACCTTCCCTAAACAGGCTCCCTGATGTCATCGAATCCATTCAGTGCTCTGCTCTATAATCTTTAATACATGCACCAAAAGGAAGAAATCCATATACTGTAAGACGGAAGATAAATTAAACATATACATGGACCATAAATTGTGCTAATGGCATGTATTAGCAAGCTGGATCAAACAGTGATTTACTGTACGGTTCAATGTTGAAGCCACATTTACATTATAATAAATGATCTACTGTAAGCAATACATGAATAATTTATACAGCTGTAGTATATAAATCCACCCACAAAGGTAGAAATTTGCCATCCGCAATGGACATTTCTAACAACATTTCTGTGGGGCTTTGGCTCTTTACAAAACATGTGGAAATATCTTCTTTACAAATGGAACATAAACCCTCTACTGAATTTCTTCTTGTGTTAAGAATAAAGGTGCCCTCCAAAAACCAGAGATGTAAAAGAACTAAAATCTAACTAATAATATTAATTACCCTGCGTGATCTGTCTCTGACCTCTTGATAATAGACTTAAGCTGGCTACACATCATCCAATAATTTGGCCCGACTAACCAACATTTCAATGTATCGGTCAAATCTAAGTAACGTACGCTCAGTCATGGTGAACTGTTGGTCGCGGCTGGTTTTGCCGTGACCCACAGTCCTGGGAGGGGCTGCTGGGAAAGGATTGTGCCATGATTGGTCGCATGCGCTGCCAGAGGGGGCAGGGTGTACACTCACCCCACCATCGCCACCCACCGGGGGGAAAGGCCCGCCAGCGGGCGGCATTGATAAGTGCCTTCTGGGACTTAGGGGGTCTAGCAGCTTGAACCAGGACTTACAAGTTCCCTTGCGGCCTTGGAAGGGCTCTTGTGGCCCTGACAAGGGCCCTTTGGAGCTTAGGGGGTCCCGGTTCAAGCTAAACTGGGACCCCCCTCCTCAGCCCTTTGAAGGGCCCTTGCAGTGACACGGCCTGGTATTGGCGACATTAGCAGAGCTTGTGTCAACAGATGGAAGAAAGAAGACATGCCCAAGGGCTCGTCTAAGTTTCGAGCTGCAAGACCCCCAACAAAGGCAGCTGTCAGTGCTGAGGAGGGGGGCCCTGGTTTGAGCTGCGGGACCCCCTAAGCCCCAAAAGGCACTTCCCAGTGCCCCTGCTGGTGGTGGTCTGCGACGATGGTGCAAGGGAAGGGTGTGCGCATGTGACCACCCGCGGTACAATCCTTTCCCAGCAGCCCATCTCAGCCTTTTAGGGGTTGAGAGGGGCTGCTGGGGAGGTTGGCAGCCAGCTGCCATCAGGGGGAGGGGGCGGGGTGCGCCACGTGGCACACACACCCCTTGTGTCCCCCTCCGGCCATCTTGCTAGTTCGGCTGTTGCCCCCAAACCAAAGCTGGCGAATTGAAACGGTCAAACTTAAAGGGTATGTCCACCCTTCTAAAAATTTTTTTACATAACATTCCCCCTGTCCCCCCAGCCCCAACCGCTATATTTGTAATATCAGAAAATGCCCAAAACATTACTTACCTTCCCTCTTTCCTCCGCCACGCTGCCAGGCCCTCTGCTTGCGAGAAAATCACATACGCGGCTCCCGGGAGTTCAGTGCGGCGGAGGGAAGAGGAAAGGTAATTAATGTTTTGGCCATTTTCTGATCATACTAATAGAGCGGTTGGGGCTGGGGGGACAGGAGGAATGTTAGGTTAAAAGATTTTTACACTAGGGGGAGGGAATCCTAATCGGGAGGGAGAGGGAGGGAGAGGGAGGGGGAGGGAGGGGTAGATGGGCTGCAGTGCGCATGACAAACTTCTCCCGGAGGCCAGGTAGGAGGCAGAGTCCTATATGGACTCTGCTATCCTCCTGGTGGGCAGTTTTTGGGACTTTGGGGAGGGACTACAGGAGAACCATATGGAGCTGGGATGTGAGGTAAGGATTAAACTACACTACATGATGGGGCCAGTAGTGGGGGGGATTATAGTTTTGGGGGTGGACATGCCCTTTAAAGCGAGAATACAGTTACCACCTCTTTATAAATAGAAGTGAGTGGTAACTGATGCGATGTCCGCGATTTGGGGGAATCCTTATTGCGGTTGTTTATAAATATTAGTTAAACACTAATGCCACTAGTTGATGTAAGTGATGAGTTATGAGAGGATAAACACTTTAGAGAAACTGTGGTCTCCATAAAAATGACCTCAATGCAAGAACCATAAATGTCAAACAAGTATAGGACGATGTCTCTTGCTGCTACTGTAAATCCAAAGTTACAGGCATGCTTGTTTCGCTTCCTGGTTTGCACCATTTCTCCCCTGCTGTGACAGACATATCATGAGTTGTCCCAAAAGCCCCACCCCCAAAAAGCTTAGTTTCATTTTCAGGCTTGTGGCTAGCTATAAAAACAATAAAGTTTTGGAGTTGGGGCTTATGATGCAGCTGATGATGCGGCAGTATACCAATTGCTGTATACATCTTTTCTCTGTTCTTACTGGTCTAAATAAACCCACAGTATGTGGCCCAACTCCACGAGGTTATAAATACAGCCCCATTCATCTTAATAGCAGTGCTGGTGACCAGCCAATTTGTTATATTATGGCTGCAGTCTCAAAATCCAAACTACATGCCATACATTGTACATCCTTTGCATACACATACATTTAATATTTTTATGTGTTCGTTGTGTTTCAGAAAGACAAAGCTCAGACCCAGTCGTCCAGCAACAGATACACTGCCAGCTGCAGATATTGGACGGATTCATTAACACAATTGACCGCGTTAATGACTGAACGCATTGTCACGTCTCGTAGTAAAGGTAACGCACGGTCCACTAAATCCGGGGAGATAAAACACCTGTGCTGATAAGCTGATGATTCCAAATTGCCACTGTTAAGTGCATTGGTGCTAGCTAAACAAAATTCATTGTTGACATGAAGTCAACAGAAGAAACTAATCCCTTTGTTCCCTTTTTGAGCCTTTTATAAAATAAGGTTTTAGATGTGCGCTTGCTGTGACCTTGTGCTATTAACACCATTTGGAATGATTTAGTTGATGCTTTCATTCCCTGTATCAGGCCTTGTCTGGCTATAGAGGTCATTAATAACAAGAGCGGGTTCTTGTTTCCATGCCCAAGCTCGGCCATAAAAGTTACTTAATCTTCTCTTTGAAGACATAAGGAAACTCTTACAGAATGTAAAACAGAGGCTAATAGAGACGGGGACATTAATGGTCCTGACTATGTTTTCGTGTTTGTGATGCGGGAAATTTGTTTAGGAATTTTCATTTTTTTAAAATTAATTTTATAAGGTCAACAACATTCTGTAATTTTTATTGAGTTTCTTACCATAAAATATGTCTTCCAGCTCCATGGTTTAATGTAATGCTCCGCTAAGTATCCCTTCTGCACAGATACCCCAATCTTTACCATTCACTTCACCTATTGCCAAGCTTCTGTTTGCCGGCACGCCTCAACGGATATGATTGCCACCAGGACTTAGAATGCAAGGTATCAAGTAGAGCGAAGTAAACAAGGCAGAACTGGGCACTACCTGCTTGGAACGTGGAGAAAGAAAACCAATAGTGTAGTACACAAGGGAAGACAGAATCAGGAACAGAGTAAAGAGTCATACAGCCAAACAAGGTGCCAGGGATGAAGAGGGGAGAGTAGTCAGGAAACAGGCAGAGAACAATCCTAGTCAGGGGGTAAGCAGAAACCCATAAAACACACCATGAGCCAAGGCATACCACAAGCTTTAACAGGCAAAAAGGGAACTGAAAAAAGCAATACAGACCAATGAGAATAATGATTTATATATGACAGAAAAGTCCAAAGATACGCTCCAGAAATATGAATTTGCCAAACTCCAAAAGACCAGTCAGAAGTGGAGAAATGTGGAGACAGCAGAAGTCGAGAAAGAACTACTAAGAAAGACACACCAAGCTACTCAGAAGACTCTAAAGTTTTTTTTTAATTATTTAAATAATGAAACATACCATTGGGAATTTTTAAGAGAGATTTACAATGCCCCTTGTGCTAGTATTTTACACTAAAAAATTTAGTAAAAAAATTGAAACTCCTGCAACCCAATTTGAATATTAAAAATTATATCTGTTGTATTCAGTTGGATCAACTGGACTTGGTTCTTGAAGACGTTTGTTGTTTCTACCTCCTCTTGCACATGTGAAAAGGAGGTGCCCCAGTCAGCAGGGTAGTATTTTTAGAAATACCACCACAACTATGCTTGTGAAGGGTCTCATTCATCCAGGTCATGGTATATCTGTTGTATTCAGTTGGATCAACTGGATTTGAAGTTTAGTTCTTGAAGACGTTTCGCTAGTCATCCGACTGGCTTTCTCAATTCAGAATGACTTGTACAAGAATCTGTGGCAATTATGTACCCTGGAAAATCCCAGTTAGCATATCACAGCCAGGTGTTAAGGACATTATGAATGCAAGGCGTGATTGCATTGTGGCATGGGCTGGGCATGGGGGCATCTTATATGTGCCAGTCTGTATGGGTTGGTGATGGGGATATCTTATATGTACCAGTCTGTTGGGGCTGGGCATGAATGCAATTTATATGTACAATTCTACATGAGCTGGGCATCTTATATGTACAATTTTGTGGTGGTTGGGCACCACGGTAACTTATATGTACAAGTCTGCATGGGCTGGGCATAGGGGCATCTTATATTTGACATTCTGCAAGGGCTGGGCATGGGGGCATCTTATATGTACAAGACTGCGTGGGCTGGTCATGGGGCAATTTAAATGTACCAGTCTGCTTGGGCTGGCCATGGGGGCAACATACACCTCCACAAGCCACGTCCACCTCCACAAGTCATATTAGGTATTTTAGATATTTGTTTTAGGTGATAAAATGTCTAGGGATACCCCTGATGAACGCTGTTACTTCCAAAACATTTTAGAACATTTTATACTTATAATGTTTATCAGCTACATTGGAAAGCAAGATATTTAGATTGATTTCATTTCACTAAGGAGGATTTCCTTGTTTATCATCAGTGGATGTAGGACAGGCCTGTGTTCTCCTTTTTGTAAATGCACATTAATGTAAGACTGCGGTCGCAAACATACAGTCACGGTCGTACATTTACGTCAAACTTTCGTCAATTAACAAACGTTCGGTCGTAGAATATTGTGCGGTAGTAAAATAACGCAATGGTATTCTATGGGGATCGCAAATCTACGATTGTTCTATCGTAGATTTACGATCGTTATTGGTAATTTACGATCATTATCGTTAATTAACATTAGTGATCGTAAATTAACAATCGCTAAACTGGTCATATTTTTACATCCTCATTTAGGGCCTAATTGTAAAGGCGCGGTACATTTATAATTGTGGGTGCAATTTAAAAGAATTACCCATTACAGTCTATAAATAAATACATGTAAGCAGCACTTAGGCTGGGTACACACAAGGTTTTCTTTTGGGGAAATCGACCGATACTTTGCATATTGGTCAGTAGGTCTGAAAAAATCACAGCCGTTTGTGCCCTCACCGGTGACTGATGTCTGTCACCTGCTTGCCCGGATCAGGAAAAAGGGCGATCGGATGCAGTGTTAAATCATGGACCGCACAATCAGTCACACTGAACAGGCTGGTCATGGCAAAAAAATTCTCTAATGTGTACTAAGCCTTACTCTGATGTGCTTGTGTTGCTGAATGACTTCAATCCAGTAATTGTTTAGCTGAAGCTCAGTCCTCCAGCCCCCTGCCAGACTATCTGACTTTCAGTAAGGGCAAGCATGCTCAGTAATCCCAATGAGGCAGCAGTGCGAGAGGGAATTTCCCATTTGCAGTTAATGTACCAACCATCACCATTCCAGCTACAGCAAAACTACATAACAGAAGAGTTTATTATATTAAATCACTTGATTGACAGCTGAAATGTCTACTGGCAAATACAACTAGAGTTGAATGAAACATGTAAGTTTCTTTCTGACAGCAGATCCGCAGAACCCATTGAAGTTTCAAAATTCAATCCCAACAAAATTGTAATTTTTCAAATTTTCAATTGAATTTTAGAATTTTCCATTGGAATTTTCATTTTCAAATGCAATTTTTCCCATCTAATTTTTGATTTTCCAATATTTGATTTGCCAATAAAAGGTTCTGATATATAATATAAAAACAAATCCACTGGATCCTCGGATTTTGGAAACCATCAGTTTCTAATTTAAACCAAGTTTATTTTGAGACCAGGATTCACTAAATTAAACAGACAGTTTTAAAAAATCTATAGACTGTTTTAGTAGCTACAAAATGCATAAACCAGGTCTCGTATCCATACGATGGGGAATACAGGAGGAAATATTTTTTTCTTTCTGAAGGGCGACTTCATATTTATGATCTTGTCTCCCTTTGATTATTTTAATGGGAGCTACAGTACTTGCTGGTGTTAAAAAGTCACTCAAAAATCTGCCACAAGAACAATACTGAAGTGTGATGCGCATACGCGTAGAAGACAGAGTCCGTCGGGACCTGGTGGAGGAGCAAGCGAGCGATCGGGTAAGTTATTTATCTTCTCTCCTGGTTCCTGCAGGTTTTATTGAAGAACGGGAGGTAAGACACAGCTCCTTTACCTCTCGTTCTTCAATAAAACTAAATAGAAAAAAAATTCCCAGTAGAGATACCCTGTAAGAAAAAAAGTTGCTCTTGCATCTCTTGATTAATAAGGCCCTTTGCTATGTGTTGAATATATAGGGTATCAGTAGATGGTGCACATTGCAATGGTTTCAAGGGGGGAAAATCCCCACAACGGAACTTACCTTCCCCATTTCTGCGATGGAAAGGCAAGTGTTGCGGTCATGTATTAAATCCCCCCTAAGTATTTTTAGATATAGATATATTTGTTGCAGGGCCAAATTTGTAGTTGTGGACTTAATTAATCTCCATGCTCTGAAACCTACCATATTTATGTTTGATAATAACTGATAATAATATACAAATCCGCCTGTTTGTCACAAAATGACAGAATAGTTTTGCGTTATATCACAAAGTTTATCACAAAGTTCTTTTTGTTTTAATTGAGTTAATCATAGCTTTTTGTGCTCATAACGAAGCCAAACTTCATTGGATTATATAGAATTTTTACAAGAATGAATGTTATTAGGATGCAGATTTATCTTTAGTCTGTCAATGGACGGAATCCATTAGCACATAAGTGTGATCACAATTCATTTAAAGGAGTATTACATTTTAAAATCTCAACTTTTTAACTAAACATTCCAAAAGTTAAGACTTTTGGGTCAATATTTAAATTAGAACAATCAGTACCAGTGATTCCTCCAATCAAATTGTCTCAAAATCAATTTCTTTTCTTGCATTTGATTGATCAAAGTGAGCGATATAGAATGTAGGATCGATAGAATTTTCATTGGTCAGGACTAATTCTGTGCAGCTCCCACAATCCCCTGTGGCTGAGCTTGGGAATATATACATAGAGCTGCATTACAATAATGTTGGAAAACACAGCCAGCTACAAACATAGATAGATATATATAAAAAGCCTAACATTTAGAATGTTTAAAGGGCATGATGACCCCTGATCAATACAACCAGCACCCCACCCCTCTCCCGAAACCCTATTTTTCGCAATCTTGGCTTATGGCTAGCACCCCGAAGAGTAAATATCTTTACCTTCTAGTGGTTAAACATCCCCTTTAAGGCAGGAATCCAAGATGTAGGATTGCTGTCTTATTATCCCAAAAGTTCATTTTTTTGTTCTCCTTTAGCAAAAATGACAGTAGTAGAAGTTACCAAAAGCAATTCCTTTAATTCAGTTTTCTACGTTGTTTAGAAATTACAGTCATATATTAGAATGATACAGTAAAGGACCATTACAGATTTAATCCAATGAACAATTTCTGCATCTTCCTTTAAGAAAGGAATATTCTATTTACATGTATCCTAAAGTCCATAATGAGACAGTGGAACAAAGAAATTTTTTTATAATGTAGTATAAGTTATAAACGTGCCTAAGAATTTATCTTAACAGTGGAGTAAAGAGGTCACTATTCATGAAGCCTTCCAATATTTGTTTGGAATCTTTACTTTAAAGGGACACTATACTTGTGCAGTAATTGACAATTGGCATTCCTCTTTATTAACACATGCTCACCTATGTCAGAGATAAAAGTGTAAGAGGCACTGAATGTGGCAAGGGCAGTCAGTTTTAGGCATGAGTATAGTGTCCCTTGAATAGTTGTATGTGTTTTGTCAATCGTAACAAAGGATATCCCATACATTTGATTCAGTTGAAGATATTTATTATAGCTTGAGAGTTTGAAGCTAACCATACATGGGCCGGTGGTTTTATAATTGTGTTTTTGTTTGGCCAAAACAATCCAAAGTCCAATCGGAAGAACCAATTCAATTTCCCACCTTGTGCTGTCGATCTTTCGTAGATTTAAGATTGAAATTATGGGTTCTGGAAGATTTGCCAGACAGAACATTTTCCGCCTTGGGCGGATCTTAATTTTTCCTGATAAATTGATCAATATGATCGATTGGTCTATTGAAAAACAGGAACTGGCACGAATATTGTGGCCATGTATGTGGGGCTTGAGAAAGCCACATAATTTACTTAAGTCCCAATGCGTTAATCCAGTATAATGGGTCAGGGACCATTTGCATAGTTAGTAGTATAATAAAGAATAAAGATCAATACCTTTTACCAATATGGTTGCTTAAAGTGTATGTATACTGAAAAAATTACTTTGCATCATCTTAATCTATAAATAAATATGTGTAAGAAGCACTGAGGTGTGTGTGTTGCTGCCTTCAATATAGTACTTTTTTTGCTCAGGCTCCATCTACTGACCTGACTGTTTTCCCCACATACCAACTGTTACAACTGCATACAGCATACAGCACACCAACTGTCAAATCATTCAAGCTACAGCAAAACTGCTTACAGAAGAATAGTTTATGACAGTAGGCTCTTGATTGACAGCTGACATGTAAGATGCTTTAGATTGGATATCTAAAAAAAATAGGGGGCAAATCAACAAAAATGGTACAGTGATAGTTGGAATGAATTATAGTGTCCACTAATGGGCAATTAAAAAAAATAAATTTAGCAGTGTACATACTCTTTAAGGCAGGTTATTAAGCAAACATCACATATGGTGGATACTCACAGTAACATAGTTTAAATCACACTGAGAGAATATACACAACTATGGGGGGGAAACAGATCTGCAAAGTCAAGTTCAATTCTCCTAGGAAGAACACAAAGGGCTGTGCAGTTAAGTTTAGGTCACACCGGGAGTAAGCACAGCGCTGTTCTGTCAAGTTCAATTCACATAGGGATAACACACAAAGTTGTACAATGTAGTTAAGATCACACTGGCCGAACATACAAAGCAAGAACCCCTTGGAGAACTAAAGATGCAACAACAATAAATCAGTCTAAAAGAGAAAAGTTCAAACAAACTCCCCTGGGTGGTATCTGTATGTTGGGTTTATGGCAGATACTGAACGTTGAAGCATAACAAGAGTAAGGAAATGACTATTCCAGAAAACAGCTAAGTGCAAAATAACTTGTCACATATCAGTATGTACAAACTAACAAACCTAACTGTTCCAAAGAAAGAGACACTGTCATGTTAAGTCACTAGCCTAATAACAGAAAGAAAGGGCCCTATATGTGTTGTGGCACCTTTAGCACAAAACAAAAATTTCATTTCTCTGTATAAATGATGTTTTAAGTTATCCGGACAGTTTTTTAAAGTCAATAAAATATTTTAAGACTTCAAATAACAGTGTTAGGTGTATTCTCCGTATATCAATGCTATCTACAAAGCTATCCAAGCTTACTTTCTTTTTGTCCATGACATCATAAGGGTTAGTTATAACAAATCACTAACCCCATGAGACTTTAGCTAATGATAAACCACAAACCACGGAAAGGCAGATATTGATGGCCCGAGTTGTTGAACGATTCAGAATTTTTGGCATTTTAAATTGGTCTTTTAAGGGACTTGGCAGGTTAGAAATTCCAGCAGGAAGGGAGAGACCCAAAGTATAAATCTTCATCAATGGCTCTTCTGCCAATAAATCTGACTGAATAGACAGTGGATTCCCTTAGATCTGTAATCTATTGTTGGTGTTTTCTGCCCATGACTGGTGTAGGTGGGATAATAGTATAATGTCCTAGTCTATAGCCACCTTAAGATGGACTTTATTGTCAACAATTTGAGTATTAAGGCTGAAAGGACTAGCTAGCAATGTTATATAAAATACGTTTTTTAAGAGATTAACAGGGTTATTCAATAAAAGTTCTTATCATTTAAAATGGTGCAAATTTTGCCGCAACCAATCAGATCTAATTTAACATTTGAAAGCTAACATCTGATTGGTTGGGGCAAAATTAGCACCATTTTAAACTATAAGAACTTTTATTGAATAACCCTGTAACTTTTTAAAACCATGTGGTTCCCCATTATAGCATGAGTTTTTATTTGGAAGGGAAGTCAATTCTATATAATAATGGTGCAGAGTTCCATAGGCCATTTCATTTTTCCAAACAATAGTGATTGGGTCATCATGTTAAATGAAAATAAATGAAGAAAGTCAAAGTGTTGGCTCGTAGCATAAAGGACATTCCGGACTCTGTTCCTCTACTGGTTCTACTTGAACTGTAACCAAGTGAAATGGGTAGATACCAAATACATTCTTTGTGATATCCCTTAAAATTCTTTTTGAATCCTGATAGGCATCTGTTAAAAAGAAAACCATGGATATTGTTATTCTGCGGTTTATTTAGAAAACAGTCGATAACATGAGCTCTAACATGAGCTACAGATGCACAAGTTGTGATTGGGCGAAGTTTTTGATGTGGAATATTCAGCCTGGGTATAGACCAATTGGGTCAGATTAAAGGATATTACTGTAAACATACATAGTATTGGAAGATAAATAAACACAGACAAACATTTATAGCCTACTCAGGTTCTGGGCAAATTCTAGTGACCTACTCTTCAGCCATAGAGCAACAAGCTGTTACCAATCTAGTTCCCTGTAGCCTCTGTTTGCATACAGTATAATCATCTTGGTTGAGTTTTCCAATCTATACAAGGACTAATTCAAGAAGTGGTTGGGGGAAGTTTCAGTTGGGATGGGGGCACCAGAGAGTCTTGTTTAGGGCACAAAAGTGGTTAAAACTGCCCTGATTATAGACCCTACCTATGTTATATCACCATATTATCATCTATGTATCCTCTGCCTAAACTATAGTACTCTGTATTTAACAATGATTGATATAAAAAAAATAAACATTTTTGTTTCAGAAGTATAATAATTGTGTTGTTCTATATGATATTTTGTATTACAAACAACACAATGTAAGAAACAACACAATGTAACACAATGTAAAAATCCAACCATTCAACAACTTTTCAAGCACTTATGCTGAGGCAAGTGACCAGCACCAAATAAGTGATTTATATCAGAAAGGAGTCATAATTCACAAAATTATATTATTATATTAAACTACAAAGGGAAAGTTTAAGTATAAACTTTGAATTTGGCTTGAAAGACTGCATTTTGGAAGGGAATGTGTGTGTTTGTGCTGCAGATTTTAAAACTCAATACTACCAATGAAGAGGACATTGTTGTTTTTTACTTACCCTTTAAATATGTCCCATGCATTAAAGGTAGGTCAGTTGGCGTGTGTGTATTCATCAGGTTGGGGAATAAAATACTAACCTTTTTGATAATTGGCCAAATGTTTTTTTTGACTATAGTTACCCTTTAAATATGGCTGCCATGGAAATGGAAGGGTGGGTCAGTAGGTGTATGTATGTACCTGGATCAGGTTGGAAGTTAAAAAAAACAAACTTTTGATTATTGATCAAAATTAGTTTTTTTTACTTTAGTTACCCTTTATGTATGGCTACTATATTAATGGATAAGTAGATCAGTAGGTGTGTTTACCTGTGTCAGGTTGGGGGGTTAAAAAAAAAAAACTTTTTTGATGATTGGTCAAAATTAGGTTTTTTTACTTTAGTTACCCTTTAAATATGGCTGCAGCAGTAATGAAGGGGTAGGTCAGCAGGTGTGTGTACCTGTATCACGTTGGGGGTTAAAAAACAAACTTTTTTGATTATTGATCAAAATTAGCTTTTTTGATTTTAGTTACCCTTTCAGTATGGCTGCCACAGTAGTGGATAAGTAGATCAGTAGGTGTGTGTACCTGGGTCTGGTTAAGGGGTTATGTCTTTTTTGTGTTTACAACCATAAAACTACCTTTTATTGAGGATAAATCTAAAAATGTTTGACTTTAGTTACCCTTTAAGTATGGCTGCCACAGTAATCGATAAGTAGATCAGTAGGTGGGTGTACCTGGTTAAGGGGGTATGTCTTTTTTGTGTTTACAACCATAAAAATATGTATTATTGAGGAAAAAAAATCTAAATTAGTTTTTTTTTACTTTAGTAACCCTTTAAGTATGGCTGCCACTGTAATGGATAAGTAGATCAGTAGGTGTGTGTACCAGGGTTTGGTTGAGGGGGTATGTCTTTTTTGTGTTTTTGTGTTTACAACCATAAAACTATCTTTTATTGAGGATAAATCTAAATTAGTTATTTTACTTTAGTTACCCTTTAAGTATGGCTGTCATTGTAATGGATAAGTAGATCAGTAGGTTAGGCAAATATAAGGTAAAGAACGGCAGAAAATTGTAGGTGCACACATCTTTTGGATTGTGGGTATTGAAACATGTTACCTTAGTTTTCTGGTTTTTGACACCTGATGAAGGCACATAGTGGACTTTAGTTAAAGGGACAGTTCAGTGGAAATTATCAATATTTGTTAAATTGTTAGTTTGTGTAATGCCTTCTTAGTTATTCTACATATTCTCTCCCATTTTGAAAAAACTGTTGATTTCATACCCTTTACTGTTCCCTGCTGTTGACATTAGTGAGCTGACATTTCAGGTTCTAAAATTCCTTCTTCACAGGATGCACCACATCCTTGGAATGTTCCTAACAGTTATTTCTACTGATTGGCTGTTGGATGGGAAAAACATGCTCAGATCTCTACTGAGCAACTGAATCAACCCAGGTGCTGGGTCAAGGGCAAGACCATAATGGTCTCTACTAGGGGTCCTGCAAACAGGAAGTCAGTATTTCGGTTGCATTTATTTATACACAGACAAAATGCTGAATTGGCAGATTAAGGTCATTGGGATGATAAAATACTGCTCTTTATTCTGAAAAGTCTATGTATTTGCACTGAACTTCCCCTTTAAAATAAAGTTGCTACAAATATGTTACATTTTATTACAGGGTTTAATAAATCCAGAGTGCTACGTGTCCAGATAATCACTGCTACTCATTATTTATATAGCAGGGCCGTGTTACTGCTTATTTTTTCTCAAACTGTTACCAGCATGTTTCCATTCGTTTGGTTCTGCTTCCTTAAAAGGACGCTAAATCGGATTTTTAAAGTACACGAAATCCCGATCAGTCGGGACAGCTGGAGTGACAGCTGAGAAGTCGCAGGTGGAGTGTGGGTAAGTGTTGCTGCGTTCCCCGAGCGTTCTATAAGTGTTCTCACCTCCCTGTGAATAAACTGTATTGAAGAGACTAATCCTGCACACACCTAATTAGTATAAGGTATCATATGCTGGGTGCCAAATGGCAGACTAAGGCACAATAGTCACAAATTCTATAGAAAATAAGATTTAAGCCATGCACACCAGACTTGCGTGATCCTGTGCACTTTATTTGGTTATACACAGGTACATCAATGTGACGTTTCGGTACATAGTACCTTCTTCAGACAAAACTTTATTACCTGTGAATAAAAGATACAGATTTCATGTACATAAACAGGGAGTTCAATAAAAGTTCTTATCGTTTAAAATGGTGCTAATTTTGCCCCAACCAATCAGATCTTATTTAACATTTGTAAGCTTACATCTGATTGGTTGGGGCAAAATTAGCACCATTTTGAACGATAAGAACTTTTATTGAATAACCCTGAAAGTACATTACATTTGTTTAGTGTCCCTTTAAGGGTCCTATACAGGGAACAATCCCAATTGTACCTTATCAGGATATTATTATATTCCAATACTATACAATCCTCAGATAGTGTATGGCCGACCAATTCTTTTTTCCCTTACTGGACTCTTTCTTTCTATGTGGGATAATACCAGGATTACATGACTGGTACTGTTACATGCATGGGCCCCAATACATAGTTTAGTGTAGGAGCAATATCATCCTAGTGTTTGATGGGAACCTTAGCTGAAGCTCTGAATAAGCAGTTGCAGACGATATGTCCATTGATCAAATCCATCGTTTGCAGCTATTTCCTTCTTCTTTGATAAACTGTTCATTGAAATTCCAGCAGGTTATTGTTACTGGTAACAAAGAACATGCCTATTAGTGTCACATCGATACGTTATACATTCTGCCCAAAGGGGTGGATTTGACATCTCATTTCTACATTCACCTTTAAATGACGCGTTCAATTGCTTGAAAAATAAAATGTACGCAGATGCAGTTTCTATTCACGATTGCAGAATAATAGCGCAATTCCAAATTGGCAATTTAAGGAGCCCTACAAAGTAAATCTAAGGCTACTTAACGTTACAGAAGTGCCCAAATCGTCCCTCTGTTTTCAAAGCTTTTCGGAGAAAGGATCCACGTTTCAATTGCTTCCCAGTTCTGAAAAACACTTGCCTGCAAATAGCAACTTTCCTTTAATCAGCGTCAGACCAGGATGTCTCAAATCGGTTTTAGATGAGGATTTAAAGTCCTTTAAACCTGGCACATGAAATTCAGCTACTTCTCAGTCCTTACTTTAAAGGGTTTGTCCACCCTTCTTTTTAATTTTTTATATAGTGTAGGGCTTAGTCCCCCAGCCCCAACTGCTATATTATTAATGTAAGAAACTTCCCCAAACATTACTTACCTTCCCTCTTTCCTCCGCCCCACTGCCCAGCCCTCTGCTTGCACGAAAATGCACAGCTGCGTCCAGGGCCACTTCTACCATTAGGCAGAGTGAGACATTTGTCTCAGGCGGCACCCCTGCACTGAAGAAAAAAGGTGGCAGACAGGCAGTGGTGGAAAAAAAAATTTTTCCCTTGACCGGTCAAGAAAAAAAGGAATTTTCCTTAGTAACAGATATTATGTTGTTAAAATAATTTTATATATTTAGGTTAGCTTAAGTTAGTTTGTTAGGGAAAGGTTAGACTAGTTGGGTTAGTTAGGGAACTGCTGAAAGAGTCACCACTTTAAAACAGCGGCTTCACAGCATGCCGGGAAATAATCAAGGGCGGCATTCAAAAGTTTGGCTCAGGCAGCAGAAACCCTAGAAAAGCCACTGGCCACTTCTGTGATTGGCTGAGAGGCAGCCAATCACGGACGTGTCTGCCAGTAGATCTGAACGGCGGAGGAAAGAGGGAAGGTAAGTAAAGATCGGGGAAGTTTCTTACATTAAAAATGTAGCGGTTGGGGCTGGGGGACTAAGCCCTACATTATATAAAATGGATTTGAAGCTAGGGGGTGGGAGTCCAAAACGGGAGGGAGAGGGGGAGGGCTGCAGTGCGCATGCCAAACTTCTCCCGAAGGGGAGACAGAGGCCTATATGGACTCTGCTATCCTCCTGGTGGGCAGTTTTTGGGACTTTGGGGGGACTACAGGAGAACCATATGGAGCTGGGATGTGAGGTAAGGATTTTTATTTACAGATTGGGGCCAGTGGTGGGGGGAATTATAGTTTTGGGGGTGGATTTTTAGTTATAAGTTTGTAAAGTTACACTTCCTAGTCTGCCCTGTCTGTCTGTCTCTGTGACAGGCACATGATGAGCGGTGTCATTAACCCCACTCCCAACCATTGTCTGTCTGTTCCTTTAACTATGGACACCTTAGGGAGAGAACATAATTATTTTCAGGCTTGTGGCTAGCTTTAAATAATTCAGAATTGAATGCAGGCTTATAATACTCTATTCCAGCCGTTGGATATGGGTGGGCATGCTCAAACCCAAGTCTTGGGGGCAGAGCAATGGGGCTGATGATATAACAGATCACAGTGCTAGCAGGAAAAAACTTTCTTTATACTGTTGTAAGTGGAGACATGAAATGTGATTCAAGGTATAATTTAAGAATGATATTGAAGGAAATGTGCAATGGGAAATTAATTTTTTCAATTGCCCATTACTGGAAACTATCAGGGAGATTCAATAAAAGTTCTTATCGTTAAAAATGGTGCTAATTTTGCCCCAACCAATCAGATGTTCTATAACATTTGAAAGCTAACATTTGATTGGTTGTAAGAAGCACACCAGAGTAAGTGCTACTTACATGTATTCATTTATAGCTTGAAAAAAGTCTTTTTTTTAGTTCACAATTCCTTTCAGTGAACTAAAAAAACATTCCTGAACATTCCTATCGATCTACCAAACGATTTACAATTGGACGTCTGTTGGTAGGAAGATAAAGTTTGCAGGCAACATTTTGGCCTGACAGAAACCTACTAACATAACTCAGCATTGTTGAATGCTGAGTAACTATTGGTCACAGTAACTCAGGCAATATTTTAACCAAAATACCGTGCCAGGTGGTTGATCAGGCTGAAATATTAACCCATGTGTTTCCCATAAGGGAATAAATTGGTATAATTGTTCTATTCAACAATAAAAGCAATAGGCAATAAAAAAAAGAAAACATAAACTAAATAAACTAAAAGAGATTTTCATTCAACGATAATTTCACTGTAAACAAAATATATAGAGGATTGGGACTAAAGATCACTTTAGATATTAAATTGCAACAAATATGTGGCCACATGCAGCTATAGGGCTGATACAGACAGTCAGTGGCGTAACTAGGAATCACTGGGCTCCCAGCAAAACTATTGGCTCCCGGGGCCCCCTGCGATTACTCCCCCTGTTCTCCTGGTAGTTAAGGTAATTCCTATGTTTGCTCTGATTGTAGCCCTGGGCCATTCTATATGACAATGTAAAAATAATATACAGTACAGTAAATGCACAACTAAATTAATAAAGGGAACTAGGAACATGTTTTTACAAAAGAAACATTTTTTTTTACAATTTATGTTCCATTTTTTGTATTTCTTGCATAAAAATTTAATGCATACCAAATCTATTAAAAGCAATAAGACGGTTGCCAAATAAAAGCTACGGTTAACGACTGGGTGTAACACAAAACTGTGCACTGACATCTGGTGTCTGTATTTAAATAATAGGTTTCAGCCTGGAGATCACAGAACATAAAACTATCTGTGCTTTAGTCTTTGCGTTCAGGCATTGACTCACCTGTGGCTATGTGAGCTGAAAGGATAACTTGATTCATTGTTAAAGACCAAAGATGAAGACTGTGAACTGATTTCACCCCGTCTGCTGATAGAATACTCTGTTTCACTTGGCTGTAATCAATCCCCCGCGGAGTACCTACAATAAAATAATGTCCTTTACCAGGATTAAATCTCTCTTTTCATACAGAGGTTCAGAACCTTGATGTTATATTTCCTACATTGTGGATAGCTTGCCTTTTATCAAAGATATTGCAATGAATATTTGGTTTAGTATTAGTACATTAAAGGCCATGTCCACCCTTAAACTGGTGACTTTTTTTTAACAGTTTCTTACATGAGTTTGTAACCAGATATTTAAAGGACAACTCCAACCTCATAATAACATATTTTAATAATAATGGCCTTATGTTGATATATCATACTTTGTCCTCTGAATTCATTACTGTATGCCTGCTATGCTTCTGGATGCCTCATGGAAACTGAGCAATTTAGTGACCTGAGCCTGGGCATGCTCAGTAGAGGCAGATAGGGGATTGGCATTCAGTCATTGGCTGTGATGTCAACTGTCAAATCCATAACTGACATTTTCTAACTGGAAGAACCAGGAAGCATAAACAGGGGTAACAGGACATTGTGCAGGATTTCAGGTCAGACTTATATATTTCACATTTCAAACTATTACAATTTAGGGTTTTGAGGGTTAGTTACCTTATAACTTTTCATTCGAGGGCTGGACTTTCCCTTTAATTATAAGTTCTTTCCCATACTAGCAAAGGTACCTGCCCCCTCCCTCTGCCCAAAGATCTATTTACAAGCTTGAACATGTGCAGAGGAGGCAGCAGGGGAATCAGGAATCAATTATTGGTTGTGATGTCAGCAGTAACAACCCTGGTTGATTGCATGGGGGGAGGGGCCAGCTTACTTAAAAGACAACTAAAGGCTCAGAAAAACATTGAGTTAGAAGGCAGATCTTGATATAAAAGCAGTAATCAGTGTCTCAACTCTCATTTTAATATGGTTGTTGAGAAATGTAACTTTCTTATATGAGGTTTGTGTCTTATTTCCCAGTGTTCCGGTATCGCACAGTGTGGTCACTGACCATTATGTTCTTTACACATGCTCAGTCCTAAGATACTGCAGGAACTTGTTACAGTTGGTCACACCCACTAGTAGCCTCTAGCCAATCCTTTTACAGGACAGGTTAGGCAAGGGAGCATGTGACTGAGATCAGGGGTGTGGCCAGTCACTGTACATACACACAGTTATTTCATCCAGTTCTTCAAGGGGGTCACATTTACTTCAATGCCATTTACTGTATTGCTATTTCACAGTTTATTGGTGTTTTTAGAGGGGATATGTTCATATTCTGGAGTGTATAAATTTGGGTTTAGTTCTCCTTTAAAAGAATGGAGGGAGTAATTATACTTAAATGTCTGGTTAGTAATACATCTAATAATGTGATAAATATATCAGTTGGGGTTGGGGGCAGGTAACAGACAGTAACTTGGTAAAATAAAACTTAACAATATTATCTCTGTAATAATATTATAGTCCATCAACATAAATGAAACTTGCTTATCAACCTCTACTGTAAGCTAACCAATCAAAGCAGATTACTGTAAATATATTCTGTGTTCATTGGGTTTGAATGGTATTGTCAGATTATTACTATATATTATACTATTATAATAACGCGCCTGTTTTGTACTCTCTAGTCATTACCAATTAAGGTCACCTCTCTGAAGATCATTTGCACGTACCTTCCATAAGGACAAGAAGAATGTCTCTCAGTGCAGTAATAGTCGTGGCCAGAACAAATATGGAGAATATGAATGTGCAGATTGGGTCAGCCATCTTGTATTCGGGCTAAATAAACAGATGGTTAATTTATTTAATGGTTAATATCTTTTAAAATGCTTCGTAGAGAAGCAAATTCTACTATTGAACTGTAATCTACTGAGATCACATAAGTAACATATAAATAATTAAGTGCACACTCATCAACATACCTGACATGGTAAGTCTATTAGTGGCACTGCAAGAGTGTCAATAATCACTAGTGTATCGTTAATAGCAAATACAAATATCTGTTGGTCGTCAATGTAACTGGGATACTGATCCCAGTATGTCAGTCAAAAGGCAAAATGTGAGCCTTCCACTAAGCAGTTTTCCCTTTAAGAAGACTTTTAGTAGAAATGGAACCAACCTTAAAATAAATGATCATCGCACTAATAAAAACACTGAGGCTCTGGAATACATCCCCAATGACGTGGATAAAGGCTGCGCGGACACTGGCGTTGGTCTGAGGTTTGAAATCAGATCCTGTTGGTTTTTGCTTGTCTCTTGAATGACTGTGTCCATGCCCAGACTGGTGCAAAATCAGAGCCAAACTTTAAAAATATAAATGGGAAAATAAGATCTATTGCATTTTACACTGAACCTTCTAAACATTAAACCGTGTGTGTAACAAATGTTCATAGCTCACAGGTAGAGTAGATATCAGATTTATTGTCTTACTAGGGGTGAAGTCTGGTTCCAAGTCGAACCCAGTTCGAACTCTCGGAACTCTCAGATGATTTTCCCATATTTTTAATAATTTTTGAAATTGGATATTTGGAAATGATCAACTGTACAGGCCGATTTAGAGGAATAGGGAATGCGTGAACCCTCAATTCCGAATATTCATAAGTTATTATATATGTGATAAGTTAGTTTCCCAGACCATTTCCCAGGTAACTGAGCAATTTAACACTAACTTACTATTACTATTTATTCCTTAAATTTAAAGGGCATGTCCACCCCGAAATCTATAATGTAACCCCATGCTGGCCTCAGTGTTTAAAAACCCCTTAGCTTACATCCCTGCTCCAAATGGTTCCTCTGCAGTGCTTGCCCAAAGTCCAGCAAAGTGAATATTAGGAGCCGTCTTCCTTCCATAAAGGTTTCTTCCTCTTCTGTAGCCTCCGGGAGGTAGAGTGACATATGCTGTAGAGTCAATTACCCCCCTCCCTCCCTCCATCCAGATCCATCGGGCTGCCCTTTTAGAGTAGCGTGAAACCCTTTTTCTGTAATGCAGCTTCCCCCCTCCCAACCATAACCACATTGTCCATTTTTTTAAAAAGTCCCCAGAACATTAGTTACCAGCCTGGGATCCTGGGGCCAAATGAATAGCTGGAAACCACGTCTGTGATTGGCTGACTCTCAGCCAATCACAGAAGCGGGCAAGCCCCCAATGAAACTCCGTTACCGAACGCTACATTAGGAGGCTGAGGCAGCGGGATCCCTAGCTGGTAAGTAACGTTCTGGGGAATGTTTTTAATAACAGACAATGCGGTTAAATCTACATTACAGATTTTATTTTATTTTTATGGTGGACGTCACCTTTCAACTGTCAACTTTCAACTCCCATTGATTTCTATGGGTCTGTTTTTCAGATTTTTTTTTTAAAATTCTGAAATCCATTTTTGTGACATAATTCGCCAGTTTATGATCCCTATCATAGATTTACATTAGAGAACGGTAGTTTAAGGCGCGGTATCGCTAAAAAACTATATTGCGCCTTTATAAATACGGCCCTGAATACTTTATAGGGCACGGTATTCAGACTGGTCAAAGATGATATTTGTAAATATGTCTCATATGGTCCCATTTGTATATGAATAGTTCAAGGCTATTGTAGTTCAGGTTGCTAATGAGTACAGCTCGAAGTATTCAAGAAAAATAACTGCCAATCAAGTGCCTTATTATCATAAACTCTTCTATTATGTATAGTTTTTCTGTAGCTGGAATGGTGGCAGTTGGTATGTGAGCTGCATGGTGGGAAATTTCCTCTCTCAATGCTGCCACATAGGGATTACTGAGCATGCTTGCCTTTACAGAAAGGGACTAAGCTTGAGCAAAATTAGTACTGGATTGAAGTCATGCAGCAACACAAACACATTAGCGTAAGTGCTACTTACATGTATTCATTTATAGATTTAAATGAGGCAAAGTAATTTTTTCAGTGTATGTTTCCTTTTAAGGATCTCAAGGAAATAATTGCAGGTGGAGGGTGTCATGCCCACCTTGCATAGCGTTATACATCAGTAACCTACTGTAGAATGGTGCAAGAAACAAACATCCTTGAAAACTGCTGTAAAGTAAAGGCAGCTTACATTGCATTGGCAACCAGTGCACAGACAGATGTGATCAACATTATTGTCCCATCAATCTTGTAATTAGATAGAATAAGTCGCTCGATGGCCAGGTACACTAGCACGCCAGTCACCACCCATATTGCCACCATGGACATTAGGGCACCTAAAATTTCTAAAAAAATAGAAAACAAAGTTCATAATTAATTCATAAAAGTTCTATAATTTATCAATTTATTTACAGGGCAAGTCTACCCCTCAAGTGAAAAATTGTATGGTAAATCAACCCCCCAAACCACAAAACTGCAACAAATTCTGAAAGATGTAATACTAACCTGCACCATGTTCTGTTAATCCTCTTTCTGCTTCCAATTCCTTACAGTTAAGTTACATTTTTCTGTAAGTGTTGCAAACAAACTGTGCTGATAATTTGCCTTAACCAATCAGACGTTACATTTTTACTGGTCTACTACAGGTAAAAAATGCTTGATAAAGTCTGATTGGTCACTGTAGATTAACAGCACAAGTAACATTTTTCACCTCTTATTAAATAACTCCCAATGCGTATTTCAAATATATAAAATGTCTTACACGGAGGAAACTCCTTAGTAATGCAATATCTATATATATAATTGGAAGAAGAGTATCATCCCATCTATATTATGTTTGGGCTTTTTCCTCATGGGAAAACCAGACAGTGTAAAGTATTATATAAACATTGATACATCTTCTTGTAAAGCCTCATCATCTATCACATGAAAGCAAAGCCTGATACCACCCTAATCTTACCAGCCCAATACTATCCAAATGTTCTTATCTGCCCAATACCATCCAAACTTTCTTACTGGCCCTATACCACCCAAGCATTTTACCAGCCCGATACCATCCACACGTTCTTACCGGCCCAATAATATCCAAACGTTCTTACCTGCCCAATACCATCTAAACATTCTTACCTGCCCGATACCATCCAAATGTTCTTACCGGCCCGAAACCATCCACACGTTCTTACCGGCCCGATACCATCAAAATGTACTTACCAGCCCAATACCATCCAAACGTTCTTACCTGTCCAATACCATCCAAACATTCTTACCAGCCCAATACCATCCAAATGTTCTTACCAGCCCATACCATCCAAATGTTCTTACTGCCCATACACCAAACATTCTTACCAGCCCAATACCATCCAAACGTTCTTACCAGCCCAATACCATCCAAACGTTCTTATTGGGCCAATACCATCCAAACATTCTTACCAGCCCAATACCATCCAAACATTCTTACCAGCCCAATACCATCCAAACGTTCTTATTGGGCCAATACCATCCAAACATTCTTACCAGCCCAATACCATCCAAACGTTCTTATTGGGCCAATACCATCCAAAGTTCTTATTGGCCCAATACCATCCAAACGTTCTTATTGTCCCAATGCCATGCAAATGTTCATACTGGCCCGATACCATGCAAACCTTCTTAACGGCCCGACACCATCCAAGCGTCTTCTGGCCCGATACCATACAAGCGTTTCTACCGGCCCAATACCATCCAAACGTTCTTATTGGCCCGATACCATCCAAACATTCTTACCGGCCCGATACCATCCAAATGTTCTTACCGGACCGATACTATCCAAATGTTCTTACCTGACCAATACCATCCAAGCATTTTCACCTGCCCAATACCATCAAAACTTTCTTACTTGCCCAAAACCTTCCAACATTCATACCGGTCCAATACCATCCAAATGTTCTTAAAGTGGCAATACCATTCAATGTTCTGATTGGCCCAATACCATCCAAACGTTCTTATTGGCCCAATACCATCCACACTTTCTTATTGGCCCAGATACCATCCAAACAATCTTACCGCCCAATACCATCCAAACATTCTTACCTGCCCGATACCATCCAATGTTCTTACCCGCCCGATACCATCCAAACATTCTACTACCCCCCGATACCATCCAAAATTTTTACCTGCCCAATACCATCAAAATGTTCTTACCGGCCCATACCATCCAAACGTACTTATCGGCCCAATACTATCCAAACGTTCTTACCGCCCGATACCATCCAAACTTTCTTATCGGCCTGATACCATCCAAACGTTCTTACCGGCCGCTACCTCCAAACGTACTTATCGGCCCAATACTATCCAAACGTTTACACCGGCCCGATACCATCCAAACTTTCTTATCGGCCCGATACCATCCAAACGTTCTTATCGCCCCATACCATCCAAACGTTTTACCGGCCCGATACCATCCAAACGTTCTTATTGGGCCAATACCATCCAACACTTCTTACCAGCCCAATACCATCCAACAATTCTTACCAGCCCAACCATCCAACGTTCTTATTGGGCCAATACCATCCAAACATTCTTACCAGCCCAATCCATCCAAACGTTCTTATTGGGCCATACCATCCAAAGTTCTTATTGGCCCAATACCATCCAAACGTTCTTATTGTCCCAATGCCATGCAAATGTTCATACTGGCCCGATACCATGCAAACCTTCTTAACGGCCCGACACCATCCAAGCGTTCTTACTGGCCCGATACCATACAAGCGTTTCTACCGGCCCAATACCATCCAACATTCTTATTGGCAAGATACCATCCAAACGTCTTATTGGCCCATACCATCCAACCATTCTATTGGCCCGATACCATCCAATCATTTTTACCTGACGGATACCATCTAAACGTTCTTACCTGCCCAATACCATCCAATCATTTTTACCTACCCGATACCATCCAAACGTTCTACCTGCTCCATACCATCCAAATGTTCTTACCAGCCCGATACCATCCAACATTTTTACCTACCAATACCATCCAATGTTCTAACTGGCCTAATACCATCCAATCATTTTTACCTGCCCGATACCATGAAAACTTTCTCACTTGCCCAAATCTTCAAACATTCTTACTGACCCAATACCATATAAAAGTTCTTACCTGCCCATTGCTATCCAAACATCCTACCGCTTATATCATCCAAATGTACTTACAGTCCTGATACCATCCAAACTTTCTTACCAGCCCAATAACATTCTCAGGTGTTTACCTGCCCGATCCACCATAAAACTTTCTTACAGCGCAATTTCTCTATAAATGTTCTTACCTGCCCAATACCATAAAACGTTCTTACCTGCCCGATCCATCCAAGGTTGCTGTCTTGTTGCAGGCTTTGATGACACCAGAGCGAACACAAACTGATCAGAAAACTGGACAGATCTACTAAAAGATGAGCAGCCATCTGTGACAATAGCAAGGCTTCCCGCAGGTGTCCTCCTGTAAGGGACAAACTCTCAGAGGAAAACTGCTGTTGAGGAGGGGGGAAAGTTTGTAACTTAATAAAAAGTTGAAGTTTGTAACTTAATAAAAAACAAATGCTAAATGCTAAAAATTTATAATCCTTAAAGCTTTTTATGCCGGGTCAGACCACAAACACACCGACTAACTAATTAACGTCATAGCCATATTCCGTTTTTAACCTCACCCTATTGATGTTGACTTCAGTAGCATAGGGATAACAAGAGTAAACATAGCAGCCAAGGGGGACCTTTAACTTTCTACCAAAATCCTCCTGAATTACCGTATATCTCGAGTATACCGACTCGAGTATAAGCCGAGGCACCCTTTTGCCTCAAAAATGAGAAAGATGATTGACCCGAGTATAAGCCGAGGGTATACATACCCTAATACCTTTCCACTGTAGATGTTTGAAAACTACAACTCCCAGCATGCTTGGTTGCTGGGAGTTGTTTTCTCCAACCACCTATAGGTAAAAGATGTGGGTGTCTGCATGGCATACTGTCCCCCCAGCCCTCCCCCCAGTACCCCCAGCCCTCCCCCCAGTCCCCCCCCAGCTCACTTACCCATACCTGGTCTTCAGTCTTCCTCTCTCTGCAATCCAGAAGCAGCCGCGCGAGTCCGGCCGGCAGTTCCCATTACTGCTTCGCGGCTGCGCGATGACGTCATCCCGCCAGCGTGCGTGATGACGTCATCACGCAACCGCGAAGAACTCCTGCCGCGGACTCGCGGCTGCCTCTGGATTGAAGGTATTCCTTGTGACTCGAGTATAGCCGAGTCAAGGTTTTTAGGTTAATTTTAAACCTAAAACCTCGGCTTATACTCGAGTAATAACGGTAAAATATATTTGAATAGGTTTGCAATGTAAAATATCTTGTCTTGATCTCTGACCCAGGCAATTTTTTTATCTCTCACTGGCCTTGTTGTAACTACATTGACTTCATACCTTATCAGGACTGCAGTCTGAGTTCTGCTTCTGTTAGGGTCTGGGCTAAAATAACAAACAAATCAGTTATCAAGAATAAAAAACGTATCTAGGGGTCAGGATCAAGAGAATGGATTTCACACTGAGGTTGTCTGTTTTTCTTTCCTGCACACAAGGTCATGTGTTTGATTGAATGATGTAGGTTTAAAGAAACACTAATAATGGGGACAGAATCAATTTTCTGGGAATTTAAAAATAAAATGTTTAAGTCTTTAACAGCGATTAATGCCTGTCAGTTGATAGGAATTCTGGTTGATTGACAGGTAGCTCCTCGCGGTAGTACATTTTTAGTTGGCCCTTTTTAGCAGGTACCACCTAGTAAACCCTGGCCCATCCAAATTTTATTCATGGGGCCCAGTGTTTTTTAGCTCCACCCTGCTTGACTGGTTTAATGATCAGATCCTGATGCTTTTCAAATGATCCTCTGCTTTTCCAGCAATGTTTGGTTGTTCTCTCCTATTTGTTTCCCATGGGAATTTCTCTGTTTGTTAATAACATTTGAATACTTTTTATTTGAATACTTTTAATTACCAGTCAGTCGGTGTGAAGGATAGAACAGAGGGGAGCACATCACACGGAACTTAACAAACCACTCAATGCGGCAATGTCAATGCATTAACCCATATCAGCTTATAACTGCACCTAGGTGCTAAACACAGGAAGATGTACAGGCCCCTTAACAGCATTTACATGGAGCACCTAAGGTTGCTGATTACCATTTCCACAATGGTGCATTAAACACTGCATAAAGCCTTATCCTCTGTTCTCGGCCTTAATCCTGATCATTAACGCATTGTTTTTCACATATAGCCAAGGTTAACATGGCACACTACACATTACAGGGGAACCCATTCAGCCCAGTTCCATTCAGCCCATCAGCCTCCCATTAAGACTGCCTAGGGTCAGAATCTAAACCACTAGGTCCTCAATTAGGCCAGGACACACTGCTGCCTTTAATCCGATCATGTCTTAAAAAGCGCGCACTACTGTTGGGCAAACTAGCGCTGTAGTGTGGCCTCGGCCTTAGAACTGCAAACTGCATCAAAATTTCAGCGGTAGATTTGACTGTGGGAAGTGACTACGCCAGCAACCTATAGTTTCGATCCGATCCCTATATTAATCAGCCTAAATTATAACACTAACTGATACAGAATGCAAATAGATACTATAGGGGCTTATTCAATAAGAGTTGCAACATTTGTTATTAATCTGCAGCAGCCAATTAAATGTTATCAAATATTTTCTAACCAGTAAAAAGATACCATCTGATTGGTTGAGGCAAATTTACAGCTCAATTTTGCAGCACCTTACTGAATAAGTCTGTAAGTACAACAAGGCTAAATATAGGAAATGATGTGATCATACATCCCTTTCATGGAAGACAAATGTTCTTGTAATCCATGCATTGTCCTCCTACCATACAAACCCACTTCACCTCTCCCTCAATCACTGACTGTAGAAGTCACTGAGGTGTGACCTTGTATCATGTACGTCAGACAAAGCCCCATCTCGGAGGGAAAGAGCCTCATGTTTCCTTCGCTCATCCAGAGTGCTGAAAAATTTTTGCCTTCAGTTTCCACTGCCTCTATGGCTGGGTACACACAAGGGATCAGACAAACAGGTGTTTAGACATTGCGGTAAATCACAGCAGTTCACCATGGACTGCATGATTGGTCCCGGCAAACTTCCCTCCGGGCAATTGCTCGCTAATGGCAAACGGTCGGCCAAGATGTAAAATTGTAAATGTTAATGGAAACCCACACCTCCTTTCTAAGTTAAAGGGTAAAGAAGCACTAACATCGCCGGGCTTTATGCACTGGGTTGCTGATAGTGGCTCTCGGTGCATTGCCCTGATAGTGTATAGCAGGAAAGGTAGACAGTTGTCTTAACCATCTGGAATTGACTGGTTACCTATCACTGCTGTATACCGTAATCCAGTAAACCTTGATTAGTATATGATATATTTTTCATGTAAAAATAAAACCCCCTCTTTTAGGAGATTCAAAGCAGTGCGATTCACCTCTCAGGTCACACTGAGCATGTCTGAACTCACTGAGCTGGGGTAGGGGACGTAACTGTACTGTTAGATTTTTATTGATATCTTTGCTTAGAATTAAATAGAAAGGACATAATGCATTGCTTTAATAACATTTGAAGGCCTGTAGCCAGGAAAATGTTTTATAATGACTTTAATTTTTCTGTATGTACATTCTCCCCCACAACGACCCAATGTACAGAGTTTAAAAATCCTTACCTTACCTCTCTGCTACAAATGGTTCTCCTGCATGTCTCCTAAAGTCCTAGAAAGTGAAGACCAGGACCAGGCAGAGAGTAAAATCGTTTCCACCTCTTAGGTGTCCTCTGAGCGGTTTCTGGCTTGCTCAGTGAAGCCCTCCCCCCCCCCCCCCCCCCCCTCCCGATCCCTGTTTCCTCCCCGTGCCCTAGCGTGTAATCCATTTCTGTAGTGTAGGGGACCCTCTCCAACGCCCAACCGCTATATTAGTTTGTAAAAAAAAATAAGCCGGTTCGGCCCGTTTGCAGCTTCATGCAAGCAGAGGGCCGTGTCTGAACGCCGGGCGAACGAGGCTGTAACTTTGGAAAGACTCTAGTTAGAACATGATCCTGGTAGGAGTGTGCCGTATTAAATCCCATAGAGTACCTTCCTGCATTCCATCAATAGTCTAGAAAATATATATAACATATCTATAAATATTCTGTGTACAGCAATCTCTACACACATTATACATATATGTTAGAGATATATAACAAAAATGTTATTCTTATTCCTTACAAATGGTAAAATAAACCAGAAATACAGGAAAATGTGCAACTGAAATAACACAGACAAACACGTAATACAAAAATCATTTCATCATGCATGAGAACATAAAGCGCCCAGTTAGATGAACATTGAGATTGCATTGAACCTACACTGGACAGGCCTGGGATTTTGAAACCGGAATGTCAGGTATGCGATCGTGTAAATTATCCATCCATGTTTCAAACAACTATACATTATAGTGCTGAGCTAAGACTTGCAAAGGAATATACAGATGTAATGACAGAGCGATTGATCGTTTGTGAGCACAATGTAAAATATATGGCGTGATATAAGTATATACTGTATTAAAGGGCACCTATACTGGAAGATGACTTTGACTTTGACACTTTGAGGTCCTGTATTTGTTTGGCTTAGGCTCGGTACTGAGTGCCCCCCTCAAACTCTTGATTCGTCCTCCACATTATATAACCTTCTGTGAGACTCAAGCATGCTCAGTAATGACTATGAAGCAGCACTGGAAGAGGGAATATCCATCATGCAAATTTACATACCAACCGTGACCATTCCAGTTACAGAAAAACTGCACACAGCAGAACAGTTATGACAATAGGCACTTGATTGACAGCTAAATTGAAGCATGTGATTGGATATCTAAAGACAGGGGCAAGAATTAATGGAACTATGATGTAATAGGCAATTAACATTTCCAGTATAGATGCCCTTTAATGTAGATGATAATAGAACTTACCTACAATTTCAGCAATCATGAATGCCAGGCAAATGGCTGATGCTATACAAAGCTTTTTCTTGGCATGTGTGTGCTCCTTCTTCCGGCATCGTAGGCCTTGGTATTGCTATTATGGCAATGATACTTCACTTGTGGGTTCTCCTCTTCCTGAAATGTCTGTTTGCTAAAGTTATTCTTTTCACCACTAAATATAAAAATACCAGATGACAATAGAATGAACTATTTATCCCAGTGTATTTATGTATCGCTCTAATGACATTGGTGTGGACAGATACATATTAAGCACAATTAAATAAGAAAAAATAACTTAAATTCTACATTACAAACACGAATGTGCAATAAAGATTGTAGGAGGAGACGCTCTATACCACTGTTTCTCCACTAGGGGCCAGGGACACCTTGGAGTCTCTTCTATATAGACATTTTGTACCCGAAATTAGTCCAAGACCCACGCTACCCGAAATCGGAAATAGCGCGGCGTTACCAATGCAGTAAAGTTAAGATTAACCGCAACAATTCAGCACTAATGTTAACGCATTACCACTCGGACATATGGACCGATGCAGCAAAAAAAAAGTTGTATCTTACCGAACCGGGATCCAGTGATGCAGTAAGTCTTGCAGCGACTGTAAAGCATCGCGGGATCTCAGTCAGGTCCTCATAGAGGTGGCTGGAGGTTGCTCAATATATAGTAGTAGAGATGTTCAAAACTGTTGCGTTTCGTTTTCGAATGTTCAAAATGTTCGGAAATTTCGAAAGTTCTAAAGTTCGAGTTTCGATTTTCGAAAATGATCTACTTCGATTAAAAAAGTTTCGGCGGGACTTCGAAACCCTCAGATTCGATTCGAAACTGGGTTTAATCGAACCCACATTACATCTCTAATAGTGAGCAGAATTTCAAAATCCACCCTTGTTTTTATTATGGTCATGTTCACCTTTATAAACAAAAAAATGGTCAATTGTCAGTTACCTGCCCCCAACCCCAACTGAAATAGCCTGCACTTACTAGCCAGATATTTAGGCATAATTATTGTCCATCTTGTGCAGAGTAAGCTGGCTCCTCCCTTCATGCAGTCAATCAATGTTGTGACTTCTGACATCACAACCATTGGTTGATTGCTGTTTCACCTGCTTGTCTCCTCTGCACATGCTCAAGCTTCCAGAAAGCTCATTGAGAATAGGGAGGATGCAGAACAGGGCCGGATTTACCATTAGGCACACGCCTAGGGCACCAGGGGTTACAGGGCGGCTTTCAATGTGTACCATACTGTAGCCACTAAATTTGCACACCATCAGGATTTTAAAATTCTGACTCCCCTATGGTAAAAATTATATTACTGTATATAATAATATGATATATACAATGTTCATGTTTATGCATTTCCTAAATTTAACATAATAACATGTTTTTTCCTTCCCCTAATATTGGTGTGGTTTTGGATTGTGTTAAGGGTTGGGGTTAAGGGCGCCAGGCTTTTTGTGCTTATAGCTCCCGATATGTAAATCCGTCTCTGTGCAGAAACCTTTGGCAGAAATATTCCCCTCAGGTGCCTTTCTTTTTCCTATGAGCTCATTTAGATCTTGTTTGTCCCCCAAAGCTGAAGCTGTAATGTTGGACTTCCCTGACATACTTTTTGTCTTCATTACATTTTCTGCACATGTGATTTCAACCCCTCCGCTTATCCCCTATGATGGAAGATATTTTAAATCAGTAATTTCAAATAGCAGAGGTGTCTGAGTGGTGCAGATCTTGCACATTCCTAGTAGCAGTGTTGTAGTGTAAGGTGTCTAGCTATCCTTGTCACCTGCAGCATTATTACCCTCTTAAAGGGGAATGTACCTCCTTAAAGGGGAATGTAGTCAGATCTGTGAAACATTAAGGGCACAGTGGGACCCTATTAAAAACACATATAGAATTAGGTCTAGGCCACACATTTTGCCTTCTCGCAATGCATGTGGGTGGCCACACTGTGTGAATTGCAATCCATTTTTGGATTTTATTTTGCCAATTGCACTATCATAAAGGAATATTGCCTAAATTGCACTGTACCACGTGTGACATTGCAATTGCACATTTACCACTTGTTTCTTTGCACTCCAGTGTGGCCACAGCCTTAGGCCTCTTACACGCTACTATGTGTGTATGTTTTTTTTTGTTGATTAACCATTTTGTTATTAACAGAGTCTGACCAAATGGCTACACATGGGCACATATGGCCGTTCATCGGGACCATGCGCCATGTCATACAGTACATGTGCCTTAGAATTCATGTTTTTATTATTACTTTGCAGCCACAAACCCTCCATCGTTTCCCTTTTATTTTAGAAATAACATGATGCAGAGTTGCAGAGGAGGATGTAGTGACCCTGATCCAGCGGAGTCTCTAGGGTTTTTGCCATCTATGCCAAACTTTTCAATGTCGCCCCAATGTACCACTAGGCGCCATGAAGTGCGCCATCATACCAGGGTTAGGTGTGCGTGGTTGAACTTTTGGTAATTTTAAGGGCATGTCCACCCTTTAATACAACTTTAAGTATATTATAGTCCATGTTCCCCCAGCCCCAAACCGCTATAATTTAATTTCTCAGAAAGTCCCCCGATCATTACTTACCTTACCTCTCTCCTTCGGGGCTGGGGAAACATGGACTATAATATACTAAAAGAGAATTACGCTAGGGGAGGGAGTCCAAATCGGGTGGGAGAGGGAGAGGGAAGGGGGAGGCCTGCAGTGCACATGCCAAACTTCTCCCGGAGGGGAGACAGGGAGGCAGAGTCCTACATGGACTCTGCTATCCTCCTGGTGGACTACTGGAGAACCATTTGGAGCTGGGATGTAAGGTAAGGATTTCATTACAATACAGTAATGAAATGGGCCAGTAGTGGGGGAATTATAGTTTGTGGGGTGGGCATGCCCTTTAAACTTCAGATCACGGCGGTATTTATACAGTTCATCAAAAAGACATTTATCCATATCATAATTCATGTAGAAGAAATATTTTTTCCAAAAGTTTGTAAGCCTGCCATCTCATCAAGATAGATTCTTCAGCAGGACCCTAAACTAAACTAACCAAGTTGCCCTCACACCCAGCTCACACAGATGGGTACATATAAGGTGCCCTAATGCCCAGATCACCCAAACTACATTGAAATAAGTTGTACCCAGCTCTGCACATACAGATAATTAACCCACTTATCCTATGATGATCAGAGCAGAAATTTTATTTTCCGTCTGCTCTGCCTGCCACTTTCTGATATTTAGCAGGTGCATTGCCCTGAGCATTTGCTCATATTGCCTCATTAGATAGACACCCCTATAACCTGTTCTCAGCACAGTGCAGCCTTGCAATTACATTTTTAAGTGTGTCCCTATTAGACCTAATGATCTGGCAACCTAGGTTTTTGTTTATAATAAATTCCCACAGACAGCCTCCTGCTCTATCAATTTTTTAAGAATATGCATGCAACATTCCTGTTTAATAAGGTTCACTTATTTAGCTTCATACGTACGTCGATCGAGATATGAATGCAAGGCTGCTTTGACTGATAATCTTGCTGTGTATGGGCACTTTTTCGGTCGATGCGAGCAAACTAACAGAGATATGCTAACCAATACCATCCAAACATTCTTACCAGCCCAATACCATCCAAACGTTCTTATTGGGCCAATACCATCCCAAAGTTCTTATTGGCCAATACCATCCAAACGTTCTTATTGTCCCAATGCCATGCAAATGTTCATACTGGCCCGATACCATGCAAACCTTCTTAACGGCCGACGCACACCAAGCGTTTTACTGGCCGATACCCTACAAGCGTTTTAACCGCCCAATACCATCCAAACATTCTTATTGGCAAGATACCATCCAAACGTTCTTATGGCCCAATACCATCCAACCATTCTTATTGGCCCGATACCATCCAATCATTTTTACCTGTACGGATACCATCTAAACGTCTTACCTGCCAATACCATCCATCCTTTTTACCTACCCGATACCATCCAAACGTTCTTACCTGCTCCATACCATCCAAATGTTCTTACCAGCCCGATACCATCCAAAATTTTTACCTACCAATACCATCCAATTTCTAACGGCCTAATACCATCCAATCATTTTACCTGCCCGATACCATGAAAACTTTCTCACTTGCCCAAATCTTCAAACATTCTTACTGACCCAATACCATATAAAAGTTCTTACCTGCCCATTGCTATCCAAACAGTCCTACCGGCTTAATCATCCAAATGTACTTACAGTCCTGATACCATCCAAACTTTCTTACCAGCCCAATAACATTCTCAGGTGTTTACCTGCCCGATACCATAAAAACTTTCTTACCAGCGCAATTTCTTATAAATGTTCTTACCTGCCCAATACCATAAAAACGTTCTTACCTGCCCGATACCATCCAAAGGTTAGCTGTCTTGTTGCAGGCTTTGATGACAACCAGAGCGAACACAAACTGATCAGAAAACTGGACAGATCTACTAAAAGATGAGCAGCATCTGTGACAATAGCAAGGCTTCCCGCTATGTGTCTCCTGTAAGGGACAAACTCTCATGAGGAAAACTGCTGTTGAGGAGGGGGGAAAGTTTGTAACTTAATAAAAGTTGAAGTTTGTAACTTAATAAAAAACAAATGCTAAATGCTAAAAATTTTATAATCCTTAAGCTTTTATGCCGGGTCAGACCACAAACAACACCGACTACTATTAACGTCATAGCCATATTCCGTATTTTAACCTTCAGCCTATTGATGTTGACTTCAGTAGCATAGAGGTACAAGAGTAAACATAGCAGCCAAGGGGGACCTTAACTTTCTACCAAAATCCTCCTGAATTACCGATATACTCGAGTATAAGCCGACTCGAGTATAAGCCGAGGCACCCATTTTTGCCTCAAAAATGAGAAAAGATGATTGACCCGAGTATAAGCGAGGGTATACAGTAACCCTAATACCTTTCCACTGTAGATGTTTGAAAACTAAACTCCCAGCATGCTTGGTTGCTGGAGTGTAGTGTGTTCCAACCACCTATAGGAAAAGGTAATGTGGGTGTCTGCATGGCATACGTCCCCCCAGCCCTCCCCCCAGTACCCCCAGCCCTCCCCCCAGTCCCCCCCCAGCTCACTTACATACCTGGTCTTCAGTCTTCCTCTCTCTGCATCCAGAAGCAGCCGCGAGTCCGGCCGGCAGTTCCCATTACTGCTTCGCGGCTGCGCGATGACGTCATCCCGCCAGCGTGCGTGATGACGTCATCACGCAACCGCGAAGAACTACTGCCGGCCGGACTCGCGCTGCCCCCCTTCTGGAGTGAAGGTAAGTTCCTTGTGACTCGAGTATAAGCCGAGTCAAGGTTTTTAGGTTAATTTTTAAACCTAAAAACCTCGGCTTATACTCGAGTATATACGGTAAAATATATTTGAATAGGTTTGCAATGTAAAATATCTTGTCTTGATCTCTGACCCAGGCAATATTTTTTATCTCTCAACTGGCCTTGTTGTAACTACATTGAACTTCATACCTTATCAGGACTGCAGTCTGAGTTCTGCTTCTGTTAGGGTCTGGGCTAAAATAACAAGACAAATCAGTTATCAGAGAATAAAAAACGTATCTAGGGGTCAGGGATCAAGAGAATGGATTTCACACTGAGGTTGTCTGTTTTTCTTTCCTGCACACAAGGTCATGTGTTTGATTGAATGAGTAGGTTTAAAGAAACACTAATAATGGGGACAGAAATCAATATTTCTGGGAATTTAAAAATAAAATGTTTAAGTCTTTAACAGCGATTAATGCCTGTCAGTTGATAGGAATTCTGGTTGATTGACAGGTAGCTCTCGCGGTAGTACATTTTTAGTTGGCCCTTTTTAGCAGGTTACCTAGTAAACACTGGCCCCATCCAAATTTTATTCATGGGGCCCAGTGATTTTTAGCTCCACCCCTGCTTGACTGGTTTAATGATCAAGATCCTGATGCTTTTCAAATGATCCTCTGCTTTTCCAGCAATGTTTGGTTTGTTTCTCTCCTATTTGTTTCCCATGGGAATTTCTCTGTTTGTTTAATAACATTTGAATACTTTTTATTTGAATTACTTTTAATTACCAGTCAGTCTGTGTGAAGGATAGGAACAGAGGGGAGCACATCACACGGAACTTAACAAACCACTCAATGCGGCAATGTCAATGCATTAACCCAGATAGCAGCTTATAACTGCACCTAGGTGCTAAACACAGGAAGATGGTACAGGCCCCTTTAACAGCATTTACATGGAGCACCTAAGGTTGCTGATTACCATTTCCAACATGGTGCATTAAACACTGCATAAAGCCTTATCCTCTGTTCTCGGCCTTAATCCTGATCATTAACGCATTGTTTTTCACATATAGCCAAGGTTAACATGGCACACTACACATTAACAGGGGAAACCATTCAGCCCAGTTCCATTCAGCCCATCAGCCTCCCATTAAGACTGCCTAGGGTCAGAATCTAAACCACTAGGTCCTCAATTAGGGCCAGGACACACTGCTGCCTTTTAATCCGATCATGTCTTAAAAAGCGCGCACTACTGTTGGGCAAACTAGCGCTGTAGTGTGGCCTCGGCCTTAGAACTGCAACAACTGCATCAAAATTTCAGCGGTAGATTTGACTGTGGAAGTGACTACAGCCAGACCTATAGTTTCGATCCGATCCCTATTATTAATCAGCCTAAATTATAACACTAACTGATACAGAATGCAAATAGATACTATAGGGGCTTATTCAATAAGAGTTGCAACATTTTGTTATTAATCTGCAGCAGCCAATTAAATGTTATCAAATATTTTCTAACCAGTAAAAAGATACCATCTGATTGGTTGAGGCAAATTTACAGCTCAATTTTTGCAGCACTTACTGAATAAGTCTGTAAGTACAACAAGGCTAAATATAGGAAATGATGTGATCATAGCATCCCTTTCATGGAGACAAATGTTCTTGTAATCCATGCATTGTCCTCCTACCATACAAACCCACTTTACACTCTCCCTCAATCACTGCACTGTAGGAAGTCACTGAGGTGTGACCTTGTATCATGTACAGTCAGACAAAGCCCCATCTCGGAGGGAAAGAGCCTCATGTTTCCTTCGCTCATCCAGAGTGCTGAAAAAGATTTTGCCTTCAGTTTCCACTGCCTCTATGGCTGGGTACACACAAGGGATCAGACAAACAGGTGTTTAGACATTGCGGTAAATCACAGCAGTTCACCATGGACTGCATGATTGGTCCCGGCAAACTGTCCCGGGCAAATTGCTCGCTAATGGCAAACGGTCGGCCAAGATGTAAAATTGTAAGATGTTAATGGAAACCCACACCTCCTTTCTAAGTTAAAGGGTAAAGAAAGCATCTTAACATCGCCGGGCTTTATGCACTGGGTTGCTGATAGTGGCTCTCGGTGCATTGCCCTGATAGTGTATAGCAGGAAAGGTAGACAGTTGTCTTAAACCATCTGGAGATTGACTGGTTACCTATCACTGCTGTATACCGTAAATCCAGTAAACCTTGATTAGTATATGATATATTTTTCATGTAAAAATAAAACCCCCTCTTTTAGGAGATTCAAAGCAGTGCGATTCACCTCTCAGGTCACACTGAGCATGTCTGAACTCACTGAGCTGGGGTAGGGGACAGTAACTGTACTGTTAGATTTTTATTGATATCTTTGCTTAGAAATTAAATAGAAAGGACAGTAATGCATTGCTTTAATAAGCATTTGAAGGCCTGTAAGCCAGGAAAAATGTTTTATAATGAACTTTAATTTTTCTGTATGTACATTCTCCCCCACAACGACCCCAATGTACAGAGTTTAAAAATCCTTACCTTACCTCTCTGCTACAAATGGTTCTCCTGCAATGTCTGCCTAAAGTCCTAGAAAGTGAAGACCAGGAGCCAGGCAGAGAGTAAAATCGTTTCCACCTCTTAGGTGTCCTCTGAGCGGTTTCTGGCTTGCTCAGTGAAGCCCTCCCCCCCCCCCCCCCCCCCCTCCGTCCTGTTTCCTCCCCGGTGCCCTAGCGTGTAATCCAATTTCTGTAGTGTAGGGGACCCTCTCCAACGCCCAACCGCTATATTAGTTTGTAAAAAAAAATAAGCCGGTTCGGCCCCGTTTGCAGCTTCATGCAAGCAGAGGGCCGTGTCTGAACGCCGGGGCGAACGAGGCTGTAACTTTGGAAAGACTCTAGTTAGAAGCATGATCCTGGTAGGAGTGTGCCGTATTTAATACCCATAGAGTACCTTCCTGCATTCCATCAATAGTCTTAGAAAATATATATAACATATCTATAAATATCTGTGTACAGCATCTCTACAACATTATACATATATGTTAGAGATATATAACAAAAATGTTATTCTTATTCCTTACAAAATGGTAAAATAAACCAGAAATACAGGAAAATGTGCAACTGAAATAACACAGAGACAAACACGTTAATACAAAAATCATTTCATGCATGAGAACATAAAGCGCCCAGTTAGATGAAGCATTGAGATTGCATTGAACCTACACTGGGACAGGGCCTGGGATTTTGAAACCTGGAATGTCAGGTATGCGATCGTGTAAATTATCCATCCATGTTTCAACAACTATACATTATAGTGCTGAGCTAATGACTTGCAAAGGAATATACAGATGTAATGACAGAGCGATTGATCTGTTTGTGAGCACAAATGTAAAATATATGGCAGTGATATAAGTATATACTGTATTAAAGGGCACCTATACTGGAAGATGACTTTGACTTTGACACTTTGAGGTCCTGTATTTGTTTGGCTTAGGCTCGGTACTGAGTGGCCCCCCTCAAACTCTTGATTCGTCCTCCACATTATATAACCTTCTGTGAGACTCAAGCATGCTCAGTAATGACTATGAAGCAGCACTGGAAGAGGGAATATCCAATCATGCAAATTTACATACCAACCGTGACCATTCCAGTTACAGAAAAACTGCACACAGCAGAACAGTTTATGACAATAGGGCACTTGATTGACAGCTAAATTGAAGCATGTGATTGGATATCTAAAGACAGGGGCAGAAATTAATGGAACTATGATGTAATAGGCAATTAACATTTCCAGTATAGATGCCCTTTAATGTAGATGATAATAGAACTTACCTACAATTTCAGCAATCATGAATGCCAGGCAAATGGCTGATGCTATACAAAGCTTTTTCTTGGCATGTGTGTGCTCCTTCTTCCGGGCATCGTAGGCCTTGGTATTGCTATTATGGCAATGATACTTCACTTGTGGGTTCTCCTCTTCCTGAAATGTCTGTTTGCTAAAGTTATTCTTTTCACCACTAAATATAAAAATACCAGATGACAATAGAATGAACTATTTATCCCAGTGTATTTATGTATCGCTCTAATGACATTGGTGTGGACAGATACATGTATTAAGCACAATTAAATAAGAAAAAAATACATTAAATTCTACATTACAAACACGAATGTGCAATAAAGATTGTAGGAGGAGACGCTCTATACCACTGTTTCTCCACTAGGGGGCCAGGGACACCTTGGAGTCTCTTCTATATAGACATTTTGTACCCGAAATTAGTCCAAGACCCACGCTACCCGAAATCGGAAATAGCGCGGCGTTACCAATGCAGTAAAGTTAAGATTACCGCAACAATTCAGCACTAATGTTAACGGCATTACCACTCGGACATATGGACCAGATGCAGCAAAAAAAAAGTTGTATCTTACCGAACCGGGATCCAGTGATGCAGTAAGTCTTGCGAGCGACTGTAAAGCATCGCGGGATCTCAGTCAGGTCCTCATAGAGGTGGCTGGAGGTTGCTCAATATATAGTAGTAGAGATGTTCAAAACTGTTGCGTTTCGTTTTCGAATGTTCAAAATGTTCGGAAATTTCGAAAGTTCTAAAGTTCGAGTTTCGATTTTCGAAAATGATCTACTTTCGATTAAAAAAGTTTCGGCGGGACTTCGAAACCCTCAGATTCGATTCGAAACTGGGTTCTAATCGAACCCACATTACATCTCTAATAGTGAGCAGAATTATCAAAATCCACCCTTGTTTTTATTTATGGTCATGTTCACCTTTATAAAACAAAAAAATGGTCAATTGTCAGTTACCTGCCCCCAACCCCAACTGAAATAGCCTGCACTTACTAGCCAGATATTTAGGCATAATTATTGTCCATCTTGTGGCAGAGTAAGCTGGCTCCTCCCTTCATGCAGTCAATCAATGTTGTGACTTCTGACATCACAACCATTGGTTGATTGCTGTTTCACCTGCTGTCTCCTCTGCACATGCTCAAGCTTCCAGAAAGCTCATTGAGAATAGGGAGGATGCAGAAACAGGGCCGGATTTACCATTAGGCACACGCCTAGGGGCACCAGGGGTTACAGGGCGGCTTTCAATGTGTACCATACTGTAGCCACTTAAATTTGCAACACATCAGGATTTTAAAAAGTATCTGACATCCCCTATGGTAAAAATTATTATTACTGTATATAATAATATGAATATAATACAAGTTCATGTTTATTGCATTTCCTAAATTTAACATAATAACAATGTTTTTCCTTCCCCTAATATTGGTGTGGTTTTGGATGTGTGTTAAGGGTTGGGGTTAAGGGCGCCAGGCTTTTTGTGCTTATAGGCTCCCGATATGTAAATCCGTCTCTGTGCAGAAACCTTTGGCAGAAATATTCCCCTCAGGTGCCTTTCTTTTTCCTATGAGCTCATTTAGATCTTGTTTGTCCCCCAAAGCTGAAGCTGTAATGTTGGACCTTCCCTGACAGTACTTTTGTCTTCATTACATTTTCTGCACATGTGATTTCAACCCCTCCGCTTATCCCCTATGATGGAAGAATATGTTAAATCAGTAATATTCAAATAGCAGAGGTGTCTGAGTGGTGCAGATCTTGCACATTCCTAGTAGCAGTGTTGTAGTGTGAAGGTGTCTAGCTATCCTTGTCACCTGCAGCATTATTACCCTCTTAAAGGGGAAAGTGTACCTCCTTAAAGGGGAATGTAGTCAGATCTGTGAAACATTAAGGGGCACAGTGGGACACCTATTAAAAACACATATAGAATTAGGTCTAGGCCACACTTTTGCACTTCTCGCAATGCATGTGGGTGGCCACACTGTGTGAATTGCAATCCATTTTTGGAGTTTTATTTTGCCAATTGCACTATCATAAAGGAATATTGCCTAAATTGCACTGTAACACGTGTGACATTGCAATTGCACATTTACCACTTGTTTCTTTGCACTGCCAGTGTGGCCACAGCCTTAGGCCTCTTACACGCATACTATGTGTGTATGTTTTGTTTTGTTGATTAACCATTTTGTTGATTAACAGAGTCTGACCAAATGGCTACACATGTGCACATATGGCCGTTCATCGGGACCATGCGCCATGTCATACAGTACATGTGCCTTAGAATTCATGTTGTTTAATTATTACTTTGCAGCCACAAACCCTCCATCGTTTCCCTTTTATTTATAGAAATAACATGATGCAGAGTTGCAGAGGAGGATGTAGTGAACCTGATCCAGCGGAGTCTCTAGGGTTTTTGCCATCTATGCCAAACTTTTCAATGTCGCCCCTATGTACCACTAGGCGCCATGAAGTGCGCCATCATACCAGGGTTAGGTGTGCGTGGTTGAACTTTTGGTAATTTTAAAGGGCATGTCCACCCTTTATACAAACTTTAAGTATATTATAGTCCATGTTCCCCCAGCCCCAACCGCTATAATTATATTCTCAGAAAGTCCCCCGATCATTACTTACCTTACCTCTCTCCTTCGGGGCTGGGGAAACATGGACTATAATATACTAAAAGAGAATTACGCTAGGGGGAGGGAGTCCAAATCGGGTGGGAGAGGGAGAGGGAAGGGGGAGGCCTGCAGTGCACATGCCAAACTTCTCCCGGAGGGGAGACAGGAGGCAGAGTCCTACATGGACTCTGCTATCCTCCTGGTGGACTACTGGAGAACCATTTGGAGCTGGGATGTAAGGTAAGGATTTCATTACAATACAGTAATGAAATGGGCCAGTAGTGGGGGGAATTATAGTTTTGGGGGTGGGCATGCCCTTTAAACTTCAGATCACGGCGGTATTTATACAGTTCATCAAAAAGACATTTATCCATATCATAATTCATGTAGGAAGAAATATTTTTTCCAAAAGATTTGTAAGCCTGCCATCTCATCAAGATAGATTCTTTCAGCAGGACCCTAACTAAACTAACCAAGTTGCCCTCACACCCAGCTCACACAGATGGGTACATATAAGGTGCCCTAATGCCCAGATCACCCAAACTACATTGAAAATAAGTTGTACCCAGCTCTGCACATACAGATAATTAACCCACTTATCCTATGATGATCAGAGCAGAAATTTTATTTTCCGTCTGCTCTGCCTGCCACCTTTCTGATATTTAGCAGGTGCATTGCCCTGAGCATTTTGCTCATATTGCCTCATTAGATAGACACCCCTAACCTGTTCTCAGCACAGTGCAGCCTTGCTAATTACATTTTTAAGTGTGTCCCTATTAGACCTAATGATCTGGCAACCTAGGTTTTTGTTTATAATAAATTCCCCACAGACAGCCCTCCTGCTCTATCAATTTTATAGAATATGCATGCAACATTCCTGTTTAATAAGGTTCACTTATTTAGCTTCATACGTACGTGCGATCGAGATATGAATGCAAGGCTGCTTTGACTGATAATCGTGCTGTGTATGGGCACTTTTTCGGTCGATGCAGAGCAAACTAACAGAGATATGCTAAGATTGGGTTCACTTTAGTTTCCCCCTCTCCTCCCTGTAGCTCTGCACCATGTTGTTTGTATAAGTGTACCATTTAAAGGGGAATGTTGGAAGGTATGCTCATGTCATGTCATATTCTCCAGCATCCCCCTCTAAATAAGTACATTGTTGAAAATGTGAAGAACTGTGCTGAGATCAAGTTTATTTCATTATCTTCCACTTCCTACAGTCCAACATTTAAAAAGGTACACTATTAAGAAATACATTACACAGGGCTGTGCTAAGATCAGGTTCACTTCATTATCCTCCCCCTGCAGCTCTTTACTGTGTTGTTTATATAACTGTTACTATTAAAGGGGAATGTTGAAGGGTAGGCCTTATTGAGAAATATATTACACAGGGCTGTACTAAGACCAGGTTCACTTCATTATCCTCCCCCTGCAGCTCTGTTCCATGTTGTTTATATAACTGTAACTATTAAAGGGGAATGTTGAAGGGTAGGCCTTAATGAGAAATACATTGCACAGGGCTGTACTAAGATCAGGGTCACTTCATTATCCTCCCCCTGCAGCTCTGTACAATGTTGTTTATATAACTGTAACTATTAAAGCGGAATGTTGAAGGGTAGGCCTTATTGAGAAATACATTACACAGAGCTGTACTAAGACCAGGTTTACTTCATTACCCTCCCCCTGCAGCTCTGTTCCATGTTGTTTCTATATAAGTTTACCTATTAAAGGGGAACATTGGAGGATATGCCAGGGCTGTCCACTTCCAACCTTCCAACTAGTAGAGACACACTTAATAAATATTGGGGGAGATGCAATATATTTCGCTATCGCAACCTACGTGCACTCGTTTCCGCAATGTATTAATCGCTTTGCGACCGTTAATATGTTGCAAAAAGGCTAGCTGTACGTTGCCACCTTTAGCGCATATTTTAAAGACACCATAGAAGAGGTGTTACTTTCACGCAAAAAATGAGCGCAAAAACCGCCGCAAAATTTATTGCATCGCTTTGCGCTGCGCAAAGAAAATAATTGCAACATGGCGCAGGCAGTGCAAAACCTTCGCTAACACGTTAGTACATGGGTTAGCGTGATTTTAGTAATATTGCATCTCCCTCTAAATTAGCAAGGCTGCACTGGTTGCAATTTTAACAAAATTAAAGGGAAAGTTCAGTGGAAAATATTATTTTTCTTACTTTATATTACACATACCTAGTTATTCTACATATTCTCTTCCATTTTGAAAAATCAGTTGACTTTATACCCTTTGCTGTTCCCTGATTTTTCCTGTTTTGTTCTCCTTTATAAGGGCTAGGCCACACTGCTGCGTTTTTTGTGCATTTGCACTTGTGTTTTTTTCAGATCATTGAAAACGCTGCAACGCACCGAAAACGCGCGTTTTCTGGTGCGTTGTGATTTGCGTTCCGCATTTTTAATCGCATGCTTTTTCCTATACCTAATATCCTTTCTAAGGAATAGGCCACACTAGTGCGCTTTTAAGTGCAATCTGACTGCGCTGTAAAAAGTGCACACTAGTGTGGCCCAATTGTAGTGGCCACACTAGTGCACTGCCCTGCACTGCGCATGCGAGACACATTTATTTTGCACAATCGCATGTGCTCCGATTGAGATGCATAGCATGATTGCATGGCAATGCACAATGCGTTAACGCATCATTCATTTGTGCACAGACAAGGTTTGCTTGTTGTGTTTGCTGAAACAATGTTATCCTTAAAGCTACACTTTGATTTACTTCCTACATAGCACGATAAAGGAAGGTGCAACGCTGGCAGGCGTTAATGTCCATGTCTCTGTTAATGGGCTGTTCTTAATGAAACCTGCTGATGTTGAACATACATATCAATTCCGTCTGGGAAACACTGAGCAATCTGTGAACACGCTATACCTTGGTGAATCATTACAAACAATGATACGTTTAACCTGTAGACGTCAGTGGAGATGTGAACCAGAAAACACGGGTAGGGCACCTAACGCAGGGGGTTAAAGCCCCAAAACATTGTGTAATGATTCAGCACAGTTTGTAAAAAAACATTCAGGGAGATTTAATAAAAGTTCGTATCATTTAAAATAGTGCTAATTTTGCCCCAACCAATCAGATATTATTTAACATTTGAAAGCTAACATCTGATTGGTTGGGGCAAAATTAGCACCATTTTAAATGATAAGAACTTTTATTGAATCTCCCAGTTTATACAGATAACGAGTGTGTTTTCTGTACATGTTACTGTACATATTACTGTACATACTGTATTACTGTACAGATTAATGTACAGATTACTGTACATATAATGTACATATTACTGTACATATCCAGTACATATCCAGTACATATCCTGTACAGATTACTGTACATATCCATTACAAATCCTGTAAAAATTACTGTACATATCCAGTACATATCCATTACATATCCTGTACAGATTACTGTACATATCCAGTACGTATCCAGTACATATCGTGTACAGATTACTGTACATATCCAGTACATATCCATTACATATCCTGTACAGATTACTGTACATATCCATTACATATCCTGTACAGATTACTGTACATATCCAGTACATATCCATTACATATCCTGTACAGATTACTGTACATATACAGTACATATCCTGTACAGATTACTGTACATATCCAGTACATATCCTGTACAGGTTACTGTACATATCCAGTACATATCCAGTACAGATTACTGTACATATCCATTACATATCCTGTACAGATTACTGTACATATCCATTACATATCCTGTACAGATTACTGTACATATCCAGTACATATCCATTACATATCCTGTACAGATTACTGTACATATCCAGTACATATCCTGTACAGATTACTGTACATATCCAGTACATATCCAGTACAGATTACTGTACATATCCAGTACAGATTACTGTACATATCCAGTACATATCCATTACATATCCAGTACAGATTACTGTACATATCCAGTACATATCCTGTACATATTACTGTACATATCCTGTACATATCCATTACATATCCTGTACATATTACTGTACATATCCTGTACATATCCATTACATATCCTGTACAGATTACTGTACATATCCAGTACATATCCTGTACATATTACTGTACATATCCAGTACATATCCATTACATGTCCAGTACAGATTACTGTACATATCCAGTACATATCCTGTACATATTACTGTACATATCCTGTACATATCCATTACATATCCTGTACAGATAACTGTATTGCTATTATGTTCCATAAGGCAAAGAACAATGGAACTTTATTCTACACAAGCCTCCCTGCTGCAATTTGCATTTCCAGTGGATGGGCGAGAAAGGGGCGAGGTATGTCACCCTCTGAATGAACTACTAGCCACAATCATCTCTCTAGATTCTCTCTTCTCTGCATATTAGACACTTTCTTTATCCAGGACTTTCCCCATTGTCTCTATTTTACTCATTGCTCGCCTTCAAACATCACACAAAGAAATCACCAGCACCCAGTCTAGAGATGGCCACATACCGGTACTACAAAAGGTAATTACGAAGGTAACAATGACAGATAGTTTGATAGACAGATGTACAATGTTAATTGTTTAACATTCAATTTGTTTGGCAATTAATGTCTAATGTCGTCTACTGTGAGGTTACATTACACTTATATTTATCCGAACTTCAGAAAAAACTACGACCATTTAACCAATCGATTTTCCCGATCATAATTACGATCGATATTACAATCCAATATCGAATTATAAGATTGGGAAAACGTACAATTTTTGGTCCAATCAATGGAAATGTCTACTCGCATGTCGGATGGATCATAATATCTGCCCAGTGTGCGGGCACCTTAACCCACACTGTGGCGTTGACCAGCTGCTAGAAGCGCCCTAGTGCCAGTGCACAGTTTGCCTTTAAAAATAATTTTTAATACCAATGAATGGTTAGTAAAGACTTTGGCCAAACTATGTAAACACACAGGACAGGTCAGGGTCCGTCATATTTAATGTGAGTCCTACTTTGTCAGTAGTGCATATAAAAATAAGTCCCCCAGCCATGTAACTGAGTAATAAGACCATGTTACACCACTGAGCCAGAAGGCAAGGAGCTTAAGCCCCGACCAATTAAGATACAGTTACAAGTAGTTCCTTGATTGGTTGATTAGCTGCTGGAAGCAATGTAGTATTTTTCTATAATTTAATACATAAAACACAAAAAGGAACTGCCATTATTCCATCTAACCCACACTGTAGCATTGACTAGCTGATGGAAGCTCCCTAATGCTAAATTACCTGTTTCTTATTCCCTTTAGCTTTCCACTAACTCCCCTTTCTCCTTTTCATCCCTTCTTGTTTATCGTCTCCTGTCTCGTTTATCTGCCTCTCTTCTCATTCTCTCTCTTTTCACACCATTCTTTCCAATTCATTCTCTACCCTTTGCCTTCCAATATAAAGAAACAAAAGTAATTTTGTTACTGATGTGCCTGTATAAGAGTATTGTTTAGGGTCTGAGCTTTATTTGCCGACAGAGATTTCCCATCAGCCTGAGGATCTGGACAGCCTGATAGGACCTGTTAAATGATCATTTACTTCATTTACCTGAGCGAATCCTGTTGTTTTACTGCCTCACTTAACATTCTGTACAGAGAGGGAAGGATCAGGCTTTGTCTTGGGCACACGTATGATCAGAAATGCTAATTAAATATAACACGTTTAGGAGAACTAAAGGAGAATTAATATTAGAATGTTGTTATTTTTAGCAACATTTTAAGAGTTACTTAAATATGAAACAGATTTCAGGGTATCCTGGTGAATGGTAAATTTTAGAGACATTAAAGGTGGGTACACACAAGCATTCACTACTAGTGAGCGCTCGTCCGGGACAACTGAGTGTCGGTTGCGGCAATAGTTGCGACAGCCAGCAGTTAACGCAACCGATCGTGTGGTCTCATTGGAAACTGCACGATTGGCAGTGATTTGCCAACAGGTCCGATCACCCTTTTGTTCGATGCAGACAAACGGGCAATCAACATCGATCACGGCACAACCACGCAGATTTTTTGGACCAACCAACCGATACACAGAAGTATTGGCCAATTGCCATGGAAAAATTTGCCAGCCTAACTGGGGCAATAGATTGCCTGTGTTGATGCTATTTAGCTTGAGTAGACCATTAAAAAGGTAGCCTCTGATTGGTTGTTGCTGATTAATAGCACATGCAAATGTTTTCACCCAGCCTATAAAATGATCTTTAAAAAAAAACAAAACGTACCTGGGACAGGGAGGCAGGATTGGTAATTCTTACCTCCCAATATTGTTTGGAACGAGGAAAACTGCTTCTGCCAGGCTTCCTCTGTGCTTCAGCACTATCTTTTATACAGGAAAGTCCAGGAAACTAGCCTGGCAGATGAAAACTGAATGTGTTGGCGATTCTCAACAAAATGAATTGTGAGCTTGGAATAATCAATCCTACCTTCCTGCCCCAGGTACTTTAACAGTTTGGTTTTTTTTAAACTTTAATCGCTTTATAGTTTTTCTTTAAATAAACTCCATTGTGCATTAGTAGCATTCAGCTGTTAGCATTTACTGGTCTGCTGCACCCTAAAAAAATTGATTGGAGGCCAGAGGTAAATAGCTGATACAAACAGATGGTCTAAAGGACAGTGTACATTATACGATGTGTGCATCGAGCCGCGACCCCCAAACACGACGTATTTGTGCGAGGAACTATCATTTTGGCCGAGAATCGCACGTGTATCTGTGTTCGGTTGGGGCCGTGGCTTGGTGCGTGTGTATAAACCTTAAGCCTTTTCCTAAAAGGAGTTGTTTATTTCCATAACTAATACCAGAATTCATACAAATATATTAACACTAGAGATGTACTGGGGGTTCTAATAGAAGGCAGTTTCGAATCGAATTCGAAAGTAGATGATTATCGAAAGTAGATGATTATAGAAATCGAAAGTAGATGATTATAGAAATCGAAAGTAGATGATTATAGAAATCGAAAGTAGATGATTATAGAAATCGAAAGTAGATGATTATCGAAATCGAAAGTAGATGATTATCGAAAATGAAAATTAGTAGAAATATTGGTAACCCTCGAATTTGTAATATCGGTAACCCTCGAAAGTAGCGTTCGATTTCGGTAACCCTCGAAAATAGAATGCGGAAGCTCGAAAACAGCCCGATCGTGAGGAAAGATAGTTTTAAAATAAGTTTTAGTTATATTTATGGGTTCCCCAGACCATTCCACAGGTCTCTGTGTTATTTACAGTAACCTACTATTATTATTTGTCCCTCAAAATGGACAGAAACTTTAAAAAAAAATTCTCGCATAGACTTCTATGGGTTCGTTTTCGAATTTTCAAATTTACAGTTAAATTCGAACATTCGAAAATGGGACAAAACTCATCAGTTTCGAACATCTCTAATTAACACAGGTTAGAAATGTGATCCAAGGTTATCAAAGCTTTTCAAAATCCTTACTCAGATGTCTATAGAAAGTTCTTATTGAATGTATGCTAAAATATATTGAATTATCATTGTTAATATGTTTGAACATTGTTAAAAATGTAAAAATATATATTTTAATGGTTTCATTTAAGTTTTTTTCCCCACAAACCAACTCTCCGGGTCAGGGGAATTATTTATATAGCTGTTCATTATGTGTTATCTATTCTATCTTGTTCTTTTTTTCATGTATTGTAATATTCATAAATACAATTATATAAACAAACAATTAAAGGATAACTATTGTTTATTTAAAAAAACAGTTAAACTGAAAAGTACTTGGGACAGGGATATAGAACTGGTAATCCCTAACTCCCAATATTGTTTCTGTGAATGGGCACCAGCCCAAAGAAAACTGATTCTGCCATTCTTCCTCCTGGCTTCAGCACTATCTTTAATACAGGACTAGTCCAGGACTAACCTGGCAAATTAAAACTGTACGTGCTCCTCAACAAAACAATATTGTGAAGTGGGAATAATCAATACTACCTCCCTGCCCTAGGTACTTTCCATTTTTGGAGTATAGTTATCCTTGAATGAATAAATGGAATAAAGAAAAGTTGTTTTTACCTGTTCGTGGTTAAAGAATACATCTTGGTTGCTTTATCGCTCACCAGGTAGACTTTTTCTGGTCCTTTCATGTTGATTGGAATTAAAAAGGAGGATCCCCTTAGGGCATTGGAGAATAACTTTAGCTCCGAAGCCTAGTTGGAGTCTTATTGACTGACCGTGTGAGTTTAACCAACGTGCAGCATAGCTGAGCAATGTCTCAATCCATTTTACTTGCACGGAGAGTGATCAGTCAGGTTCTTCTCTTCACTGAGCGATAAGAATGCCTTGGGGAGAAATGCAAACAGCCTGAGAACAGGAGGGAGGCTCTACCATTAAAAAAGCCTTTGTTTTTCCACTGTTGTGCAGTCACCTTTATTGGCTTCAGCAGAGCGGAGAAGAAGAAGAGAAAAAAAAGAAAGAAAGAATGATTGAAAGAAAAGATCACTGCCTCTTTTCACAAATGGAAATGTACAATTACTCGAGCAAGTCGTTTGGGAAAACAAACATTAATATGGGTATTAAGTATATAACCATCATGCCTTATTAGTAAATTGGGGGAATTTAACTGGATCGGCTATAATTGGGCATATTTAAAAGGATGACTTTTTAAACATCATACTGAGATCCAAATAACTTTTGGGGTAGTTAGTACCATATTTATTGTCTAGGCCACAATAACAATAACTCCTGGTTCCTTGTTGGCCTGTATTACAAATATGACTTTTAATGCAGGAACTTAATTATCTATTTTACTGGTCCTGCTTTTTCTCCATTTTCTCTACTTTTCTAAACAAAGTAGAGATGGCCGAACTTACTAAAGTTTTGTTTGTTTTCCAACTTGTAAACTTCAGTAAAAGTTGGGAAGTTTAATAGTTTGAAAACGGACCCGTTAAAGTCAATAGGGAGAAATAGTTTGAAACGTTCGGATTAAATACTGTAAAAATGATCAATGGTAACTTACTGTAAATGGCTCTGGAACCTGGGAAATGGTCTGGGGAACACGTACATATCACCAAAACTTGTCTAACTAATTTATTTTGGAGCTTCCACGTTGAATTTTTGAGGGTTACCGAAAACGAACAGCACATTCAAGGGTTATCGCCTAATTTGATGGTTATCAAACGCCATATTCCAGGGTTATGGAGTGCGAAAGTTGAAGGATATCGATTTGAACATTCAAATTTTGGGGGGAAAATTCGATAATTATCGATAAGTTCGGATAGCTCGAAATCCAGAATAGTTTGAATAGTTCGGGTTTGTTCGAACTATTAAAGTTTGGGTCAAACTTGTGGTCTAGTTCTAGTTCATCTCTAAAATAAAGCTATTTCCCTCGCACATTTTTTTGTATAAATGTCATTCCTTTAGGCCATCATTCTTAATAAAGCCTACTAACTTACCCTGCCAGATTGCAGCCTACATAAAAGCCTCTGCTGAGAATAAATCTCATAGGACGGTGCTCGTCTTCAACATAACATGGAGTGACTGTAATCTTTTCCATTTTATGGGTGTTTGTTGCATAACTTTCCTTCTTACACTGTCAGAGTTAAGTAGGTTATACCATGCTGCGCTTTATCTGGGGGTGTGCTTTCTGCAAGACTGAGCTGAAATTTAAAAAGATGGAAACAGTGACCTAGAGCTTTCAAATGAAATGTCATGCTCCATCAGATTCTAGCCTTGGTTACTGAATATTCTTTTCTACATAGATGTTACTTTGGCAAGTGAATAAAATCATAAAATCCTAGTTAGAGCATCTCATACCCAGCAAAAGATCCTAAAACCCTGTACACAAGTTAAACTAAACCAGATTAAAACTATCTGTGGATGATTGCTCCAAACAGGATTGGCCCAAGGATAAACCTTCACTAGCTAAGCAATCTGTATCGCTAAATGATATTGGTAGATTGTCCTCTGAAATGTTCATTGCTGTTGCCCATCTGTATACAGGGCTTTAAGCTGACCATACACTCGGAAATTACCTTCCGCCGTTTGTGCGACACCAGAAGAACTGTCTGGACCAATTCCTTTTGTAATGGACTTTTGCCTGCAAAATGAATGGACCAGGCCAGTAATCTCAGGGGGTAAGCCACTTGCCATTTTAACTTAGGGGCATATTTATAAAGCCTCGTTAAGTTTTCGTTGCCGTTTTCCCCAACCTTTCAGCATAAATCACGTTTAACGCGATTTATTAATGTCGGGAAACGGCCGCAAAAGGTTAATGAGACGTTAACTCTTTGTGCCAATACTCACCCGTTACCCCCGCTTCTATTCATAAAGCGGCGGCAACTGTTTCGCATTGCTAGTATCGGCCATTTTGCTTCGCCACCTTCAAGGTGGCGAAAGCATCTGATACTAGCCGCCCTGCGGCGGAGATGGGCAGGTAACCCACGGGAGGCAAGCCCACCCCGCCCTCGACCCCCCCGCGGCGGCTGAGACCCCGCCCTCGACCCCCCCCCGCTGCCGCTTCCCAGTATATGATGTGTATATGCTGTGTATATGATGTGTATATACTGTCTATATGATGTGTATATGCTGTGTATATACTGTCTATATACTGTGTATATGATGGGTATATGCTGTGTATATGATGTGTATATGCTGTGTATATGATGTGTATATGATGTGTATATACTGTCTATATACTGTGTATATGATGTGTATATTCTGTGTATATGATGTGTATATGCTGTGTATATGATGTGTATATATTGTCTATATACTGTGTATATGATGTGTATATACTGTGTATATAATGTGTATATACTGTCTATATACTGTGTATATGATGTGTATATGCTGTGTATATGATGTGTATATACTGTCTATATACTGTGTATATGATGTGTATATACTGTGTATATAATGGGTATATACTGTCTATATCTGTTGTATATTATCTGTAGTACGGTATATAATGTGTATTTACTGTCTTTATACTGTGTATAATGATGTGTATATACTGTGTATATAATGTGTATATGATGTGTATATCTTGTCTATATACTGTGTATATGAGGTGTATATACTGTGTTATAATGTTATACTGTCTATATATGTGTATATACTGTGTATATAATGTGTATATGATGTGTAATATACTGTTAATACTGTGTATAGATGTGTATTACTGTGTATATACTGTGTATATGATGTGTATATACTGGTTTATACTGTGTATATGATGTGGTATATACTGTGTATATATGTGTATATGATGTGTATATACTGTATACTGTATATGATGTGTATATACTGTGTATATGATGTGTATATGATGTAAGATAACTGTGTATATAATGTGTATATGATGTTGTAATATACTGTCTATATACTGGTATATGATGTGTAATATACTTGTATATAAGGTGTATATGATGTTATATATGTTATATACTGTTATATGATGTGTATATACTGTCTATATACTGTGTATATGATGTGTATATACTGTGTATATAATGGGTATATACTGTCTATATACTGTGTATATGATCTGTAGATACTGTGTATATAATGTGTATTTACTGTCTATATACTGTGTATATGATGTGTATATACTGTGTATATAATGTGTATATGATGTGTATATATTGTCTATATACTGTGTATATGAGGTGTATATACTGTGTATATAATTTGTTATACTGTCTTATATGTGTATATACTGTGTATATAATGTGTATATGATGTGTAATATACTGTCTAATACTGTGTATATGATGTGTATATACTGTGTATATACTGTGTATATGATGTGTATATACTGGTTTATACTGTGTATATGATGTGGTATATACTGTGTATATATGTGTATATGATGTTATATACTGTATATGTATATGATGTGTATATACTGAGTATATGATGTGTATATGATGTATAGATAACTGTGTATATAATGTGTATATGATGTTGTAATATACTGTCTATATACTGTGTATATGATGTGTAATATACTTGTTATAATGTGTATATGATGTGTATATACTGTCTATATACTGTGTATATGATGTGTATATACTGTGTATATGATGTGTATATGATGTATATATACTGTGTATATAATGTGTATATGATGTGTATAGGGATAATGCTCGGGACTGTGTGTATCCTGAAACATTTAAACATCTGCCGTGTTATGCAATGTTATAATATTTATTTGAAGAGTATTGATGACCAGTCCATACAATTCATGTTGTAAAGTCACATTGTGTTGATGGGAAACTGGATTTATTATCACCGGGTTCTCTGGCATGTGGTGCTATTTATTCAAGCAAAATGCCAAATACGTTTGTCTTTGCTTATTTATGAAGAAGCTCTAGACCATTGTTTGGTTCTGATATTTTAGATCACTAATAGTTATTGAAGCCGTGCGACAGAGTCTGAGAGGCAGCCAATCACAGACCTGGCTGCCGGCAATGCAGAGTCTCCGGGAAACAAAGGAGTGTAAGTACATTTCTTTAGCTTTTTACAAAATGAACATGTTGGTTGGGGGTGGACTATACCACAGAAAAGGGTTATATAGCTAGGGGTTGAAGACGTCAACAATAATCCAGAGGGAGGGGGGCGCTCCCCTGCGCATGCCTGAAACCTCAACAAGGACATCTACCAGATGAATTACAGACAGCTCCTACTCTTCACTTTTCCTAACTTTGACTAGGCGCTGCAGGAGAACCATTTGGAGCAGAGATGTAAGGTAAGGATTTTACTACTCAGTGGGGCCAGTAGTGGGTTACATTTTAGTTTTAGGGGTGGAAATGCCCCTTAAAGATAGCGCTGAAGCAATGAGGAAGCCTTGCAAAAGCAGTTTACATGCTGGTTCTCCTCACAAGTAGAGATGGCCGAACTTTCGAAAGTTCGGTCCATGTTCGAACTTTCAAACTATATGGAAAGTCAATGGGAGTCAAATAGTTCGAAAAGTTTGAATGAAATACAATTAAAATATCAATGGTAACTTAATGTAAATCGCTGTGGGACCTGGGAAATGGTCTGGGGAACATGTTCGAATATCCAGGACTTTCGAAAACTCGATTTTACTCTCACACGCGCTACTTTCGAGCTCTCGCGTTCAAACATTCGATAATTATCCCATGAACGACTCGCGAATAAGATAACGCGATATTTACTCGCGTATACGTATAATAGACATTTTACTCGCGGATTCGATGCTCGCGTATAGGTATAATAGACATTTTACTCGCGGATTCGATGCTCGCGTATAGGTATAATAGATATTTTACTTGCGGATTCGATATTTACTCGCGTATAGGTATAATAGACATTTTACTTGCGGATTCGATATTTACTTGCGAATAGGTATAATAGACATTTTACTCGCGGATTCGATGCTCGCATATAGGTATAATAGATATTTTACTTGCGGATTCGATATTTACTCGCTCGTTAGATAATAGACTTTTTACTTGCGGATTTCGCTATTTACTACTTGCGAATAGGTATAATAGACATTTTACTCGCGGATTCGATGCTCGCGTATAGGTGTAATAGACATTTTACTCGCGGATTCGATGCTCGCGTATAGGTATAATAGATATTTTACTTGCGGATTCGATATTTACTCGCGTATAGGTATAATAGACATTTTACTTGCGGATTCGATATTTACTTGCGATCATTTTAGAAGCCATGCACTTCCTGTTTATAGGTTCACTTATTTAGCTTCATCGTCTTGGCATCGAGATAGAATGCAAGGCTGCCTTTGACTGATAATCGTGCTGTGTATGGGCACTTTCGGTCGATGCAGAGCAACTAACAGAGATATGCTAAGATTGGGTTCACTTTTAGTTTCCCCCTCTCCTCCCTGTAGCTCTGCACCATGTTGTTTGTATAATTGTACCATTTAAAGGGATGTTTGAGTAATGCTCATGTCAGTGTCATATTCTCCAGCTCCCCCTCTACATAAGTACATTGTTGAACAATGTTGAAAACTGTGCTGAATCAAGTTATTATTCTCTTCTTACCACTTCCTACAGTCCAACATTTAAAAGGTACACTATTAAAATCATTACACAGGGCTGTGCTAAGTACAGTTCACTTCATTATCCCTCCCCCTGCAGCTCTTACTGTGTTGTTTATATAACTGTTACTTAAAGGGGATGTTGAAGGTAGGCCTTATTGGAAATAATCTTACACAGGGCTGTACTAAGACCAGTCTTACTTCATATCCTCGCCCCTGCAGCTCTGTTCCATGTTGTTTATATAACTGTAACTATTAAGGGGAATGTTGAAGGGTAGGCCTTAATGAGAAATACATTGCACAGGGCTGTACTAGATTCAGGGTCACTTCATATCCCCCCCTGCAGCTCTGTACAATGTTGTTTATATCACTGTAACTATTAAAGCGGAATGTTTAAGGGTAGGCCTTATTGAGAAATCCATTACACAGAGCTGTACTAAGACCAGGTTTACTTCATTACCCTCCCCCTGCCGCTCTGTTCCATGTTGTTTCTATATAAGTTTACCTATTAAAGGGAACATTGGAGGATATGCCAGGGCTGTCCACTTCCAACCTTCAACAGTTAGAGACACACTTAATAATATTGGGGAGATGCATATATTTGCGCTATCGCAACCTACGTCACTCGTTTCCCGCAATGTATTAATCGCTTTGCGACCGTTAATATGTTGCAAAAAGCTAAGCTGTACGTTGCCACCTTTAGCCCATATTTTAAAGACACCATAAAGAAGGTGTTACTTTCAACTCCCGCAAAAAATGAGCGCAAAAACCGCCCAAAATTTTGCATCGCTTTGCGCTGGCGCAAAGAACATAATTGCAACATGCGCAGGCAGTGCAAACCCTTCGCTAACACGTTGTACATGGGTTAGCGTGATTTTAGTAATATTGCATCTCCCTCTAAATTACAAGGCTGCACTGGTTGCAATTTTAAACAAAATTAAAGGGAAAGTTCAGTGGAAATATATTTTTCTTACTTTTATTACACATACACTAGTTATTCTACATTCCTTCCATTTGAAAATCAGTTGCTTATACCCTTTGCTGTTCCCTGAATTTTTCCTGTTTGTTCTCCTTTATAGGGCTAGGCCACACTGCCTGCGTTTTTTGTGCATTTGCACTTGTGTTTTTTTCAGATCATTGAAAACGCTGCAACGCACCGAAAACGCGCGTTTTCTGGTGCGTTGTGATTTCGTTCCGCATTTTTAATCGTCATGCTTTTTCCTATACCTAATATCCTTTCTCAGGAATAGGCCACACTAGTGCGCTTTTAAGTGAATCTGACTGCGCTGTAAAAATGCACACTAGTGTGGCCCACATGTTAGTGGCCACACTAGTGCACTGCCCTGCCTGCGCTGCGAGACACATTTATTTTGCACAATCGCATGTGCTCCCGATTGGAATGCTAGCATGATTGCATGGCAATGCACATGCTTAACGCATCATCATTTTGCACATTTTCGACAAGGTTTTGCTTGTGTGTTTGCTGAAACAATGTTATCCTTAAAGCTACACTTTGATTTACTCCTACATAGCACGATAAGGAAGTGCAACGCTGCAGGCGTTAATGTCCATGTCTCTGTTAATGGGCCTGTTCTTAATGAAACCCTGCTGATGTTGAACATACATATCAATTCCGTCTGGGAAACACTGAGCAATCTGTGAACAACGCTATAACCTTGGTGACATTACAACATGATACGTTTAACCTGTAGACGTCAGTGGAGATGGAACCAGAACAACGGGTAGGGCACCTAACGGCAGGGGGTTTAAAGCCCCAAAACATTGTGTAATGATTCAGTCACAGTTTGTTAAAAAACATTCAGGGAGATTTAATAAAAAGTTCGTATCATTTAAATAGTGCTAATTTTGGCCCCAACCAATCAGATATTATTTAAACATTTGAAAGCTACATCTGATGGTTGGGGCAAAATTAGCACCATTTTAATGATAAGAACTTTTATTGATCTCCCAGTTTTATACAGATAACGAGTGTGTTTTCTGTACATGTTAACTGTACATATTACTGTACATACTGTAATTACTGTACAGATTAATGTACGATTACTGTACATATAATGTACATATTACTGTACATATCCAGTACATATCCAGTACATATCCTGTACATTACGTACATATCCATTACAAATCCTGTAAAAATTCTGTACATATCCAGTACATATCCATTTACATATCCTGTACAGATTACTGTACATATCCAGTACGTATCCAGTACATATCGTGTACAGATTACTGTACATATCCAGTACATATCCTTACATATCCTGTACAGATTACTGTACATATCCATTACATATCCTGTACAGATTACTGTACATATCCGTACGAATACTCCATTACTATCCTTACAGATTACTGTACCTATCCGTAACGTATCCAGTACATATCGTGTACAGATTACTGTACAATCCCAGTCACATATCCATTACCATATCCTGTACAGATTACTGTACATACCCATTCATATCCTGTACAGATTACTGTAATATCCAGTACATATCCATACAGTTCCTGTACCAATAATCCATGTACATATCCATTACATATCCTTTACAGATTACTGTACATACCATTACATATCCTGTACAGATTACGTACATATCCATACATATCTTGTACAGAATTACTGTACATACTCCAGTACATATCCTATCCATATCCTGTACAGATTACTGTACATATCCAGTACATATCCTTTACCTGACTATTACTGTACCATATCCATTACATATCCTGTACAGATTACTGTACATATCCAAGTACATATCTGTACAGATTACTGTACATATCCATTACATATCCTTACAGCAGATTACTGTACATATCCAGTACAGTATCCTGTACAATTCTGTACCTATCCAGTACCTATCCATGTACATATACCTTCAGATTACTGTACCTAATCCAGTACATCCTGTACAGATTACTTGTACATATCCATACATCAATCCTGTACGATTACTGTACATACCTCATATCCATACATATCCTGTACCGATTACTGTACATATCCAGTCACTCCATTACATATCCTGTACATTACTGTACATATCCGTAACATATCCAGTACATATCCTGTACAGATTACTGTACATATCCAGTATATCCAGTACATATCCTGTACAGATTACTGTACATTCCAGTACATATCCAGTACCTCCTGTACAAGATTACTGTACATATCCATTCATCATATCCTGTACAGATTACTGTACATATCCAGTACATACCATTACTATCTGTACAACTTCTGACATATCCAGTACTATCCATCTATCCTGTAACGATTAGCTGACATATCCAGTCCATATCCAGTCCATATACCGTACAGATTACTGTACATTTCCAGTACAATCCAGTACATATCCTGTACAGATTACTGTACATATCCAGTCATATCCAGTACATATCCTGTACAGATAACTGTACATATCCATTACATATCCTGTACAATTACTGTACAATCCAGTACATTCCATTACATATCCTGTACAGATTACTGTATATCCGTACATATCCAGTACATATCCTGTACAGATTACTGTACATATCCAGTACATATCCATGTACATATCGTACAGATACTGTACATATCCATTCATATCCAGTACATATCCTGTACAGATACTGTACTATATCCATTACATATCCTGTACAGATACTGTACATATCCAGTACATATCCATTACATATCCGTACAGATACTGTCATATCCATACATATCATTCCATATCCTGAAGATTACTGTACATATCCAGTCATATCCAGTACATATCCTGTACAGATTACTGTACATTCCAGACATAATCCATACATCCTGTACAGATTACTGTACATATCCAGTACATATCCGTACACATATCCTGTACAGATTCGTACTATCCATTAACTATCCTGTACAGATTACTGACATATCCAGTACTCTCCTTAATACTGTACAATTATGTACATATCCTTACATATCCTGTACAGATTACTGACATCCAGTACATATCCATTACATATCCTGTACAGATTACTGTACTATCCAGTACATATCCATTAAAGATACTGTACATATCCAGTACAGATCCATTAACATATCCTGTACAGATAGTACTGTACATATCCGTACATATCCAGTACGATTACTGTAACATATCCGTGACAGATTACTGTACATATCCAGTACATATCCTGTACCAGATTACGGTACATATCCAGTACATATCCGTACAGATTACTGTACAATCCAGAACATATCCTGTACAGATTACTGTAACCTATCCGTACATATCCATTACATATCCTGTACAGATTACTGTACATTCCAGTAACATATCCTGTACAGATTACTGTACATATCCGTACATATCCAGTACAGTCTACATATCCAGTACCATACCAGTACAGATTGCTTGTACATATCCAGTACATATCCTGTACAGATTACTGTACATATCCAGTACATATCCATACTATCTGGTACAGATTACTGTACAATATCCAGTACATATCCAGTACATATCTGTACAGATAACTGTACATATCCATTACATATCCTGTACAGATTACTGTACATATCCGTACATATCCATACATATCCGTACAGATTATGTACATATCCTTACATATCCTGTACAGATTACTGTACATATCCAGTACATATCCTGTCAATTACTGTACATATCCATAACAGATCCAGTACAGTTACTGTACATATCCAGTACATATCCTGTACAGATTACTGTACATATCCAGTACATATCCTACAGATTACTGTACATATCCAGACATATCCATTACGATTACTGTACATATCCAGTACATATCCTTACAGATTACTGTACATATCCATTACATATCCTGTACAGATTACTGTACATATCCAGTACATATCCATTACATATCCAGTACAGAATGTACTGTACATATCCAGTACATATCCTGTCATAGATTACTGTACATATCCAGTACATTCAGTACAGATTACTGTACATATCCATTACATATCCTGTACAGATTACGGTACATATCCAGTACATATCCATTACATATCCTGTACAGATTACGGTACATATCCAGTACATATCCATTACAAATCCTGTACAGATTACTGTACATACCAGTACATATCCATACATATCCTGTACGATAATGTACATATCCATTACATATCCTGTACAGATTACTGTACATATCCAGTACATATCCATTCATATCCGTACAGATTACTGTACTATCCAGTACGTATCCTGTACAGTATTCTGTACTATCCAGTACATATCCAGTACATATCCTGTACAGATAACTGTACATATCCATTACATACTATCTGTACAGATTCTTGTACAGATACAGTACATATCCATTACATTCCTGTACAGATTCTGTACATATCCAGTACATATCCATACATACTGTACAGATACTGTACATATCCGTACATATCCTGTACAGATACTGTACATACCAGTACAATATCCTGTACAAGTTACTGTACATATCCAGTACATATCCCTGTACAGATTACAGTAGACATATCCATTACATATCCTGTACAGATTACTGTACATATCCATTACATACTCTGTCAGATTACTGTACATATCCAGACATATCCAATTACAATATCCTGTACAGATTACTGTACATATCCAGTACATATCCTTCAGATTACTGTACATATCCAGTACAGATTACGGTACATATCCAGTACATATCCTGTACAGATTACTGTACTATCCAGTACATATCCTGTACGATTACTGTACTATCCAGTACATATCCAGTACAGATTATGTACATACCAGTACAGATTACTTTACATATCCAGTCATATCCATTACATATCCAGTACAGATTTACTATCCGTACATATCCTGTACATATTACTGTACATATCCTGTACATATCCATTACATATCTGTACATATTACTGTACATATCCTGTACATATCCATTCACATCTGTACAGATTACTGTAATCCAGTACATATCCTGTACATATTACTGTACATATTCCAGTACATATCCATTACGTCCAGTACAGATTACTGTACATCAGTACATATCTGTCATACAATCTTACTGTACATATCCTGTACATATCCATTACATATCCTGTACAGATAACTGTATTGCTATTATGTTCCTAAGGCAAAGAACATGGAACTTTTATTCTACACAAGCCTCCCTGCTGCAATTTGCATTTCCATGGATGGGCGAGAAAGGGGCGAGGTATGTCACCCTCTGAATGAACTACTAGCCACAATCATCTCTCTAGATTCTCTCTTCTCTGCATATTAGACACTTTCTTTATCCAGGACTTTCCCCATTGTCTCTATTTTACTCATTGCTCGCCTTCAAACATCACACAAAAATCACCAGCACCCAGTCTAGAGATGGCCACATACCGGTACTACAAAAGGTAATTACGAAGGTTAACAATGACAGATAGTTTGATAGACAGATGTACATGTTAATTGTTAACATTCAATTGTTTGGCAATTAATGTCTAATGTCGTCTACTGTGAGTTACTTACACTTATATTATCCGAACTTCAGAAAAAAACTACGACCATTTAACCAATCGATTTTCCGATCATAATTACGATCGATATTACAATCCAATATCGAATTATAGATTGGGAAAACGTACATTTTTGTCCATCAATGGAAATGTCTACTCGCATGTCGGATGGATCATAATATCTGCCCAGTGTGCGGGCACCTTAACCCACACTGTGGCGTGGACCAGCTGCTAGAAGCGCCCTAGTGCCAGTGCACAGTTTGCCTTTAAAAATAATTTTTATACAAAATAATGGTTAGTAAAGACTTTGGCCAAACTATGTAAACACACAGGACAGGTCAGGGTCCTCATATTTAATGTGAGTCCTACTTTGTCAGTAGTGCATATAAAAATAAGTCCCCCAGCCATGTAACTGAGTAATAAACCATGTTACACCACTGAGCCAGAAGGCAAGGAGCTTAAGCCCCACGACATTAAGATACAGTTACAAGTAGTTCCTTGATTGTTGATTAGCTGCTGGAAGCAATGTAGTATTTTTCTATAATTTATACTAAAACACAAAAGGAACTGCCATTATTCCATCTAACCCACACTGTAGCATTGACTAGCTGATGGAGCTCCCTAATGCTAAATTACCTGTTTCTTATTCCTTTAGCTTTCCACTAACTCCCCTTTCTCCTTTTCATCCCTTCTTGTTTTGTCTCCTGTCTCGTTTATCTGCCTCTCTTCTCATTCTCTCTTTTCACACCATTCTTTCCATTCATTCTCTACCCTTTGCCTTCCAATATAAGAAACAAAAGTAATTTGTTACTGATGTGCCTGTATAAGTATTGTTTAGGGTCTGAGCTTTATTTGCCGACAGAGATTTCCCATCAGCCTGAGGATCTGGACAGCCGATAGGACCTGTTAAATGATCATTTACTTCATTTACCTGAGCGAATCCTGTTGTTTACTGCCTCACTTAACACTTCTGTTACAGAGAGGGAAGGATCAGGCTTTGTCTTGGCACACGTATGATCAGAAATGCTATTAAATATAAACGTTTAGGAGAACTAAAGGAGAATTAATATTAGAATGTTGTTATTTTTAGCAACATTTTAAGAGTTACTTAATATGAAACAGATTTCAGGGTATCCTGGTGAATGGTAAATTTTAGAGACATTAAAGGTGGGTACACACAAGCATTCACTACTAGTGAGCGCTCGTCCGGGACAACTGAGTGTCGGTTGCGGCAATAGTTGCGACAGCCAGCAGTTAACGCAACCGATCGTGTGGTCATTGGAAACTGCACGATTGGCAGTGATTTGCCAACAGGTCCGATCACCCTTTTGTTCGATGCAGACAAACGGGCAATCAACATCGATCACGGCACAACCACGCAGATTTTTTGGACCAACCAACCGATCACACAAAGTATTGGCCAATTGCCATGGAAAAATTTGCCAGCCTAACTGGGGCAATAGATTGCCTGTGTTGATGCTATTTAGCTTGAGTAGAACCATTAAAAAGGTAGCCTCTGATTGGTTGTTGCTGATTAATAGCACATGCAAATGTTTTCACCCAGCCTATAAAATGATCTTTAAAAAAAAACAAAACGTACCTGGGACAGGAGGCAGTGATTGGTAATTCTTACCTCCCAATATTGTTTGGAACGGGAAAATGCTTCTGCCAGGCTTCCTCTGTGCTTCAGCACTATCTTTTATATACAGGAAAGTCCAGGAAACTAGCCTGGCAGATGAAAACTGAATGTGTTGGCGATTCTCAACAAATGAATTGTGAGCTTGGAATAATCAATCCTACCTCCTGCCCAGGTACTTTAACAGTTTGGTTTTTTTTAAACTTTAATCGCTTTATAGTTTTTCTTTAAATAAACTCCATTGTGCATTAGTAGCATTCAGCTGTTAGCATTTACTGGTCTGCTGCACCCTAAAAAAATTGATTGGAGGCCAGAGGTAATAAGCTGTACAAACAGATGGTCTAAAGGACAGTGTACATTATACGATGTGTGCATCGAGCCGCGACCCCCAACACGACGTATTTGTGCGAGGAACTATCATTTGGCCGAGAATCGCACGTGTATCTGTGTTCGGTTGGGGCCGTGGCTTGTGCGTGTGTATAACCTAACCTAAGCCTTTTCCTAAAAGGAGTTGTTTATTTCCATAACTAATACCATACCAGAATTCATACAAATATATTAACACTAGAGATGTACTGGGGGTTCTAATAGAAGGCAGTTTCGAATCGAATTCGAAAGTAGATGATTATCGAAAGTAGATGATTATAGAAATCGAAAGTAATGATTATAAATCGAAAGTAGATGATTATAGAAATCGAAAGTAGATGATTATAGAAATTAAAGTAGATGATTATCGAAATCGAAAGTAGATGATTATCGAAAATGAAAATTAGTAGAAATTTGGTAACCCTCGAATTTGTAATATCGGTAACCCTCGAAAGTAGCGTTCGATTTCGGTAACCCTCGAAAATAGAATGCGGAAGCTCGAAAACAGCCCGATCGTGAGGAAAGATAGTTTTTAAAAATAAGTTTTGTTATATTTATGGGTTCCCCAGACCATTCCACAGGTCTCTGTTGTTATTACAGTAACCTACTATTATTATTTGTCCCTCAAAATGGACAGAAACTTTAAAAAAAAATTCTCGCATAGACTTCTATGGGTTCGTTTTCGAATTTTCAAATTTACAGTTAAATTCGAACATTCGAAAATGGGACAAAACTCATCAGTTTCGAACATCTCTAATTACAACGGTTAGAAATGTGATCCAGGTTATCAAAGCTTTTCAAAATCCTTACTCAGATGTCTATAGAAAGTTCTTATTGAATGTATGCTAAATATATTGAATTATCATTGTTAATATGTTTGAACATTGTTAAAAATGTAAAATAATATATTTAATGGTTTCATTTAAGTTTTTTTTTCCCCACAAACCAACTTCCGGGTCAGGGGAATTATTTATATAGCTGTTCATTATGTGTATCTATTCTATCTTGTTCTTTTTTTCATGTATTGTAATATTCATAAATACAATTATATAAACACCATTAAAGGATAACTATTGTTTATTTAAAAAAACAGTTAAATGAAAAGTACTTGGGACAGGGATATAGAACTGGTAATCCTCACCCCAATTTGTTTCTGTGAATGGGCACCAGCCCAAAGAAACACTGATTCTGCCATTCTCCTCCTGGCTTCACACTATCTTTAATACAGACTAGTCCAGACTAACCTGGCAAATTAAAACTGTACGTGCTCCTCAACAAAACAATATTGTGAAGTGGGAATAATCAATACTACCATCCCTGCCCTAGTACTTTCCATTTTTGGAGTATGTTATCCTTGAATGAATAAATGGAATAAAGAAAGTGTTTTTTTACCTGTTCGTTGGTTAAAGAATACATCTTGTTGCTTTATCGCTCACCAGGTAGACTTTTTCTGGTCCTTTCATGTTGATTGGAATTAAAAAGGAGGATCCCCTTAGGGCATTGGAGAATAACTTTAGCTCCGAAGCCTAGTTGGGTCTTATTGACTGACCGTGTGAGTTTAAACCAACGTGCAGCATAGCTGAGCAATGTCTCAATCCATTTTACTTGCACGGAGAGTGATCAGTCAGGTTCTTCTCTTCACTGAGCGATAAGAATGCCTTGGGAGAAATGCAAACAGCCTGAGAACAGGAGGGAGGCTCTACCATTAAAAAGCCTTTGTTTTTCCACTTGTTGTCAGTCACCTTTATTGGCTTCAGCAGAGCGGAGAAGAGAAGAGAAAAAAAAGAAAGAAAAATGATTGAAAGAAAAGATCACTGCCTCTTTTCACAAATGGAATGTACAATTACTCGAGCAAGTCGTTTGGGAAACAAAACATTAATATGGGTATTAAGTATATAACCATCATGCCTTATTAGTAAATTGGGGGATTTAACTGGATCGGCTATAATTGGGCATATTTAAAAGGATGACTTTTTAAACATCATACTGAGATCCAAATAACTTTTGGGGTAGTTAGTACCATATTTATTGTCTAGGCCACAATAACAATAACTCCTGGTTCCTTGTTGGCCTGTTTACAAATATGACTTTTAAGCAGGAACTTAATTATCTATTTTACTGGTCCTGCTTTTTCTCCATTTTCTCTACTTTCTAAACAAAGTAGAGATGGCCGAACTTACTAAAGTTTTGTTTTTTTCCAACTTGTAAACTTCAGTAAAAGTTGGGAAGTTTAATAGTTTGAAAACGGACCCGTTAAAGTCAATAGGGAGAAATAGTTTGAAAGTTCGGATTAATACTGTAAAAATGATCAATGGTAACTTACTGTAAATGGCTCTGGAACCTGGGAAATGGTCTGGGGAACACGTACATATCACCAAAACTGTCTAACTAATTTATTTTGGAGCTTCCACGTTGAATTTTTGAGGGTTACCGAAAACAACAGCACATTCAAGGGTTATCGCCTAATTTGATGGTTATCAAACGCCATATTCCAGGGTTATGGAGTGCGAAAGTTGAAGGATATCGATTTGAAACATTCAAATTTTGGGGGGAAAATTCGATAATTATCGATAAGTTCGGATAGCTCGAAATCCAGAATAGTTTGAATAGTTCGGGTTTGTTCGAACTATTAAAGTTTGGGGTCAAACTTGTGGTCGAGTTCTAGTCTATCTCTAAAATAAAGCTATTTCCCTCGCACATTTTTTTTGTATAAATGTCATTCCTTTAGGCCATCATTCTTAATAAAGCCTACTAACTTACCCTGCCAGATGGCAGCCTACAAAAAGCCTCTGCTGAGAATAAATCTCATAGGACGGTGCTCGTCTTCAACATAACATGGATGACGTAATCTTTTCCATTTTATGGGTGTTGTTGCATAACTTTCCTTCTTACACTGTCAGAGTTAAGTAGTTATACCATGCTGCGCTTTATCTGGGGGTGTGCTTTCTGCAAGACTGAGCTGAAATTTAAAAAGATGGAAACAGTGACCTAGAGCTTTCAAATGAAATGTCATGCTCCATCAGATTCTAGCCTTGGTTACTGAATATTCTTTTCTACATAGATGTTACTTTGGCAAGTGAATAAAATCATAAAATCCTAGTTAGAGCATCTCATACCCAGCAAAAGATCCTAAAACCCTGTACACAAGTTAAAACTAAACCAGATTAAAACTACTGTGGATGATTGCTCCAAACAGGATTGGCCCAAGGATAAACCTTCACTAGCTAAGCAATCTGTATCGCTAAATGATATTGGTAGATTGTCCTCTGATGTTCATTGCTGTTGCCCATCTGTATACAGGGCTTTAAGCTGACCATACACTCGGAAATTACCTTCCGCCGTTTGTGGCGACACCAGAAAGAACTGTCTGGACCAATTCCTTTTGTAATGGACTTTGCCTGCAAAATGAATGGACCAGGCCAGTTCTCAGGGGGTAAGCCACTTGCCATTTTAACTTAGGGGCATATTATAAAGCCTCGTTAAGTTTTCGTTGCCGTTTTCCCCAACCTTTCAGCATAAATCACGTTTAACGCGATTTATTATGTCGGGAAACGGCCGCAAAAGGTTAATGAGACGTTAACTCTTTGTGCCAATACTCACCCGTTACCCCGCTTCTATTCATAAGCGGCGGCAACTGTTTCGCTTGCTAGTATCGGCCATTTTGCTTCGCCACCTTCAAGGTGGCGAAAGCATCTGATACTAGCCGCCCTGCGGCGGAGATGGGCAGGTAACCCACGGGAGGCAGCCCACCCCGCCCCCCCGGACCCCCCGCGCGGCTGAGACCCCGCCCTCGACCCCCCCCCGCTGCCGCTTCCCAGTATATGATGGTATATGCTGTGTATATGATGTGTATATACTGTCTATATGATGTGTATATGCGTGTATATACTGTCTATATACTGTGTATATGATGGTATATGCTGTGGTATATGATGTGTATATGCGGTGTATATGATGTGTAATATGTGTTATATACTGTCTATATACTGTGTATATGATGTGTATATTTCTGTGTATATGAGTGTATATGCTGTGTATATGATGTGTATATATTGTCTATATACTGTGTATATGATGTGTATATACTGTGTATATATGTGTAATATGCTATATACTGTGTTATGATGTGTATATGCTGTGTATATAATGTGTATACGTGTATATGTATACTTCTATATACTGTGTATATGATGTGTATATCTGTGTATATGATGTGTATATAACTGTCTATATACTGTGTATATGATGTGTATATACTGTGTATATAATGGTATTACTGTCATATACTGTGTATATGATCTGTAGATACTTGTATTAATGTGTATTACTGCTATATACTGTGTATATGATGTGTATATACTGTGTATATAATGTGTATATGATGTGTATATATTGTCTATATACTGTGTATATGATGTGTATATACTGTGTATATAATGTGTATATACTGTCTATATGATGTGTATATACTGTGTATATAATGTGTATATGATGTGTATATACTGTCTATATACTGTTTATGATGTGTATATACTGTGTATATAATGTGTATATGATGTGTATATACTGTCTATATACTGTGTATATGATGTGTATATACTGTGTATATAATGTGTATATGATGTGTATATACTGTCTATATACTGCGTATATGATGTGTATATACTGTGTATATGATGTGTATATGATGTATAATACGTGTATAGAATGTATATGATGTGTAATATACTGTCTATATACTTGTATATGATGTGTATATACTGTGTATATAATGTGTATATGATGTGTATATACTGTCTATATACTGTGTATATGATGTGTATATACTGTGTATATGATGTGTATAGGATGTGTATATACTGTGTATATAATGTGTATATGATGTGTATATACTGTCTATATACTGTGTATATGATGTGTATATACTGTGTATATGATGTGTATATGATGTATATATACTGTGTATATATGTGTATATGATGTGTATAGGGATATGCTCGGGACTGTGTGTATCCTGAAACATTTAAACATCTGCCGTGTTATGCAATGTTTATAATATTATTTGAAGAGTATTGATGACCAGTCCATACAATTCATGTTGTAAAGTCACATTGTGTTGATGGGAAACTGGATTTATTATCACCGGGTTCTCTGGCATGTGGTGCTATTTATTCAAGCAAAATGCCAAATACGTTTGTCTTTGCTTATTTATGAAGAAGCTCTAGACCATTGTTTGGTTCGATATTTTAGATCCCTAATAGTTATTGAAGCCGTGCGACAGAGTCTGAGAGGCAGCCAATCACAGACCTGGCTGCCGGCAATGCAGAGTCTCCGGGAAAAAAGGAGTGTAGTAATTTCTTTAGCTTTTTACAAAATGAACATGTTGGTTGGGGGTGGACTATACCACAGAAAAGGGTTATATAGCTAGGGGTTGAAGACGTCAACAATAATCCAGAGGGAGGGGGCGCTCCCCTGCGCATGCCTGAAACCTCAACAAGGACATCTACCAGATGAAACAGACAGCTCCTACTCTTCACTTTTCCTAACTTGACTAGGCGCTGCAGGAGAACCATTTGGAGCAGAGATGTAAGTAAGGATTTTACTACTCAGTGGGGCCAGTAGTGGGTTACATTTTAGTTTTAGGGGTGGAAATGCCCCTTAAAGATAGCGCTGAAGCAATGAGGAAGCCTTGCAAAAGCAGTTTACATGCTGGTTCTCCTCACAAGTAGAGATGGCCGAACTTTCGAAAGTTCGGTCCATGTTCGAACTTTCAAACTATATGGAAGTCAATGGGAGTCAAATAGTTCGAAAAGTTTGAATGAATACAATTAAATATCAATGGTAACTTAATGTAAATCCGTGGGACCTGGGAAATGGTCTGGGAACATGTTCAATATCCAGGACGACTTTCGAAAACTCGATTTTACTCTCACACGCGCTACTTTCGAGCTCTCGCGTTCAACATTCGATAATTATCCCTGAACGACTCGCGAATAAGATACGCGATATTTACTCGCTATACGTATAATAGACATTTTACTCGCGGATTCGATGCTCGCGTATAGGTATAATACATTTTACTCGCGGATTCGATGCTCGCGTATAGGTATAATAGATATTTTACTTGCGGATTCGATATTTACTCGCGTATAGGTATAATAGACATTTTACTTGCGGATTCGATATTTTACTTGCGAATAGGTATAATAGACATTTTACTCGCGGATTCGATGCTCGCGTATAGGTATATAGATATTTTACTTGCGGATTCGATATTTACTCGCGTATAGGTATAATAACATTTTACTTGCGGATTCGATATTTCTTGCGAATAGGTATAATAGACATTTTACTCGCGGATTCGATGCTCGCATAGAGGATAATAGATATTTTACTTGCGGATTCGATATTTACTCGCGTATAGGTATAATAGACATTTTACTGCGGATTCGATATTTACTTGCGAATAGTATAATAGACATTTTACTCGCGGATTCGATGCTCGCGTATAGGTATAATAGATATTTTACTTGCGGAGTCGATATTTACTCGCGTATAGGTATAATAGACATTTTACTTGCGGATTCGATATTTACTTGCGAATAGGTATAATAGACATTTTACTCGCGGATTCGATGCTCGCGTATGGTGGTAATAGACATTTTACTCGCGGATTCGATGCTCGCGTATAGGTATAATAGATATTTTACTTGCGGATTCGATATTTACTCGCGTATAGTTTAATAGACATTTTACTTGCGGATTCGATATTTACTTGCGAATGTATAATAGACTTTAACTCCAGATTCGATGCTCGTGTATAGGTAATAGACATTTTACTTGCGGATTCGATATTTACTTGCGAATAGTAGTAAATGACATTTTACTCGCGATTCGATGCTCGTGTATAGGTATAATAGACATTTTACTTGCGGATTCGATATTTACTTGCGAAGAGTTATAAAGACATTTTACTGGCGGATTCGATATTTACTCACGTATAGGTATAATAGACATTTTACTTGCGGATTCGTTATTTACTTGCGAATAGGTATAATACATTTTACTTGCGATTCGATATTTACTTGCGAATAGGTAATAGACATTTTACTCGCGGATTCGATGCTCGGAATAGGTATAATAGACATTTTACTCGCGATTCGATGCTCGCGTATAGGTATAATAGACATTTTACTCGCGGATTCAATGCTCGCGTAATATTGAATAAGAAATCTGGGTCCGGGATAGTTCGAGAATTCTGAGTCCGTTCAAACTTGATTAGTTTAGCTCAAACTTGGGTTCGAGTTCGATTTGTAGTCCATCTCTACTCACAATTTTTTTTAATTAACTTTATAAGCACTTAAGTTTTCCTTCAAGATGTTTGTTTACTTATATTTCTTTTTTTGAGGACACTGAGAGATTTATTTAATAATTTCAAGGATAGACCTTTTCCAAGTCTAAGGAATCTCATAGGTCCACGCTTTATTCTGATTGTAGCCTGCCAGGAACGGCGGATGAACTGAATGAAGCTTCAGATTTTTTTTTTGCCTTTCTCTAAATCAATTCTTTTCTAGGTAGACTCATTGCTAGGATTTACGGGTTGAACGTGATGGGTCTATGGCCTTGTTCCACCTTGACCACTGTGTTACTTTAAAGAAGTTTTTCATGACGTAGATAAAAAGGGCGGAATTATAAGAAAAGAGAACATTGATATTACCGGCATTGAAAAAGGACAAGAAACAAAGAGTAAAATAAATGAAAGAACATATCCTCATCTATTACAAGGGAGTTCCAGTACAACCCTTACTGTAATACTATAATATTATCTATAATAAAAATAATAAGAAACGGAGACATCTGGTTAATTCCTTAGTGACGTCTATAATAATAATAACACTTGTTTCTGATATTCAGTACGTGTAGGTGATGTTAACAGTGGGCCAATTGGAGGGATTATAGTTGATACTATTGTGGGCCAGTTCTATAACATTATTGCACTCGCTAATAAAGTAAAGCTCACCTGTAACAGCCATAAACCTGCAGCACTGACATAGTAATGCTTTATAGAATAATATAAACTGAACCCAAAACACTTTACCTGGCCTAGCGACTACCAGACTCCTCCAACGCTTGACAGAAATCTATCAACTCTTCATTAGCAAATCAGATTGAGGAACGAGGGAACAATGGATGAAATATATCAAGTGATGAAAACACCAATCAGTGGTATGGGTCCCCTGTGTAATTATGTAGGAGAGATCTATTGACTTGCCTCTAATTGTTTTGTTTGATCCTGAGTCACATGTAAGAGATTCCTATTCTTCTAAAAGGGAAACTATTAGCTTGGTTTAATCTGATTTAAAAGTAAGCAAAGTCTTAAGTGGTAAAAACCATATCATTTAGAATTAAAATTGTGTATCTAATCATTTGGTTTTCAGCTTAAGTATGTTAAATGGAGATATTTTGACACCATGAAATGTTAGTGTATAATGCACTAAATATATATAATATACATTATAGAGTTCACTCCATCTAACACTGTGTAAATGAACAATGTAAATAAACAATGTTCCCAAGAATGGGAAGTCAGCAGTCAATTGGTGGCCAGTGGTACATTTTCAAAGGGTAATGCAGAAACAAGTGACAAAGGGGCCGTCTTGGTGCAGCTAAATGTCTTTTTCATCACCAGAGTAGGAGATCTGCTTTCTAATGAAAGTCTAGAAACAAATGAATTCCTGGTGATTAACTATGTAACTAAAATGTCTAAAATGGGTGCTGCTCCTCCTCTTTTTCCCAAGCTCCCTTGCTTCTGGTTGCACCCCCCAGTAAGCCAAATAATAGTTTAGCACAAATCCTATGGACTTGAATGAGGTTCTCATCACCAGAAGCAAAGGACCATGGGAAACATGAAGATATTGAGCACAAATTATTGAATTGTTTTAAGGTATTTGTTAGCATTAAACATGATAATCATACCACAAGAGGTCTTGAATACATGAACTTTATTATTATACTTTCATTCTTCTTTAAAGAAGAATGAAAATGCATTGTGGGGATTTATGGTCTGAAAAATCATTGACCAACATTAAATGTAACAGTCTCGACATAGTGTACCATTTAACAGGGTGCAAAGAGGTAAAATAAAGCCCATTAATGGCGGTATTTTACTTTAACACTATTATACCGGTGAATTACGGCTAAATTTCCAAAACCACATGCAAGAAAAAAATGAGCGGTTTAGTCCATCTCTATTAAGGGTATATACTTATGCAATCAGAATGTAATATCCATAATCTGAATGTTTAAATATTTACAGGCTTATTTAGTTGAAACCTGATGTACAGGGGCTGGGAGGGGCTGCTAGGAATGGATTGCGTCGCGGGTGGCACAGTGGGCGCCCGTAACAAGAAAAAAGAAAAGAAAGAAGAGGCTGGCAACATCTGCTCCGCTGAAGCCGGCGATGCCAGCGGGCTCACTGGTGGCCCACCTGGCATCGGCGACTTCAGTGGTACGAGTGTCGCCAGCTGTGAAGAAAGACATCAGATCAAGGCGCCGGCGACGTCAGCCTCGTCGAGGCCACCGGGGCTAGGGTACCCCTTAGTGGGTGCAAAAATATGCCAGCCCTGTTAATTTGCAGCAGCCAATCATGTTCCAAAAATATTTTTTGGTCTGCTACAGTTAGGGAACATTGGATTGGTTAAAACAAATGTACAGCGCTGGCAAAATTTTGCACCTCATAATGAATAAGCCCCTTCGTTTTCTCATTTGAAAAATTATCAAAAAGATTTCTAACAGTTCCTTAATGTTTTATTGAGGTTTTGTTTTAGGAATAATGGATTTTAATGGAAACCTTTCAAGGTAGTGTGGGCGTTGACAGAAAACTATTCCATGGCTCCATTAATAATAACTTTAGACATCAGATACTCTTACTGAAAACAATTTCGTTGTCCATTCATAAGTTAAGTCTTTGAAACTAAGAGTCTTTTGTTTGGTTTTCATTTGTGGGACTCTTTTATTCAACACATGACTTTTAATATTAGGATTAGAAATAGGTTTCATCGGGTGCCAGGAGGAAGCCATTTTTAATGGAATGTCATCTCATAAGAAGGAACATAACCATTAATTCTAATTCATTTGATAAAAATTCCACCAAACACAAATATATAATATCTGGTGCAAACGCTGCATTAAATGCAAGTCTTTGTGAAAGGATTCAGTTACTCTAATAGTATTATTATGTCAATAGTAAAGCTCCTGGAACATTTAAATTCTACCCAACTGAGATAAATATCTAAACGGGAACATTAAGTTAAATGGGGAACACCCCGTAGACAGAGGTCCCTTCATGGTCCGTACCGTAATTTCCCTTCATGGTCCGTACCGTTTTCCCTTCAGGTCCTAACCGTATTTCCCTTCATGGTCCGTACCGTAATTTCCCTTCATGTCTCCGTACCATAATTTCCCTTCATGTTCGTACCATAATTTCCCTTCATGGTTCGCACCGTAATTTCCCTTCATGGTCCATACCGTAATTTCCCTTCATGGTCCGTACCGTAATTTCCCTTCATGGTCCGTACCGTATTTCCCTTCATGGTCCGACCGTAATTTCCCTTCATGGCCCGTACCGTAATTTCCCTTCATGGTCCGTACCGTAATTTCCCTTCATGGTCCGTACCGTAATTTCCCTTCATGGTCCGTACCGTATTTTTCCCTTCATGGTCCGTACCGTAATTTCCCTTCATGGTCGTACCGTAATTTCCCTCCTTCATGGTTCTAACCGTAATTTGCCTTCATGGTTCGTACCATAATTTTCCTTCATGGTTCGTACCATAATTTCCCTTCATGGTTCGTAGCATAATTTCCCTTCATGGTTCCTACCGTAATTTCCCGTCATGGTTCCTACCGTAATTTCCCGTCATGGTTCCTACCATAATTTATCTTCATGGTTCGTACCGTAATTTCCCTTCATGGTTCCTACCGTAATTTCCATGTTTAAATATTTACAGGCTTATTTAGTTGAAACCTGATGTACAGGGGCTGGGAGGGGCTGCTAGGAATGGATTGCGTCGCGGGTGGTCACATCCGCTGCCACAGTGGGCGCCCGTAACAAGAAAAAAGAAAAGAAAGAAGAGGCTGGCAACATCTGCTCCGCTGAATCCGGCGATGCCAGCGGGCTCACTGGTGGCCCACCTGGCATCGGCGATTTCAGTGGTGCGAGTGTCGCCAGCTGTGAAGAAAGACATCAGATCAAGGCGCCGGCGACGTCAGCCTCGTCGAGGCCACCGGGGCTAGGGTACCCCTTTCCCCTCCACGCAAGAGTACCACCTGCGGCGAGGTGGGCGTGCCTCTCGTGGCAGGTTCCCCCCCGACCCCCGGCAATCTTGAATGTTTTCACCTCCTTAAAGGTGGCGAAGTGAAACAGCCAAGACTGCCAACACTGCGCATCAGTTACCATCACTGTATAAATAGAAGCGAGCGGTATCTGATACGAGGTTAACGGCTCGTTAACTTTTGATGGGCGAGTTTCGCTCTTTAATAAATCGCGATTTTGGCGAAAACGGCGGGAAACTCGGCCATGAATAGTTAACAGCGGTTTATAAATATGCCCCATTGTCCTTATAACAGCAATGCTACACTTATAAAGAAATTGGAATTGATAACAAACAGACCCATTGTACTCAATGGGAGCTAAAAAATCCAAAAGTTCTAAATAAATTTAAGGTATAAATAGTAAGTTAATGTAAATGTCTCAGGGACGTGGGAAATGGTCTGGGGAACACGTACATATAAACTTCATTCAGGCACAATCTATGTTCGAGTTTCCTCACTACATTTTCCATGATTTTCATATATATATTCGAAATCAAGAGCTTGCGAATTCGATATTTCTTACATATTTAGATTCGAGGTTTCATGTTTTCTATATTTATATATTTCTCTAAATCGGCCTTATTACTATTCCTTAATATCGAAATATTCGATTTTGAAAATTCTGTAAAAGTTCCGCAATCCCAAAAATCCAAAAATTCCGCGGTACCGGGTTTGTCTGAGAACCAGTTTTATGCTTGTGAAGGTTCTCATTTGTTCAGGTCATGGTAGTTCTGTTGTATTTAGATCTGGACTTGAAGTTTAGTTCTTGAAGACATTTTTCTAGGGAAGAATTAAAGGGAAGAAGAAGAAGGAGAATGAACACGAATGTGTCTATTTCAAGATGAGAGTGTTATTGGATATGGAAATTCTATACACAATATCCTAGAGGATGAAAAGAATAATGGAGTTTGAATTGTTTTCTTTGGATATATCACCCCTGGTTGATTAGGTTAAAGTTATTAAAGATTAGGTTTAACTTATTAGGATAAGTTAAAGGGAATGTCAACCCCTCTGGACAAAAATCTGTAAATTGCACAACCCCCCCCATAACTTAGACATCTTTTTGTTTAAAATCGGTAATTCAGCTTCCCAGGGGTGTCTCTGGGGGTTTTGCCGCCTGAGCCAAACTTCTCAAATGCTGCCCCTATATACTACTAGGTGGTATGTTTATTTTCCTTCTGCTCTGCCTACCACTTTTCTAAAAAAAAAAAAAACAATTAAATTGGCTCTGCCTGCCGCCTTTCTGATATTTAGCAGGGGCGTCACCCTGAGCATTTTGCTCATATTGCCTCATTAGAGAGACACCCCTGCAGCTCCCAGACAGAGATATTATAATTACAAGCTCCTCGATCCACCACCGCTTCTGGTCTCCTCACTCTGGGCCATAAAGCTACGGTATCGCTTTTTAGCAATACCGCGGGTTAGTTAATTTACGTTCGCAGTCGTAAATGTGCGATCATACATTTACGACCGAACGCTCATTAATTAACGAACATTCGATCATAGAATACCGTGCACAATGGTATTCTATGGGGATCATAAATCTACGATTTCGTTATGTAAATGTACGATCGGTATCGTAAATTTCCGATTGTAAATATCTGATCGGTTTAACAATCGTAAATTTCCTATACTGATTGATAAAGGCGCGGTATTGCTAAAAAGCGATACCGCGGCTTTATAAATATGGCCCTTTGTCTCCACTGCGGCTGCTGCGTTCTTTTTGTGTTCCGGAGCGGCTGCAGTGGAGACTGGAATGGCAGTTAGTGATTTGACACTCACTGCCTAATCCGGAAGTGCAGAGCCATTGCAGTCGATCGAGAGAGTATTAAATCTCTCTCTGGGAGCTGAATTACTGAATTTAAACAAAATGAAGTCCAGCTTTGGGGGGGTTGTAGCAGATACTAATTTGTGTCCAGAGGGGTGGACATTCCCGTTGTCATGTTTTTAACTTTCTTTTTTAAATCCTGTGTTTTTAGATAAAATCCTGTATATAGTGTTATAATGAAAGTTTTTTACGAGAGAATTAAAGTTTTTCTTTATTTGTCTAAAATAAGGACTTTAAAATACGGTTGTCTACGGTATGGACACCTTTATTTGTGGGAAAATAGATTTTTTTAGAATAATATGAAATTCAACTTAAAAACTATTGAATCCCATCCAAGGGGTGGAGCATCCCATTTTCACTTTGTATTGGACCTGATGAAGGGAGGGTGACCCAACCCCTACTTATAATTGTATCTTGCACATTGGAGACGTGGATGATTGGAGGATGATTGTATGACATTTATTTTCGGGGGCCAGTTACAAGACATTTTTTATTTGGCCAATGGCCAGTCCAATAGTACGGCCGCGATCATATTGTCTATGACCACATTAAAGCTAGAAACTCTGACGATCTCGTTCCCCCTAACATCTGCTAGCTGCTGGAGGCATCTGGGAAGTGTTTACACAGCACTGAGTCAGTACGCTAAGCTGTTGTTCGTTTTGCTGGTAAAACCCAATGATGTTTGTATTTGTCAATGATACCAGCTATTCGTTGTTTGTTTGAATAAATGAATTAATTTAAGGCTAGCGTGATATTGCTATCCAAATTAAAGGACATGTAAACCCTTTTTTTCCACACACCTTTTTCTCCCAACTATATGTAGTTTTTAGCCTGTTTTTTTACCTTCATTTGGAAATAGTAGATTTACGCTTCTTTCACACAAACGTCATTCCCTGAAAGCTTCCCGAGCCGTTTCTTCGACAGTCACCACTAGAGAGACGCTACGTGTAACATCTGGAACTGCTTGAACTGCTCAATTTCCCTGCTCGCATGAAGGTAGCCAGGCTAAGGCTGTGGATCAGTCGGTCAGCTGGGGATATCCGCTGGTGTGGGGTGGCCGGCCGTGACCGAGCTTGGTTGCTTGTTCGTACGAATCTGACGAACGGGCGATCGAGTCTGTTGGTAAATCCCATGGTTCCCTATGGGACCGCACAATCGGTTGCACGCACTGTCAGCCAGGGGGACTATTACCGCGAACAGACTGTCATTTGTCCCGCTCGCAGCGAAAGCTCGGTCAGGACAAATAATAGGTCAGTGTGTACCCAGCCCAACTTCCTCACCACACTGGATTTCAGGAAAAAGATTAATCCGGGTCCACAGTTTTGTTAATAGTCCAATTAAGCCCTGACACGCTGACTTAGCTAGAATGAGAGTAAAGCTGGGTACACACCTGAAAGACAGAATATACAATGTCCCTCTACATACAGTCCTCGGTCCTGACTGCAAATTTCCCTCAGCCGCGACCTTCTATAGAGGTACCATAGTGTATCATTTCCAGTCAGTTGATCACATTAAAGGGCACCTATAATTTATTATTATAAATAAAAGTAAATGATATTTCCTAGGAAAGGTAGGAGAATAATCTTGCTTTCCAATACCCATTGTTCATAGACAAGCAGTGACAGTTTCAACTCTCCTCCATTTTGTATGCACAGAGGAGGCAAAGTGGGGGAACAAGTTGTTGTCAGCTGTGAATGAGCTGCATGTTTAAGAGCTTACTGCTTGTCTACCATAGCAGAACAGGAGGTAGGATTGTTTACCATAGCAGAACAGGAGGTAGGATTGTCTACCATAGCAGAACAGGAGGTAGGATTGTCTACCATAGCAGAACAGGAGGTAGGATTGTCTACCATAGCAGAACAGGAGGTAGGATTGTCTACCATAGCAGAACAGGAGGTAGGATTGTCTACCATAGCAGAACAGGAGGTAGGATTGTCTACCATAGCAGAACAGGAGGTAGGATTGTCTACCATAGCAGAACAGGAGGTAGGTGTATTATCTCCTTCCTCCCTTGTAAATATAGATTTTAATTCAATAACACTTTAGATGCCCATAATATAACTAATCACTTGATAACAAGAAGCCAGTAACCATCCCTCTGATGCATCAGGCAGTCCTGTTACATAAAGCTTTAATAGACTAGACTAGACTGTGTAGGTTTATCTAAAAAATAAAGTTCCTACATTAGCCATGGTTGGTGGGCAAAGGAATAAAGTGCGATCCCAGTGTCTCACTATAGTGAGTACATCCCTAACATTTCCGTAAATATCTTATTATATATTTCTAAGCGACAATACAGAAGATATGGCACTTTGATACAATGTAGTCAGTGTACAGCGTGTATAACTGTGTAAATTTGCTGTACCCTTAAATAACTTTAACTCAGTGTATATACTAACCTAGGACTGTAATATGTACGACCCCAGAAGCATTTCCTCGAGCCCCACATCATTCGAATGTGGGGGGATTGGAAGGGGTGCGCATGTGGGGGGATACGTGTGGCGGGGGATGCATGCACCGCAGGGTTTGCTAGTTGATGTGTAAACTGCTGGACACAAAAGTGAGCCCAATTGTGCCCAATTAGTCTTTTTACCTCCCCGGTGTCATGTGACATGGAAGTTGGACATGGCACCTCATGGTGAAATATTTTTGAGGATCTGAAAAGAATTGTTCTCTACATCAATGGTTCTTATACGTTTCCAGACTGTGTCGCACTTGGCTACACAAATCTTTCGCAAGGCCCACCTGTGTCCTTAGTGTTGGATGTAATTACCCACATTTGATGCACTTTACAGTGTATATTGTATTCCAATCAATTTAGTGTAGAGTTAAACTAAATTGACTGTTTTGAAACTTTATCATAATATATATTTTTAGAGTACAAAATAACAAAAATGTAAAAAAGTTATGCTGGTGAAAATACTTCCACAACAAAATTCTGAGGTAAACCTTTGGCTCTTTGAAGTGTGTCCCGGCACAGCCATTGGGAAACCCTGCTTTACATAAAGATGGCCTAGGCCTAGGCTAAAAGGAGATTGCCAAGACCATACAACGGCTCAACAGGACAGATTCTACTCAGAAAAGGCCTCACCGTGGACGACCAAAGAAGTTGAGTGCACCTGCTCAGCATCATTTCCAGAGGTTGTCTTTTCCAAATAGACATATGAGTGCTGCCACCATTGCAAGATGACCATTACCGTGCTAAAGTAACTGAGGGTTTAGGTGCACGACTGACCAAGCATGTCTCCAGATCTAAACTCTATTGAGAACAATTTGGACATTTTTCACTTGAGTGTACTCAGTTTTGTTATTTACACTGTTATACAAGCTGTACACTGACTACTTTACATTGTTTCATATCTTCAGCATTGTTCAATGAAAAAATATAAAATATTTACAAAATAAAAAGGTGTACTCACTTTTGTGAGATACTGTATACTCCTTAAGCCTGTCTCCCTCGATAGTATCTAGGGTGAGGACCTAAACCACTAGTTCCACACCCCTGGGTATGCTATAGATGCCAATATCCAGTTTGTAATACCACCAGGGTTGCCATGTCTATGAAGCAGGTTGAAAATCCTGCTTATGGTGAGGTGGTTCTGCACAATACAAGCTGCTCCCCCTAGTGGCGCTACTGAATGCCACACTAGCCTTATCCACTCCACAATCTGGGTTGTTTACAGACTGGGCAAAGGGGAAGAGGGGGAGGGTGTTCCTTGCAGAGCGCATTTTCCCATTGGACAAATCCTGGAACTATGATGGAGGCAGGAAGAGACTGGAACTATCATAGGCCCACAATGGTCAAAGCAGTTTTACCCACTAAAAAGCCAACGTCTGATTGATTGCTGCAGAATAATACCACAAGCAAATCTTTACACCTCTCAGCCTGAATGTTTCTAAATGTACTTGTTTTCTAATCATTATTTCTGATGTTTTATCATGCTAATGCTCTACTTTTAAAAAAGACAAAAACATGAGGTTACAGGTTCAAATCTTCAGACTTACTTGAAATGTTCATTTTCTCCTCAATGCTTGATAGGAAAGGTTTTTTTTGTGTTTATGAAATGCAAAAGAATGTGTGTGGGGAAACAGATTAACACTGTTAAATTGCAGCACCGTGTTTTCAACACTGTCAAATCTCTGTTCTGCATCTGAGAGGCAGGATCTGCTGTAACATGATCTGTGAGCATCTAGAGAGCAAGGCTGCAGCTTATTTGCTTTGACCTGACATGCACAAAAGAGCATGTGAAGTGTACTGTATATGCTTAGATTTCCACCAAAACAAAGGGGTGGATTATGGGATCTGACCCCTAGACCCCAAAGGTTAATGTGAAGAACTATTCCTTTAAATTGCTGTCAAATGTGCAATGGGAATTTTATCAGTCAAAGGGGTTTCTATGATTTTATAAACTCTTTTACTACAAATGAATCATGAGCGTATTTATACATATATTGGCAAGAATGTTCCAGCTATTTTGCAGTGTAAGGCCTATTTATCAATGTGTTATAACTGAATCATGGATGATAAAACTGTCCGGAGAAAAACAGATTTTAATGTGTGAATTAATGTCTCTGTTGTGAAATATTACAGTTTCCGTTTTATGTCTATTTCCTGTCTTTATTACCATTGAGACATTGGTATTTATTAGACATTAGAAACAGTAAAAAATGTTTTATACACTGCACTGCTATTTTATGTTGGATACCTATGGTAGATTTGCATCCTGACGTGTCTCTTTAGGAAAGAAATAAACACTAATAATAATTTAAGGCAGGTCCCAGTTAAGGTAAGGTCATTGTAATGTATGGAGAGCCACTGTTGACTATTATAGTCTTAAAGCTGCATTAACCCCATTGGGGTGATGTACCTACAGTAGAGATGAACTGGTGAGTTTCGTTCTGATAGCGGTTCCGAAGAACCTAGTCAAGTTCCAAAATACAATTGAATCCAAATTTTTTTAAAATTTTCGATTTTTGAATAAAAGTTTTGTTGAAAAGTTCCCCTGAAATGTTGTATGTCTTTTTGCTGAAATAAAACACTGAAAACGAAGTAGTGTGCTCCTCCAACTTTTTTGCATTTGCCAGATAACGAAGGGTAACTGCGTCTTTAAAAGTAGAAGAATGGGGTACACAAAAGAGGATCGCACAACCACGTAACCAGCTGATAGTAGTTCATTTATGTGAACTCACCAGCAAAGATGCGGAATGGGTTCTTTCATTGTATGGAAATCTGCTATTGCCTAGGTACATTACCCGACAAGGGCAAAAGAGAGTGATAGCAGCTCCATACATCGCCCCTTCGCACAGCTGTAAGTACTGCTTCTCCGATTCTTCCCAACCGTCTCTGCTGCTTTTGATCCATTACAGCCCAATCTTTCTCAGTCTATAGTATAAAATCTTAGAGAGTCTTCAAGAGATAGTTACAGGAGCTGTACAGATCCCTCTTTGTGATGAATTTGAATGGTCTGTTTGTTTATTTACAGTATATATATATTCATCTGTCTATTGCATTTAAATGAATTGTGTGTTTTGATGAAAGAAAATTTTAAAAATGTAATGATTCTATTATGTAGAGGTTTCCCATGAACATTTTTAAGGCTTTCCCATCAGCCACAGAGGGACCTTTGAAAACAGGAATAAAGGCGACATCATTGATTAGATAATTTATTAATCTGTGGGGTTTCCATCAACATGGGGAACTTTCATTTACTATTTAGTCATGTGAGCTCATTTAGAGATGAGTCCTGGTTTTCGAAGTAGAACCGAGAATCCTCAGATTGGGCGCAGTTTCAAAATCAGTAAAGACGGCAATTATAAACAATCATGGAAAAACAAGATGGAAACATTGATAATCTTGGTAAATATACAAAAACAGGGTGGAAAACTCTTTGGAAATAAAAAATTCTGGTTGAAAAATTGTGCTTGAAAAATTGGCTTTGACGTTGGGTTCAAATTGGATTTTTGGTTACGCAGAATTTCAATTTGTTGCAGATGCAGTAGAATTAAACACACCAATTAACTAACATCCACTTCATAAAGGGACGTTTTACCCAAACCTCTCAACTGTCTAGTCACGTTAATCTTGCTCCAATTTAGACTAATACATTGTAGGCCAGATTTGTATTCAATTTATTAATCCTCAAACATAATACACATACATTTAGCAGGGATATCCCAATTGTGTATGAAGCGATTGCAAAGCTTTAATTCCAATGTAGTATTTTTCATCTCTTATACTTTGTCAGCTACAGGATAGACTTCCATCATGGAATAAGAAAAGAGCACAAAACAGTCAGGTTTCTTACAGGAGATGGGAAGGGGTGAATCTATCCATTAGCTGTCTATTGCCCATTTGGTGTATCACCTTTATTTGTAGAGATATCAGTGACTTTCAAGCACTGGACCTACATGTAATGCAGTGGAATCATTCTGAACATAAAATTAAAAAAAAAAACTACACTGTAAAAATCAACATTTTAAAAAAAATTAAATAACCTGGGGCAGGGAAGTAGGATTGATTATTCCTGCTTCTCAATATAATTTAGTTGAGAAGCATGTTTTCATCTGCCAGGTTAGTGTCCTGGAGTTTCCTGTATTAAAGATCATGCTGAAGCACAGAGGAAGCTGGTGCTTTTCACAGAAGCAGTTTTGGGAGGTATTTTTTTATTTTAACAAATTTTGAACTAATCTAAAACGTTAAATGCGCTATAGTTCTCCTTGAACATCAACCCATTTTTTTAAACAGAAGTTAAATAAAAACTTTGTTCACTAAGCCGCTATATTTAGATGGCCCTTGGCAGCTGGAACAAATTTCCGCTGTCATTTCTCAGGCTCCCCTATAGAGCAGAATTAAACGATGAATAATGGTAACGGACTAATAGCATCATGAGAAACAGACAGCAAAGTACCAATCGATTTATGGGTAATAGCTCAATAATAAGACTATATTTCAAACACTGTACCTTGCTGTGTTTCCATCTAGAATGCTGCTGAATGTACATTTTAACCTTAGTTTTGAGAGCTATGGAGTGGCCCATTTTCTGTACCTAACGCTGCACTAAGAAAGTTTAGAGGTTTCTAAGGATCTGGATGAAATATGGAGAAAGTCTGGGAGTAGAAAATAGATTGCCTATAAAATAGAAGATTGTTTTATATTTCTCTCTATGGAACCATTAGGATGGAACATTGGATTCACCATCCTGCAATAATGTTGTGGCTCAGACCGTATAATGACATTCCAAAAAATAATATTGCAAATGTTTGACTCAATCAAAATATCAACTAACAAGGATTGTAAGCACTGGCAAGTGATTGGGTATAGTTACCATACAATTATTGCATCATTAGTGGTTACCAACAACCCAATCAGACCAAACAAAATTGTTTTACCCGACATGCTGGGGGAAAAAAATCTTATTTCCCTGCTCAAGGTAGTTTTATTTTGAAAAAAAAAAAGTTTCCTTTAATGTCTGGAAAGAATGTGTGTTTGTCTGTTACTCTCATTACTTGTTAGGAGACTATTAGACTATAGTAAGTATATTATGAACGCAATACAGATGTTTTAAAATGTGTCTCACAGATTTCAAGTTGCATTAAAGGACAACATGCAATTTTTTTTAGATGGTAGAAGCAAAGTATTCCAACCTTTTATTTTGTTTTTATGAAAGAGTTAACAGCTTTAGAAATGTTACTGCCATCTCACAGCTGTCCCTCTACCTACCTGAGAAAATATTGTTATAATATAATTACAAGCCAGGGCGTTCAATCCCTCTGCCTGCCTTTCCTAACCTGTAACAGTTTAGTAACATTGTATTGTGTTGTATTTATTTCTTTGAAGGCAGACAGAGGAAGAGCTAAGAGTTGGCCCTTTAAAGGGCATCTATACTGAAAAATAGGTTATTTTAAATTGACCATAACTGGAAACTATAATTCGTTCCAACCACCACTATAGCATTTTTTTGTTGATCTGCGTCCTATTTCTTTAGATATCCAATCGAAAACTTCTTGTATTTCAACTGTCAATCAAGTTCCTTGCTCTCAAAAACTATTCTTCTGTGAGTAGGTTTATTGTAGCTGGAATGGTGACAGAGTTTTGACAGTTGGAATGCTGTATGCTGTATGCAGGCTTAACAGTTGGTTTGTGGGCAAAAAAGTCAGGTCGGATGGAAGTGGGATTGGTTAAAATAGGGAGGGGGGATCCTGCTCCTAAACAAAATGTGTGCTGGATTGAAGGCATGCAGCAACACATGCAAATCAGAGTAAGTGCTACTTACATGTATTCAATTATAGATTAAGGTGAGGCAAAGTCATTTTTTTCAGTATATTGTCCCTTTAAGGAGTTTTATATAAAATTAGATGTAGTTTGCTTTTATAATAAATTGTTTCTTCCTTTGCTTTGACCACTGAGCCATTTTTCATATTTTCCTAAAGCTCTTTAATAACAGGAACATTTTATTATAGATTCAAATAGGAAATAATGAATATGGAGGCGGTGTTATAAAAAAGAAAAAAGCAAGGAATGCTTACTTGCTGGTAATAAAGGGCATGACCCCCCATGATACAAATGATATATAGGTACAGGGCCCCCCTAAACTCCAATATGTAGGAATACTACAATCTGAACAAACTGCTTACAGTCCTATATACAGTATCTCACGTACATATAATACAATAGGGACATAAAAAGAAAGAGAATTGTGCTGGTACAATTAGAATAAATAGAATAAATACTAAATAATAATATTGAAGTACAATTTTGATTGCTAAAGAAATAATACAAATTAGAAGATGTCTTTAAATTTTTGCATCTGGCTTTTTAGAATTTCCTAGCAGACACTAGATGGCAGTAGTTCTCCGTTCTAAACACCAGAAATATCTGCTAAACCAGCTCATATGTATTCAGCCTTTAATGCTTTTCTCACATTCAGATGGTCAATGTTCTATATAAATAACATAAAGAGATAGAGAAATGACGTGTTGGTGTTCGTGTATATTTAAGATTTCTAGGCTTAGCTAAGGTGTCATGTAAAATTCATTCATTTAGAGAGGAGGCCGCATTCCAGCCCCTCTCAGTTTTAAGCTCAATGTTTAAGGTGTTGGGTAATCGTGAACATCTCTCAAAGAAACAATCGAGATGGTGGTCTAAGATCATTCACTTGAAAGCACAGGTTTTGCTCATAATTGAGGAATATATTTGTATACTTTTATGTTCTCCTTAGAGGACAATAAAACGTACCTCCCCTGCCTCCTATCTTTAATAAATGCAATTACATGTAAGTATGCCTTACTCTGAGGTATGTTTGTTGGTGCATGCCTTCAATGTAATAATTGATTTGCTCATGCTCAGTATCCCCCCTCCCTCTCTTAACTTAACTAACTTCATCTGACCAGACTTTTTGTGAGGGCAAGCATGCTCAGTAATCATAATAAGGCAGCGTCAGAAGAATAAATTTCCCATCATTCAATTCACATGTACCAACTGTCACCATTCTAGTTACAGCAAAACTACACACAGAAGAAGAGTTTATGATAATAAAGTACATGATTGATGTAAGATGGTTCAGATTATATATCCAAAGAAATAATAAAGTAATGGGCAATTTAAAAAAATAAAATTCAGTACAGTTGCCCTTTAATATGGTGTTTTTTTCTTCTTCTTACAAATTTTAAAATGTAAAACGTTGTAATAAAAGTTATTGCTAAGTAAAGTTGGGAAATTACAAAAAAAACTTATTTATTATTACTCATAGAAGCAATAAGATTTCATCATAGAAATGAACCACTGTATTGAATTACAATACGAATAGTTAAAGGAGAAAAATGTTTTCCCTGACTTCCATGCCATCAAATGTTTATAAAACAATGTATCTTTAAGCTTTTTGTGTAATTCTTCTTCACAGTAAAAAAGAACAGAGAATCCTGTAGTGCCTGACCCCTACCCTAGCTCAGTGAGTTCAGTAATGATCCAAAAAGAAAAAGGAATTTTCCAATCAGCTACATTGTAACTTCCTTTGCTAAAGGTAAACAAATTTTTCCTTTGCCACTCAGTAATAAAATATATTTATAAGACAAGGATGAGTGTCTTCCGGGCCTTACTCCATTCTAATAACAGGTATTCACATTAAATAAAAAACATGGAAAGGGAAGATGCCTGTAATAAAATTTAAATTCTCTTTTAATGATACCTCAGTGGGTCAATTTTAAGGAAAGGCCAGTGCAGTCGTGAAACCAAATAAGCCAGACAATTGCTAAAAGGCAACAAAAATCACCTCCAAACCCATAGACCACAATATTTAGAAAGCTGACAGATGTAAGACCTGTAATGCAGCAAAGTTCACCTCTCTCGTCCCTCTGCCTCTCAAAAGATTCCACCTCCTCTCCAAGCAGAATATTTCCTTGCACATTCTCAGAGGCGGCAGCAGGGGAAACAAACCCCTTTAATATAGCTACTGTCCACAGTACTGACCATTGTTCTAGGCATTTATACAGGGACAGAAAGGAACAAGGATAGGACAATATTCTACATACTAAAAGAAGGTTGTTGATATGCACGGACCTGCTCATGCTGGCCATGTGACGTCTTCTTCCCAATGCCCACAAGTGGATCAAGCACAGTGGTGAAGGACATGGGGGCCACTCCACACACTGGATTGTCCCAGGGTGCGCGGTACATGCAGGTTGCCTGTTATTTCTCTTACTATCAGGAAAGTGTCCCAGGAAACCATGAGTCTCTGCCCGAGAGCCGACAGCCTCCTCCAGGAATGTGCATTGATCATCTCTTTTCTTGTTTGTTCTAATGTTTTGGTCAGATCAGTTTGCCACAGGAGTGCTCCCACAACCCCCCTTTTGTGTATATATTGTAGCAGAGCTTCTCTGCAGGAAGATTGACCAAGCTTCCATGTGGTAGTAGCACCCCCAACACGTCCCTTTAATTGGAGGTCTTATGCAGTGAATACTAAGCATTGGATGAGAAGCCTCTTCCCTCCTTGTTAAAAGCCAGTAGGCGGGGGGAAGTGATAGCCTTTAATACTAATCCAATGCAAGGTCAGGGAGACAACCTTCCCAAGAAAATTCAACCAAACAGGGAGTGTCAGCCCAGATAAATGACCCAAGGTAAACTGTTAGGACCTTCCATACTGGGGTTACCTTGACATGGTTGGAAGGCTTTTCACTTTTATGCATAAAATTGTAACTAAAACTCCCATGTTTTTACTGTTTGCACTAGCATAGATATTATGATATATGGGGCCCAGAAATGTGCATTGATCATCTCTTTTCTTGTTGGTACAGAATTATTGATATGGCAGGAGAAGGGTACCAGTGCAGAATACTTGATATAGCCAGAAAAGGGTACCAGTGCAGAATTATTGATATGGCCAGAGAAGGGTATCTGTACAGAATACTTGATATAGCCAGAAAAGGGTACCAGTGCAGAATTATTGATATGGCCAGAGAAGGGTACCAGTGCAGAATACTTAATATAGCCGGGGATGGGCACCAGTGCAGAATACTTGATATAGCAAGAGGAGGGTACCAGTGCAGAATACTTGATATAGCCCGAGGAGGGAACCAGTACAGAATACTAAATATAGTCAGATTAAGCTTGTGAAGGTTCTCATTCATCCAGGTCATGGTATATCTGTTGTATTCAATTAGATCAACTGGACTTGAAGTTTAATTCTTGAAGACGTTTTGCTAGTCATTCTGAATTGAGAAAGCCAGTCGGATGACTAGCAAAATGTCTTCAAGAACTAAACTTCAAGTCCAGTTGATCTAATTGAATACAACAGATATAGTCAGATTAAGGTTATCAGTAGAGATGGACTAGAACTCGAACCCGAGTTCGAGCTGAACTATTCGAATTCGAACGAATTCGGACTTTTTGAACTATCCCAGATTTTCGATATTTTCGGACTTTCGATAATATCGAATGTTCGACCGTTTGAATGCACTAGTAAAATGCCTATTATACCTATACGCGAGCATCGAATCCGCGAGTAAAGGGTCCATTAAAACCTATACGCGAGCATCGAATTCATGAGTAAAATGTCCATGGTATCTAGGCGCGAACATCGATTCCGCGAGTAAAGTGTCCATTAAAACCTATACGCGAGCATCGAATCCGTGAGTAAAATGTCCATGGTATCTAGGCGCGAATGCTGGGAAAAACCTATATGCGAGCATCGAATCCGCGAGTAAAATGTCCATGTTATCTAGGCGCGAACAGCGAATCCGCGAGTAAAGTGTCCATTAAAACCTATACGCGAGCATCGAATCCGTGAGTAAAATGTCCATGCTATCTAGGAGCGAACAGCGAATCCGCAAGTAAAGTGTCCATTAAAGCCTATACGCGAGCATCAAATCCGCGAGTAAAATGTACATGGTACCTAGGCGCGAACGAGCTCGAAAATAGCGTGAGTGAGAGTAAAATTGATTTTTCGAAAGTCCTGGATATTGGAACATGTTCCTAAGACCATTTCCCAGGTCCCACAGCCATTTACATTAAGTTACCATTGTTAGTTTAATTGTATTTCATTAGAACTTTTTGACTCCGATTGACTTTAATGGGTCCGTTTTCGAACTTTCAAACTTTCCATATAGTTTGAAAGTTTGAAAACGGACCAAACTTTCAACAGTTCGACCATCTCTAGTTATCAGTGCAGAATACTTGATATAGCTAGATAAGGGCACCAGTGCAGAATACTTAATATAGCCAGAGAAGGGTACCAGTGCAAAATTCTTGATCTTGATATAGCCAGGGAAAGGTACCAGTGCAGAATACTAAATATAGTCAGAGAAGGGTATCAGTACAGAATACTTGATATAGACCGAGGAGGGAACCAGTACAGAATACTTGATATAGTCAGGGATGGGCACCAGTGCAGAATACAAAATATAGTCAGATTAAGGTTATCAGTGCAGAATACTTGATATTACCAGATTAGGGCACCAGTGCAGAATGCTTGATATAGCCAGAGGAGGGTACCAGTGCAGAATACTTGATATAGCCAGAGGAGGGTACCAGTGCAGAATACTTGATATAGCCAGGGATGGGCACCAGTAATCTAAATTAGGTTTATGTGTGTGGTGTTTTGTGTATGTGTTTTAATTATAGCGCCCATCAGAGGGCAGCAAAGAACAATTATTTTAATATTTAAGGCAGTGTTATTTGTTAAAATTTTGCTTTAATTGGTTCCAAAGGTATTTGTATATTGTATGTTTGCATTTAAAAATGATTTACAGAATCCTTAAAGATCTTTAAAAAAACATTTTATTTATGTAATAAATACAAATATATCTACCTAAACATAATGATATTTTGACACCATAATAAACAAATTAATTTGCTTACTTTGGATTATAATGTAGTGAAATATTTTACAAATGTTATATATTTACATACTGTATATGTTCGGTTATAGTTATGGGTAGTTGTGGTTGATTGCCATATTATTTAAATACATAACTATATATTGAAGAAAATTTTTTAGCCTGAACGTTGAAAGGAGAACTAAACCCATTAAAGTACTCTGTTCCAATTTCAGCAATCTGGGTGCTACAGGGCAAACTTGGAAGTATCAGTACAATACCGAGCACTCCAAGGAATTAATATCCAAACGATTAATTAGCACAGGTATGTCTGTATATATATATATATAATATATATATAATATATAGTTATTCTACTTATTCTACATATTCTCTTACACTTCAGTTGATTTCTTACCTTTGCTGTTTCCTCTGCTGTTGACATTAGTGAGCTGACATTTCAGGTTCTAACGATCCTTCTTCCCAGAATGCACCACTACCTTGGAATGTTCCTAACGTAATTTCTACTGATTGCGTGTTGGATGGGTCAACATGCTCAGATCTCTACTGAGCAACTGAATCAACCCAGGGGCTGGGTCAAGGGCAAGACCATAACGGTCTCTACTAGGGGTCCTGCAAGCAGAAGTATATTTGAAAGCATTTATTTATACACAGACAAAATGCTGAATGGGCAGGTTAAGGTCATTAGGATGAAAATACTGTTTTTTTCTTAAAAAACAATATTTTGCATTTGAATTTTAGAAAATCTAGATGGGATAGCGCCACTCTCGAGGGTAAGAATAAAAGTCACTTTATTTAAATATAATTATTATATAGAGACCTAGAGGAAGTGGGTACACCCACGAAAAGTGTCAGGCATGGGCCACATCAGAGTATCCACCTTGTTTCTAACCTGTTTTTAACATGTTTTATTCTTACCCTCAAGAGTGGCACAATCCCATCTAGATTTGTACGTGAGTGCTTTTGGATAGTACGCACCACATGGGAGTTCCAGTGAAGATGAGTGCTGCCATATTTGCTGCCACAACCTTTTTTGGTAAACCCCCCCACCAAAAAACCCCCACAGATTTCTCCACCCAATCATTGCATGACCCCAGTACACCAAACTAAAAAAGGATACAACCAAACACACACGCCCACACTGGATACAGTGACCAGTAGAGATGGCCAAACTTAAACATAAAGCTTTTCTAAACTTTAGAAGATAAAGTTTTCGAACTTTAAAGTTTAAAGTTCGAAAGTTCGAAAATGACCCATTAAAGTCAATGGGGGAAAGAGACTTTGGATCAAGAGGTCGGCAACACTGGCAATGTTTGATGTCGCCAGTGTTGATGTAATGGAGTTGGTGAGTTGGTGAGTTGATGTCGCTGGCAAGAAGATGCCAAGACCAGAAAAGGTCCTTCTTAGGACCAGGGGTTCCTGGTGTCAAGCTGCAGGACCCCCACAAAGGCATGTATAAGTGCCGGGAGAGGGGTCCCGGTTGAGCCCCAAAGGGTCATTGTCAGGGCCACTGCTACGTGCCACAAAGTCACTTATAAGTGCCGGGGAGGGAAGGGGGGTTCCTGGTTCAAGCTGCAGTACTTCTTAAGCACCAAAGGGCCCTGTCAGGGCCAAAATTGTCCTTGTAGGACCTCGGAGGGGGTCCCGGTTTCGAGCTGTGGGACCCCCAAAGTCCGGCCACAGGATTATTCATCATTTGGCAATCCTTGACCCGGCCGGTTTTGGGAATCTCCAGCCATTCAAGGCTTCTGAAAATCTGAAATCTTGGTACGATCGAAAATTTTCGAGCCTTCAATGATATTCGAAAATAATCCCGCAGTTTGTTTGGGTTTGTTCAGGTTCGAGTTCGGTTTTTGTGTCCTTCTCTAGTTCGCCAGCTATAACCCTGGATATTCTGCCTGTCCAGAAGACATCTAATGGTTCGTACACACCTGGCGATGTTCACCAGACCCCCGAGCCCGACGAAACCCCGCGCCTAACGGCTGATAGTCGCGCGTTTTGTATGCGTTCGGTCGGGGGTCATTCACCGTTCGTCGGGCTTGGGGGTCTGGTGAACATCGCCAGGTGTGTATGAACCTTAAGCCTGCTTTGAACGTGTCTCCTTTCTTTTGATCACTCCTATGAAGAACAATTTATATAAGGTTATTATTCCCTCACAAACACCTACTTTCTAGACAAAACAACCCCAACTAATCTTTATAACACAGAATTCTCCTTTTCTCTTATTACTTTAGTTGCTGTCTCTGTACTCTTTATAAATTAGTGGATTGAGTCCTTATTGTACAAAGAAGCTGGGCTCAATTCAATATTAGAATTAAGTATATGTACACTGGGTAATTCATTTTTTAAATTCCCATTACTGGAATCTACTGTATAATTCTTTCCAACTATCACTTACCAATTTATTTTGTTGTCCTGGAAACATATTACATTTCAGCTGTCAATCAAGTGCCTTATTATCATAAACTCTTCTGTTTGTATAGTTTTGCTGTAGCTAGAATGGTGACAGTTAATATGTGAACTGCAAGGTGGGATATTCCCACTCCTAATGCTGCCTCATAGGGATTACTGAGCTGCTTGCCCTCACAGAGAGTCAGAATATCTGGCAGGGGGCTGGGGGCTGAGCTTGAGCAAATGAAGCATTGGATTGGAAGTCATACAACAACAAAAACAGGAGCGGGCAGACGGAGCTGAAACTACCTGCTTCCTCTGACAGGTTACAACTACATTTTACACGCTAGTTTGTTTTTCATTATAGTAAAAAAGATTTCATGGACAGGGCATGACTGTGCTGTGTGGGTGACCATGTATTTCCCAAGGGTGGTCAATGCCAGGAGAAATCATGGATGGCCTTATTGCCACTTTTAGTTAAATCTCACTAAGCATAGGTGGAATTGTATCTTCTTGCAAATACCAATGATAACAGGATGAAACCACTCTCCCTACTCTTCACTTCCTCTGTAAGACAGAAAAACTTTTACATAGTTTAGCCTAATTTGGCCTGGATAATAATTGGCCTGGATAACTTTCCGTAACAATGTGTCAAATGAACAATAAAAAGAAAAACTCTTCCTGGAAATCATTTTTCACAAGACATTATAATGATCAACTTATCAGTCTTACGACATTCACTATCACCAGTTTGAAAATCTTGTACAAAAAGTTGTATGAAAAAAAGTTTTTTTTTCTCCTTCTTCGACTAACCCGCTCGACTCCTCAATTCTAAAGTCTTTATTATTGCCTCGTGCATTATTTCTCATTGTTACTGTAACTCGGTCACATGTTCCTACTCTGCCGTAGAATTTCATAAATGTTTTCATCAGCCCGGAATCTCGGCAGTAATAAAAACGCAGCCTTGGCTAGTTTTGTCTGCGTGATTTAGCTTCTGTATTTTTTGACTGAGACGATCCCTTGGATGGTTTGTCCTGCTGTAAATTCGCAATAATCAGCAATTTCCTGGGAGCAGGGACTATGTGTGTGTATAGAAATGTATAGAACTAAACAATACTACACTATGTTGTTTGCATTGTGATATATTCGTCTCGTTGATATCCCCCCCCATACTTTTGTTGTTTGTCACCCTAGTGAGTAAATTAATATTTTACAATTAAGCATAATTTAAAACAAAAACTGGTGACTTGCACCCCAACTGCTTCCCCCCCATGTTTATTACATGCATTTGTAACCAAATATTTAAAGGACAACTCCACCCTCATAACATCTTTTAGAAAGATGACCTCTTTAAAATATGTTGATATATCATACTTTGCCCTATGAATTCATTACTGTATGCCTGCTATGCTTCCAGAGAGACCATGAAAACTGAGCATTTTAGAAGCCATACTGAGCCTGGGCATGCTCAGAAGAGGCAGGTAGGGGATAAGAATTCTGTCATTTGCTGTGATGTCAACTGTCAAATCCATAACTGACAGTTACTAACTGGAAGAACCAGGAAGCAGAAACGGAAACAGGACATTGTGCAGGATTTCAGGTTAGATTTATTATTTCACATTTCAAACTTTTACCATTTAGGGTTTGGGGGTGATTTACCTGTATGTAAGTTTTCGTTTTAGGGCTGGACTTGCTCTTTAAAGGACATTTCACCCTAATAATTTTTCTTTTATATAATGTCGGCACCCCTGCCCACCCCCATCCTCCATATCAGAAGTTAAAAAAAGATTAGAACATTACTTACAGCCCCTCGATCCTACGGCGAACTGATCTGCCTCCTTCCTTGCTGGAACTTGCAAGCAGGGGTCGGCAAGCAGTCGCATCTGTGATTGGCTGAGAGGAGAGCGCAGCGGGAACGAAGGGCTGTAAGTAGCATATTAATCTTTTTTTAACAAAATGACATGGTGGTTGGGGACAGACAGGTATGCCCTACACTACAGAAAATGACACTAACGCTAGGTGGATGGATGGATTGGATGGATCCGGATGGTGGGAAAGGGCTCCCCTGCACATGCCTGAATACCTCCCAGAGGCAACACAGGAGGCAGAGACCTTTTTGCACTACCTACCCTTCTACTACCCTTTACTTTCTGGCACTTTGGATGGGCACTGCAGGTGAACCATAAGAAGCAGAGATGTAAGGTAATCTCTTTTTATGGGGCCAGTATGTGGTGAATTTAATTTTGGGGTGGACAGGCCCTTTAATAAGTTCTATTCCTTTATGTCAAACGTATCTGACTCCTCCCTCTGCTTAATAAGCTTTCCATAAGCTTGAGCATGTGCAGGAGGCAGCAGGTAAAACAGCAGTCAATCATTGGTTGTGATGTCAGTTGTCACAACCTTCACTGACTGCAAGGAGGGAGGAGCCAGATGGGGATAAAAATCCTCAAATATCTGGATAGAAATGCAGGTAATAAAGTGCCAAATAAGTTAAAATATAAATGTTTAAAGCGATATTTGTATTCTCCCTCTGAAGTCAGTTTCTATTCAGCTTTGTTTAGAGAGGCCATGAGCACGTCATCCTGTAGTAAGTTAAAACCATGGAGGTGAAAGACTTCTACCTTGTCTTTGTCCGATAATGGAGAAAAACAATGCAGCTGTACGTGGGAATTCTAGAATACATTAGTCTCATTTACATTTTAGTTTTCCTTAAAAGGGTATCTTTTATTGGATAACTTAAAGGGTAATTGTGGTCTCCATACAGTGATATTTATTACAAAGGCACTATCCTACCTTAAAACAACTCCGGGATCATGCTTCCAGCTAATAACTGGTGTTCAATATATACCGTCATGCAGCCTCTGGTAAATCTGCTATGGGGGAGCTTTGTCCAGAGTGCTTGTGGCTCTGGGTAAATCTCCCTGAAAGAATCTACAGACACCATCCTACGCTTTTGAAAGCTATAAGAGAGTTCTTTCAAATAGAGGACACTTGTATGGAGACCACAGTTACCCTTTAATTAATCGACAATTGCAGCTTTCAAGATGCACAGGCTGATGCAATAAAAAGTACAAAGTACAAAAGTTACTAATCTGCAGCAACCAATCAATTAGCTGCAGTAACCCAGTTATAAACTTAAAACTGATTGGTTAATGCAAATGAATAGCGCTGGTAAACTTGCACCTCTTATTGCATCAGCTTGCTTGCTTAAAGGAGACATAGTGTGTATAAATTTTCTTAAAAAACAGTTAAAATGAAAGTACTTGGGATAGGGAGATAAACTGGTAATTCCTACCTCCCAATATTGTTTCTGTGGAGGAAACCACCCAAAGAAAACTGATTCTGCCAGTCTTCCTCCTGGCTTCAGCACTATCTTCATACAGGAATAGTTCAAGACTAACCTGGCGATGGAAACTGTATGTGCTGTAGCTCCTCCATGAACAATATTGTGAGGTAGGAATAATCAATCCGACCTTCCTGTTCCAGGTAATTTCCATTTTTAAAAAGTTAATTTTACAGTATTGTTATCCTTTAAGCATATTGATTCCAAAATAGCACAATAGTGGAACACAATTCTCTATATGATATTCAAATGAGCAGTTTCATTATGCACTAAAACACAACTTCATTCAATTACTTTTGTTTTGTAACAACAAAAAACAAACAAAATAAAACACATCAGAATCATAGAACAACTATGGACACCAGAGGGCGCCAGTAGAGGAAAAAAATCTAACATTCCATTTAGAAATATAAGGATATGATGAGGTTGCCATGCTGTTGTTCCATGACCTGTATAATAACAGCCCTTGGCCTTCAGAATTGGGCTTTAATCTTGTAGTCAGACTTCTCAGAACTCAGAACACCATTGGACTGTAAACCAATAAACACCAGTCTGACATAATTTGGGGGATGACCAGACTACAAGATGTCTCCCTACTATGAAATATGTGGGCATCAGGTTCAGGTCTGGACTGAATGGTGTCTTGGGTGGGGTCCCTTTCAAACATCCTTTGAAGACTTCTCTCGAACACAGAGAATTCTGTTATTTAAATGGGAATAGCTTCCCAAATGTAAAACTATACTTACAAAACAGAACTCTAAGGGCCACATTTAGTTAAAGGGCATCTATACCAGAAAAAAAGGTTATTTTAAACATAAAATATAACTGGAAACTATAACTCTTCCCAACCATCACTGTATTTATTTTTTGTTGATCTGTCCCCTATTTCTTGTATTTAGCTGTCAATCAAGTATGGTATTCTATGGGGTCGTAAATCTACGATTTCGTTATCGTAAATTTACAATCGGTATCAGTAATTTAGATCGTTAACGTAAATTTACGATAATATTGTTAAACCAATTGGAAATTATCGGTCGGTTTACGATTGTTTCGATTGTTATTAGCAATATTGCTAAAAGTGATATCTGCCCTTTATAAATACGGCCCTAAGATACATGTTGACTACCTTTAACAACCCGTCTAACGGCTGAATTTCTCATCAGGCCATAGCCTAGGGTTGCACACTGCTAGGGGGCAGCATAAAAACACAAAGTAGTGCCACCTCCTTCTTACAGCTGAACAGCATCACATTGTATGTTGGGTGGCCGGAAATATGCTAGGTGGCAAAAAGTATAAACCGACAATGCTGCTACACATTAGTTTATTCTCGTGTAGCCATCAATAGCTAAACAATATGTAAACAATGTGATGTCACAGGAAGTGTGAAGGAGATTCCGTCATCATGGAATCATTAAAGCAGTGGATCTGAAGAGTGGGAGAGAGGGGGGAAAGGGCTCCCCTGCGCATGTCACAGTCCTTGTTGAGGTTAGGAAAATAGCAGGCACCGGATGACTCACTGACAGCTTCTACTTTTCACTTTCCTGGACTTTGAAAATGAACTGCAGGAACCATAAGGAGGCAGAGATGTAAGGTAAGGATTTTTTTTAAACTATACAAAAGGGCAGTAGTGGGTTAAATTTTAGTTTTGGGCGTGGACCTGCCTTTTAAAGATCTGACCTTACACAAATAAAATGTATCATTCAGAAAAGACCACAAGCAGGTCAGAAAAGGACACTGAACGTGTCTTAAAATGACTTACCAACTGCAAATATTGAAGCTTTTCAACAGGCCTGATCCGTGTGAAGAAAAAAGAAACCATCTCCGATTATTCAAAGAAAGATAAAAAAAATCCAGAGAGAGCCGAACACTGGATTATGCAAACAAAGAAATACACAGAGGCTGAACAACCACATTTACTTGCTGAAACTGTGTATGAAAGAAACATAGGTGCAGTAAACCTCTTTATCTGCTTACTGTGCTAAGTTTTATAAGCTGACTCCATGAAATACCAGATTTGAAAAGAATTGAATTTGATTGTTGTTTCACCGTCGCACAATAGAAACTTCCAAAGTGCGAGCTGTAAAATAACTTTCCGTGACACAAACGTTGTTTTCAAATAGAACATCTTCCACGGCGGGAGAACAAAGAAAAATAAAGCAAGAAAAGACATGAAAACAAAAGCCATATACTAACTACTGATATCCTTATAATACATAAGGCTCTAGATTTAGAGTGCAGTGGTATAAATCCTTATAAAAAACACTTAGTGATGTCACTGATATATTCTTTGAGTCCAATGTGATCTGTAAATTATATCCTTATAATTGTTGCTCTGCAATCTAGTTTCTGTTCAGTCCCCTTACTGCTGTATCTTGATGGGTGGAGCATATGGCCAGTCCTCTACAGTCTACATATTGGCACTGGAGACTAGAGATGTAACGAAACTGGTGAATTTTGTTCCGACAGCGCTTCCGCAAAATCAAAATTTCCAAAAATCCCATTTGAACCCAATTGAATTTGATTTTTTACAATTTTTACATTTTTCGTTTCGAATGGAATTTTTGAATTTTCACATCTTCGATTTTTTAGAAGGTTCAGCTTTGGAAATTTCAAAAATCCGTCAGATCTGTATTGATGTATAATAATATATTGATTGAAGACCGGGAGGTTGAGGAGCAATGCCTTACCACCCATTCTTCAATCAATATCTCAGGAACCAGGGTGGTAGGTACCGTTTCCTGGTAGGTACACGCTATACTGATAGACTTGATAGACAGGAAGCGGATGGGACCTGTCAGTGCTGCTGCGGTGGATTGTGCGAAAAGGTAATATACTTACCTTCGTCCTTGGCTCCTGAGATATTGATTGAAGAATGGAAGGCAAGGCAAGCTCCTTAAAGGGACCACAACTCCCATAATTTGGAAAACCAACTATGTGCCATTCGTTTCTATTTCACAGGGAGGTGAGAACACTTATCTTTACCTGCCAGTGAATATATTACGCTCGGGGGACCTTGAACTTACCTTCGCTCCGCTCGCAGCCGCTCCTTCACTGACAGCCGCTCTGTCCCGACCACACGCCCCCTATCTTAGGCGCATGCACGCCAATACAAAATAGGGCGCGCGATCGGGAGAGAGCAGCTGTCAGTGAAGAAGCGGCTGCGAGCGGAGCGAAGGTAAGTTCAAGGTCCCCGAGCGTCCCATTATTCACAGGGAGGTGAGAATAAGTGTTCTCACCTCCCTGTGAATAATAGAACGAATGGCACATAGTTGGTTTTATCGGTTTAGTGTTCCTTTAATTTCTAGCTCTTCAATCAATACATTAAAGGTAGTTCCCTTTTCAAGTAAACTATTCCTTTATACTCCTGATTGGCCTCTGCTCTAATACATCCTGGTGGGCATGTGCTCTAATATATTCTGGTCAGAATGTGCTCTAATACATCCTGGTGAGCCCCTGCTCTAATACATCCTGGTGAGCCCCAGCTCTAATACATCCTGGTGAGCCCCTGCTCTAATACATCCTGGTGGGCCTCTGCTCTAATAAATCCTGGTGGGCCTCTGCTCTAATAATCCTGGTGGGCCTCTGCTCTAATACATCCTGGTGGGCCTCTGCTCTTACACCCTGTTGTCCTCTGATTTAATATATTCTGGTGGGCCTCGGCTCTAATATAATCTGGTGGGCCTTTGTTCTAATACATCCTGGTGGATCTCTGCTCTAATATATTCTGGTGGGCCTCTGCTCTAATACATCCTGGGGGGCCTCTGATGTGATATATCCTGGTGGGCCTCTGCTCTAATACATCCTGGGGGGCCTCTGGTCTGATATATCCTGGTAGGTCTCTGCTTAGATACATCCTGGTTGGTCTCTGCTCTGTTAGATCTTGGTGGGTCTCTGCTCGGATACATCCTAATGGGCCTCTGCTCTGATATATCCTGGTGGATCTCTGCTCTGATAGATCCTGATGGATCTCTGCTCTGATAGATCCTGATGGACTTGCTCTGATGATCCTGTGTCTCTGCTCTATAGATCCTGGTGATCTCTGCTCTGATAGATCCTGATGGATCTCTGCTCTGATAGATCCTGGTGGATCTCTGCTCTGATAGATCCTGGTGGATCTCTGCTCTGATAGATCCTGGTGGATCTCTGCTCTGATAGATCCTGGTGGATCTCTGCTCTGATAGATCCTGGTGGATTTCTGCTCTGATAGATCCTGGTGGATCTCTGCTCTGATAGTCCTGGTGATCTCTGCTCTGATAGATCCTGAGGGGTCCCTGCTTGGATACATGCTGATGGGTCCCCCATCTTACATTGCTAGTATTTCTGTAGCTATTGCACATTTTTAGATTCCTGTTTAGTTTTTAAAGTAAACTACAAGTTGCAGGTCGTACTAAATATATAATTGGCTGACACCATCACTAGAAAAAATGGAATCAATTCTATGAGATCAATCGCTCTGGCTCCACTTAGTTTAAATGAATAAATAAGACTCTCATTTCCATTACAATAACACATATTATTTACCTGTCTTTGTTTTCTGATTCTGCCTTTGTACCAATAAAAAGCACTAAAAGGAAACTTAAGATGAAAGGTCCATGAACAGATTCACATTTCATAAACACGTAGAAAGAACTAGCAATTCTTCTTATAAAACAATGCAAACTTTTCAGTGCAATAACTGACTTCAATGTTATTTACACTGGTACCCTCCTCTGGTTATATCAAGTATTCTGCACTATTCCCCTTCTCTGAATATATTTAGTATTATGCACTGGTACCTTTCCCTGGCTATATCAAGTATTCTGCACTGATAACCTTAATCTGACTTTATTTTTTATTCTGCACTGGTGCCCATCCCTGGCTATATCTAGTATTGTGCACTGGTTCCCTCCTGGGCTATATCAAGTATCTGCACTGGTACCCTCCTCTGGCTATATCAAGTATACTGCACTGGTGCCCATCCCTGGCTATACAAGTATTCTGCACTGGTACCCTTCTCTGCTATATTAAGTATTCTGCACTGGTGCCCTTATCTGGCTAATCAAGTATTCTGCACTGATAACCTTAATCTGACTTAATTTGTATTCCGCACTGGTGCCATCCTCCTGGCTATACAGTATTCTCACTGGTAACTTATCTGGCTATAACAAGTATTCTGCACTGGTACCCTCCTCTGGCTATATCAAGTATACTGCACTGGTGCCCATCCCTGGCTATAACAAGTATTCTGCACTGGTACCCTTCTCTGGCTATATTAAGTATTCTGCACTAGTGCCCTTATCTGGCTATATCAAGTATTCTGCACTGATAACCTTAATCTGACTTTAATTTGTATTCTGCACTGGTGCCCATCCCTGGCTATATCAAGTATTCTGCACTGGTATACTTATCTGGCTATAACAAGTATTCTGCACTGGTACCCTTCTCTGGCTATATCAAGTATTCTGCACTGGTGCCCTTATCTGGCTATATCAAGTATTCTGCACTGATAACCTTAATCTGACTTAATTTGTATCTGCACGTGGTGCCCAAGGGTACCAGTGCAGAATACTTGATATAGCCAGGGATGGGCACCAGTGCAGAATACAAATTAAAGTCAGATTAAGGTTATCAGTGCAGAATACTTGATATAGCCAGATAAGGGCACTAGTGCAGAATACTTAATATAGCCAGAGAAGGGTACCAGTGCAGAATACTTGTTATAGCCAGGGATGGCACCAGTGCAGTATACTTGATATAGCCAGAGGAGGGTACCAGTGCAGAATACTTGTTATGCCAGATAAGTTATACCAGTGCAGAATACTTGATATAGCCAGGGAGGGCACCAGTGCGGAATACAATTAAAGTCAGATTAAGGTTATCAGTGCAGAATACTTGATATAGCCAGATAAGGGCACCAGTGCAGAATACTTAATATAGCCAGAGAAGGGTACCAGTGCAGAATACTTGTATAGCCAGGGATGGGCACCAGTGCAGTATACTTGATAAGCCAGAGGAGGGTACCAGTGCAGAATATTGATATAGCCCAAGAGGGAACCAGTGCCACAATACTAGATATAGCCAGGGATGGCCACAGTGCAGAATAAAAAAATAAGTCAGATTAAGGTTATCAGTGCAGAATACTTGATATAGCCAGGAAAGGTACCAGTGCATAATACTAAATATATTCAGAGAAGGGGATAGTGCAAATACTTGATATAACCAGAGGAGGGTACCAGTGTATAAAACATTGAAGTCAGTTATTGCACTGAAAAGTTTGCATTGTTTTATAAGAAGAATTGCTAGTCTCTTTCTACGTGTTTATGAAATGTGAATCTGTTCATGGACCTTTCATCTTAATTTTCCTTTTAGTGCTTTTTATTGGTACAAAGGCAGAATCAGAAAACAAAGACAGGTTAAATAAATATGTGTTATTGTAATGGAAATGAGAGTCTTATTTATTCATTTAAACTAAGTGGAGCCTAGAGCGTATTGATCTCATTAGAATTGATTTCCATTTTTTCTAGTGATGGTGTCAGCAATTATATATTTAGTACAGACCTGCAAACTTGTAGTTTACTTATAAAACTAAACAGGAATCTAAAAATGTGCAATAGCTACAGAAATACTAGCAATGTAAGATGGGGACCCAGCATGTATCCAAGCAGGGACCCCTCAGATCTAGCAGCAGAGATCCACCAGGATCTATCAGAGCAGAGATCCACCAGGATCTATCAGAGCAGAAATCCCCAGGATCTATCAGAGCAGAGATCCACCAGGATCTATCAGAGCAGAGATCCACCAGAATCTATCAGAGCAGAGATCCACCAGGATCTATCAGACAGAGATCCACCAGGATCTATCAGGCAGAGATCCATCAGGATCTATCAGAGCAGAGATCCACCAGGATCTATCAGAGCAAGATCCATCAGGATCTATCAGAGCAGAGATCCATCGATCTATCAGAGCAGAGATCCATCAGGTCTATCAAGCACCACAGGATATATCAGAGCAGAGGCCCATTAGGATGTATCCGAGCAGAGACCCACCAAGATCTAACAGAGCAGAGACCAACCAGGATGTATCTAAGCAGAGACCTACCAGGATATATCAGACCGAGGCCCCCCAGGATGTATTAGAGCAGAGGCCCACCAGGATATATCACATCAGAGCCCCCCAGGATGTATTAGAGCAGAGGCCCACCAATATATTAGAGCAGAGATCCACCAGGATGTATTAGAACAAAGGCCCACCAGATTATATTAGAGCCGAGGCCCACCAGAATATATTAAATCAGAGGACCAACAGGGTGTATTAAGCAGAGGCCCACCAGGATGTATTAGAGCAGAGGCCCACCAGGATTATTAACAGAGGCCCCCAGGATTTATTAGAGCAGAGGCCCACCAGGATGTATTGAGCAGGGGCTCCCCAGGATGTATTAGAGCGGGGCTCACCAGGATGTATTAGAGCAGGGCTCACCAGGATGTATTAGAGCACATTCTGACCAAATATATTAGAGCACATCCCACCAGGATGTATTAGAGCAGAGGCCAATCAGGATGTATTAAAGGAATAGTTTACTTGAAAAGGGAACTATTCCTTAATGTATTGATTGAAGAGCTAGAAATTAAAGGAACACTAAACCGATAAAACCACACTATGTGCCATTCGTTTCTATTATTCACAGGGAGTGAGAACACTTATTCTCACCTCCCTGTGAATAATGGGACGCTCGGGGACCTTGAACTTACCTTCGCTCCGCTCGCAGCCGCTTCTTCACTGACAGCTGCTCTCTCCCGATCGCGCCCCTATCTTTTGTATTGGCGTGCATGCGCCTAAGATAGGGCGTGTGGTCGGACAGAGCGGCTGTCAGTGAAGGAGCGGCTGCGAGCGGACGAAGGTAAGTTCAAGGTCCCCCGAGCGTAATATATTTCACTGGCAGGTAAGAATAAGTGTTCTCACCTCCCTGTGAATAATAAAACGAATGGCACATAGTTGGTTTTCCAAATTATGGGAGTTTAGTGTCCCTTTAAGAGCTATGCCTTGCCTTCCATTCTTCAATCAATATCTCAGGAGCCAAGGACGAAGGTAAGTATATTTACCTTTTCGCACAATCCACCGCAGCAGCACTGACAGGTCCCATCCGCTTCCTGGTTCTAATCAAGTATAGCGTGTACCTACCAGGAAACGTTACCTACACCCTGGTTCCTGAGATATTGATTGAAGAATGGTTGGTAAGGCATTGCTCCTCAACCCCCGGTCTTCAATCAATATATTATTATACATTCAATACAGATCTGACGGATTTTTGAAATTTCCAAAGCTGAACCTTTCTTTAAAAAATCGAAGATGTGAAAATTCAAAAATTCCATTCGAAACTTGAAAAATGTAAAAATTGTAAAAATCAAATTCAATTGGGTTCAAATGGGATTTTTGGAAATTTTGATTTTGCGGAAGCCTGCTCGGAACAAAATTCACCAGTTTCGTTACATCTCTAGTCTCCAGTGCCAATATGTAGACTGTAGAGGACTGGCCATATGCTCCACCCATCAAGATACAGCAGTAGGGGGACTGAACAGAAACTAGATTGCAGAGCAACAATTATAAGGATATAATTTACAGATCACTGGGACTCAATAGAATATATCAGTGACATCACTAAGTGTTTTTTATAAGGATTTATACCACTGCACTCTAAATCTAGAGCCTTATGTATTAAGGATATCAGTAGTTAGTATATGGCTTTTGTTTTCATGTCTTTTCTTGCTTTATTTTCTTGTTCTCCCGCCGGGTGAAGATGTTCTATTTGAAAACAACGTTTGTGTCACGAAAGTTATTTTACAGCTCGCACTTTGGAAGTTTCTATGTGCGACTTGAAACCAATGCATAAATTCAATTCTTTTCAAATCTGGTATTTCATGGAGTCAGCTATAAAACTTAGCACAGAACAGATAAAGAGGTTTACTGCACCTATGTTTCTTTCATACACAGTTTCAGCAAGTAAAATGCTGGTTGTTCAGCCCTCTGTGTATTTCTTTGTTTGCATATCCAGTGTTCGGCTCTCTCGGGATTTTTTTTATCTTTCTTTGAATAATCGGAGATGGTTTCTTTTTTCTTCACACGGATCAGGCCTGTTGAAAAGCTTCATATTTGCAGTTGGTAAGTCATTTTAAGACACGTTCAGTGTCCTTTTCTGACCTGCTTGTGGTCTTTTCTGAATTGATACATTTTATTTTGTGTATGTCAGATCTTTAAAAGGCAGGTCCACGCCCAAAACTAAAATTTAACCCACTACTGCCCTTTTGTATAGTTTAAAAAAAATCCTTACCTTACATCTCTGCTCCTTATGGTTCTCCTGCAGTTCATTTTCAAAGTCCAGGAAAGTGAAAAGTAGAAGCTGTCAGTGAGTCATCCGGTGCCTGCTATTTTCCTAACCTCAACAGACTGTGACATGCGCAGGGGAGCCCTTTCCCCCCTCTCTCCCACTCTTCAGATCCACTCTTTAATGATTCCATGATGACGGAATCTCCTTCACACTTCCTGTGACATCACATTGTTTACAATATTGTTTAGCTATTGATGGCTACACGAGAATAAACTATGTGTGGGCAGCATTGCGGTTTATACTTTTTGCACCTAGCATATTTCCGGCCACCCAACATACAATGTGATGCTGTTCAGCTTAAGAAGGAGGTGGCACTACTTGGTGTTTTTATGCTGCCCCCTAGCAGTTGTGCACCCTAGGCTATGGCCTGATGAGAAATTCAGCCCGTTAGACGGTTGTTAAAGGTAGTCAACATGTATCTTAGGGCCGTTTTTATAAAGCGCAGTATCACTTTTTAGCAATATTGCTAATAACAATCGAAACATCGTTAAACCGACCGATAATTCCCAATTGGTTTAACAATCATTATGGTAAATTTACGTTAACGATCTAATTACTGATACCGATTGTAAATTTACGATAACGAAATCGTAATTTACGATCCCCATAGAATACCATACTTGATTGACAGCTGAAATACAAGAAATAGGGGACAGATCAACAAAAAATAAATACAGTGATGGTTGGGAAGAGTTATAGTTTCCAGTTATATTTTATGTTTAAAATAACCTTTTTTTCTGGTATAGATGCCCTTTAACTAAATGTGGCCCTTAGAGTTCTGTTTTGTAAGTATAGTTTTACATTTGGGAAGCATTCCCACTTTAAATAACAGAATTCTCTGTGTTCGAGAGAAGTCTTCAAAGGATGTTTGAAAGGGACCCCACCCAGCACCATTCATTCCAGACCTGAACCTGATGCCCACATATTTCATAGTAGGGAGACATCTTGTAGTCTGGTCACTCCCCCAAATTATGTCAGACTGGTGTTTATTGGTTTACAGTCCAATGGTGTTCTGAGTTCTGAGAAGTCTGACTACAAGATTAAAGCCCAATTCTGAAGGCCAGGGCTGTTATATACAGGTCATGGAACAACAGCATGGCAACCTCATCATATCCTTATATTTCTAAATGGAATGTTAATTTTTTTCCTCTATACTGGCGCCCTCTGGTGTCCTAGTGTTTCTATGATTCTGATGTGTTTTATTTTGTTTGCTTTTTTGTTGTTACATAAACAAAAGTAATTGAATGAAGTTGTGTTTTAGTGCATAATGAAACTGCTCATTTGAATATCATTATAGAGAATTGTGTTCCACTATTGTGCTATTTTGGAATCAATATGCTTAAGGATAACAATACTGTAAAATTAACTTTTTAAAAATGGAAATTACCTGGAACAGGAAGGTCGGATTGATTATTCCTACCTCACAATATTGTTTCATGGAGGAGCTACAGCACATACAGTTTCCATCTGCCAGGTTAGTCTTGAACTATTCCTGTATGAAAGATATGCTGAAGCCAGGAGGAAGACTGGCAGAATCATTTTTCTTTGGGTTGGTCCTCCCACAGAAACAATATTGGGAGTAGGAATTACCAGTTTCTATCTCCCTATCCAAGTACTTTCATTTTAACTGTTTTTTAAGAAACTTTACACACTATAGTTCTCCTTTAAGCAAGCAAGCTGATGCAATAAGAGGTGCAAGTTTACCAGCGCTATTCATTTGCATTAACCAATCAGTTTTAAGTTTATAACTGGGTTACTGCAGCTAGATTGTTGGTTGCTGCAGATTAGTAACTTTTGTACTTTGTACTTTTAATTGCATCAGCCTGTGCATCTTGAAAGCTGCAATTGTCGATTAATTAAAGGGTACTGTGGTCTCCATACAAGTGTCCTCTATTGAAAGAACTCTCTTATAGCTTTCAAAAGCGTAGGATGGTGTCTGTAGATTCTTTCAGGAGATTTACCCAGAGCCACAAGCACTCTGGACAAGCTCCCCCATAGCAGATTTACCAGAGGCTGCATGACTCGTATATATTGACACCAGTTATTAGCTGGAAGCATGATCCCGATTTGTTTTAAAGGTAGGATAGTGCTCTTTGTAATAAATATCACTTGTATGGAGACACAATTACCCTTTAAGTTATCCAATAAAAGATACCCTTTTAAAGGAAAACTAAAATGTATGAGACTAAATGTATTCTAGAATTCCCAACGTACAGCTGCTTGTTTTCTCCATTATCAGGACAAAGACAAGGTAGAAGTCTTTCACCTCCATGGTTTTCAACTTACTACAGGATGACGTGCTCATGGCCTCTCTAAACAAGCTGAATAGAAACTGACTTCAGAGGGGAGAATACAAATATCTGCTTTAAACATTTATTTTAACTTATTTGGCACTTTATTACCTGCATTTCTATCCATATTTGGGGATTTTTATCCCCATCGGGCTCCTCCCTCCTTGCAGTCAGTGAAGGTTGTGACAACTGACATCACAACCAATGATTGACTGCTGTTTTACCTGCTGCCTCCTGCACATGCTCAAGCTTATGAAAGCTTATTAAGCAGAGGGAGGAGTCAGATACGTTGGACATAAAGGAATAGAACTTATTAAAGGGCCTGTCCACCCCAAAATTAAATTCCACCACACTACTGGCCCCATAAAAAGAGATTACCTTACATCTCTCTTCTTATGGTTCACCTGCAGTGCCCATCCAAAGTGCCAGAAAGTAAAGGGTAGTAGAAGGGTAGGTAGTGCAAAAAGGTCTCTGCCTCCTGTGTTGCCTCTGGAGGTATTCAGGCATGTGCAGGGGAGCCCTTTCCCACCATCCGGATCCATCCATATCCATCCATCCACCTAGCGTTGGTCATTTTCTGTAGGTAGGGCATACCTGTCTGTCCCCAACCACCATGTCATTTTGTTAAAAAAAAGATTTAATATGCTACTTACAGCCCTTCGTTCCCGCTGCGCTCTCCTCTCAGCCAATCACAGATGCGACTGCTAGTCCGACCCCTGCTTGCAAGTTCCAGCAAGGAAGGAGGCAGATCAGTTTCGCCGTAGGATCGAGGGGCTGTAAGTAATGTTCTAAATCTTTTTTTAACATTCTGATATGGAGGATGGGGTGGGCAGGGGTGCCGTACATTATATAAAAAGAAAAATTATTAGGGTGGAAATGTCCTTTAAAGAGCAAGTCCACCCTAAAACGAAAACTTACATACAGGTAAATCACCCCCCAAAACCCTAAATGGTAAAAGTTTGAAATGTGAAATATATAAATCTAACCTGAAATCCTGCACAATGTCCTGTTTCCCCTGTTTCTGCTTCCTGGTTCTTCTCAGTTGAGATAATTATTCATAATACAATTATTAAACATAAACACAATTAAAGGATACTATTGGTTTATTTAAAAAAAACAGTTAAACTGAAAAGTCGGCTTGTGACAGGGATATAGAACTGGTAATCCCAACTCCCAATTGATTTGTTTTGCTGTGATGGCCCAGCCCAAAGAAAACTGATTCTGCCATTCTCTCCCTGGCTTCACACTATCTTTAATACAGGACTAGTCCGGACTAACCTGGCAAATTAAAACTGTAACGTGCTCCTCACACACAACATATTGGATGTGGGAATATCTCATACCTTCCCTTGCCCTAGGTACTTTCCTATTCATTTGGAGTATAGTTATCCTTGAATGAATAAATGGAATAAGAAAAAGTTGTTTTTACCTACGTTCGTGGTGTTAAAGAATACATCTTGGTGCTTTATCGCTCACCAGGTAGACTTTTCTGGTCCTTTCATGTTGATTGGAATTAAAAAGGAGGATCCCCCTTTAGGCATTGGAGAATAACTTTAGCTCCGAAGCCTAGTTTGAGTCTTATGACTGACCGTGTGAGTTTAACACAACGTGCAGCATAAGCTGAGCAATGTCTCAATCCATTTTACTTGGCACGGAGAGTGATCAGTCAGGTTCTTCTCTTCACTGAGCGATAAGATGGCCTTGGGGAGAAATGCAAACACCTGAGAACAGGAGGGGAGGCTCTACCATAAAAAAGCCTTTGTTTTTTCCACTGTTGTGGCGTCACCTTATTGGCTTCAGCAGAGCGGAGAGAGAGAGAAAAATCATTGAATCATTGTCACGGTCCTGCGCTCTTTCACAATGGAAATGTACAATTACTCAGCAGTCGTTTGGGAAAACAAACATTAATATGGGTATTAAGTATAATAACCATCATGCTTATTAGTAAATTGGGGATTAACTGGATCGGCTATAATTGGGCATATTTAAAAGTGGACTTTTTAAACATCATACTGTAGATCCAAATAACTTTTGGGGTAAGTTAGTTACCATATTTATTGTCTAGGCCACAATACAATAACCCTGGTTCCTTGTTGGCCTGTATTACAAAATGACTTTTAATAGCAGGAACTTAATTATCTATTTTACTGGTCCTGCTTTTTCTCCTTTTCTCTACTTTCTAAACAAAGTAGAGATGGCCGAACTTACTAAAGTTTTGTTTGTTTTCCAACTTGAAACTTCAGTAAAAGTTGGAAGTTTATATTTTGAAAACGGACCCGTTAAAGTCATAGGGAGAAATAGTTTGAAACGTTCGGATTAATACTGTAAAAATGATCAATGGTAACTTCCTGTAAATGGCTCTGGAACCTGGGAAATGGTCTGGGGAACACTACATATCACCAAAACTTGTCAACTAATTTATTTTGGAGCTTCCACACTTTGATTTTTTGAGGTTACACCGAAAGACAGCACAATTCAAGGGTTATCGCCTAATTTGAGGTTATCAAAGCCATATTCCAGGGTTATGGAGTGCGAAAGTTGAAGGATATCGATTTGAACATTCAAATTTTGGGGGAAAATTCGATATTATCGATAAGTTCGGATAGCTCGAAATCCAGAAAGTTGCATAGTTCGGGTTTGTTCGAACTATTAAAGTTTGGGTCAAACTTGTGGTTCGAGTTCTAGTCTATCTCTAAATAAAGCTATTTCCCTCGCATCATTTTTTTGTATAAAATGTTCATTCCTTTAGGCCATCATTCTTAATAAAGCCTACTAACTTACCCGTCCAGATTGCAGCCTACATAAAAGCCTCTGCTGAGATAAATCTCATAGGACGGTGCTCGTCTTCAACATAACATGGATTGACTGTAATCTTTTCCATTTTATGGGTGTTTTGTTGCATAACTTTCCTTCTTACCTGTCAGAGTTAAGTGGTATACCATGCTGCGCTTTATCTGGGGGTGTGCTGTTCTGCAAGACTGAGCTGAAATTTAAAAAGATGGAACAGTGACCTAGAGCTTTCAAATGAAATGTCAGCTCCATCAGATTCTAGCCTTGGTTACTGATAATTTTTTCTACATAGAGGTTACTTTGGCATGAATAAAATCAATAAATCCTAGTTAAGCATCTTCATACCAGCAAAAGATCCAAACCCTGCACAAGTTAAACTAAACAGATTTTAAAACTATCGGTGGATGATTGCTCCAAACAGGATTGCGCCAAGGATAAACCTCACTAGCTAAGCAATCTGTATCGCTAAATGATATTGGTAGATTGTCCCTCTGAAATGTTCATTGCTGTTGCCCATCTGTTATACGGGCTTTTAAGCTGACCATACACCGGAAATTACCTTCCGCCGTTTGTTGCGACACCAGAAGAACTGTCTGGACCAATCCTTTGGTAAGGACTTTCCTCAAAATGATGGACACAGGCCATTAATCTCAGGGGGTAGCCACTTGCCATTTAACTTAGGGGCATATTTATAAAGCCTCGTTAAGTTTTTCGTTGCCGTTTTCCCAACCTTTCAGCATAAATCACGTTTAACGCGATTTATTAATGTCGGGAAACGGCCCGCAAAAGGTTATGAGACGTTAACTCTTTGTGCCATACTCACCCGTTACCTACCCCCGCTTCTATTCATAAAGCGCGGCAACTGTTTCGCATGCTATATCGGCCATTTTGCTTTCGCCCCGTTCAAGGTGGCGAAAGCATCTTGCTAGCCGCCCTGCGCTGAGCATGGCAGGTAACCCACTGGAGTCAATGCCCACCCCCCTCTACCCCCCGCGGCGGCTGAGACCCCGCCCTCTACCCCCCCCCGCTGCCGCTTCCCAGTATATGATGTTGTATAGCTGTGTATATGATGTGTATATACTGTCATCTGATGTGTATATGCTGGTAATATTCTGTCTATATACTGTGTATATATGGTATATGTGTGTATATATTTTGCTGTTAGATGTGTTTGATGTGTATAACTGTCTATATCTGTGTATGATGTTATATCTGTGTATATGGTATTATGCTTGATATGATGTGTATATTATGTCTTATAACTGTGTATAGATGTGTATATACTGTGTATATTGTGTATACTGTCTATATCTGTGTATATGATGTGTATATGCTGTGTAGATAATGGTATATACTGTGTATTTAATGTGTATACAGTCTATATACTGTGTTATGATGTGTATATGCTGTGTATATGATGTGTATATACTTATAGATGTGTATATATGTGTATATATGTTCTATAAGTGTATATACTGTTATATACTGTTATTGTTGTAGATACTGTGTATATATGAATGTGTATCTATACTGTCTAGTATACGTGTATATGATGTGTATATACTGTGTATATCATGTGGTATAATGATGTGTAATATAGTGTCTATATATTACTGTGTATATGATTGTGTATATACTGTGTATATACTGTGTATATACTGTCTATATGATGTTATATGATACTGGTGTATAATGTGTATATGATGTGTATATACTGTCGTATAACTGTGTAATATGAGTGGTATATACTGTGTAATATGTGTATATGATGTGTATATACGGTCTATATACGTGTATATGATGTGTATTATACTGTGTATATAATGTGTATATGATGTGTGATATATACGTGGGTGTACTAGGTATATCTGGTATATGGGTGTGTATATAGCTGGTTATATGATGTGTATATGCTGTATAAACTGGTGGTATATAATGTGTATATGATGTGTATATAATGTCTATATACTGTGTATGATGATTTGTATATTGTGTATATAATGTGTATATATGGTATTAACTGTCTATATACTGTTATGTTTTTGTGTATATGATTATAGATGTGTAATACTGTGTATATATGTGATATGATGTGTATATACGTATAACGTGATATGTTGTATATACTGGTTGATTGTATGATGTATATATCTGTGTATGAATTGTATATGATGTGTAGGGATAATGCTCGTGACTGTGTGTACCTGAAACATTTAAACATCTGCCGTGTTATGCAATTTTATAATTTTATTTGAAGAGTATTGAGACCAGTCCATACATTCATGTTGTAAAGTCACATGTGTTGATGGGAAACGGATTATTATCACCGGGTTCTCTTGGCATGTGGTGCTATTATTCAAGCAAATGCCAAATACGTTTGTCTTGCTATTTATGAGAAGCTCTAGACCATTGTTTGGTTCTGATATTTTAGATCAAAATAGTTATTGAAGCCGTGCGACGAGTCTGAGAGGCAGCCAATACACAGACCTGGCTGCCGGCAATGCAGAGTCTCCGGGAAACAAAGGAGTGTAAGTACATTTCTTTACGTTTTACAAAATGAACATGTTGGTTGGGTGGACTTACCACAGAAAGGTTATATAGCTAGGGGTTGAAGACGTCAACAATAATCCAGAGGGAGGGGGGGCGCTCCCCTGCGCATGCCTAACCTCAACAAGGACATCTACCAGATGAATTACAGACAGCTCCTACTCTTCACTTTTCCTAACTTTGACTAGGCGCTGCAGGAGAACCATTTGGAGCAGAGATGTAAGGTAGAGATTTTTACTACTCAGTGGGGCCAGTAGTGGTTCATTTTAGTTTTAGGGGTGAAATGCCCCTTAAAGATAGCGCTGAAGCAATGAGGAAGCCTTGCAAAAGCAGTTTTTACATGCTGGTTCTCCCACAAGTAGAGATGGCCGAACTTCGAAAGTTCGGTCCATGTTTCAGACTTTCAAACTATATGGAAAGTCAATGGGAGTCAAATAGTTCGAAAGTTTGAAGTAAATACAATTAAAATATCAATGGTAACTTAATGTAAATCCTGTGGGATGGCCTGGGAAATGGTCTGGAACATGTTCGAATATCCAGGACTTTCGAAAACTCGATTTACTCTCACACGCGCTACTTTCGAGCTCTCGCGTTCAAACATTCGATAATTATCCCATGAACGACTCGCGAATAAGATAACCATATTTACTCGCGTAACGTATAATAGACATTTTACTCGCGGATTCGATGCTCGCGTATAGGTATAATAGACATTTTACTCGCGGATTCGATGCCGCGTATAGTATAATAGATATTTTACTTGCGATTCGATATTTACTCGCGTATAGGTATAATAGACATTTTACTGCGGATTCGATATTTTACTTGCGAATAGGTATAATAGACATTTTACTCGCGATTCTGCTGCTCGCGTATAGTATAGAATATATTTTACCTTGCGGATTCGATATTTACTCGCGTATAGGTATAATAGACATTTACTTGGCGGATTCGATATTTACTGCGAATAGGTATAATAGACATTTTACTCGCGGATTCGATGCTCGCATAGTGTAAATAGATATTTTACTTGGGGATTCGATTTTATCCGCGTATAGGTATAAGAACATTTTACTTGCGGATTCGATATTTACTTGCGAATAGGTATAATAGACATTTTACTCGCGGATTCGATGCTCGCGTATAGGTATAATAGATATTTTTACTTGCGGATGCGATATTTACTCGCGTATAGGTATAATAACATTTTACTTGCGGATTCGATATTTACTGCGAATAGGTATAATAGACTTTTACTCGCGATTCGATGCTCGCGTATAGTGTATAGACATTTTACTCGCGGATTCGATGCTCGCGTATAGGGTATAATAGATATTTTACTTGCGGATTCGATATTTACTCGCGTATAGGTATAATAGCATTTACTTGCGGATTCGATATTTACTTTGCGAATAGGTATAATAGACATTTACTCCAGATTCGATGCTCGTGTATAGGTATAATAGACATTTTAACTTGCGGATTCGATATTTTCCTTGCGATAGGTAATATAGACATTTTACTCGCGGATTCGATGCCGTGTATAGGTATAATAGACATTTTACTTGCGGATTCTATTTCTTACTTGCGAATAGTATATAGACATTTTACTTGCGGATTCGATATTTACTCCACTAAGGTATAATAGACATTTTACTGCGATTCGTTATTTACTTGCGAATAGGTATAAAGACATTACTTGCGGATTCGATTTATTTAACTTGCGAATAGGTATAATAGACATTTACTCGGGATTCGATGCTCGGGATATAGGTATATAGCCATTTAATACTCGCGGATTCGATCTCGCGTATAGGTATAATAGACATTTTACTACTCGCGGATTCAAGGCTCGCGTAATATTGAATAAGAAATCTGGGTCCGGGATAGTTCGAGAATCCTGAGTCCGTTCAAACTTGATTGGTTTAGCTCAAACTTGGGTTCGGTTCGATTGTAGTCCATCTCTACTCACAATTTTTTTAATAATTAACTTTATAAGCACTTAAGTTTTCCTTCAAGATGTTTGTTTACTTATTTCTTTTTTTGAGGACACTGAGAGATTTATTTAATATTTCAAGGATAGACCTTTTCCAAGTCTAAGGAATCTCATAGGTCCACGCTTTATTCTGATTGTAGCCTGCCGAGGAACGGCGGATGAACTGAATGAAGCTTCGATTTTTTTTTTGCCTTTCTCTAAATCAATTCTTTTCTAGGTAGACTCTTCTAGGATTACGGGTTGAACGTGATGGGTCTATGGCCTTGTTCCACCTTGACCACTGTGTTACTTTAGAAGTTTTTTCATGACGTAGATAAAAGGGCGGAATTATAAGAAAGAGAACATTGATATTACCGGCATTGAAAAGGACAAGAAACAAAGAGTAAAATAAATGAAAGAACATATCCTCATCTATTACAAGGGAGTTCCGTACAACCCTTACTAATACTATAATATTATCTATAATAAAAATAATAAGAACGGAGACATCTGGTTATTCCTTAGTGACGTCTATAATAATAATACACTTGTTTCTGAATTCAGTACGTGTAGGTGATGTTAACAGGGGGCAATTGGAGGGATTATAGTTGATACTATTGTGGGCCAGTTCTATAACATTATTGCACTCGCTAAAAAGTAAAGCTCACCTGTAACGCCATAAACCTGCAGCACTGACATAGTATGCTTTAGAATAATATAAACTGAACCCAAAACACTTTACCTGGCCTAGCTGACTACCAGACTCCTCCAACGCTTGACAGAAATCTATCAACTCTTCATTAGCAAATCAGATTGAGGACGAGGGAACAATGGATAAATATATCAAGTGATGAAAACACCAATCATGGTTGGGTCCCCTGTGTAATTATGTAGGAGAGATCTATTGACTTGCCTCTAATTGTTTGTTTGATCCTGAGTCACATGTAAGAGATTCCTATTCTTCTAAAGGGAAAACTATAGCTTGGTTTAATCTGATTTAAAAGTAAGCAAAGTCTTAAGTGGTAAAAACCATATCATTTAGAATTAAAATTGTGTATCTAATCATTTGGTTTTCAGCTTTAATATGTTAAATGGGATATTTTGACACCATGAAATGTTAGTGTATAATGCACTAAATATATAATATACATTATAGAGTTCACTCCATCTAACACTGTGTAAATGAACAATGTAAATAAACCATGTTCCCAAAGAGGAAGTCAGCAGTCAATTGGTGGCCAGTGGTACATTTCTAAAGGGTAATGCAGAAACAAGTGACAGGGGCCGTCTTGGTGCAGCTAAATGTCTTTTTCATCACCAGAGTAGGAGATCTGCTTTCTAATAAAGTCTAGAACAAATGAATTCCTGGTGATTAACTATGTAACTAAAATGTCTAAAATGGTGCTGCTCTCCTCCTCTTTTTCCCAAGCTCCCTGCTTCTGGTTGCACCCCCCATTAAGCCAAATATAGTTTAGCACAAATCCTATGGACTTGAATGAGGTTCTCATCACCAGAAGCAAAACCATGGGAAACATGAAGATATTGAGCACAAATTATTGAATTGTTTTAAGGTATTTGTTAGCATTAAACATGATAATCATACCACAAGAGGTCTTGAATACATGAACTTATTATTATACTTTCATTCTTCTTTAAAGAAGAATGAAAATGCAAATTGTGGGATTTATCGGTCTGAAAAATCATTGACCAACATTAAATGTAACAGTCTCGACATAGTGTACCATTTACAGGTGCAAAGAGGTAAAATAAAGCCCATTAATGGCGGTATTTTACTTTACCACATATACCGTTGAATTACGGCTAAATTTCCAAAACCACATGCAAGAAAAAAATGAGCGGTTTAGTCCATCTCTATTAAGGGTATATACTTATGCAATCAGAATGTAATATCCATAATCTGAATGTTTAAATATTTACAGGCTTATTTAGTTGAAACCTGATGTACAGGGGCTGGGAGGGGCTGCTAGGAATGGATTGCGTCGCGGGTGGCACAGTGGCGCCCGTAACAAGAAAAGAAAAGAAGAGAAAGGCTGGCAACATCTGCTCCGCTGAAGCCGGCGATGCCAGCGGGCTCACTGGTGGCCCACCTGGCATCGGCGACTTCAGTGGTACGAGTGTCGCCAGCTGTGAAAAGACATCAGATCAAGCGCCCGGCGACGTCAGCCTCGTCGAGGCCACCGGGGCTAGGGTACCCCTTAGTGGGTGCAAAAATATGCCAGCCCTGTAATTTGCAGCAGCCAATCATGTTCCAAAAATATTTTTGGTCTGCTACAGTTAGGGACATTGGATTGGTTAAAACAAATGTACAGCGCTGGCAAAATTTTGCACCTCATAATGAATAAGCCCCTTCGTTTTCTCATTTGAAAAATAATCAAAAAGATTTCTAACAGTTTCCTTAATGTTTTATTGAGGTTTGTTTTTAGGAATAATGGATTTTAATGGAAACCTTTCAAGGTAGTGTGGGCGTTGACAGAAAACTATTCCATGGCTCCATTAATAATAACTTAGACTACAGATACTCTTACTGAAAACATTTCGTTGTCCATTCATAAGTTAAGTCTTTGAAACTAAGAGTCTTTTGTTTGGTTTTCTTTGTGGGACTCTTTTATCAACACATGACTTTTAATATTAGGATTAGAAATAGGTTTCATCGGGTGCCAGAGGAAGCCATTTTTAATGGAATGTCATCTCATAAGAAGGAACATAACCATTAATTCTAATTCATTTGATAAAAATTCCACCACACAAATATATAATATCTGGTGCAAACGCTGCATTAAATGCAAGTCTTTGTGAAAGGATTCAGTTACTCTAATAGATTATTATGTCAATAGTAAAGCTCCGGAACATTTAAATTCTACCCAACTGAGATAAATATCTAAACGGGAACATTGTTTAATGGGGAACACCCCGTAGACAGAGCTCAGGTCCGCCTTTTCCTCATGGTCCGTACCGTAATTTCCCTTCATGGTCCGTACCGTAATTTCCCTTCATGGTCCGTACCGTAATTTCCCTTCATGGTCGTACCATAATTTCCCTTCGGTTCGACCATAATTCTTCCCTTCATGGTTCGCACCGTAATTTCCCTCATGGTCCATACCGTAATTTTCCCTTCATGGTCCGTACCGTAATTTCCCTTCATGGTCCGTACCGTAATTTCCCTTCATGGTCCGTACCGTAATTTCCCTTCATGGTCCGTACCGTAATTTCCCTTCATGTCCGTACCGTATTTCCCTTCATGGTCCGTACCGTAATTTCCCTTCATGGTCCGTACCGTAATTTCCCTTCATGGTCCGTACCGTAATTTCCCTTCATGGTCCGTACCGTAATTTCCCTTCATGGTTCATACCGTAATTTGCCTTCATGGTTCGTACCATAATTTTCCTTCATGGTTCGTACCATAATTTTCCTTCATGGTTCGTACCATAATTTCCCTTCATGGTTCGTAGCATAATTTCCCTTCATGGTTCCTACCGTAATTTCCCGTCATGTTCCTACCGTAATTTCCCGTCATGGTTCCTACCATAATTTATCTTCATGGTTCGTACCGTAATTTCCCTTCATGGTTCCTACCGTAATTTCCATGTTTAAAATTTTACAGGCTTATTTATTTGAAACCTGATGTACAGGGGCTGGGAGGGGCTGCTAGGAATGGATTGCGTCGCGGGTGGTCACATCCGCTGCCACAGTGGGCGCCCGTAACAAAAAAAAAAAGAAAGAAGAGGCTGGCAACATCTGCTCCGCTGAATCCGGCGATGCCAGCGGGCTCACTGTGGCCCACCTGGCTATCGGCGATTTCAGTGTGCGAGTGTCGCCAGCTTGAAGAAAGACATCAGATCAAGGCGCCGGCGACGTCAGCCTCGTCGAGCCACCGGGCTAGGGTACCCCTTTCCCCTCCACGCAAGAGTACCACCTGCGGCGAGGTGGGCGTGCCTCTCGTGGCAGGTTCTCCCCCCGACCCCCGGCAATCTTGAATGTTTTCACCTCCTTAAAGGTGGCGAAGTGAAACAGCCAAGACTGCCAACACTGCGCATCAGTTACCATCACTGTATAAATAGAAGCGAGCGGTATCTGATACGAGGTTAACGGCTCGTTAACTTTTGATGGGCGAGTTTCGCTCTTTAATAAATCGCGTTTTGGCGAAAACGGCGGGAAACTCGGCCATGAATGTTAACAGCGGTTTATAATATGCCCCATTGTCCTTATAACAGCAATGCTACACTTATAAGAATTGGAATTGAAACAAACAGACCCATTGTACTCAATGGGAGCTAAAAAATCCAAAGTTCTAAATAAATTTAAGGTATAAATAGTAAGTTAATGTAAATGTCTCAGGGACGTGGGAAATGGTCTGGGGAACACGTACATATAAACTTCATTCAGGCACAATCTATGTTCGAGTTTCCTCACTACATTTTCCATGATTTTCATATATAATTCGAAATCAAGAGCTTGCGAATTCGATATTTCTACATATTTAGATTCGAGGTTTCATGTTTTCTATATTTATATATTTCTCTAAATCGGCCTTATTACTATTCCTTAATATCGAAATATTCGATTTTGAAAATTCTGTAAAAGTTCCGCAATCCCAAAAATCCAAATTTCCGCGTGTACCGGGTTTGTCTGAGAACCAGTTTTATGCTTGTGAAGGTTCTCATTTGTTCAGGTCATGGTAGTTCTGTTGTATTTAGATCTGGACTTGAAGTTTAGTTCTTGAAGACATTTTTCTAGGGAAAATTAAGGGAAGAAGAAGAAGAGAATGAACACGAATGTGTCTATTTCAAGATGAGAGTGTTATTGGAATGGAAATTCTATACACAATATCCTGAGGATGAAAAGATAATGGAGTTTGAATTGTTTTCTTTGGATATATCACCCCTGGTTGATTAGGTTAAAGTTATTAAAGATTAGGTTTAACTTATTAGGAAAGTTAAAGGGAATGTCAACCCCTCTGACAAAAATCTGTAAATTGCACAACCCCCCCAAACTTAGACATCTTTTTGTTTAAAATCGGTAATTCAGCTTCCCAGGGGTGTCTCTGGGGGTTTTGCCCCCTGAGCCAAACTTCTCAAATGCTGCCCTATATACTACTAGGTGGTATGTTTATTTCCCTTCTGCTCTGCCTACCACTTTTCTAAAAAAAAAAAAACATTAAATTGGCTCTGCCTGCCGCCTTTCGTATATTTAGCAGGGCGCGTCACCCTGAGCATTTTTGCTCATATTGCCTCATTAGAGAGACACCCCTGCAGCTCCCAGACGAGATATTATAATACAAGCTCCTCGATCCACCACCGCTTCTGTCTCCCTCACTCTGGCCATAAAGCTACGGTATCGCTTTTTAGCAATACCGCGGTTAGTTAATTACGTTCGCATCGTAAATGTGCGATCATAAATTAACGTCCGAATCGCCATTAATTAACGACATTCGATCATAGAATACCGTGCACAATGGTATTCTATGGGGATCATAAATCTAACTTGTTATGTAAATGTACGATCGGTATCGTAAATTTCCGATTGTAAATATCTGATCGGTTTAACAATCGTAAATTTCCTATACTGATTGATAAAGGCGCGGTATTGCTAAAAAGCGATACCGCGGCTTTATATATGGCCCTGTCTCCACTGGCGGCTGCTGCGTTCTTTTTGTGTTCCGGAGCGGCTGCAGTGAGACTGGAATGGCAGTTAGTGATTTGACACTCACTGCCTAATCCGGACCGGAATTGCAGAGCCATTGCAGATCGATCGAGAGATATTAAATCTCTCTCTGGGAGCTGAATTACTGAATTTAAACAAAATGAAGTCCAGCTTGGGGGGGTTGTAGCAGATACTAATTTGTGTCCAGAGGGGTGGACATTCCCGTTGTCAGTTTTTAACTTTCTTTTTTTAAATCCTGTGTTTTTTAGAAATCCTGTATATAGTGTTATAATGAAAGTTTTTTACGAGAGAATTAAAGTTTTTCTTTATTTGTCTAAAATAAGGACTTTAAAATACGGTTGTCTCGGTATGGACACCTTTATTTGTGGGAAAATAGATTTTTTTAGAATAATATGAAATTCAACTTAAAAACTATTGAATCCCATCCAAGGGTGGAGCATCCCATTTTCACTTTGTATTGGACCTGATGAAGGGAGGGTGACCCAACCCCTACTTATAATTGTATCTTGCACATTGGAGACGTGGATGATTGGAGGATGATTGTATGACATTTATTTTCGGGGGCCAGTTTACAAGACATTTTTTATTTGGCCAATGGCCAGTCCAATTACGGCCGCGATCATATTGTCTATGACCACATAAAGCTAGAAACTCTGACGATCTCGTTCCCCCTAACATCTGCTAGCTGCGGAGGCATCTGGGAAGTGTTTACACACCCTGAGTCAGTACGCTAAGCTGTTGTTCGTTTTGCTGGTAAAACCCAATGATGTTTGTATTTGTCAATGATACCAGCTATTCGTTGTTTGTTTGAATAAATGAATTAATTTAAGGCTAGCGTGATATTGCTATCCAAATAAAGGACATGTAAACCCTTTTTTTCCACACACCCTTTTTCTCCCAACTATATGTAGTTTTTAGCCTGTTTTTTTACCTTCATTTGGAAATAGTAGATTTACGCTTCTTTCACCACAAACGTCATTCCCTGAAGCTTCCCGAGCCGTTTCTTCTCTTCGACAGTCACCACTAGAGAGACGCTACGTGTAACATCTGGAACTGCTTGACTGCTCAATTTCCCTGCTCGCATGAAGGTAGCCAGGCTAAGGCTGTGGATCAGTCGGTCAGCTGGGGATATCCGCTGGTGTGGGGTGCCGCCGTGACCGAGCTTGGTTGCTTGTTCGACGAATCTGACGAACGGGCGATCGAGTCGTTTGGTAAATCCCATGGTTCCCTATGGGACCGCACAATCGGTTGCACGCACTGTCAGCCGGGGGACTATTACCGCGAACAGACTGTCATTTGTCCCGCTCGCAGCGAAAGCTCGTTCAGGACAAATAATAGGTCAGTGTGTACCCAGCCCAACTTCCTCACCACACTGGATTTCAGGAAAAAGATTAATCCGGGTCCACGTTTTGTTAATAGTCCAATTAAGCCCTGACACCTGACTTAGCTAGAATGAGAGTAAAGCTGGGTACACACCTGAAAGACAGAATATACAATGTCCCTCTACATACAGTCCTCGGTCCTGACTGCAAATTTCCCTCAGCCGCGACTCTATAAAGAGGTACCATAGTGTATCATTTCCAGTCATTTGATCACATTAAAGGGCACCTATATTTATTATTATAAATAAAAGAAATGATATTTCCTAGAAGGTAGGAGAATAATCTTGCTTTCCAATACCCATTGTTCATAGACAAGCAGTGACAGTTTCAACTCTCCTCCATTTTGTATGCACAGAGGAGGCAAAGTGGGGGAACAAGTTGTTGTCAGCTGTGAATGAGCCATGTTTAAGAGCTTACTGCTTGTCTACCATAGCAGAACAGGAGGTGGATTGTTACCATAGCAGAACAGGTAGGATTGTCTCATAGCAGAACAGGAGGTAGGATTGTCTACCATAGCAGAACAGGAGGTAGGATTGTCTACCATAGCAGAACAGGAGGTAGATTGTCTACCATAGCAGAACAGGAGTAGGATTGTCTACATAGCAAGAACAGGAGGTAGGATTGTCTACCATAGCAGAACAGGAGGTAGGATTGTCTACCATAGCGAACGGAGGTAGGATTGTCTACCATAGCAGAACAGGAGGGTAGGATTGTCTACCATAGCAGAACAGGAGGTAGGTGTATTATCTCCTTCCTCCCTTGTAAATATAGATTTTAATTCAATAACACTTTAGATGCCCATAATATAACTAATCACTTGATAACAAGAAGCCAGTAACCATCCCTCTGATGCACAGGCAGTCCTGTTACATAAAGCTTTAATAGACTAGACTAGACTGTGTAGGTTTATCTAAAAAATAAAGTTCCTACATTAGCCATGGTTGGTGGGCAAAGGAATAAGTGCGATCCCAGTGTCTCACTATAGTGAGTACATCCCTAACATTTCCGTAAATATCTTATTATATATTTTCTAAGCGACAATACAGAAGATATGGCACTTTGATACAATGTAGTCAGTGTACAGCGTGTATAACTGTGTAAATTTGCTGTACCCTTAAATACTTTAACTCATGTATATACTACCTAGGACTGTAATTGTACGACCCCAGAAGCATTTCCTCCTCGAGCCCCACATCATTCGAATGTGGGGGGATGGAAGGGGTGCGCATGTGGGGGGATACGTGTGGCGGGGATGCATGCACCGCAGGGTTTGCTAGTTGATGTTAAACTGCTGGACACAAAAGTGAGCCCAATTGTGCCCAATTAGTCTTTTTACCTCCCCGTGTCATGTGACATGGAAGTTGGACATGGCACCTCATGGTGAATATTTTTGAGGATCTGAAAAGAATTGTTCTCTACATCAATGGTTCTTATACGTTTCCAGACTGTGTCGCACTTGGCTACACAAATCTTTCGCAAGGCCCACCTGTGTCCTTAGTGTTGGATGTAATTACCCACATTTGATGCACTTTACAGTGATATTGTATTCCAATCAATTTAGTGTAGAGTTAAACTAAATTGACTGTTTTGAAACTTTATCATAATATATATTTTTAAGTACAAATAACAAAATGTAAAAAAGTTATGCTGGTGAAAATACTTCCACACAAAATTCTGAGGTAAACCTTTGGCTCTTTGAAGTGTGTCCCGGCACAGCCATTGGGAAACCCTGCTTTACATAAGATGCCTAGGCCTAGGCTAAAAGGAGATTGCCAAGACCTACAACGGCTCAACAGGACAGATTCTACTCAGAAAAGGCCTCACCGTGGACGACCAAAGAAGTTGAGGCACCTGCTCAGCATCATTTCCAGAGGTTGTCTTTTCCAAATAGACATATGAGTGCTGCCACCATTGCAAGATGACCATTACCGTGCTAAAGTAACTGAGGGTTTAGGTGCACGACTGACCAAGCATGTCTCCAGATCTAAACTCTATTGAGAACAATTTGGACATTTTTCACTTGAGTGTACTCATTTTTGTTATTTACACTGTTATACAGCTGTACACTGACTACTTTACATTGTTTCATATCTTCACCATTGTTCAATGAAAAAAATTAAAATATTTACAAAATAAAAAGGTGTACTCACTTTTGTGGATACTGTATACTCCTTAAGCCTGTCTCCCTCGATAGTATCTAGGGTGAGGACCTAACCACTAGTTCCACACCCCTGGGTATGCTATGATGCCAATATCCAGTTTGTAATACCACCAGGGTTGCCATGTCTATGAGCAGTTGAAAATCCTGCTTATGGTGAGGTGGTTCTGCACAATACAACTGCTCCCCCTAGTGGCGCTACTGAATGCCACACTAGCCTTCCCCTCCACAATCTGGGTTGTTTACAGACTGGGCAAAGGGGAAGAGGGGAGGGTGTTCCTTGCAGAGCGCATTTTCCCATTGGAACAATCCTGGAACTATGATGGAGGCAGGAAGAGACTGGAACTATCATAGGCCCACAATGGTCAAAGCAGTTTTACCCACTAAAAACCAACGTCTGATTGATTGCTGCAGAATAATACCACAAGCAAATCTTTACACCTCTCAGCCTGAATGTTTCAAATGTACTTGTTTTCTAATCATTATTCTGATGTTTTATCATGCAATGCTCTACTTTTAAAAAAGACAAAAACATGAGGTTACAGGTTCAAATCTTCAGACTTACTTGAAATGTTCATTTTCTCCTCAATGCTTGATAGGAAAGGTTTTTTTTGTTTGTTTATGAAATGCAAAAGAATGTGTGTGGGGAAACAGATTAACACTGTTAAATTGCAGCACCGTTTTCAACACTGTCAAATCTCTGTTCTGCATCTGAGAGGCAGGATCTGCTGTAACATGATCTGTGAGCATCTAGAGAGCAAGGCTGCAGCTTATTTGCTTTGACCTGACATGCACAAAAGAGCATGTGAAGTGTACTGTATATGCTTAGATTTCCACCAAAACAAAGGGTGGATTATGGGATCTGACCCCTAGACCCCAAAGGTTAATGTGAAGAACTATTCCTTTAAATTGCTGTCAAATGTGCAATGGGAATTTTATCGTCAAAGGGGTTTCTATGATTTTATAAACTCTTTTACTAACAATGAATCATGAGCGTATTTATACATATTTGGCAAATGTTCCAGCTATTTTGCAGTGTAAGGCCTATTTATCAATGTGTTTATAACTGAATCATGGATGATAAACTGTCCGGAGAAACAGATTTTAATGTGTGAATTAATGTCTCTGTTGTGAAATATTACAGTTTCCGTTTTATGTCTATTTCCTGTCTTTATTACCATTGAGACATTGGTATTTATAGACATTAAAAAGTAAAAAATTTTTATACACTGCACTGCTATTTTATGTTGGATACCTATGGTAGATTTGCATCCTGACGTGTCTCTTTAGGAAAGAATAAACACTAATAATAATTTAAGGCAGGTCCATTTTAAGGTAAGGTCATTGTAATGTATGGAGAGCCACTGTTGACTATTATAGTCTTAAAGCTGCATTAACCCCATTGGGGTGATGTACCTACAGTAGAGATGAACTGGTGAGTTTCGTTCTGATAGCGGTTCCGAAGAACCTAGTCAAGTTCCAAAATACAATTGAATCCAAATTTTTTAAAATTTTCGATTTTTGAATAAAAGTTTTGTTGAAAAGTTCCCCTGAAATGTTGTATGTCTTTTTGCTGAATAAAACACTGAAAACGAAGTAGTGTGCTCCTCCAACTTTTTGCATTTGCCAGATAACGAGGGGTAACTGCGTCTTTAAAAGTAGAAGAATGGGGTACACAAAAGAGGATCGCACAACCACGTAACCACTGATAGTAGTTCATTTATGTGAACTCACCAGCAAAGATGCGGAATGGGTTCTTTCATTGTATGGAATCTGCTATTGCCTAGGTACATTACCCGACAAGGGCAAAAGAGAGTGATAGCAGCTCCATACATCGCCCCTTCGCACAGCTGTAAGTACTGCTTCTCCGATTCTTCCCAACCGTCTCTCTGCTGCTTGATCCATTACAGCCCAATCTTTCTCATCTATATTATAAAATCTTAGAGAGTCTTCAAGAGATAGTTACGAGCTGTACAGATCCCTCTTTGTGATGAATTTGAATGGTCTGTTGTGTATTTACAGTATATATATATTCATCTGTCTATTGCATTTAAATGAATTGTGTGTTTTGATGAAAGAAAATTTTAAAAATGTAATGATTCTATTATGTAGAGGTTTCCCATGAACTTTTTTAAGGCTTTCCCATCAGCCACAGAGGGACCTTTGAAAACAGGAATAAGGCGACATCATTGATTAGATAATTATTAATCTGTGGGGTTTCCAAAACATGGGGAACTTCATTTCTATTTATCATGTGAGCTCATTTAGAGATGATCCTGGTTTTCGAAGTAGAGAACCGAGAATCCTCAATTGGGCGCAGTTTCAAAATCAGTAAAGACGGCATTATAAACAATCATGGAAAAACAAGATGGAAACATTGATAATCTTGGTAAATATACAAAACCAGGGTGGAAAACTCTTTGGAAATAAAAAATTCTGGTTGAAAAATTGTGCTTGAAAAATTGGCTTTGACGTTGGTTCAAATTGGATTTGGTTACGCAGAATTTCAATTTGTTGCAGATGCAGTAGATTAAACACACCATTAACTAACATCCACTTCATAAAGGGACGTTTTACCCAAACCTCTCAACTGTCTAGTCACGTTAATCTTGCTCCAATTTAGACTAATCCATTGTAGGCCAGATTTGTATTCAATTTATTAATCCTCAAACATAATACACATACATTTGCAGCAGGATATCCAATTGTGTATGAAGCGATTGCAAAGCTTTAATTCCAATGTAGTATTTTTCATCTCTTATACTTTGTCAGCTACAGATAACTTCCATCATGGAATAGAAAGAGCACAAAACAGTCAGGTTTCTTACAGGAGATGGGAAGGGGTGAATCTATCCATTAGCTGTCTATTGCCCATTTGGTGTATCACCTTTATTTGTAGAGATATCAGTGACTTTCAAGCACTGGACCTACATGTAATGCAGTGAATCATTCTGAACATAAAATTAAAAAAAAAACTACACTGTAAAAATCAACATTTAAAAAAAATTAAATAACCTGGGGCAGGGAAGTAGGATTGATTATTCCTGCTTCTCAATATAATTTAGTTGAGAAGCATGTTTTCATCTGCCAGGTTAGTGTCCTGGAGTTTCCTGTATTAAAGATCATGCTGAAGCACAGAGAAAGCTGGTGCTTTTCACAAACCAGTTTTGGGAGGTATTTTTTTATTTTAACAAATTTTGAACTAATCTAAAACGTTAAATGCGCTATAGTTCTCCTTGAACATCAACCCATTTTTTTAAACAGAAGTTAAATAAAAACTTTGTTCACTAAGCCGCTATATTAGATGGCCCTTGGCAGCTGGAACAAATTTCCGCTGTCATTTCTCAGCTCCCCTATAGAGCAGAATTAAACGATGAATAATGGTAACGGACTAATAGCATCATGAGAAACAGACAGCAAAGTACCAATCTCGATTTATGGGTAATAGCTCAATAATAAGACTATATTTCAAACACTGTACCTTGCTGTGTTTCCATCTAGAATGCTGCTGAATGTACATTTTAACCTTAGTTTTGAGAGCTATGGAGTGGCCCATTTTCTGTACCTAACGCTGCACTAAGAAAGTTTAGAGGTTTCAAGGATCTGGATGAAATATGGAGAAAGTCTGGGAGTAGAAAATAGATTGCCTATAAAATGAGATATTGTTTTATATTTCTCTCTCTATGGAACCATTAATGGAACATTGATTCACCATCCTGCAATAATGTTGTGGCTCAGACCGTATAATGACATTCCAAAAATAATATTGCAAATGTTTGACTCAAATAAAATATCAACTAACAAGGATTGTAAGCACTGGCAAGTGATTGGGTATAGTTACCATACAATTATTGCATCATTAGTGGTTACCAACACCCCAATCAGACCAAACAAAATTGTTTTACCCACATGCTGGGGGAAAAAAATCTTATTTCCCTGCTCAAGGTAGTTTTATTTTGAAAAAAAAAGTTTCCTTTAATGTCTGGAAAGAATGTGTTTTGTCTGTTACTCTCTCATTACTTGTTAGGAGACTATAGACTATAGTAAGTATATATGAACGCAATACAGATGTTTTAAAATGTGTCTCACAGATTTCAAGTTGCATTAAAGGACACAGCAATTTTTTTTAGATGGTAGAAGCAAAGTATTCCAACCTTTTATTTTGTTTTTATGAAAGAGTTAACAGCTTTAAAATGTTACTGCCATCTCACAGCTGTCCCTCTACCTACCTGAGAAAATATTGTTATAATATAATACAAGCCAGGGCGTTCAATCCCTCTGCCTGCCTTTCCTAACCTGTAACAGTTTAGTAACATTGTATTGTGTTGTATTTATTTCTTTGAAGGCAGACAGAGGAAGAGCAAGAGTTGGCCCTTTAAAGGGCATCTATACTGAAAAATAGGTTATTTTAAATTGACCATAACTGGAAACTATATTCGTTCCAACACCACTATAGCAATTTTTGTTGATCTGCGTCCTATTTCTTTAGATATCCAATCGAAAACTTCTTGTATTTCAACTGTCAATCAAGTTCCTTGCTCTCAAAAACTATTCTTCTGTGAGTAGGTTTATTGTAGCTGGAATGGTGACAGAGTTTTGACAGTTGGAATGCTGTATGCTGTATGCAGCTTAACAGTTGGTTTGTGGGCAAAAAAGTCAGGTCGGATGGAAGTGGGATTGGTTAAAAGTAGGAGGGGGATCCTGCTCCTAAACAAAATGTGTGCTGGATTGAAGGCAATGCAGCAACACATGCAAATCAGAGTAAGTGCTACTTACATGTATTCAATTATAGATTAAGGTGAGGCAAAGTCATTTTTTTCAGTATATTGTCCCTTTAAGGAGTTTTATATAAATTAGATGAGTTTGCTTTTATAATAAATTGTTTCTTCCTTTGCTTTGCCACTGAGCCATTTTTCATATTTTCCTAAAGCTCTTTAATAACAGGAACATTTTATTATAGATTCAAATAGGAAATAAGAATATGGAGGCGGTGTTATAAAAAAAAAAGCAAGGAATGCTTACTTGCTGGTAATAAAGGGCATGACCCCCCTGATACAATGATATATAGGTACAGGGCCCCCCTAAACTCCAATATGTAGGAATACTACAATCTGAACAAACTGCTTACAGTCCTATATACAGTATCTCACGTACAATACAATAGGGACATAAAAGAAAGAGAATTGTGCTGGTACAATTAGAATAAATAGAATAAATACTAAATAATAATATTGAAGTCCAATTTTGATTGCTAAAGAAATAATACAAAGAAAGATGTCTTTAATTTTTGCATCTGGCTTTTTAGAATTTCCTAGCAACACTAGATGGCATAGTTCTCCGTTCTAAACACCAGAAATATCTGCTAAACCAGCTCATATGTATTCAGCCTTTAATGCTTTCTCACATTCAGATGGTCATGTTCTATATAAATAACATAAAGAGATAGAGAAATGACGTGTGGTGTTCGTGTATATTTAAGATTTCTAGGCTTAGCTAAGGTGTCGTAAAATTCATTCATTTAGAGAGGAGGCCGCACTCCAGCCCCTCTCAGTTTTAAGCTCAATGTTTAAGGTGTTGGGTAATGTGAACATCTCTCAAAGAAACATCGAGATGGTGGTCTAAGATCATTCACTTGAAAGCACAGGTTTTGCTCATAATTGAGGAATATATTTGTATACTTTTATGTTCTCCTAGAGGACAATAAAACGTACCTCCCCTGCCTCCTATCTTTAATAAATGCAATTACATGTAGTATGCCTTACTCTGAGGTATGTTTGTTGGTGCATGCCTTCAATGTAATAATTGTGCTCATGCTCAGTATCCCCCCCCTCCTCTCTAACTTAACTAACCACATCTGACCAGACTTTTTGTGAGGGCAAGCATGCTCATGTATCATAATAAGGCAGCGTCAGAAGAATAAATTTCCCATCATTCAATTCACATGTACCACTGTCACCATTCTAGTTACAGCAAAACTACACACAAGAAGAGTTTATGATAATAAATGTACATGATTGATTTAAGATGGTTCATTATATATCCAAAGAAATAATAAAAGTATGGGCAATTTAAAAAATAAAATTCATACAGTTGCCCTTTAATATGGTGTTTTTTTCTTCTTCTTACAAATTTTAAAATGTAAAACGTTGTAATAAAAAGTTATTGCTAAGTAAGATTGGGAAATTCAAAAAAAACTTATTTATTATTACTCATAGAAGCATAAGATTTCATCATAGAAATGAACCACTGTATTGAATTACAATACGAATAGTTAAAGGAGAAAAATGTTTTCCCTGACTTCCATGCCATCAAATGTTTATAAAACAATGTATCTTTAAGCTTTTTGTGTAATTCTTCTTCACAGTAAAAAGAACAGAGAATCCTGTAGTGCCTGACCCCTACCCTAGCTCAGTGAGTTCAGTAATGATCAAAAAGAAAAGAATTTTCCATCAGCTACATTGTACTTCCTTTGCTAAAGGTAAACAAATTTTTCCTTTGCCACTCAGTAATAAAATATATTTATAGACAGATGAGTGTCTTCCGGGCCTTACTCCATTCTAATACAGGTATTCACATTAAATAAAAAACAGGAGGGAGATGCCTGTAATAAATTTAAATTCTCTTTTAATGATACCTCTTGGGTCAATTTTAAGGAAAGGCCAGTGCAGTCGTGTGAAACAAAATAAGCCAGACAATTGCTAAAAGGCAACAAAAATCACCTCCAACCCATAGACCACAATATTTAGAAAGCTGAAAGATGTAAGACCTGTAATGCAGCAAAGTTCACCTCTCTCGTCCCTCTGCCTCTCAAGATTCCACCTCCTCTCCAGCAGAATATTTCCTTGCACATTCTCAGGGCGCAGCAGGGGAAACAACCCCCTTAATATAGCTACTGTCCACAGTACTACCATTGTTCTAGGCATTTATACAGGGACAGAAAGGACAAGGATAGGACATATTCTATACTAAAAAGGTTGTTGATATGCACGGACCTGCTCATGCTGGCCATGTGACTCTTCTTCCCAATGCCCACAAGTGGATCAAGCACAGTGGTGAAGGACATGGGGCCACTCCACACACTGGATTGTCCCAGGGTGCGCGGTACATGCAGGTTGCCTGTTATTTCTCTTACTATCAGGAAAGTGTCCCAAACCATGAGTCTCTGCCCAGAGCCGACAGCCTCCTCCAGGAATGTGCATTGATCATCTCTTTTCTTGTTGTTCTAATGTTTTGGTCAGATCAGTTTGCCACAAGTGCTCCCACAACCCCCCTTTTGTGTAATATTGTAGCAGAGCTTCTCTGCAGGAAGATTGACCAAGCTTCCATGTGGTAGTAGCACCCCCAACCCCGTCCTTTAATTGGAGGTCTTATGCAGTGAATACTAAGCATTGGATGAGAAGCCTCTTCCCTCCTTGTTAAAAGCCAGTAGGCGGGGGGAAGTGATAGCCTTTAATACTAATCCAATGCAAGGTCAGGGAGACAACCTTCCACGAAAATTCACAACCAAACGGGAGTGTCAGCCCAGATAATGACCCAAGGTAAACTGTTAGGACTTCCATACTGGGGTTACCTTGACATGGTTGGAAGGCTTTTCACTTTTATGCATAAAATTGTAACTAAAACTCCCATGTTTTTACTGTTTGCACTAGCATAGATATTATGATATATGGGGCCCAGAATTGTGCATTGATCATCTCTTTTCTTGTTGGTACGAATTATTGATATGGCAGGAGAAGGGTACCAGTGCAGAATACTTGATATAGCCAGAAAAGGGTACCAGTGCAGAATTATTGATATGGCCAGAGAAGGGTATCTGTACAGAATACTTGATATAGCCAGAAAAGGGTACCAGTGCAGAATTATTGATATGGCCAGAAAGGGTACCAGTGCAGAAACTTAATATAGCCGGGGATGGGCACCAGTGCAGAATACTTGATATAGCAAAGAGGAGGGTACCAGTGCAGAATACTTGATATGCCGAGGAGGGAACCAGTACAGAATACTAAATATAGTCAGATTAAGCTTGTGAGGTTCTCATTCATCCAGGTCATGGTATATCTGTTGTATTCAATTAAATCAACTGGACTTGAAGTTTAATTCTTGAAGACGTTTTGCTAGTCATTCTGAATTGAGAAAGCCAGTCGGATGACTAGCAAAATGTCTTCAAGAACTAAACTCAAGTCCAGTTGATCTAATTGAATACAACAATATAGTCAGATTAAGGTTATCAGTAGAGATGGACTAGAACTCGAACCCGAGTTCGAGCTGAACTATTCGATTCGAACGAATTCGGACTTTTTGAACTTCCCAATTTTCGATATTTTCGGACTTTCGATAATATCGATGTTCGACCGTTTGAATGCACTAGTAAAAGCCTATTATACCTATCCGCGAGCATCGAATCCGCGTAAAGGGTCCATTAAACCTATACGCGAGCATCGAATTCATGAGTAAAATGTCCATGGTATCTAGGGCGCAACATCGATTCCGCGAGTAAAGTGTCCATTAAAACCTATACGCGAGCATCGAATCCGTGAGTAAATGTCCATGGTATCTAGGCGCGAATGCTGGGAAAAACCTATATGCGAGCATCGAATCCGCGAGTAAAATGTCCATGTTTATCTAGGCGCGAACAGCGAATCCGCGAGTAAAGTGTCCATTAAAACCTATACGCGGCATCGATCCGTGAGTAAAATGTCCATGCTATCTAGGAGCGAAAGCGAATCCGCAAGTAAAGTGTCCATAAAGCCTATACGCGAGCATCAAATCCGCGAGTAAAATGTACATGGTACCTAGGCGCGAACGAGCTCGAAAATAGCGTGAGTGAGAGTAAAATTGATTTTTCGAAAGTCCTGGATATTGGAACATGTTCCTAAGACCATTTCCCAGGTCCCACAGCCATTTACATTAAGTTACCATTGTTGTTTTATGTATTTCATTAGAACTTTTTGACTCCGATTGACTTTAATGGGTCCGTTTTCGATATTCAAACTTTCCATATAGTTGAAAGTTTGAAAACGGACCAAACTTTCAACAGTTCGACCATCTCTAGTTATCAGTGCAGAATACTTGATATAGCTAGATAAGGGCACCAGTGCAATACTTAATATAGCCAGAGAAGGTACCAGTGCAAAATTCTTGATCTTGATATAGCCAGGGAAAGGTACCAGTGCAGAATACTAAATATAGTCAGAGAAGGGTATCAGTACAGAATACTTGATATAGACCGAGGAGGGAACCAGTACAGAATACTTGATATAGTCAGGGATGGGCACCAGTGCAGAATACAAAATATAGTCAGATTAAGGTTATCAGTGCAGAATACTTGATATTACCAGATTAGGGCACCAGTGCAGAATGCTTGATATAGCCAGAGGAGGGTACCAGTGCAGAATACTTGATAGCCAGAGGAGGTACCAGTGCAGAATACTTGATATAGCCAGGGATGGGCACCAGTGCAGAATACAATTAAAGTCAGATTAAGGTTATCAGTGCAGAATACTTGATATAGCCAGATAAGGCCACCAGTGCAGAATACTTGATATAGCCAAAAGGGTACCAGTGCAGAATACTTGTTAAGCCAGATAAGGGTACCAGTGCAGAATACTTGATTGCCAGGGATGGGCACCAGTGCAGAATACAAATTAAAGTCAGATTAAGTTATCAGTGCAGAAACTTATATAGCCAGATAAGGCCACTAGTGCAGAAATACTTAATATAGCCGAGAAGGGTACCAGTGCAGAATACTTGTTATCCAGGGATGGGCACCAGTGCAGTATACTTGATATAGCCAGAGGAGGGTACCAGTGCAGAATACTTGTTATAGCCAGATAAGTATACCAGTGCAGAATACTTGATATAGCCAGGGATGGGCACCAGTGCGGAATACAAATTAAAGTCAGATTAAGGTTATCAGTGCAGAATACTTGATATAGCCAGATAGGGCACCAGTGCAGAATACTATATAGCCAGAGAAGGGTACCAGTGCAGAATACTGTTATAGCCAGGGATGGGCACCAGTGCAGTATACTTGATATAGCCAGAGGAGGGTACCAGTGCAGAATACTTGATATAGCCCAAGGAGGGAACCAGTGCACAATACTAGATATAGCCAGGGATGGGCACCAGTGCAGAATAAAAAATAAAGTCAGATTAAGGTTATCAGTGCAGAATACTTGATATAGCCAGGGAAAGGTACCAGTGCATAATACTAAATATATTCAGAGAAGGGGAATAGTGCAGAATACTTGATATAACCAGAGGAGGGTACCAGTGTATAATAACATTGAAGTCAGTTATTGCACTGAAAAGTTTGCATTGTTTTATAAGAAGAATTGCTAGTCTCTTTCTACGTGTTTATGAAATGTGAATCTGTTCATGGACCTTTCATCTTAAGTTTCCTTTTAGTGCTTTTTATTGGTACAAAGGCAGAATCAGAAAACAAAGACAGGTTAAATAAATATGTGTTATTGTAATGGAAATGAGAGTCTTATTTATTCATTTAAACTAAGTGGAGCCTAGAGCGTATTGATCTCATTAGAATTGATTTCCATTTTTTCTAGTGATGGTGTCAGCCAATTATATATTTAGTACAGACCTGCAAACTTGTAGTTTACTTTATAAAACTAAACAGGAATCTAAAAATGTGCAATAGCTACAGAAATACTAGCAATGTAAGATGGGGGACCCATCAGCATGTATCCAAGCAGGGACCCCTCAGGATCTATCAGAGCAGAGATCCACCAGGATCTATCAGAGCAGAGATCCACCAGGATCTATCAGAGCAGAAATCCACCAGGATCTATCAGAGCAGAGATCCACAGGATCATCAGAGCAGAGAGATCATCACGGATTCTATCAGAGCAGAGACCATCAGGATCTATCAGAGCAGAAGATCCACCAGGATATATCAGAGCAGAGGCCCATTAGGATGATCCGAGCAGAGACACCACCAAGATCAACAGAGCCGAGACCAACCAGGATGTATCTAAGCAGAGACCTACCAGGATATATCAGACCGAGGCCCCCCAGGATGTATTAGAGCAGAGGCCCACCAGGATATATCACATCAGAGGCCCCCCAGGATGTATTAGAGCAGAGGCCCACCAGATATATTAGAGCAGAGATCCACCAGGATGTATTAGAACAAGGCCCACCAGATTATATTAGAGCCGAGGCCCACCAGAATATATTAAATCAGAGGACCAACAGGGTGTATTAGAGCAGAGGCCCACCAGGATGTATTAGAGCAGAGGCCCACCAGGATTTATTAGAGCAGAGGCCCACCAGGATTTATTAGAGCAGAGGCCCACCAGGATTATTAGAGCAGGGGCTCACCAGGATGTATTAGAGCTGGGGCTCACCAGGATGTATTAGAGCAGGGCTCACAGGAGTATTAGAGCACATTCTGACCAGAATATATTAGAGCACATGCCACCAGGATGTATTAGAGCAGAGGCCAATCAGGATGTATTAAAGGAATAGTTTACTTGAAAAGGGAACTATTCCTTTAATGTATTGATTGAAGAGCTAGAAATTAAAGGAACACTAAACCGATAAAACCAACTATGTGCCATTCGTTTCTATTATTCACAGGGAGGTGAGAACACTTATTCTCACCTCCCTGTGAATAATGGGACGCTCGGGGACCTTGAACTTACCTTCGCTCCGCTCGCAGCCGCTTCTTCACTGACAGCTGCTCTCTCCGATCGCGGCGCCCTATCTTTGTATGGCGTGCATGCGCCTAAGATAGGGCGTGTGGTCGGGACAGAGCGGCTGTCAGTGAAGGAGCGGCTGCGAGCGGAGCGAAGGTAAGTTCAAGGTCCCCGAGCGTAATATATTCAACTGGCAGGTAAGAATAAGTGTTCTCACCTCCCTGTGAATAATAGAAACGATGGCACATAGTTGGTTTTCCAAATTATGGGAGTTTAGGGTCCCTTTAGGAGCTATGCCTTGCCTTCCATTCTTCAATCAATATCTCAGGAGCCAAGGACGAAGGTAAGTATATTTACCTTTTCGCACAATCCACCGCAGCAGCACTGACAGGTCCCATCCGCTTCCTGGTTCTAATCAAGTATAGCGTGTACCTACCAGGAAACGGTACCTACCACCCTGGTTCCTGAGATATTGATTGAAGAATGGGTGGTAAGGCATTGCTCCTCAACCTCCCGGTCTTCAATCAATATATTATTATACATTCAATACAGATCTGACGGATTTTTGAAATTTCCAAAGCTGAACCTTTCTTTAAAAAATCGAAGATGTGAAAATTCAAAAATTCCATTCGAAACTTGAAAAATGTAAAAATTGTAAAAAATCAAATTCAATTGGGTTCAAATGGGATTTTTGGAAATTTTGATTTTGCGGAAGCGCTGTCGGAACAAAATTCACCAGTTTCGTTACATCTCTAGTCTCCAGTGCCAATATGTAGACTGTAGAGGACTGGCCATATGCTCCACCCATCAAGATACAGCAGTAAGGGGACTGAACAGAAACTAGATTGCAGAGCAACAATTATAAGGATATAATTTACAGATCACATTGGACTCAATAGAATATATCAGTGACATCACTAAGTGTTTTTTATAAGGATTTATACCACTGCACTCTAAATCTAGAGCCTTATGTATTATAAGGATATCAGTAGTTAGTATATGGCTTTTGTTTTCATGTCTTTTCTTGCTTTATTTTTCTTTGTTCTCCCGCCGTGGAAGATGTTCTATTTGAAAACAACGTTTGTGTCACGGAAAGTTATTTTACAGCTCGCACTTTGGAAGTTTCTATGTGCGACGTGAAACCAATGCATAAATTCAATTCTTTTCAAATCTGGTATTTCATGGAGTCAGCTTATAAAACTTAGCACAGTAAGCAGATAAAGAGGTTTACTGCACCTATGTTTCTTTCATACACAGTTTCAGCAAGTAAAATGCTGGTTGTTCAGCCCTCTGTGTATTTCTTTGTTTGCATAATCCAGTGTTCGGCTCTCTCTGGATTTTTTTTATCTTTCTTTGAATAATCGGAGATGGTTTCTTTTTTCTTCACACGGATCAGGCCTGTTGAAAAGCTTCAATATTTGCAGTTGGTAAGTCATTTTAAGACACGTTCAGTGTCCTTTTCTGACCTGCTTGTGGTCTTTTCTGAATTGATACATTTTATTTTGTGTATAGGTCAGATCTTTAAAAGGCAGGTCCACGCCCAAAACTAAAATTTAACCCACTACTGCCCTTTTGTATAGTTTAAAAAAAATCCTTACCTTACATCTCTGCTCCTTATGGTTCTCCTGCAGTTCATTTTCAAAGTCCAGGAAAGTGAAAAGTAGAAGCTGTCAGTGAGTCATCCGGTGCCTGCTATTTTCCTAACCTCAACAAGGACTGTGACATGCGCAGGGGAGCCCTTTCCCCCCTCTCTCCCACTCTTCAGATCCACTGCTTTAATGATTCCATGATGACGGAATCTCCTTCACACTTCCTGTGACATCACATTGTTTACAATATTGTTTAGCTATTGATGGCTACACGAGAATAAACTAATGTGTAGGCAGCATTGTCGGTTTATACTTTTTGCCACCTAGCATATTTCCGGCCACCCAACATACAATGTGATGCTGTTCAGCTGTAAGAAGGAGGTGGCACTACTTTGTGTTTTTATGCTGCCCCCTAGCAGTTGTGCAACCCTAGGCTATGGCCTGATGAGAAATTCAGCCCTGTTAGACGGTTGTTAAAGGTAGTCAACATGTATCTTAGGGCCGTATTTATAAAGGCGCAGTATCACTTTTTAGCAATATTGCTAATAACAATCGAAACAATCGTTAAACCGACCGATAATTTCCAATTGGTTTAACAATCATTATCGTAAATTTACGTTAACGATCTAAATTACTGATACCGATTGTAAATTTACGATAACGAAATCGTAGATTTACGATCCCCATAGAATACCATACTTGATTGACAGCTGAAATACAAGAAATAGGGGACAGATCAACAAAAAATAAATACAGTGATGGTTGGGAAGAGTTATAGTTTCCAGTTATATTTTATGTTTAAAATAACCTTTTTTTCTGGTATAGATGCCCTTTAACTAAATGTGGCCCTTAGAGTTCTGTTTTGTAAGTATAGTTTTACATTTGGGAAGCTATTCCCACTTTAAATAACAGAATTCTCTGTGTTCGAGAGAAGTCTTCAAAGGATGTTTGAAAGGGACCCCACCCAAGCACCATTCAGTCCAGACCTGAACCTGATGCCCACATATTTCATAGTAGGGAGACATCTTGTAGTCTGGTCACTCCCCCAAATTATGTCAGACTGGTGTTTATTGGTTTACAGTCCAATGGTGTTCTGAGTTCTGAGAAGTCTGACTACAAGATTAAAGCCCAATTCTGAAGGCCAAGGGCTGTTATTATACAGGTCATGGAACAACAGCATGGCAACCTCATCATATCCTTATATTTCTAAATGGAATGTTAGATTTTTTTCCTCTATACTGGCGCCCTCTGGTGTCCATAGTGTTTCTATGATTCTGATGTGTTTTATTTTGTTTGCTTTTTTGTTGTTACATAAACAAAAGTAATTGAATGAAGTTGTGTTTTAGTGCATAATGAAACTGCTCATTTGAATATCATATAGAGAATTGTGTTCCACTATTGTGCTATTTTGGAATCAATATGCTTAAAGGATAACAATACTGTAAAAATTAACTTTTTAAAAATGGAAATTACCTGGAACAGGAAGGTCGGATTGATTATTCCTACCTCACAATATTGTTTCATGGAGGAGCTACAGCACATACAGTTTCCATCTGCCAGGTTAGTCTTGAACTATTCCTGTATGAAAGATAGTGCTGAAGCCAGGAGGAAGACTGGCAGAATCAGTTTTCTTTGGGTTGGTCCTCCTCACAGAAACAATATTGGGAGGTAGGAATTACCAGTTCTATCTCCCTATCCCAAGTACTTTCATTTTAACTGTTTTTTAAGAAAACTTTATACACACTATAGTTCTCCTTTAAGCAAGCAAGCTGATGCAATAAGAGGTGCAAGTTTACCAGCGCTATTCATTTGCATTAACCAATCAGTTTTAAGTTTATAACTGGGTTACTGCAGCTAGATCTGATTGGTTGCTGCAGATTAGTAACTTTTGTACTTTTGTACTTTTTATTGCATCAGCCTGTGCATCTTGAAAGCTGCAATTGTCGATTAATTAAAGGGTAACTGTGGTCTCCATACAAGTGTCCTCTATTTGAAAGAACTCTCTTATAGCTTTCAAAAGCGTAGGATGGTGTCTGTAGATTCTTTCAGGGAGATTTACCCAGAGCCACAAGCACTCTGGACAAAGCTCCCCCATAGCAGATTTACCAGAGGCTGCATGACTCGTATATATTGAACACCAGTTATTAGCTGGAAGCATGATCCCGGAGTTGTTTTAAAGGTAGGATAGTGCTCTTTGTAATAAATATCACTTGTATGGAGACCACAATTACCCTTTAAGTTATCCAATAAAAGATACCCTTTTAAAGGAAAACTAAAATGTAAATGAGACTAAATGTATTCTAGAATTCCCAACGTACAGCTGCATTGTTTTCTCCATTATCGGACAAAGACAAGGTAGAAGTCTTTCACCTCCATGGTTTTCAACTTACTACAGGATGACGTGCTCATGGCCTCTCTAAACAAAGCTGAATAGAAACTGACTTCAGAGGGGAGAATACAAATATCTGCTTTAAACATTTATATTTTAACTTATTTGGCACTTTATTACCTGCATTTCTATCCAGATATTTGAGGATTTTTATCCCCATCTGGCTCCTCCCTCCTTGCAGTCAGTGAAGGTTGTGACAACTGACATCACAACCAATGATTGACTGCTGTTTTACCTGCTGCCTCCTGCACATGCTCAAGCTTATGGAAAGCTTATTAAGCAGAGGGAGGAGTCAGATACGTTTGACATAAAGGAATAGAACTTATTAAAGGGCCTGTCCACCCCAAAATTAAATTCACCACACTACTGGCCCCATAAAAAGAGATTACCTTACATCTCTGCTTCTTATGGTTCACCTGCAGTGCCCATCCAAAGTGCCAGAAAGTAAAGGGTAGTAGAAGGGTAGGTAGTGCAAAAAGGTCTCTGCCTCCTGTGTTGCCTCTGGGAGGTATTCAGGCATGTGCAGGGGAGCCCTTTCCCACCATCCGGATCCATCCATATCCATCCATCCACCTAGCGTTAGTGTCATTTTCTGTAGTGTAGGGCATACCTGTCTGTCCCCAACCACCATGTCATTTTGTTAAAAAAAAGATTTAATATGCTACTTACAGCCCTTCGTTCCCGCTGCGCTCTCCTCTCAGCCAATCACAGATGCGACTGCTAGTCCGACCCCTGCTTGCAAGTTCCAGCAAGGAAGGAGGCAGATCAGTTCGCCGTAGGATCGAGGGGCTGTAAGTAATGTTCTAAATCTTTTTTTAACATTCTGATATGGAGGATGGGGGTGGGCAGGGGTGCCGTACATTATATAAAAAGAAAAATTATTAGGGTGGAAATGTCCTTTAAAGAGCAAGTCCAGCCCTAAAACGAAAACTTACATACAGGTAAATCACCCCCCAAAACCCTAAATGGTAAAAGTTTGAAATGTGAAATATATAAATCTAACCTGAAATCCTGCACAATGTCCTGTTTCCCCTGTTTCTGCTTCCTGGTTCTTCCAGTTAGTAACTGTCAGTTATGGATTTGACAGTTGACATCACAGCAAATGACAGAATTCTTATCCCCTACCTGCCTCTTCTGAGCATGCCCAGGCTCAGTATAGGCTTCTAAATTGCTCAGTTTTCATGGTGCATCTGGAAGCATAGCAGGCATACAGTAATGAATTCATAGGGCAAAGTATGATATATCAACATATTTTAAAGAGGTCATTCTTTCTAAAAGATGTTATGAGGGTGGAGTTGTCCTTTAAATATTTGGTTACAAATGCATGTAATAAACATGGGGGGGAAGCAGTTGGGGTGCAAGTCACCAGTTTTTTGTTTTAAATTATGCTTAAATTGTAAAATATTAATTTACTCACTAGGGTGACAAACAACAAAAGTATGGGGGGGGAATATCAACGAGACGAATATATCACAATGCAAACAACATAGTGTAGTATTGTTTAGTTCTATACATTTCTATACACACACATAGTCCCTGCTCCCAGGAAATTGCTGATTATTGCGAATTTACAGCAGGCACAAACCATCCAAGGGATCGTCAGTCAAAAAATACAGAAGCTAAATCACAGCAGACAAACTAGCCAAGGCTGCAGTTTTTATTACTGCCGAGATTCCGGGCTGATGAAACATTTATGAAATTCTACGGCAGAGTAGGAACATGTGACCGAGTTTACAGTAACAATGAGAAATAATGCACGAGGCAATAATAAAGACTTTAGAATTGAGGAGTCGAGCGGGTTAGTCGAAGAAGGAAGAAAATAAAAACTTTTTTTCATACAACTTTTTGTACAAGATTTTCAAACTGGTGATAGTGAATGTCGTAAGACTGATAAGTTGATCATTATAATGTCTTGTGAAAAATGATTTCCAGGAAGAGTTTTTCTTTTTATTGTTCATTTGACACATTGTTACGGAACAGTTATCCAGGCCAAATTATTATCCAGGCCAAATTAGGCTAAACTATGTAAAAGTTTTTCTGTCTTACAGAGGAAGTGACAGAGTAGGGAGAGTGGTTTCATCCTGTTATCATTGGTATTTGCAAGAAGATACAATTCCACCTATGCTTAGTGAGATTTAACTAAAAGTGGCAATAATGGCCATCCATGATTTCTCCTGGCATTGACCACCCTTGGGAAATACATGGTCACCCACACAGCACAGTCATGCCCTGTCCATGAAATCTTTTTTACTATAATGAAAAACAAACTAGCGTGTAAAATGTAGTTGTAACCTGTCAGAGGAAGCAGGTATGTTTCAGCTCCTGTCTGCCCGCTCCTGTTTTTGTTGTTGTATGACTTCCAATCCAATGCTTCATTTGCTCAAGCTCAGCCCCCAGCCCCCTGCCAGATATTCTGACTCTCTGTGAGGGCAAGCATGCTCAGTAATCCCTATGAGGCAGCATTAGGAGTGGGAATATCCCACCTTGCAGTTCACATATTAACTGTCACCATTCTAGCTACAGCAAAACTATACAAAACAGAAGAGTTTATGATAATAAGGCACTTGATTGACAGCTGAAATGTAATATGTTTCCAGGACAACAAAATAAATTGGTACAGTGATAGTTGGAAAGAATTATACAGTAGATTCCAGTAATGGGAATTTAAAAAAATGAATTACCCAGTGTACATATACTTTAATTCTAATATTGAATTGAGCCCAGCTTCTTTGTACAATAAGGACTCAATCCACTAATTTATAAAGAGTACAGAGACAGGCAACTAAAGTAATAAGAGAAATGGAGAATTCGTGTTATAAAGATTAGTTGGGGTTGTTTTGTCTAGAAAGTAGGTGTTTGTGAGGGGACATAATAACCTTATATAAATATGTTCTCTCATAGGAGTGATCAAAAGAAAGGAGACACGTTCAAAGCAGGCTTAAGGTTCATACACACCTGGCGATGTTCACCAGACCCCCAAGCCCGACGAACGGCTGAATGACCCCCGACCGAACGCATACACACGCGCGACTATCAGCCGTTAGGCGCGGGTGTTCGTCGGGCTCGGGGGTCTGGTGAACATCGCCAGGTGTGTACGAACCATTAGATGTCTTCTTGGACAGGCAGAATATCCAGGGTTATAGCTGGCGACTAGAGAAGGACACAAAACCGAACTCGAACCTGAACAAACCCAAACAAACTCGCGGGATTATTTTCGAATATCATTGAAGGCTCGAAAATTTTCGATCGTACCAAGATTTCAGATTGTTCAGAAGCCTTGAATGGCTGGAGATTCCCAAAACCGGCCGGGTCAAGGATTGCCAAATGATGAATAATCCTGTGGCCGGACCTTTGGGGGTCCCACAGCTCGAAACCGGGACCCCCTCCGAGGTCCTTACAAGGACAATTTTGGCCCTGACAGGGCCCTTTGGTGCTTAAGAAGTACTGCAGCTTGAACCAGGACCCCCCCTTCCCTCCCCGGCACTTATAAGTGACTTTGTGGCACGTAGCAGTGGCCCTGACAATGACCCTTTGGGGCTCAAACCGGGACCCCTCTCCCCGGCACTTATACATGCCTTTGTGGGGGTCCTGCAGCTTGACACCAGGAACCCCTGGTCCTAAGAAGGACCTTTTCTGGTCTTGGCATCTTCTTGCCAGCGACATCAACTCACCAACTCACCAACTCCATTGACATCAACACTGGCGACATCAACATTGCCAGTGTTGCCGACCTCTTGATCCAAAGTCCTCTTTCCCCCATTGACTTTAATGGGTCCATTTTCGAACTTTCGAACTTTTAAACTTTAAAGTTCGAAAACTTTATCTTCTAAAGTTTAGAAAAGCTTTATGTTTAAGTTTGGCCATCTCTACTGGTCACTGTATCCAGTGTGGGCGTGTGTGTTTGGTTGTATCCTTTTTTAGTTTGGTGTACTGGGGTCATGCAATGATTGGGTGGAGAAATCTGTGGGGGTTTTTTGGTGGGGGGGTTTACCAAAAAAGGTTGTGGCAGCAAATATGGCAGCACTCATACTTCACTGGAACTCCCCATGTGGTGCGTACTATCCAAAAGCACTCACGTACAAAATCTAGATGGGATTGTGCCACTCTTGAGGGTAAGAATAAAACATGTTAAAAACAGGTTAGAAACAAGGTGGATACTCTGATGTGGCCCACTTGCCTGACACTTTTCGTGGGTGTACCCACTTCCTCAGAGGTCTCTCTATATATAATATATTATATTAAATAAAGTGACTTTTTATTCTTACCCTCGAGAGTGGCGCTATCCCATCTAGATTTTCTAAAATTCAAATGCAAATATATCTGTTTTTAAGAAAAAAACAGTATTTTCCCATCCTAATGACCTTAACCTGCCCATTCAGCATTTTGTCTGTGTATAAATAAATGCTTTCAAAATACTGACTTCCTGCTTGCAGGACCCCTAGTAGAGACCGTTATGGTCTTGCCCTTGACCCAGCCCCTGGGTTGATTCAGTTGCTCAGTAGAGATCTGAGCATGTTTGACCCATCCAACAGCCAATCAGTAGAAATTACTGTTAGGAACATTCCAAGGTAGTGGTGCATTCTGGGAAGAAGGATCGTTAGAACCTGAAATGTCAGCTCACTAATGTCAACAGCAGGAAACAGCAAAGGGTAAGAAATCAACTGAAGTGTAAGAGAATATGTAGAATAAGTAGAATAACTATATATATATATATATATATATATATATATACAGACATACCTTGTGCTAATTAATCGTTTGGATATTAATTCCTTGGAGTGCTCGGTATTTGTACTGATACTTCCATAGTTTGCCCTGTAGCACCCAGATTGCTGAAATTGGAACAGAGTACTTTAATGGGTTTAGTTCTCCTTTCAACGTTCAGGCTAAAAAATATTTCTTCAATATATATGTTATGTATTTAAATAATATGGCAATCAACCACAACTACCCATTAACTATAACCGAACATATACAGTATGTAAAATATATACATTTGTAAAATATTTCACTACATTATAATCCAAAGTAAGCAAATTAATTTGTTTTATTATGGTGTCAAAATATATCATTATGTTTAGGTAGATATATTTGTATTTATTACATAAATAAAATGTTTTTTTTAAAGATTCTTTAAGGATTCTGTAAATCATTTTTAAATGCAAACAATACAATATACAAATACCTTTGGAACCAATTAAAGCAAAATTTTAACCAAATAACAGCCTGTAATTAAATATTAAAATAAATTGTTCTTTGCTGCCCTCTGATGGGCGCTATAATTAAAACACATACACAAACACACACACATAAACCTAATTTAGATTGGCCACATTATATAAACACTAGCTGTATTAAAGGACAAGTCCAGCCCCAAAATGAAAAGTAAATCACCCCCCAAAATCCTAAACGGTAATAGTTTGAAATTTTAAATAGGTTTTGAACCTAACAAAAGGAAGTTTTTTGTGAGTGGAAATTAATTAGAGTGGAACGTGTCCCTTGTTCTAAAGGACTTTGCTCTCAAGGACATAGAAAAAGAAGGACGTTGAAACAAGAAGGGCAATTAAACAAGGTTAGTACTGTGCTGGTGTTGTGTATTAGAAGGGACAGATATGTCAGTACCATGCAATGTGCATCCTGCCACATGTATAGGAACCTGGAGCAGACATTCCAGGGGACCTATGTCTGTGTCAGGTGTGAGTGGGTTGCCCGTTTGGAAGCTGAGGTGGGGAGTCTAAGGGGGCAGCTTGCAGCATTGCAAGGATTGGCAAATCTGGGGGGACAGCAGGCACTGGCTGGGGTCAGTATAGAGGTGGGTGGAAGTGGGAAAGGGAAGGTTGAGAGGGGAAGTAGTTTTGTTCGGGTTACTAGGGGAATTGGGGGATGGAAGCGTAGGGTGGTTCTTCCCAGATTGCCCATTCCAACAGATTTGCTGCCTTAGGTGATGAAGTGGAGGAGGACAGCTCAGACTTAGCGTGTATGGAGCGGGCTAATCCCTTAAGCACCCAGGGGACTGGGTGGAACTGAGGAGGAACTTAGGATCAGGAATGCTAGGCAGGAGGTAGTGGTAGGGGACTCCATTATAAAGAAGGTAGATAGGGTAATCTGCCGCCAAGGCCCTACATGCCGACCTGTGTGTTGCCTGCCTGGTGCTAGGGTTCGGCATGTGGTGGATGGTGTAGACAAATTATTGGGTGGGGCCGGGTGGGGCCCGGCAGTCTTGGTTCACATTGGTGCTAATGACATAGTTAGAGGAGGTGAGGTCCTTAAACATGATTTCTGAGAGCTAGTGGCCAAGTTAAAAGCAAGGACCTCCAGGGTAGTGTTTTCTGAAATACTAACACAGCCACGTGCTACGCTAGAGGCTTAGGGAATAGTGACCATGAAATAGTGTCGTTTGGAGTATCTTATCGAAAGGAAAAGTGCGTTGGGTTAACAAAGACTTTTAATTTTGGAATGTCAACTGGGATAAGGTATTATCAGGTGTATTATCAGGTAAAGGTACTAAACAGAAGTTGCCTGTGTTTAAGGGGATTTTAAGCAATTTCACATCTAAATTAATACCCTTGGGAAATAAATGTAAAATAAAATAAATCTGCGCCCATGTGGCTGAATTCTGATTATAAAAACTGTAACAAGGAGTGTAAGAAAGAAATCAAACTAGCTAAAATTAATAATGAAGTTAGGATAGCTGAACAAAGCATCCTCAAGCTTAAATTTTATGTAAGTAGTAAGTATATTAATAGTAAAATAAGGACTGAAAATGTGCCACCATTAATTAATGGGGATAAGTTAGTTATGGAGGATGGCGATAAAGCAAATGTCTTGAATAATTTTTTTTCCTCTGTATACGACTGTTGGGGAGTTTTCAGTACCCCCCCCATTTCTTACAAGAGGGGGAAAACACTTTAAACCATCTTGGTGAGTTCACACCCGGATGAATCACAAACACGGTATGGGCATCCATGGGATGTTTCCTTGCAGGAGTTGCAAACATGTTACACATGTGATTAAAACCAAAGAGTTTTACATCCCCACACTAGAGAGGTATTCCCTTTGAGAGTACTTCAACTGTGAGTCCAAATATGTTGTTTATCGTTACTCTGTCCTGTGACAAAATTTATGTTGGTGAGACTACTCAGCCGATAAAAATAGGATTTCTCCACATAAGTCTAGCATCAACTCCATAACACTAAATTACCTGTACCTGATCATTTTCACGAGGCCCAACATAAAGAATCTGACCTGCGATTCTTGGTTTTGGAATCTGTCCAGACCAAGACGCGGGGGAGATAGGGAACTTTTGTTGAGGAGAAGAGAAGTCTGGTGGGTACATAGACTGAATACCTTGTACCCTACAGGCCTTAATCGTGATTACGATTTACATGTATATTTATGATTATTGTCAATTGATAACTTCTTTGATGTGCCAATAAGCATTAGGATATGTTGGCATATTAGATACCCATTTGGGTCCTAACGTCCCTCCTTAGCGTCTTCTATTGTCCTTTTTTCTCTGTTAGGATACTATGTAAATATTATATGTTAATTAATGTATACACCTGATTTTGAGTATACGTGGTGGGGCGTTGGAGTGTCTATATTCATGTGACTTTGGAAATGTGTTCTTATATTTTTGTCTTTATATAATATGGCCGTGGAACTGTTGGCTTGATAAGGGGACAGATGGTTCCCGAAACGTCGCCTGATGTACAGTTCGCCATTTTAAAGTATTGATCTAGCAACTCTGGAGTGCGGTGTTATATGATTATATCCTGATATAGGTTCCATGGCTAGGACCCGCTGAGCACCTGCACCCAATTGATCTACCATTTCTAACGAGAGGAGTGCGGTATTATTCTTTATTACATTTACTTGCTTGTCTACCTGCACCCCCAGCTGTGGATTGTGCCTACACCCCAGTATTTGCCGGATCCGGAGCTGCTATGGATCGGGCAAGTTTCTCGTACTCAGAGGAGGAGACGCGGCGCATCATGGGTAATCTCGCGGGATCGCGGGACTTCCTGGTTGTGCCGCCCGGAACCTCGGAAGAGACAGCGGAGACGCTGATGAGGAAACGCACGGACCTGGAGTTACACTCATTGACTCTGGCAGAGTATTACAAACAGCAGAGGATCCCGAGAGGGCTCCGTATCCATCTCAAGCCGACATTGTTTCAGAGAATGAGGAGTTCAAACAAAAGTATGTACAAATACTCAATAATGCTCTAGAGATATCATGACACTTAACATTGAATTTCTCACTAAAGAAATATCTTCCATTGATAACAAGCTTGCACAGGTTGATGCAGAGTTAATCAGATCACTATCCACTGTGGAATTTGATTCCTTAAAGGGGAGTTTGGATGCTAAATTGGAGGATACCGTAAGGTTGGGGAGGAGATTAAAGAAAAAATTCACAAGGGATCTCATTGATTATGAATGTGGATCATTTATAACTGGTCACAGCCCCGCATTGCCTTTAACAAATCTGCTAGACCCCGAGCTCGGTCCTGGAAAACACCAGGGGGACCAGGATGAACGAGGTCCAATAATGGTGATTTTTTATCACAAAGCGGAGACTTAGGACACGCAGAGGCGGTTGGAAGAACCGGAGGGTTGGAAACGTCAACCCACAGAGGATGACCCGAGCAAGGCTCAAACTACAACAGACTTAGTAGTCATTAACCTGTCCCAACGAACATTGACTGCAACAAAACACAACTATTAAATAAGGGATTGGCTTTTGTCCGAGTTCCCGATTGAACACTACAATTGACTTGACTTATATGCTTTTTTTTCGACGCCTTAGGTTAAAAGCGCATTTGCTTCCAAACACATAGGGGAAGAGATGGATGTTGGGGATTGTGGATTTAAACCTCAGGACTTTAATCTTATAAAAAAATCTAAATTTGTTCCACCGACCACTAATCCTACTATAGAAACCTATGTAGCGAGATTTAAAGGGACATTTCAGCACTTACTAATAACAAGATTTACTCAGCTTAGATCTAATTTAACCATGATGAATTCTGGCACTAGAGCAGTTAAACAATATCCAGATATCACGATCAAACCGTCCGTAAGGGCGGGGCGATCGTGATACTTGATACTGAGTACTACATAGGTGAATTATGACACAATTATCAGATCATCTGTCTATATTAAACTTAATGGGGACCCTGTTTGGGATATCTCAGAGTTTATGAAAATTCTTGTCTGAATATGTTAATAAAGGGGTAATACATATGTCATAAAGGATACACTAATGGTATCTAATCCGTTACTCCAGTCCTTTATACCCTGCCCAAGGTGCACAAGAACCCTGTCCAGCCTCCAGGACGTCCAATTGTGGCGGGCATAGATTCTGTGTTCTCCCTATGGCCGTCCTCCTGGACGGGGTTCTTGCGCCCTTGGTACGGGGGGGGTCTGTCATATCTTCAAATACTCAGGATTTTCTCAAAAAGCTGGCTAATGTGAAGGTTGCTACCAATGAGCCTATTCTGATGGCTACATTAGATGTGGGTAGCTTATATACCTCTATACCCCACCATGAGGGTATTGCTGCTTGTGAGAAACTATTGATTGAAAGTAATATATATAACTGTGATCAAATTGAATTTTTCTTGAATGTTGGACATCATACTTACCCGTTCCTATTTTAGGTTCGACAAGGATTATTACCAGCAACTGCGTGCACTGCCATGGGGTCCAATGTCCCCCGTCATATGCTAACGCCTTCATGCTTCGGCAGGAGGTGGACCTCGTCTATGTGCTTCCTATCTTTTCCAGGCACTGTTGTGCCTGGTGGAGGTACTGACTGTTCTTTGTGCGTGGCGGGGCGACATTGCGACACTCAGGGAGTTCCACTGCGCATTGACCACATTGCATCCTAATATTCAGTACACTCTTGAATGTAGTACAGAACGCATTTCTTTTCTAATGTCATGATAGTGCAAGAAGCTGGGTTCCAAACTGAGTTATACTCGAAGCCTACTGACCGGAATCAATTACTTATTTATACTAGTTTTCATCCTGCTAACACAATTAATCATTACCCATCAGTCAGTTGGGAGAGTGACAAAATTGTCTCTCACCCAGCACGTAGGTCCCAACAAATGGCTGATATGTATTCCAAATTCAGACGAGAGGGTACCCTCCCAAGATTCTGAATCAGGCATTAACCAAGGCATGTAAAAATAGACCATCGCCCCACGAATAGGGAGGCGCGGATTCCTTTTGTTACTCAATATTCACTACAAAGCCCGCTATACATAGTTGTGTAAGGAGACATTGGGATCTCCTTAAGGAAGGTTTCCCGACTGTTGGGGAGTTTTCAGTACCCCCCCTCATTTCTTACAAGAGGGGAAAACACTTTATAACCATTTGGTGTTCAGACACACCGGATGAATCACAAAAAACGGGTATGGGCATCCATGGGATGTTCCCTTGCAGGAGTTGCAAACAATGTTACCATGTGATTAAACCAAAGAGTTTGTACATCCCCACACTAGAGAGGTATTCCCTTTGAGAGGTACTTCAACTGTGAGTCCAAATATGTTGTTTTTAAGCGGCTTACCTGTCCTTCTGTCCTTGTGACAAAATTTATGTTGGTGAGACTACTCAGCCGATAAAAAATAGGATTTCTCAACATAAGTCTAGCATCAAACTCCATAACACTAAATTACCTGTACCTGTACATTTTCACGAGGCCCAACATAAAGAATCTGACCTGCGATTCTTGGTTTTGGAATCTGTGTCCAGACCAAGACGCGGGGGAGATAGGGAACTTTTGTTGAGGAGAAGAGAAGTCTGGTGGGTACATAGACTGAATACCTTGTACCCTACAGGCCTTAATCGTGATTACGATTTACATGTATATTTATGATTAATTGTCAATTGATAACTTCTTTGATGTGCCAATAAGCATTAGGATATGTTGGCATATTAAGCTAGGTACACACCTAGCGATTTTTCCTCCTGACCGACCGTTCGATACTTTCGAACGGTCGGCCAGGAGGAAGGACTGTCGGTCGCGGCAAAAGCAGCCGCGTCCGATAGTCACCGCGACCGATCGTGCGGTCCATAGAGGACCGCACGATCAGACGAGGTTTTCCACCCTGTCCGATCGTCCTTTCGTCCAATTCGGACGAACGGTCGATCGGACATGGGCACATTCGGATTCGATAATTTCGGTCCGATCGACCGATACACTGAACTATCGGTCGATCGGACCGAAATATCTAATCGTGTGTACCCAGCTTTAGATACCCATTTGGGTCCTAACGTCCCTCCTTAGCGTCTTCTATTGTCCTTTTTTCTCTGTTAGGATACTATGTAAATAATTATATGTTAATTAATGTATACACCTGATTGTGAGTATACGAGTGGGTGGGGCGTTGGAGTGTCTATATATCATGTGACTTTGGAAATGTGTTCATTATATTTTTGTCTTTATATAATATGGCCGTGGAACTGTTGGCTTGATAAAGGGGACAGATGGTTCCCGAAACGTCGCCTGATGTACAGTTCGCCATCTGGAGTGCAGGTGGTTTATATGATTATATATGATATAGGGTTCCATGGCTAGGACCCGCTGAGCACCTGCACCCAATTGATCTATTTCTAACGAGGAGGAGTGCGGTATTATTCTTTATTACATTTACTTGCTTGTCTACCTGCACCCCCAGCTGTGGATTGTGCCTACACCCCAGTATTGCCGGATCCGGAGCTGCTATGGATCGGGCAAGTTTCTCGTACTCAGAGGAGGAGACGCGGCGCATCATGGGTAATCTCGCGGGATCGCGGGACTTCCTGGTTGTGCCGCCCGGAACCTCGGGGAAGAGACAGCGGGAGACGCTGATGAGGAAACGCACGGACCTGGAGTTACACTCATTGACTCTGGCAGAGTATTACAAACAGCAGAGGATCCCGAGAGGGTTCTCACTGTATGGGACCTTTACTGTCTGTTCTCACTGTATGGGACCATTACTGTCTGTTCTCACTGTATGGGACCTTTACTGTCTGTTCTTTGCGTGCTTCTTGTTTTTTTTTTTTTGATTTTTTTTTTTCTCCTGTCAAGTTCAGGCTAAAAAATATTTCTAATAAGATGTTATTGATTTAAATAATATGGCAATCAACCACAACTACCCAGAAATATAACCGACTATACAGTATGTAAAATAGATACATTTGTAAAAATTCATACATTATAATCCAAAGTAAGCAAATTAAGTGTGTTATTATGGTGTCAAAATATATCAGTATTGTGTAGGTAAGAATATTTGTATTTATTACATAAAAGAAACGGTTTTTTTAAAGCATTCTTTAAGGATTCTGAAATCATTTTTTGTAATGCAAACAAACACTATACAAATAACCTTGTGGAATGAAACAATTTTTAAAGCAAAAATTTTAACCAAAATAACAGCCTGTAATTAATATTAAAATAAATTGTCTTGCTGCCATATGATGGGCGCTTCGCTATAATTAAAAACACTACACAAACCACACACAATAAACCGAATTTAGATGGCCACATTATATAACACTAGCTGTATTACAAGGCCAAGGTCAGCCCCCCAAAATGAAAAGTAAATCACACCAAAACCTAAACGGTAATAGTTTGAATTTTAAATAGGTTTTGAATCCTAACAAAAGGAAGTTTTTTGTGAGTGAACGTAATTAGAGTGGAAAAACGTGTCCATGGTTTTTCTAAGGACCTTGATCTCAAGGACATAGGAAAAAAGAAGGAGTTGAAAATTGAAAACAAGAAGGGCAATTAAAACAAGGTAGTACTGTGCGGGGTTGTGATTGTATTAGAAGGGACAGATATGTCAGTACCCATGCAATGGCATCCTGCCACATTGTATAGGAACCTGGAGCAGACATTCCAGGGGACCTATGTCTGTGTCAGGTGTGAGTGGGTTTGCCCGTTTGGAAGCTGAGTGGGGAGTCTAAGGGGGCAGCTTGCAGCATTGACAAGGATTGGCAAATCTGGGGACAGCAGGCACGGCTGGGGTCAGTATCTCAGCCAGTCCCCAGTACAGTTCCCAGGATCAGTACTCCCACCCAGAGCCAGTAGCCAGTAGTCCTACCCTCCCCCCCCAGCAGTCCAGTTCTCCAGGATCCCAGCACCAGTCTCCACCTCTACAGCCCCTCCCCAGTCAGCCCCCAGTGCCTCAGCAGTCCCCAGTCAGTATATACCCAGTTCCCCCCAGTCAGCCCCCACCCCCAGCAGCCCCACAGTACAGTCCCCCAGTCAGTCCCTCCACACCCCCAGTCTCCAGTATACAGTCTCACAGCCCAGTCAGCCCACCAAGAGTTAGTATCAACCCCACAGCACCCCCCCCCCCCCAGTACCAGATCAGTCAGTACAGTATCAGTTACCTCCCTCCAGTATACAGTTCAGCCTCACCCCCAGTCCCTCTCCAGTGATCAGTCCCAGTACCCCACCCCCCAGTTTCCAAGTACAAGCCAGTCACATACCTCAGTCACCCAGTATCAACGCCCCAGTCCAGTCCCCCACATCCAGGTACCAGCTCACGGATCCCCGTATTATACAGTACAGTCTAGTACCCCCAGTCCCAGTCTCCCAGAGTATAGTTCCCCAGTTCACATCACAGTACAGTCCAGTCAGTACAGTACCCAGTCCCCAGCCTCCAGTCCAGTTCATCACCAGTCTCCCAGTCAGCAGTCCCAGCAGCCCGTCCCAGTACCACACCCAGCCCAGTTTGTCAGTATTCCCCCAGTCAGTATTCCAGTACAGCCCAGTCCAGTCCAGTCAGCAGTATCCCAGTCATGGACTCAACAGTTACAGCAGTCAGTGTCTCCCCCCAATGTATAGTCTCCCCAGTTACCAGCCCCACAGCACAGCCCCCCCAGCCCAGTCCCCGCTCCACTCCAGTCAGCGCAGTGAGCCCCAGTCAGTGCTCAGTCCGTTCCCAGTAGGACAGCCAGTCCAGCACTCTTCAGCCACCCCAAACCCCAGCCCCAGTAAGTCCCAGAGCCCGTCATCCTCAGCAGTCAGTATTCCAGTAAGCCGTGCCAGTCAAGTCCCCAGATCCAGTACAGCACATCCACAGCCCCCCACCCCCCAGTCAGTACAGTCAACCCACCCAGTATACAGTCGTCCCCAGCAGTCACCTCCCAGGAGCAGTTCCACTCTCCCTAGTCAGTCCAGTACCCCAGTCCCAGTTAGTAGTTCAGTAACCCACCGGCCCAGCCCCCCCAGTAGTCCAGCAGCAGTTCCCAGCTGCCCTCCCACCACAGCAGTAACCAGTCTCACCAGTACCCCAGCAGTCAGTCCAGTCAGTTCAGCCAGTCCAGTCCAGCAGCCCAGCCCCCCCCTCCCCCCAGGCGCGCGAGTCAGTCCCAGTCCAGGTACTCCAGGCCAGTCAGGCCAGTTACCCCAGTCCGCACCCCAGTCAGGTTAGTCTCAGGAACAGTCCACTCAGAAAGTGTACAGTCCTCAGTACCACCAGGTCACCCCAGTTCCCAGTAAGTTCCAGCACATCCCCAGTACGCGGACCAGAGCAGCTCCAGTCCAAAGTATCCCCCCCCAGTATCCAGTACAGTAGGTCCAGTATCCAGTCCCCAGAAAGCCACCCCCCTCATCTGCACCAGCCCTTCCCCCCAGTCATCCCACCCCCCCAGTACAGTTACTCAGTACCCTCAGTCTCCGTCAGAAACCCCCCCAGTAACCCCAGTCCAGTACCTCCAGTCAGTATACTCAGTACAGTCCACCACAGTCATCAGTACCACAGTCAGTATCCCCAGTACTCAGTGTCAGTCAGCTCAGTCTCCCCAGTCCATCCCCAGGCAGTCCCACTCAGTCTAACAGCACCCTCCTCCAGCACAGTACCACACAGTATTCCCTCCAGTCACCCCCCGCAAGTCAGTCCAGTCCCTCAGAGATCCACAGTCCCAGTAAGTAAGTCAGTGCAGTATTACAGTTATATTCACACAGTTCCCAGACCCCAGTACCCCCCAGTTTATTATATCAGTCGAGTCCCCCCAGTTCAGCAGTTCCGTAGTAAATCTCCTCCAGTCAGTATCCCAGTATCAGTTCGTCACCCCGCAGTCAGTATCAGCCCCAACCTCTCCCAGTCAGTTCCCAGTAGTATCAGTCCCCAGGTACCAGCCAGTCAGTATCCCCAGTCCCTCAGTATCAGTCCAGTACAGTGATTATAGAGGCATCAGTATCAGTATCCCAGTCACAGTTCTCGCAGTCAGAGTAGTTCAGTACCTCACCCACAGTATAGCTCCAGCAGTAAACAGTCCCCCACTAAGTACCCCCAAGTCCTGCCGTCCCCAGTCACTCAGTTTCTCAGTATCCCCCCACAGCCCCCCCCACCAGTATCCCAGTACAGTATAGCAGCAGTAAGATCCAGTCAGTCCGACACCAGTCACCCGCCCCAGTCAGTATCCCCACCCAGCAAGTTCCCCCAGCACCCAGTATTCCCAGTACCCCAGTGCCCTCATTACAGCAGTCCCAAGCGAGCAGTCAGTCCTCAAGTATTCCCCCACCAGTCCCCCAGTACAGCCAGCCAGTCCAGTAATATCCAGCCCAGTACCCCCCTCCCAGTCAGTCCAGTATCCCAGTACACCAGTAGTTCCCAGTTCCACCAGTCTCCCTTCAGTCTCCCCAGTCCCCTCCCCAGTAGATATTCCAGCCTCAGCAGCCCTCCCAGTATCCCTCAAGTATAGAGTACAGCGTAGTTATTCAGTCAGTTCCAGCCGCTCCAAGTCCAGTCCCCAGTCAGTCCAGTCAGTTAAGTAGTAGCCCCTCCTCCACCACACTCCCAGTAGTCATCTCAGTATCCCGTAGTGACCATCCTCCACAGACAGTCCCAGTTACCTCAGATTCTCCAGCCAGTCCCAGTATAGGGTGGTGAAGTCAGTCCTCCCGCACCTCAGTCAGTACCCGTGCTCCACCCCCCCCTCTCCCCCTCCCCTCCCCAGTCAGTCCTCCCCGTACCATATACAGTCACCCAGTATAGTCGCCCAGTACAGCCTCCAGTCCCCAGCAGTCCCGTCCCAGTCAGTCCCACAGCACAGTCAGTATAGAGGTGTTATGGGTGGACAAGTGGGAAAGGAAGTTGAGAAACCGGAGAGGGGAAGGACGGAAGTAGTTTTTGGTTCGGGTTACTAGGGAATTGGGGGGATGAAGAGTGAGGGTGGTTCTCCCAGATTGCCAATTCCAACAGATTTGCTGGCCTTAGGTGATGAAGTGTGAGGAGGGACAGCTCCAGACTTAGCGTGTATGAGCGGGCAATCCCTTAAGCACCAGGGGTACTGGGGGTGGAACTGAGGAGGAAACTTAGGATCGGGATGCTAGGCAGAGGTACGTGGTTAGGGGACTCCATTATAAAGAAGTTAGATAGGGTTAAATCTGCGCCAAGGCCCTACATGCCGACCTGGTGTTGGCCTGCCTGGTGCTAGGGTTTCGGCATGTGGTGGATGGTTGTATGTAGGACAAATATTGGGTGGGGACGGGTGGGGCCCCGGCACAGTATTGGTTCACATTGGTGTAATGACCATAGTAGAGGAGGGTGAGGTCCTAAACATGATTTCTGAGAGGGGGGGGGGGGCTTTTAGTGGCCAAGTTAAGCAAGGACCTCCAGGGTAGTGTTTTCTTGAAATTACTAACACAGGCAGGCTACGCTAGGGCTTAGGATAGACCATTGAAATAGTGTCGTGTGGAGTATCCTATCGAAAGGAAAAGGGGTGGGTTAACAAAGACTTTGAATTTTGGAAGAAAAATGTCAAATGGGGATTAAGTATTATCAGGTGTAGGATCAGGTGAAAGGTACCTAAACAGAAGTTGCCGTGTTTAAGGGGATTTATAAGAATTTCATCACTAATTAATACCTGGGGAAATAAATTGTAAAATAAAAGTTAACTCGGACGACCATGTGGACTGAATGCTGATTATAAAAACATTGGTCAAAAGGAGTGTAGGAAAGAATCAAACTAGCTAAAATTAATAATGAAAGTTAGGATTTAAGCTGAACAAAGCATTCACTAAGCTTAAATTTGAGGTAAGTAAGTAAGTATATTAATAGTAAGAAGATAAGGACTGAAAACTGAAAATGATTGCCACCATTAATTTAATGGGGATAAGTTAGTTCAGGAGGAGGCGTATAAGAAATGTCTTGAATAATTTTTTTTCCTCTGTATACGACTGTTGGGGAGTTTCGATTACCCCCTCATTTCTTACAAGGGAGGGGGAAAAGGAAGGAAAACACTATAACAATGGGGAGTTCAGACACACGGATGAATCCACCCCAAAAACGGGTATGGGCAATCATGGGATGTTTCCTTGCAGGAGTTGCAAACAAGTATACCATGTGATTTTAAAACCAAAGAGTTTGTACATACCCACACTAGAGAGGTATTCCCTTTGAGAGGGTATACTTCAACTGTGAGTCCACATATGTGTTTATGCGTTACTCTGTCCTTGTGGACAAAAATTATGTTGGTTGAGACTACTCAGCGATAAAAAAAGGATTTCTCAACATATTCTGCTCAAAAACTCCATAACACTAATTACCTGCTACCTGTACATTTTCCCGAGGCCCAACAAAAGAATCTGACCTGCGATTCTTGGGTTTTTTTGGGGAATCGTGTCCAGGACCAAGACGAGGGGAGGGGGAGAGATAGGGAACCTTTTGTTGAGGAGAAGAGAAGTCTGGTGGGACAATAGACTGAATACCTGTACCCTACAGGCCTTACGTGATTACGATTTACATGTAATGATTTATGATTAATTGTCAATTGATAACTTCTTTGAGTGTCCATAAGTCATTAGGATATGTTGGCATATTAGATACCATTTGGGTCCTAACGTCCTCCCTTAGCGTCTTCTATTGTCCTTTGTTTCTCTCTGTTAGGATACTATGTAAAGAATATATGTTAATTATGTATCCACCTGATTGTGAGTATACGAGTGGGTGGGCGTGGTTGGAGTGTCTATATATCATGTGACTTTGGAAATGTTTCATTATATTTTTGTCTTTATATAATATGGCCGGGAACTGTTGGCTTGATAAAGGGACAGATGGTTCCCGAACGTCGCCTGATGTACAGTTCGCCAATTATTAAAGTATGATATAGCAACTCTGGAGTGCGGTGTATATGATTATATCCTGATATAGGTTCCAGGGCTAAGGACCGCTGAGCACCTGCACCCAATTGATCTACCATTTCTAACGAGGGAGGGGCGGATTAGTTTTATACATTTACTTGCTGTCTACCTGCACCCCCAGCGTGGATTGGTGCCTACACCCAGTTTTTGCCGGATCCGGAGCTGCTATGGATCGGGCAAGTTTCTCGTACTCAGAGGAGGAGACGCGGCGGCATCATGGGGTAATCTCGCGGGATCGCGGGACTTCCGGTTGTGCCGCCCGGAACCTCGGGGAAGAGACAGCGGGAGACGTGATGAGGAAACGCAGGACCTGGAGTTACACTCATTGACCTGGCCAGATATTACAAACAGCAGCAGAGGATCCCGAAGAGGGCTCCGGATCCATCTCTCAAGCCGACATTGTTTTCAAGGAAGAGGAGTTCAAACAAAAGTATGTACAAATACTCAATAATGCTCTAGAGATATCAGACACTTAACATGATTTCTCACTAAAGAAATATCTTCCATTGATCAACAAGCTTGCACAGGTGATGCAGAGTTAATCAGATCAATACCACTGTGGAATTTGATTCCCTTAAGGAGTGAGAGTTGGATGCTAAATTGGAGGAATACCGTAAGGTTGGGAGGAGAGATTAAAAAGAAAAAATCACAAGGATCTCATTGATTATGAATGTGGGATCATTTATAACTGGTCACCAGCCCCGCATTGCCTTTAACAAATCTGCTAGACCCCGAGCTCGTCCCTGGAAAACACCAGGGGGACCAGGAGTGAACGAGGTATCAAAATGGTGATTTTTTATCACAAAGCGGAGACTTAGGACACGCAGAGGCGGTTGGAAGAACCGGAGGGGTGGAAAACGTCAAACCACAGAGGATGACCGAGCAAGGCCTCAACTACAACAGACTTAGTAGTATTAACCTGTACCAACGAACTTGACTGCAACAGAAACACAACTATTAAATAAGGGATTGGGCTTTGTCCGAGTTCCCGATGGATAACACTACAATTGGACATTGACTTATATGCTTTTTTTCGACGCCTTAGGTTAAAGCGCATTTTGCTTCCAAACACATAGGGGAAAGAGATGGATGTTGGGGATTGTGGATTTAAACCTCAGGACTTAAATCTTATAAAAAAATCTAAATTGTTTCCCCGAACACTAATCCTACTATGAAACCTATGTAGCGAGAGTTAAAAGGGACATTTCAGCACTTACAATAACAAGGAGGTTACTCAGCTTAGATCTAATTTAAGCCATGATGAATTTCTGGCACTAGAGCAGTTAAAACAATATCCAGATTTCACGATAAACCGTCCGATAAGGGCGGGGCGATCGTGATACTTGATACTGAGTACTACATAGGTGAGGATATGACACAATTATCAGATTCCATCTGTCTATATTAACTTAATGGGGACCCTGTTTGGGTATCTCCAGAGTTATTGATAAATTTCTGTCTGAATATGTTAATAAAGGGGTAATACATATGTCATTAAAGGATACACTAATGGTATCTAATCCGTTACTCCAGTCTTATAACCCTGCCCAAGTGCACAAGAAACCCTGTCCAGCCTCCAGGACGTCCAATTTGTGGCGGGCATAGATTCTGGTTTGCCTATGGCCGTCCTCCTGGACAGGGTTCTTGCGCCCTTGGTAAGGGGGGGGGTCTTGTCATATCTTCAAGATACTCAGATTTTCTCAAAAAGCTGGCTAATGTGAAGGTGCTACCAATGAGTATTCTGATGCTACATTAGATGTGGGTAGCTATATACCTCTATACCCACCATGAGGGTATTTGCTTGTGAGAACTATTGATTGAATAGTAATAGATATAACTGTGATCAAATTGATTTTTCTTGGAATGTTGGACAATCCTATTACCCGTTCCTATTTAGGTTCGACAAGGATTATTACCAGCAACTGCGTGGCACGCATGGGGTCCAATGTCGCCCCGCATATGCTAACGCCTTCATGCTTTCGGCAGGAGGTGGACCTCGTATAGTGCTTTATCTTTTCCAGGCACTGTTGGCCTGGTGGAGGTACATAGACGATGTCTTTGGTGCTGTGGCGGGGCGGACATTGCGACACTCAGGGAGTTCCACTGCGCATTGAAACACATTGCATCCTAATATCAGTACACTCTTGAATGTAGTACAGAACGCATCTTTCTAGATGTCATGGATAGTGCAAGAAGCTGGGTTCCAAACTGAGTATACTCGAGCCTACTGACCGGAATCAATTACTTATGTATACTAGTTTTCATCCTGCTAACACAATTAAATCATTACCCATAGTCAGTTTGGGAGAGTGACAAAAATTGTCTCTCACCCAGCACGTAGGTCCAACAAATGGCTGATATGATTCCAATTCAGACAGAGAGGGTACCCTCCCAAGATTCTGAATCAGGCATTAACCAAGGCATGTAAAAATAGACCCGATCGCCCCACGAATAGGAGGCGCGGATTCCTTTTGTTACTCAATATCACTACAAAGCCCGGCTATCAATAGTTGTGTAAGGAGACATTGGATCTCCTTAAGGAAGGTTTCCCGACTGTTGGGGAGTTTTCAGTACCCCCTCATTTCTTACAAGAGGGGAAAACACTTATAACCATTTGGTGAGTCAGACACCCGGATGATCACAAAACGGGTATGGGCATCCATGGGATGTTTCTTCGCAGGAGTTGCAAACAATGTTACCATGTGATTAAAACCAAAGAGTTTGTACATCCCCACACTAGAGAGGTATTCCCTTTGAGGGGTACTTAACTGTGAGTCCAAATATTGTTGTTTAGCTTACTCTCTCTTGTGACAAATTATGTTGGTGAGGACTAATCAGCCGATAAAAAATAGGATTTCTCAACATAAGTCTAGCATCAAACTCCATAACAACACTAAATTACCTGTACCTGTACATTTTCACGAGGCCCAACATAAAGAATCTGACCTGCGATTCTTGGTTTTGGATCTGTGTCCAGACCAAGACGCGGGGGAGATAGGAACTTTTGGAGAAGAGAAGTCTGTGGGTACATAGACTGAATAACCTTGACCCTACAGGCCTTAATCGTGATTACGATTTACATGTATTTATGATTAATTGTCCAATTGATAACTTCTTTGATGTGCCAATAAGCATTAGGATATGTTGGCATATTAAGCTAGGTACACACCTAGCGATTTTTCCTCCTGACGACCGTTCGATACTTCGAACGTCTGGCCAGGAGGAAGGACTGTCGGTCTCGCAAAAGCAGCCGCGTCCGATGTCACCGCGAACCGATCGTGCGGTCCATAGAGGAGACCGCACGATCAGACGAGGTTTTCCACCCTGTCCGATCGTCCTTTCGTCCATTCGGACGAACGGTCGATCGGACATGGGCACATTCGGATTCGATAATTTCGTCCGATCGACCGATACACTGAACTATCGGTCGATCGGACGAAATATCTAATCGTGTGTACCCAGCTTTAGATACCCATTTGGGTCTAACGTCCCCTCATTCGTCGTTTATTGTCCTTTTTCTCTGTAGGATACTATGTAAATAATTATATTAATAATGTATACACCTGATTGTGAGTATACGAGTGGGTGGGGCGTGGAGTGTCTATATATCATTGTGACTGGAATGTGTCTTATTTTTTGCTTTATATAAATCGGCCGTGGAACTGTTGGCTTGGATAAAGGGGACAGATGGTTCCCGAAACGTCGCCTGATGTACAGTTCGCCAATTTATAAAGATTGATCTAGCAAACTTGGAGTGCGGTGTTATATGATTATATATATATTATATATATATATATTATAATTGCAAATGAATGGCTCGGTCTTGAGAACACTCAGGGATATCAACAGGTATGTTTTCTTTTTTTTTAAACAGTACAATGGTAAATGAAGTTCATTTTAGAGACATCTTTTTTGTCCATCACACAGGGCCGCCTCTCATATGAGGCAATTGAGGCATTGCCTCATTAACACCCCCTAATGCTATGTAATAGTTCACACTGTGTGTACTTGATATGTACCAGACACACTGGGTTCCTATGATAGTACAAGTCACACGGGCGGAGAGAGAGTAAAGGTGAGAATAGAGGATAGAGACTGCAGGGAGAGAAAAGGATAGAGAGGATAGAAAACTGTCAGGAGAGGAGAAAGTGTGTGAGAGAGAGATAATGCAGGAGAGAGAGAGAATGTGAGAGAGAGGCTACAGAAGAGAGAGATGGAGGATACACTGCAGGAGAGAGAAGGCAAGAGATAGAATAGAGACTGCAGGAGATAAAGAGTGTGTGAAAATAGAGGACAGAGACTGCAGGAGAGAGAGAGAATGTGAGAGACAAAGGATAGAATATGTATGGGACCTTTACTGTCTGTTCTCCCTGTATGGGACCTTTACTGTCTGTTCTCACTGTATGAGACCTTTGCTGTATGATTCATGTATGGGACCTTTCTGTCTGTTCTCACTGTGGACCTTTGTGCTATTCTCAGTGTGGGACCTTTACTGTCTGTTCCACTGTATGGGAACCTTTACGTCTGTTTTCTCACTGTATGGGACCTTTACTGTCTTTCTCATTGTATGGGACCTTTGGCTGTCTGTTTCACTGTTGGGACCTTATATGTCTGTTCTCACTGTTTGGGACCTTTACTGTCTGTTTTCCACTGTATGGGCCTTACTGTCAGTTCTCAATGTAGGACTTTTTCTGTTCTCACTGTATGGACCATTACTGTCGTTCTCACTGTAGGGACCTTTACTGTTGTTCTCACTGTATGGGACCTTAACTGTCTGCTATCACTGTATGGGACCTAACTGTCTGCCTCACTGGATGGGACCTTTACATGTCTGTTTTCACGTATGGGACCTTTACTGTCTGTTCTCACTGTATGGGACCTTACTGTCTGTTCTCACGTATGGACCTTTAATGTCAGTTCTCACTGGTATGGAACTTACTGTCTGCTCTCACGTATAGGACCTTTACGTCTGTTTTCACGTATGGGACCTTTACTGTCTGTTCTCACTGTATGGGACCTTTACTGTCAGTTCTCACTGTATGGGACCTTTACTGTCTGTTCTCACTGTAGGGACTTACTGTCTGCTTTCAGTATGGGACCTTACGTCTGTCTCACTGTATGGGACCTTTACTGTCTGTTCTCACTGTATGGGACCTTTACTGTCTGTTCTCACTGTATGGGACCTTTACTGTCTGCTCTCACTGTATGGGACCTTACTGTTTCTTTCTCACTGTTGGGACCTTTACTGTCTGTTCTCACTGTGTGGGACCTTTGCTGTCTATTCTCCCTGTGTGGGACCTTTACTGTCTGTTCTCACTGTATGGGACCTTTACTGTTGTTCTCACTGTATGGGACCTTTACTGTCTTTTTCATGTATGGGGACATTTGCTGTCTTTCTCACTGTTTGGGACTTTACGTCGTTCTTCACTGTTTGGGACCTTTACTGTCTGTTTTCACTGATAGGGCCCTTACTGTCAGTTCTCAGTATGGGACCTTTACTGTCTGTTTTCAGTTATGGGACCATATTGTCGTTCTACTGGATGAGACCTTGCTGTCTGTTCTCACTGTATGTGACCTTTACTGTCTGTCTCACTGTGTGGGACCTTTGCGTCTATTCTACTGTGTGGGACCCTTACTGCTTTTCTCATTGTATGGGACCTTGCGTTGTTCTCACCTGTTTGGGACCTTTTACTGTTGTTTCATGTTTGGGACCCTTTACTGTCTGTTCTCATGTATGAGACCTTTGCTGTCTGTTTACTGTATGTGACCTTTACTGTCTGTTCTCACTGTGTGGGACCTTTGCTGTCTGTTTCACTGTATGGGACCTTTGTGTCTGTTCTACTGTATGTGACCTTTACTGTTCTGTTCTCACTGTGTGGGGACTTGCTGTCTATTCTGACTGTGTGGGACCTTTACGGTCTGTTCTCACTGTATGGGACCTTTACTGTCTGTCTCACTGTATGGGACCTCTTACTGCTTTTCCATTGTATGGGACCTTGCGTGTCTGTTCTCACTGTTTGGGACCTTTACTGTCTGTTCTCACTGTTTGGAACTTACTGTTGTTTTCACAGTATGGGCCCTTTACTGTCAGTTCTCACTGTATGGGACCTTTACTGTCTGTTTCACTGTAGGGACCATATTGTCTGTTCTCACTGTATGGACCTTTGTGTCTGTTCTCACTGTAGTGAACTTTACTGTCTGTTCTCACTGGGTGGGACCTTGGTGTCTATTCTCACTGTGTGGGACCTTTACTGTCTGTTCTCACTGTATGGGACCTACTGTCTGTTCTCACTGTATGGGACCTTTGCTGTCTTTCTCATTGTATGGGACCTTGCTGTCTGTCTCACTGTTTGGGACCTTTACGTCTGTTCTCACTGTTGGGACCTTTACGCTGTCTCACTGTATGAGACCTTTGCTGTCTGTTCTCAGTAGTGACCTTTACTGTCGTTCTCACGTGGAGGACTTTGCTGTCTGTCTCACTGTATGAGACCTTGCGTTGTTTCATGTATGTGACCTGTACGTTCTGTTTCTCACTGTGTGGGACCTTGCTGTCTATTCTCACTGTGGGGACCTTTTACTGTCGGTGCTCACTGTATGGGACTTTACTGTCGTTCTCACTTGTTTCGACTTTACTGTTTTTATTGGGGACCTTTGCTGTCTGTTCTCACTGTTTGGGACCGTTTTACTGTCGTTCTCACTGTTTGGGACTTTACTGTCTGTTTTCACTGTATGGGCCCTTACTGTCAGTTCTCACTGTATGGGACCTTTATATGTCTGTTCTCACGTATGGAACCATTATTGTGTTCTCACTGTATGGGACTTACTGTTGTTCTCACTGTATGGGACCGTTAACTGTCTGCTCTCACTGTATGGGACTTAACTGTCTGCCCTCATGTGATGGGACCTTTACTGTCTGTTTTCACTGTATGGGACCTTTGCTGTCTGTTTCACTGTATGGGACTTTACTGTCTGTTCTCACTGTATGGGACCTTTAATGTCAGTTCTCACGGTATGGAACCTACTGTCTGCTCTCACTGTATAGGACCTTTACTGTCTGTTTTCACGTATGGGACCTTTACCTTCTGTTCTCCTGTATGGGACCTTTACTGTCAGTTCTCTACTGTATGGGACCTTTACTGTCTGTTCTCACTGTAGGGACCTTTACTGTATGGGACTTACTGTCTGTTCTCACTGTATGGGACCTTTACTGTCTGTTCTCACTGTAGGGGACCTTTACTGTACTGTTCTCAATGTATGGACCTTTACTGTCTGCTTTCACACTGTATGGACCTTGATTGTCTGTCTCATGTATGGGACCTTTAGTCTTCTCACTGTATGGGGCACTTTACTGTCTGTTCTCACTGTATGAGACCTTTACTGTCTGTTCTCACTGTAGGGACCTTTAATGTCTGTTCTCACTGTATGGGCCTTACTGTCGTTCTCACTGTATGAGACTTTACTGTCTTTCTCACTGATGGGACCTTTACTGTTTGTTCTCACTGTATGGGACCTTTACTGTCTGTTCTCACTGTATGGGACCTTTACGTCTGTTCTCACGGTTTGCACATAGATTGCTCAACCAAACATATACTTTGCTACAGGTGTATTTTTTCATAATCTTTACTAAATGTGTAGATATTGTTAAAAGGCCAATACGGTTACAAAGTAACATAGTTAAAATAGTAATGAGGTTGAATAAAGACCTAAGTCCAACCTATTCACCCTATTTTTTTATAATTTTTTCTTTTACCCTACCTAACAGTGATCCAGAGGAAGGAAAAAAAACAGCTAAAAATGGGGGAAAAATTCCTTCCTGACTCCAAACGGCAATCGGAAAGTATCCCTGGATCAACCAGATCTATATGTATTAATACCAGTAATTCTCAATATTTTTTAGTTTTAGAAACTTATCCAGGCTTTTTTAAAGCTATTTAATGAACTTGCCATTCCACATCTGCTGGAGACAGTTCCAGTTTAGTTAGCTTTAGATAGTTTGTTAGGTTGTGTTAGACTAGTTAGGTAAGTTAGGGTCCTGTTTTAAAGAGTCTACCTTGACATGGGCAGGCTCTTTGGGCAACATTCTTTTATTCTCTGTTATTATGGTGTGGATAAAGGTCTATTTAAGAAACTGTGCAAATAAATGATGGACAAAGTTCAAAATGACAAAATTGCTAGCTGTGAAAGCCACACCCACCCACAAGTGAACTCTAAAGTGAACTATTCTTTTATGTATGTAAAGGATGCCTTACCTCCCGTTCTTCAATCAATTGAGCAGGAGCATTATCTTGCATACATGCTATAGTTACACTGAAGCAGGAAGTGGTCGGGACTTGTCACTTCTGCAGCGGAGGATCGCCGATAAGGTAAATATCTTCTTTCTTTGTCTGTTGCTCCTGCTCAACTGATTGAAGATAGGGAGGTAAGGCATAGCTCCTTAACCCCCCCCCCCGTTCTTCAATCAATACATTAAGGAATAGTCATTTTCCGAGTGAACTACTCCTTTAAAGGGCATGTCCACCACTCCGACAAAATGTTTTACTTGCCATCCCCACCACTTAAAAACCCTGACTTCGCAATGCTTACTTACTGTCAATCATGGCCATAAAGGATAGGTTAGAATGACTTTAAGAAGAGATGTTTTGGTTGCAGCTCTCTGTAAATAAGGCCGTCTATATCTGCTACCTGCTGTATGATGTAACAGGTAGTAAATTATATAGTGAAAATTGAGAATAGATAAAAGGCCTTGCTATTATGAAAGATTTAATACTTTACGTGTATTACGCCACTCCTAAAATAAGATATTCACTTCTGTGTCCAATCTTCTGATTACTGTTTCTGCTCCTGCCTCCTTCCTGGTTAGAGCAGTGACTCATGGAAATGATGAATGATGAATGACATCTTAGCCAATGATTGTCTGCAGCAACCAAAAAATAAGATTGCGGCAGACGCAGGAGTGACTATCTTCTTTTAGGGGTGGTACTTATTGCAGCCTTAACTATTTGGGGGTTGAACAAGCTAACACTGTTCATGTTGGACTGGACAAGCCATTTTGGGCCAATAATAGGGATTTAGGTCTTAAGGGAGAAATATGTGAGTATAAAGTTTTTTTTTTTTAAATACAGTTAAAATGAAAAGTACCTGGGGCAGGGTGGTAGGATTGGTAATTCCTACCTCGCAACATCAATTCCCTAGAAATGCCATCACAAAGAAAACTGCTTATGCCAGGCTTCCTCTTGGCTTCAGCACTATCTTAACACAGATGAGTCCATGACTAACCTGGCAGATAAAAATGTATGTGCTGTAGCTCTCAACAAAACAATATGTGAGTGGGATAATCAATACTACTCCCTGCCCTAGGTACTTTTATTTTAAAAAGTAAATTTAGCGCATAGTTGTCCTTTAACTAGTTACTTACTCATAGGATCACTTTAATAGGCCATGTATTTTTTTTAACTATCAATTGGTTTATTGATCAATAGTCTGTCTGTACCTTTTTTAGAGACCATAGTTCTCCTTTAAGAACTGTTTGGGCTGTGTGACTTTAAGTCTTAAAAGTTGTTGTTTTTTTAATATTCTTCAGCAAGTTCCCAAAGTTACATTACACCATACAAAAAATAGAATTCTAGTGCACCACAGTCGTGTTAGACTATGTTAGATTTCACCATACAAAAAATAGAATTCTAGTGCACCATAGTCGTGTTAGACTATGTTAGATTGCACCATACAAAAAATAGAATTCTAGTGCACCATAGACGTGTTAGACTATGTTAGATTGCACCATACAAAAAATAGAATTCTAGTGCAACCATAGTCATGTTAGACTATGTTAGATTGCACCATACAAAAAATAGAATTCTAGTGCACCATAGTCGTGTTAGACTATGTTAGATTGAACCAAACAAAAAATAGAATTCTAGTGCACCATAGTCGTGTTAGACTTCACCATACAAAAAATAGATCTAGTGCAACCATAGTCATGTTAGACTATGTTAGATTGACCATACAAAAAATAGAATTCTAGTGCCACCATAGTTGTGTATAGACTATGTGATTGCACCATACAAAAAATAGAATTCTAGTGCACCATAGACGTGTTAGACTATGTTAGATTGCACAATACAAAAAATAGAATTTAGTGTGCACCATTGCGTGTTAGACTAGTTAGATTGCACCATCAAAAAATAGAATTCTAGGGCACCACATAGAAGTGTTAGATTGCACCATACAAAAAATAGAATTCTAGTGCACCATAGTCGTGTTAGACTGTTAGATTGCACCATACAAAAAATAGAATCTAGTGCACCATAGACGTGTTAGACTATGTTAAGATTGCACCATACAAAAAATAGAATTCTAGTGCACCATTGTCGGTTAGACTATGTTAGATTGCACCATACAAAAAATAGAATTCTGGTGCACCATAGAAACGTGTTGTTAGATTGCACCATACAAAAAATAGATACTAGTGCACCATAGACGTGTTAGACTATGTAGATTGCACCATACAAAAAAAATAGAATTCTAGTGCACCATAGTCGTGTTAGACTATGTTAGATTGCACCATACAAAAAATAGAATTCTGGTGCACCATAGAAACGTGTTAGACTATGTTAGATTGCACCATACAAAAAATAGAATTCTAGTGCACACATAGTCGTGTTAGACTATGTTAGATTGCACCATACAAAAATAGAATTCTAGTCGCACCATAGTCGTGTTTAGACTATGTTAGATTGCACCATAAAAAAAATAGAATTCTAGTGCACATAGACGTGTTAGACTATGTAGATTGCCCCATACAAAAAATAGAATTCTAGTGCACCATAGGAACGTGAGTTAGACTATGTTAGATTGCACCATACAAAAAATAGAATTCTAGTGTGCACCATAGACGTGTTAGACTATGTAGATTGCAACCTCTCTTACCTCATGGAAATGTCCCCAGGAAACCATGAGTGCTCTGCCCGAAGCCACAGCCTCCTCCATAATTGTGCATTGATCATCTCTCTCTTTTCTTGTTGTTCTATGTTTGGTTCAGATCAGTTTTGCCACATGAGTGCTCCACAACCCCCCCGCCCCTTTTTTTGTATATTTGTAGCAAGAGCTTCCTCTGCAGGAATATATTGACCAACTCCAGTGGTAGTAGCAACCCCCAACACGTCCCTTTAATTGGAGGTCTTATGCAGTGAATCCTCAGCATTGGGATAGACGCCTCTTCCCTCCGTGTTAAAAAGCCAGTAGGGGCGGGGGAAGTGATATCCTTTAATACTAATCCAATGCAAGGTCAGGGAGGACAACCTTCCCAAGAAAAGTAACAAACCAACAGGGATGTCCCAGCCCAGATAAATGACCCAGGTAAAACTGTTATGACCTTCCATCCTGGGGTTTACCTTACATGGTTTGTAAGGCTTTTCACTTGTATGCATAAAATTGTAACTAAACTCCCATGTTTTTTACTGTTTGCACTAGAATATATATATTATATATGGGGCCCAGAATTGCATTGGTCACTCTTTTCTTGTTGGTACAGAATTATTGATATGCAGGAGAAAGGGTACCAGTGCAGAATACGTTGATATAAGCCAGAAAAATGGGTACCAGTGCAGAATTTTTATAGTGTGCCTAGAGGGTAATCTGTAAGAAACTTTGATTAGCCAAAAAGGTTACATTGCAGATTATTGATATGGGCCCAGAGAAGGGTACCATGCAAGAATACTTAATATAGCCGTTGATGGGCACCAGTGCAAGAATACTTGATATAGCAGCGAGGGTACCATTCAGAATACGTGATTAGCCCGAGGAGGGAACCAGTACAGAGATAATATAGTCAATTAAGCTTGTGAAGGTTCTCATTCATTCCAGGTCATGTATATCTGTTGTATTCAATTGATCAACGTTGGACTGAGTTATTCTTGCAGAAACGGTTTTTGCTAGTCATTCTGAATTGAGAAAGCCAGTCGGATGACCTAGCAAAATGTCTTCAAGAAACTCAAGTCGCAGTTGATCTCATTGAATACAACATATATCGTCAGATTAAGGTTATCAGTAGAGATGGACTAACTCGAACCCGAGTTCGAGCTGAACTATCGAATTCGAACGAATTCGGGACTTTTTGCATCCCAGATTTTCGTATTTTTCTGACTTTCGATAATATCGGATGTTCGAAGAGTAACCTTTTGAAGGCACAGTAAAATGCTTATTTAACCTATACCGAGCAGCGAGCCGCGAGTAAAGGGGTCCAGGCAAACTATAACGCTACATTCGAATTCAGAGTAAAATGTCCATGGTATCTAGGCCGCGAACAATCGATTCCGCGATAAAAGTGTCCATTAAAACCTATGACGCGAGCATTCGCATCCGTGAGTAAAATGTCCATGGTATCTAGGCCGATGCTGGGGAAAACCTATATGCGAGCATCGAATCCGCGAGTAAAATGTCCATGTTATCTAGGCGCGAACAGGAATCCGCGAGTAATATGTCCAGTAAAACCTCTACCGCGAGCATCGATCCGTGAAGTTAAATTCCAGCTATCCTCGAGCGAACATCGATCCGCAAGTAAAGTGTCCATTAAAGCCCATACGCAGCATCAAATCCGCGAGTAAATGTACATGTACCCTAGCCGCGAACGAGCTCGAAAATTAGCGTGAGTGAGAGCAATTGAATTTTGTCGAAAGTCCTGGAGATATTGGAACTGTTCCGAGACCATTTCCCAGTCCCACAGCCATTTACTTTAGTTACCATGTATTTTATGTGTATTTGCATTAGAACTTTTTGACTCGATTGACTTTAATGGTCCGTTTTCGAACTTTCAAAAACTTTCCATATAGTTTGAAGTTGAAAACGGACCAAACTTGCAAACAGTTTCGAACCATCTCCTAGTTCAGTGCAGAATACTTGATTGCTAGATAGGTCCCCCACCAGTTCAGAAACTTAATGAATATAGCCAGAGAGTGTCCCAGTGGCAAAATTCTGATCTTGATATATAGACCGCAGGGAAAGGGAGGTGGACACGCGTCGGAGGAAGGGGGTGTTCAGAATGGGGGAGCGGGTAGCAGAATATAGTCAAGAAGGGTATCATTACAGAATCCTTTATATATGACCGAGGATGGAACCAGTACAGAATACTTGATATATCAGGGATGGGCACCAGTGCAGAATACAAAATATAGTCAGATTAAGGTTTAAATCATGCAGAATCTTGATTTACCCGATAGTCACCAGTGCAGAATGCTTGATATAGCCAGAGGATGGTACCAGTTCAGAATACTTGATATAGCCGAAGGAGGTACCAGTGCAGAATACTTAATATAGCCAGTGATGGGCCCAGTGCGAAATACAAATTAAAGTCGATTAAGGTTATCTGCAGACTACTTGATATAGCCCGATAATGGCCCCAGTGGCAAGATACTTGATATAGCCAGAAGAAAAGGGTACCATGCATAATACTTGTTTAAGCCAGATAGGGTACCGTGCAGATACTTGATATAAAGGCCAGGATGGGCACCATTGCAGACTACAAATTAAAGTCAGATAAAGGTATCAGTGGCAGCATACTTGATATAGCCATATAAGGGCACTAGTGCAGATACTTAATAATAGCCAGAAAGGGTAACCCGAGTGCAGAATACTGTTTATGCCAGGTATGGGCACCAGTGCAGTATACTTGATATAGCCAGAGGAGGGTACCAGTGCATAATCTTGTTATAGCAGATACGTTACCAGTGCAAGAAATACTTGTATATAGCCAGGATGGGCAACCATGCGAATCAAATTAACGTCAGATTAAAGGTTATCGAGTGGCAATACTGATTAGCCAATAGGGCCACCAGTGCAAATACTTAATATAGCCGAGAAGGGTACCCAGTGCTGAATACTTGTTCTAGCCAGGGGATGGGCAACCAGTGCAGTATACTTGATATAGCCAGAGGAGGGTATGCCAGTGCAGAATACTTGATATAGCCCAAGGATGGAACCAGTGCACAATACTAGACTATGCCAGGGATGGCAACCATTGCGAAATAAAAAATAAAGTCACGATTAAGGTTACAGTGCAGAATACTTGATATAGCCAGGGAACGGTACCAGTGCTATACTAAATAATATTCAGAGAAGGGGAATAGTGCAGAATACTTGATATAACCAAGGAGGGTACCCGTGGTATATAATGAGTCCAGTTATTGCACTGAAAAAGTTTGCATGTTTTATAAGAAGAATTCTAGTCTCCTTTCTACGTGTTTATGGTAAAATGTGAATCTGTTCATGGACCTTTCATCTTAAGTTTCCTTTAGTAGTGGCTTTTTGTATTTTTGGTACAGAAGGCAGAATCGAAAACAAAGACGGTTAAATAAATATTGTTATTGAAGGAAATGAGAGTCTTATTTATTCATTTACACTAATTGAGCCTAGAGCGTATTGATCCATTAGAATTGATTGTCCATTTTTCTAGTGATGGGTGCAGCAATTATATATTTAGTACGACCTGCAAACTGTAGTTTACTTTATAAACAAACAGGAAATCTAAAAATGTGCAGAGCTACAGAAATACTAGCATGTAGATGGGGGAACCCATCGCAGTGTTCCAATCAGGACCCACCCCTCCGGATCTATCAGAGCAGTAGATCACATGATCTATCATAGCAGAGATTCCACCCGGATCTATCAGAGCAGAAATCCACCAGGATCTATAAGCAGAGATCCACCAGGTCTATCAGAGCGAGATCCACCAGGATCTATCAGAGCCGAGATCCACCAGGATCTATCAGAGCCGGATCCACCAGGACATCAGAGCATAGATCCATCAGGATCTATCAGAGCATAGATCCCACCAGGATCTATCAGAGCAGAGATCCAGCAGGTCTATCATAGCAGAGATCCATCAGGATCTATCAGAGCAGAGATCCATCAGGATCTATCAGAGAGAGCATCCACCAGATAGATCAGAGTCAAGGCCCCATTAGGTGTATCCGCCGCTAGACCGCCCAAATCTACCAAGGCAGAGCCAACCAGTATGTAATCAAGCAGAGACCTACCAGGATATTCAGACCCAGAGGCCCCCCTGATGTATTAGAGCAGGATGCCCACCAGGAATATATCACATCATAGTTCCCCCCAGGATGTATTAGAGCAGAGGCTCACCAGAATAATATTAGATCAAGAGATCCACGGTGTAATTAGAACAAAGGGCCCACCAGATTATATTAGAAGCCGATGCCCACCATAATATATTAAAAAATCAAGGACCAACAGGTGTTATTAGCGCAGAGGCCCCACCAGATGTAATAGAGCAGAGGCCCACCAGGATTTATTAGAGCAGAGGCCCACCAAGGATTTTTAGAGCAAGGCCCACCAGGATTTATAGAGCATGGGCTCAACCATGCTGTATTAGAGCTGGGTCTCACCAGGATGTTATTAGAGCAGGGGCTCACCAGGATGTATTAGAGCACATTTCTGACTCAGAATATATTAGAGCACTGCCCACCAGGAGGTATAGAGCAGAGGCCATCAGATGTAATTAAAGGAAAAGTTTACTTGAAAAGGAACTCTTCCCTTTAATGTATTGATTGAAAGAGCTAGAATTAAAGGACACTAAACCGATAACACCAACTATGTGCCATTCGTTTTCTATTATTCACAGGGGGGAGAACACCGTCTTCTCACCTCCCGTGAATAATAGGACGCTCGGGGACCTTGAACTTACCTCGCTCCGCTCGCAGGCCGCTTCTTCAAACTGACAGCTGCTCTCTCCCGTCCGATCGCGCTCCCTATCTTTTGTATTGGCGTGCATGCGCCTAAGATAGGGCGTGTGTCGGGACAGAGCGGCTGTTCATGAATGGCGGCTGCGAGCGGAGCGAAGGTAAGTTTCAAGGTCCCCCGAGCGTATATTATTCACTGGACTGGCAGGTAAGAATATTGTTCTCACCTCCCTGTGAATATAGAAACGAATGCCATGTTGGTTTTCCAAATTAATGGAGTTTAGGTGTCCCTTTAAGAGCTAGCCTTGCCTTCCCTTCTTCAATCAATATCTTCAGGATCCAGGACAAGGTAAGTATATTTAACCTTTTCGCACAATTCGCACCGCAGAAGCAACTGACATCCATCCGCTTCCTGGTTCTAAATCCAAGGACGTGTACCTACCAGGAACCGGTACCTACCACAGACCACCCTGGTTCCGAATATTGATTGCATAATGGGGGGTAAGGCATTGCTCCTAACCTCCCGGTCTCAATCAATAGATTCTGTAATACAATTCAAACGATCTTGACGTGATTTTGAAATTTCCAAGCTGACTCTTCTCTTAAACATCGAAGATGTGAAAATTCAAACTTCCATCCATTCGAAAACTTGAAAAATTAACAAATTGTAAAAAAAAAAAAATCCAATTCAAAGATGGGTTTCCAAATTGGATTTTTGGAAATTTTGATTTTGCGGAAGCCTGTCGAACAAAATCACCAGTTTTCCGTTACATCGCTAGTCTCCAGTGCCAATCTTAGACTGTAGAGGACTGCCTATGCTCCACCCTCAATAATCATCTAAGGGGACTGAACATAAACCTAGATTGCATAGCACATATAAGGATATATTTACAGATCCATTGGACTCAATAGAATAGATCAGTGACCATCACTACAGTGTTTTTTATAAGGATTTTACGACTGCACTCTAAAATCAGAGCCTTATGTATATAAGGATATCAGTATTAGTATAAGGGTTTTGTTTCATGGTCTTTCTGTGCTTTATATTTTTCTTTGTTCTCCCGCCGTGGAAGATGTTTCTATTTGGAAAACACGTTTGTGTCACGGACAGTATTTTACAGCTCGCACTTTGGAAGTTTCTAATGTGGCGCGTGAAACCATGCATAAATTCCTTCTTTTCAAAATCTGTATTTATTGAGTCAGCTTATAAAACTTACACAGTAAGCAGATAAAGGAGGTTTTCTGCACCTATTTTCTTTCATCCACTAGTTTCATCAGCAAGGAAAATTCTGGTTGTTCAGCCCTCTGTGTATTTTCTTTGTTTTGCATAATCCAGTGTTCGGCTCTCTCTTGATTTTTTTTCATCTGTCTTGAAAATCGGAGAGGTTTCTTCTTGTTTTCTTCACCAACAGACGATCATGCCTGTTAAAAGCTTCATATTTGCAGTTGGTAGTCATTTTAAAGACAGTTCATGTCCTTTTCTTCTGACCTGCTTTGTGGCTTTTCTGAATTGAACATTTATTTTGTTATGTCGATCTGTATAAGGCAGTCCACGCCCAAACTAAAATTTTAACCCACTAGCACTACTGCCCTTTTGATAGTTTAAAAAAATCCTTACCTTACATCTCTGCGCCTTATGGTTCCCTGCAGTTCATTTCAAAGTCCAGGAAAGATTGAAAAGTGAAAGCTGTCTGCGTCTCCGGTTGCCTTCTCTTTCCACCACCTCACACAGGACGGTGTAACATGCCAGGGTAGCCCTTTCCCCCCCTCTCTCTCCCACTCTTCGATCCACTGCTTTAATGCTTCCATGATGACGGAATCTCCTTCACACTTCCTGTGACAATCACATTGTTTACAATATTGTTTAGCTATTGATGCTACACGAGAATAAACTAATGTGTAGCGCAGCATTGTCGGTTTTATACTTTTTGCCACCATAGCATATTCCGTCCGGCCACCCAACATACAATGTGATGCTGTTCAGCTGTAAGAAGGAGGTGGCCTACTTTGTGTTTTTATGCTGCCCCCTAGCAGTTGTGCAACCCAGGCTATGGCCGATGAGAATTCAGCCCTGTTAGACGGTTGTTAAAGGTAGTCACATGTATCTTGGGCCGATTTATAAAGGCGCAGTATCACTTTTTAGCAATATTGCTAATAACAATCGAAACCAATCGTTAAAAAAACCGACCGATAATTTCCAATTGGTTTAACAATCATTACGTAAATTTACGTTAAACGATCTAAATTACTGATACCGATTGTAAATTACGATAACGAAATCGTAGATTTACGATCCCATAGAATACCATACTGATTGACACTGACAAAATACAAAGAAATAGGGGACAGATCAACAAAATAAATACAGTGTATGGTTGGGAAGAGTTATAGTTTCCAGTTATATTTTATGTTTAAAATAACCTTTTTTTTCTGGTATAGATGCCCTTTAACTAAATGTGGCCCTTAGAGTTCTGTTTTGTAAGTATGTTTATACATTTGGGAAGCTATTCCCACTTTAAAAACAGAATTCTCTGTGTCTTTTCGAGAGAAGTCTTCAAAGGAGTTTGAAAGGGACCCCCACCCAGCACATTCAGTCCAGACCTGAACCTGATGCCCACTATTCATAGTAGGGAGACATCTTGTATCTGGTCACTCCCCCAAATTTGTCAGACTGGGTGTTATTGGTTTACAGTCCAATTGGTGTTCTTGAGTCTGAGAAGTCTGACTACAAGATTAAAGCCAATTCTGAAGGCCAGCTGTTTTATAACAGGTCATGGAACAACATCATGGCAACCTCATCATATCCTTATATTTTCTAAATGGAATGTTTATGATTTTTTTCCTCTATAACTGGGCGCCCTCTGGTGTCCAATAGTGTTTCTATGATTCTGATGTGTTTTTATTTGTTTGCTTTTTTGTTGTTACATAAACAAATAATTGAAGGAAGTTGTGTTTTAGTGTAAAAACATAATGAAACTGCTCATTTGAATATCATATAGAGAATTGTGTTCCTCTATTGTGCTTATTTGGAATCAATATGCTTAAAGTAACAATACTGTAAAATTACTTTTTAAAAATGGAATTACCTGGAACAGGGAGGTCGGTTGATTATCCCTACCTCACAATTTTTGTTTCATGAGGAGGCTACGCACTACAGTTTCATCTGCCAGGTTAGTCTTGAACTATCCTGTAAGAAGATATGCTGAAGCCACGGAGGAAGACTGGCCAGAATCAGTTTCTTTGGGTTGGTCCTCCTCACAGAAACATATTGGGAGGTAGGAATTACAGTTTCTATCTCCTATCCCAAGTACTTTCATTTTAACTGTTTTTAAAAAACTTTATACACACTATAGTCTCCTTTAAGAACAAGCAATCTGATGCAATAAGAGGTGCAAGTTTACCAGCGCTATTCATTTGCATTAACCAATCAGTTTTAAGTTTATAACTGGGTTCTGCAAGCTAGATCTGATTGGTTGCTGCAGATTAGTAACTTTTGTACTTTTGTACTTTTTATTGCATCAGCCTTTGCATCTGAAAGCGGCAATTGTCGATTAATTAAAGGGTAACTGTGGGTCTCCATACAAGTGTCCTCTATTTGAAAAGAAACTCTCTTATAGCTTTCAAACGTAGGGATTGTCTGTAGTATTCTTTCGGGAGATTTACCCAGAGCCACAAGCACTCTGGACAAAAGCTCCCCTAGCAGCATTTACCAGAGGCTGCATGACTCGTTATATTGAACACCATGTTAGCTGGAAGCATGATCCCGGAGTTTGTTTTAAAGGTAGGAATAGTCGCTTTGTAATAAATATCACTTAGTATGGAGACCACAATTACCCTTTTAAGTTATCCAATAAAAGATACCCTTTTAAAGGAAACTAAAATCTGTATGAGACTAAATGTATTCTAGAATTCCCACGTACAGCTGCATTGTTTTCTCCATTATGGACAAAGACAAGGTAGAATTCTTCACCTCCATGGTTTTCAACTTACTACAGGATACGTGCTCATGGCCTCTCTAAACAAACTGAATAAAACTGACTCTCAGAGGGAGAATACAAATATCGGCTTTAAACATTTATATTTTAAACTATTGGATTTGCACTTTATTACCTGCATTTCTATCCAGATTTTGAGGATTTTTATCCCCATCTGGCTCCTCCCTCCTTGCAGTCAGTGAAGGTTGTGTGACAACTGCTTCAGACAACCAATGATTGACTGCTGTTTTACCTGCTGCCTCCTCATGCTCAAGCTTATATGAAAGCTTATTAGCAGAGGGAGGAGTCAGATAATCTTTGACATAAAGGAATAGAACTTATTAAGGGCCTGTCCACCCCAAAATTAAATTCACCACAACTTGGCCCCATAAAAAAGAGATTACCTTACATCTCTCTCTTATGGTTCACCTGCAGTCCCATCCAAGTGCCTCGAAATATAAGGTAGTAGAAGGGTAGGTAGTGCAAAAAGGTCTCTGCCTCGTGTGTTTGCCTCGGGGAGGTATTCGGCATGTGCAGGGAGCCCTTTCCCACCATCCGGATCCTCCATATCATCCATCCACCAGCGTTAGTGTCATTTTCTTTAGTGTAGGCATACCTGTCTGTCCCCAACCACCATGTCATTTTGTTAAAAAAAAGATTAATTGCTACTTACAGCCCTTCGTTTCCGCTGCGCTCTCCCTCTCAGCCAATCAACAGATGCGACTGCTAGTCCGACCCCCGGCTTGCAAGTTCCAGCAGGAAGGAGCAGATCAGTTCGCCGTAGGATCGAGGGGCTAGTAATGTTCTAAATCTTTTTTTTAACTCTGATATGGAGGATGGGGGGGCAGGGGTGCCGTACTTATATAAAAAGAAAAATTATTAGGGTGGATGGTCCTTTAAAAGAGCAAGTCCACCCTAAAACGAAAACTTACATACATGTAAATCACCCCCCAACCCCTAAATGGTAAAAGTTTGAAATGTGAATAGATATAAATCTACCCTGAAATCCTGCACAATGTCCTGTTTGCCCCTGTTTTTCTGCTTCCTGGTTTCTCCAGTTAGTACTGTCCGTTTGGATTTGACAGTTGACATCACAGCAAATGACAGAATTCTTATCCCCTACCTGCTCTTCTCTTCGAGCATGCCCAGGCCAGTATAGGCTTCTAAATTGCTCAGTTTTCATGGTGCATCTGGAAGCATAGCAGGCATACAGTAATGATTCATAGGGCAAAGTATGATATATCACATATTTTAAAGAGGTCATTCTTCCTAAAAGATTTATGGGGGTGAATGTTGTCCTTAAATATTTGGTTACAATGCATGTAAAAAACTGGGGGGGAAGCTTTGGGGTGCAAGTCACCAGTTTTTTGTTTTAAATTATGCTTAATTGTAAATTAATTTACTCACTAGGGTGACAAACAACAAAGTATGGGGGGGGATATCAACGAGACGAAGAATCACAATGCAAACAACATATTGTAGTATTGTTTAGTTCTCACATTTCTATACACACACATAGTCCCTGCTCCCAGGAAATTGCTGCTTATTGCGAATTTACGCAGGCACAAACCATCAAGGGATCGTCAGTCAAAATACAGAAGCTAAATCACAGGCAAACAACTAGCCAAGGCTGCAGTTTTTATTACTGCCGAGATTCCGGGCTGATGAAACATTTATGAAATTCACTACTGCAGAGTATGGAACATGTGACCGGTTTACAGTAACAATGAAAATAATGCACGAGGCAATAATAAAGACTTTGAATTGAGGAGTCGACGGGTTAGTCGAAGAAGGAAGAAAATAAAAACTTTTTTTCATACAACTTTTTACAAGATTTTCAAACGGGTGATAGTGAATGTCGTAAGACTGATAAGTTGATCATTATAATGTCTTGTGAAAAATGATTCCAGGAAGAGTTTTTCTTTTTATTGTTCATTGACACATTGTTACGGACAGTTATCCAGGCCAATTATTATCCAGGCCAATTAGGCTAAACTATGTAAAGTTTTTCTGTCTTACAGAGGAAGTGACGAGTAGGGAAGGGTTTCATCCTGTTATCATTGTATTTGCAAGAAGATACATTCCACCTATGCTTAGTGAGATTTAAACTAAAAGTGGCATAATATGGGCCATCCATGATTTCTCCTGGCATTGACCACCCTTGGGAAATCATTGGTCACCCACACAGCACAGTCATGCCCTGTCCATGAAATCTTTTTTTACTATAATGAAAAACAAACTAGCGTGTAAATGTAGTTGTAACCTGTCAGAGGAAGCAGGTATGTTTTCAGCTCCTGTCGGCCCGCTGCCTGTTTTTGTTGTTGTATCACTTCCAATCCAATGCTTCATTTGCTCAAGCTCAGCCCCCAGCCCCCTCCAGATATTCTGACTCTCTGTGAGGGCAAGCATGCTCAGTATCCCTATGAGGCAGCATTAGGAGTGGGAATATCCCACCTTGCAGTTCACATATTAACTGTCACCATTCTAGCTACACAGCAAACTATACAAAACAGAAGAGTTATGATAATAAGCACTTGATTGACAGCTGAATGTAATATGTTTCCAGGACAACAAAATAAATTGGTACAGTGATAGTTGGAAAGAATTATACAGTAATTCCAGTAATGGGAATATTTAAAAATGAATTACCCAGTGTACATATACTTTAAATCTAATATTGAATTGAGCCCAGCTTTCTTTGTACAATAAGGACTCAATCCACTAATTAATAAAGAGTACAGAGACAGGCACCTAAAGTAATAAGAGAAATGGAGAATTCGTGTTATAAAGATTAGTTGGGGTTTGTTTTTGTCTAGAAAGTAGTGTTTGTGAGGGGACATAATAACCTTATATAATATGTTTCTCTCATAGGACGTGATCAAAAGAAAGGAACACGTTCAACAGCAGGCTTAAGGTTCATTACACACCCGGCGATGTTCACCAGACCCCCAAGCCGCACGAACGGTTGAATGACCCCCGACCGAACGCATACACCGCGCGACTATCAGCCGTTAGGCGCGGGGTGTTCGTCGCTCGGGGGTCTGGTGAACAATCGCCAGGTGTTGTACGAACCATTAGAGTCTTCTTGGACAGGCATATATCCGGGTTGTGCTGGCGACTAGAGAAGGACACAAACCGAACTCGAACCTAGACAAACCCAAACAAACTCGAGCGGATTATTTTCGAATATCATTGAAGGCTCGAAAATTTTCGATCTTACCAAGATTTCAGATTGTTCAGAAGCCTTGAATGGCTGGAGATTCCAAAAACCGGGCCGGGGTCAGGATTGCCAAATGATGAAATAATCCTGTGGCCGGACCTTTGGGGGTCCCCACAGCTCGAACCGGGACCCCCTCCGAGGTCCTACAAGGACAATTTTGTGGCCTGACAGGGCCCTTTGGTGCTTAAGAAGTACTGCAGCTTGAACCAGGACCCCCCCTTCCCTCCCCGGCACTTATAAGTGACTTTGTGGCACGTTAGCAGTCCCTGACATGACCCTTTGGGGCTCAAACCGGGACCCCTCTCCCCGGCACTTATACATGCCTTTGTGGGGGTCCTGCAGCTGACACCAGAACCCCTGGTCCTAAGAAGGACCTTTTTCTGTCTTGGCATCTTCTTGCCAGCGACATCACTCACCAACTCACCAACTCCATTGACATCAACACTGGCGACATCAACATTGCAGTGTTGCCGACCTCTTGATCCAAAGTCCTCTTCCCCCATTGACTTTAATGGGTCCATTTTTCGAACTTTCGAACTTTTAAACTTAAAGTTCGAAAACTTTATCTTCTAAAGTTTAGAAAAGCTTTATGTTTAAGTTTGGCCTCTCTACTTGTCACTGTATCCAGTGTGGGCGTGTGTGTTTTGGTTGTATCCTTTTTAGTTTGGTGTACTGGGGTCATGCAATGATTGGGTGAGAAATCTGTGGGGGTTTTTTGGTGGGGGGTTTACCAAAAAGGTTGTGGCGCAAATATGGCACGCACTCTACTTCACTGGAACTCCCCATGTGTGGTGCGTACTATCCAAAAGCACTCACGTACAAAATCTAGATGGGATTGTGCCACTCTTGAGGGAAGAATAAAACATGTTAAAAACAGGTATGAAAAACAGGTGGATACTCTGATGTGGCCCACTGCCTGACCTTTTCGTGGTGTACCCACTTCCTCAGGTCTCTCTATATAATATATATTATATTAAATAAAGTGACTTTTATTCTTACCCTCGAGTGGCGCTATCCCATCTAGATTTTCTAAAATTCAAATGCAAATATTCTGTTTTTAAGAAAAAAACAGTATTTTCCCTCCTAATGACTTAACCTGCCCATTCAGCATTTTGTCTGTGTATAAATAAATGCTTTCAAAATACTGACTTCCTGCTTGCAGGACCCCTAGTAGAGACCGTTATGGTCTTGCCCTTGACCCAGCCCCTGGGTTGATTCAGTTGCTCAGTAGAGATCTGAGCATGTTTGACCCATCCACCAGCCAATCAGTAGAAATTACTGTTATGAACATTCAAAGGTAGTGTGCATTCTGGGAAGAAGATCGTTATACCTGAAAATGTCAGCTCACTAATGTCAACAGCAGGAAACAGCAAGGGTAAAATCCTGAAGTGTAAGAGAATATGTAGAATAATGAATACTAATATTATATATTATATATAGATATATATATAAAGACATACCTTGTGCTAATTAATCGTTTGGATATTATTCCTTGATTGCTCGTTCATTGTCACTGATACTTCCATAGTTTGCCCTGTAGCACCCAGATTGCTAAAGTGAACAGAGTACTTTTAATGGGTTTAGTTCTCCTTTCACCGTTCAGGCTAAAAATATTTCTTCAATATATATGTTATGTATTTAAATAATATGGCAATCAACCACAACTACCCATTAACATAAACCGAACATATACAAGTATGTAAAATATTACATTTGTAAAATATTTCACTACATTATAATCCAAAGAGCAATTTATGTTTTTTATGGTGTCAAAATATATCATTATGTTTAGGTAGATATTTTGTATTTATTACTAAAATAAAAAATGTTTTTTTTTAAGATTCTTAAGGATTCTGTAAATCATTTTTAAATGCAAACAAATACAATATACAAATACCTTTGGAAACCAATTAAAGAGCAAAATTTTAACACCAATAACAGCCTTAATTAAATATTAAAATAATTGTTCTTTGCTGCCCTCTGATGGGCGCTATAATTAAAAAACTACCAAACACACACACATAAACCTAATTTAGATGGCCACATTATTAACACCTGCGTGTATTAAAGGACAAGTCCACCCCAAAATGAAAAGTAAATTCACCCCCCAAATCCTAACGGTAATAGTTTGAAATGTTTAAATAGGTTTTGAACCTAACCAAAGGAAGTTTTTTGTGAGTGAAATTAATTAGAGTGGAACCGTGTCCCTTGTTCTAAAGGACTTGCTCTCAAGGACATAAAAAAGAAGGACGTTGAAAACAAGAAGGGCAATTAAACACAGGTTAGTACTGTGGGTGGTGTATTAGAAGGACAGATATGTCAGTACCATGCAATGTGCATCCTGCCACAGTATAGGAACCTGGAGCAGACTTCAGGGACCTATGTCTGTGTCAGGTGTGAGTGGGTTGCCGTTTGAAGCTGAGGTGGGGATTCTAAGGGGGCAGCTTGCAGCATTGCAAGGATTGGCAATCTGGGGGACGCAGGCACTGGCTGGGGTCAGTAGAGATGGTGGTGGAAGTGGGAAGGGAAGGTTGAGAGGGGAAGTAGTTTTGTTCGGGTTTACTAGGGAATTGGGGATGGAAGCGTGAGGGGGTTCTTCCAGATTGCCACATTCCAACATATTTGCTGCCTTAGGTGATGAAGTGGGAGAGGACAGCTCAGACTTAGCGTGTATGGAGCGGGCTATCCCTAAGCACCACACCAGGGGACTGGGGTGGAACTGAGGAGGAACTTAGGATCAGAATGCTAGGCAGAGGTAGTGGTAGGGGACTCCATTATAAGAAGGTGATAGGGTAATCTGCCGCCAAGGCCCTACATGCCGACCTGTGTGTTGCCTGCCTGTGTGCTAGGGTTCGGCATGTGGTGGATTGTGTAGACAAATTATTGGGTGGGGGCCGGGTGGGGCCGGCAATTCTTGGTTCACATTGGTGCTATGACATAGTTAAGGAGGTGAGGTCCTAACCATGATTTCTGAGAGCTAGTGGCCAAGTTAAAAGCAAGGACCTCCAGGGAGTGTTTCTGAAATACTAACACAGCCACGTGCTACGCTAGAGGCTTAGGAATAGTACCATGAAATAGTGTTCGTTGGAGTATCTATCGAAAGGAAAAGTGCGTTGGGTTAACAAAGACTTTTAATTTTGGAATGTCAACTGGGATAAGGTATTATCAGGTGTATTATCAGGTAAAGGTACTAAACAGAAGTGCCTGTGTTTAAGGGATTTTAAGCAATTTCACATCTAAATTAATACCCTGGGAAATAAATGTAAAATAAAATAATCTCGCGCCATGTGGCTGAATTCTGATTATAAAACTGTAACAAGGAGTGTAAGAAAGAAATCAAACTAGCTAAAATTAATAATGAAGTTAGGATAGCTGAACAAAGCATCACTAGCTAAATTTAGTAAGTATAAGTAATTAATAGTAAGAAGATAAGGACTGAAACTGTGCCACCATTAATTAATGGGATATAGTTATGGAGGATGGCGATAAACAATGTCTTGATAATTTTTTTTCTCTGTATACGACTGTTGGGGAGTTTTCAGTACCCCCCTCACTTTCTTACAAGAGGGGGAAAACACTTTATAACATTTGGTGAGTTCAGTACACACCGGATAATCACAAAACGGGTATGGGCATCCTGGGATGTTTCCTTGCAGGAAGTTGCAAACAATGTTACCATGTGATTAAAACCAAAGAGTTTTACATCCCCACACTAGAGAGGTATTCCCTTTGAGAGGTACTTCAACGTGGAGTCCAATATGTTGTTTATGCGTTACTCTGTCCTTGTGACAAAAATTATGTTGGTGAGACTACTCAGCCGATAAAAAATAGGATTTCTCAACATAAGTCTAGCAATCAACTCCATAACACTAATTACCTGTTACCTGTACATTTTCACGAGGCCCCAACTAAAGAATCTGACCTGCGATTCTTGGTTTTGGGAATCTGTGGCCCCAGGACAAACGACGGGGGAAGATAGGGAACCTTTTGTTGAGGAGAAGAGAAGTCTGGTGGTACATAGACTGAATACCTTGTACCCTACAGGCCTTATCGTGATTACGATTTACAGTAATATTTATGATTAATTGTCAATTGATAACTTCCTTGATGTTCCATACATTAGGATATGTTGGCTATTTAGATACCCATTTGGGTCCTAACGTCCCCCTTAGCGTCTTCTATTGTCCTTTTTCTTCTGTTAGGATACTATGTAAAAATTATATGTTAATTAATTATATACACCTGATTGTGAGTATACGAGTGGGTGGGGCGTTGGAGTGTCTATATACATGTGACTTTGGAAATGTTTCATTATATTTTTGTATTTATATAATTGGCCGGGGAACTGTTGGCTTGATAAAGGGACAGATGGTTCCCGAACGTCGCCTGATGTACAGTTCGCCAATTATTAAAGTATTGATCTACAACTCTGGAGTGCGGTGTTATATGATTATATCCTGATATAGTTCCATGGCTAAGGACCGCTGAGCACCTGCACCCTTGATCTACCATTTTCTAACGAGGAGGGTGCGGTATTATTCTTTATACATTTACTTGCTTGTCTACCTGCACCCCCAGCTGTGATTGTGCCTACACCCGCATTTTGCCGGATCCGGAGCTGCTATGGATCGGCCAAGTTTCTCGTACTCAGAGGAGGAGACGCGGCGCATCATGGGTAATCTCGCGGGATCGCGGGACTTCCTGGTTGTTCCGCCCGGAACCTCGGGAAGAGACAGCGGGAGACGCTGATGAGGAAACGCACGGACCTGGAGTTACACTCATTGACTCTGGCAGATATTACAAACAGCAGAGATCCCGAGAGGGCTCCGTATCCATCTCACTCTCAAGCCGACATTGTTTTCAGAGAATGAGGAGTTCAAAAAAAGTATGTCAAATACTCAATAAATGCTCTGAGAGATATCAGGACACTAACATTGAATTTCTCACTAAAGATATCTTCCATTGATAACAAGCTTGCACAGGTGATGCAGAGTTAATCAGATCACTATCCACTGTGGAATTTGATTCCCTTAAAGGGGAGTTGGTGTCTAAATTGGAGGAATACCGTAAGGTTGGGGAGGAGATTAAAAGAAAAAATTCACAAGGGATCTCATTGATTATGAATGTGGGATCATTTATAACTGGTCACAGCCCCGCATTGCCTTTAAACAAATCTGCTAGACCCCGAGCTCGGTCCTGGAAAACACCAGGGGGACCAGGAGTGAACGAGGTATCAATATGGTGATTTTTTATCACAAAGCGGAGACTTAGGACACGCAGAGGCGGTTGGAAAGAACCGGAGGGGTTGGAAAACGTCAAACCACAGAGGATGACCGAGCAAGGCTCAACTACAAACAGACTTAGTAGTTCATTAACCTGTCCAACGAACATTGACTGCAACAGAAACACAACTTTAAATAAGGGATTGGGCTTTTGTCCGAGTTCCCGATTGGATACACTACATTGGACATTGACTTATATGCTTTTTTCGACGCCCTTAGGTTAAAAGCGCATTTTGCTTCCAAAACACATAGGGGAAGAGATGGATGTTGGGGATTGTGGATTTAAACCTCAGGACTTTAATCTTATAAAAAAATCTAAATTTGTTCCACCAACACTAATCCTACTATAGAAACCTATGTAGCGAGAGTTAAAAGGACATTTCAGCACTTACTAATAACAAGGAGGTTACTCAGCTTAGATCTAATTTAAGCCATGATGAATTTCTGGCACTAGAGCAGTTAAAACAATATCCAGATCTCACGATCAAACCGTCCGTAAAGGGCGGGGCGATCGTGATACTGATACTGAGTACTACATAGTGGAGATTATGACACAATTATCAGATTCATCTGTCTATATTAAACTTAATGGGGACCCTGTTTGGGATTCTCCAGAGTTATTGATAAATTCTTGTCTGAATATGTTAATAAAGGGGTAATACATATGTCATTAAAGGATCACTAATGGTATCTAATCCGTTACTCCAGTCCTTTATACCCTGCCCAAGTGCACAAAGAACCCTGCCAGCCTCCAGGACGTCAATTGTGGCGGGCATAGATTCTGTGTTCTGCCCTATGGCCGTCCTCCTGGACAGGGTTTCTTGCGCCCTTGGTACGGGGGGGGGTCTGTCATATCTTCAAGATACTCAGGATTTTCTCAAAAGCTGGCTAATGTGAAGGTTGCTACCAATGAGCCATTCTGATGGCTACATTAGATGTGGGTAGCTATATACCTCTATACCCCACCATGAGGGTATTGCTGCTTGTGAGACTATTGATTGAAAGTAATATATATAACTGTGATCAAATTGATTTTTTCTTGGAATGTTGGACATCATATTACCCGTTCCTATTTAGGTTCGACAAGGATTATACCAGCAACTGCGTGGCACTGCCATGGGGTCCAATGTCGCCCCGTCATATGCTAACGCCTTCATGCTTCGGCAGGAGGTGGACCTCGTCTATGTGCTTCCTATCTTTCCAGCACTGTTGTGCCTGGTGGAGGTACATAGACGATGTCTTTGTGCTGTGGCGGGGCGGACATTGCGACACTCAGGGAGTTCCACTGCGCATTGAACACATGCACCTAATATTCAGACACTCTTGAATTATACAGAACGCATCTTTCTAGTGTCATGATAGTGCAAGAAGCTGGGTTCCAAACTGAGTTAACTCGAGCCTACTGACCGGAATCAATTACTTATGTATACTAGTTTTCATCCTGCTCACACCATAAATCATTACCCATCAGTCAGTTTGGGAGAGTGACAAAAATGTCTCTCACCCAGCACGTAGGTCCCAACAAAGGGCTGATATGTATTCCAATTCAGACAGAGAGGGTACCCTCCCAAATTCTGAATCAGGCATTAACCAAGGCATGTAAAATAGACCCGATCGCCCCACGAATAGGAGGCGCGGATTCCTTTTGTTACTCAATATTCACTACAAAGCCCGGCTATCAATATTGTGTAAGGAGACATTGGATCTCCTTAAGGAAGGTTTCCCGACTGTTGGGAGTTTTCAGTACCCCCTCATTTCTTACAAGAGGGGGAAAACACTTTATAACCATTTGGTGAGTTCAGACACCGGATGAATCACAAAACGGGTATGGGCATCCATGGGATGTTTCCTTGCAGGGTTGCAAACAATGTTACCATGATTTAAAACCAAGAGTTTGTACACCCCCACACTAGAGAGGTATTCCCTTTGAGAGGGTACTTCAACTGTGAGTCCAAATATTTTGTTTATGCGTTACTCTGTTCCTTGTGACAAATTTATGTTGGTGAGACTACTCAGCCGATAAAAAATGATTCTCAACATAAGTCTAGCATCAAACTCCATAACACTAAATTACCTGTACCTGTACATTTTTCACGAGGCCCACATAAAGAATCTGACCTGCGATTCTTGGTTTGGATCTGTGTCCAGACCAAGACGGGGGAGATAGGGAACTTTTGTTGAGAGAAGAGAAGTCTGGTGGGTACATAGACTGAATACCTTGTACCCTACAGGCCTTAATCGTGATTACGATTTACATGTATATTATGATTAATTGTCCAATTGATAACTTCTTTGATGTGCAATAAGCATTAGGATATGTTGGGCATATTAAGCTAGGTACACACCTAGCGATTTTTCCTCCTGACCGACCGTTCGATATCTTCGAACGGTCGGCCAGGAGGAGGGACTGTCGGTCGCGCAAAAGCAGCCGCGTCCGATAGTCACCGCGAACCGATCGTGCGGTCCATAGAGGACCGCACGATCAGACGAGGTTTTCCACCCGTCCGATCGTCCTTTCGTCCAATTCGGACGAACGGTCGATCGACATGGGCACATTCGGATCGATAATTTCGTTCGCGATCGACGATACACTGAACTATCGGTCGATCGACCGAAATATCTAATCGTGTGTACCCAGCTTTATATACCCATTGGGTCCTAACGTCCCTCCTTAGCGTCTTCTATTGTCCTTTTTTTCTGTTAGGATACTATGTAAATAATTATATGTTAATTAATGTATACACCTGATTTGAGTATACGAGTGGGTGGGGCGTTGGAGTGTCTATATATCATGTGACTTTGGAAATGTGTTCATTATATTTTTGTCTTTATATAATATGGCCGTGGAACTGTTGGCTGGATAAGGGGACCAGATGGTTTCCCGAAACGTCGCCTGATGTACAGTTCGCCAATTATAAAGTATTGATCTAGCAACTCTGGAGTGCGGTGTATATTATATATATATATATATATATATATATATATATAATTGCAAATGAATGGCTCGTGCTTGAGAACATCTCAGGGATATCAACAGGTATGTTTTTTCTTTTTTTTAAATCAGTACATATGGTAAATGAAGTTCATTTTAGAGACATCTTTTTTGTCCATCACACAGGGCCGCCTCTCTAATGAGGCAATGTGAGGCATTGCCTCATTAACACCCCCTAATGCTATGTACTAGTCACACTGTGTGTACTATGATATGTACCAGACACACTGTGGTTCCCTATGATATGTACCAGTCACACTGCGGGCAGGAGAGAGAGTAAAGGTGAGAAATAGAGGATAGAGACTGCAGGAGAGAGATAAAGTGATAGAGAGGATAGAAACTGCAGGAGAAAGAGTGTGTGAGAGAGAGATAATGCAGGAGAGAGAGAGAATGTGAGAGAGAGGCTAGCAGAAGAGAGAGATGGAGGATACACTGCAGGAGAGAAGGCAAGAGATATAAGAGAGACTGCAGGAGTAAAGAGTGTGTGAAAATAGAGGACAGAGTGATGCAGAGAGAGAGAAATGTGAGAGACAAGGAGATATATGTATGGGACCTTTACTGTCTGTTCTCCCTGTATGGGACCTTTACTGTCTGTTCTCACTGTATGAGACCTTTGCTGTCTGATCTCACTGTATGTGACCTTTACTGTCTGTTCTCACTGTTGTGACCTTTGCTGTCTATTCTCACTGTGTGGGACCTTTACTGTCTGTTCTCACTGTATGGGCACCTTTACTGTCTTTTTCTCACTGTATGGGACCTTTACTGTCTTTTCTCATTGTATGGGACCTTTGGCTGTCTGTTCTCACTGTTTGGGGACCTTTTACTGTCTGTTCTCACTGTTTGGGACCTTTACTGTCTGTCACTGTATGGGCCTTTACTGTCAGTTCTCACTGTATGGACCTTTCTGTCTGTTCTCACTGTTGGACCATTACTGTCTGTTCTCACTGTATGGGACCTTTACTGTCTGTTCTCACTGTAGGGACCCTTAACTGTCTGCTCTCACTGTATTGGACCTTAACTGTCTGCTCTGCCTCACTGTAGGGACCTTACTGTCGTTTTCACTGTATGGACCTTTACTGTCTGTTCTCACTGTATGGGACCTTTACTGTCTGTTCTCACTGTATGGACCTTTAATGTCAGTTCTCACTGTATGGAACCTTTACTGTCTGCTCTCACTGTATAGGGCCTTTACTGTCTTTTTTCACTGATGGGACCTTTAACTGTCTGTTCTCACTGTATGGGACCTTTACTGTCAGTTCTCACTGTATGGGACCTTTACTGTCGGTTCTCACTGTATGGACCTTTACTGTCTGCTTTCACGTATGGGACCTTTACTGTCTGTTCTCACTGTATGGGACCTTTACTGTCTGTTCTCACTGTATGGGACCTTTACTGTCTGTTCTCACTGTATGGGACCTTTACTGTCTGTTCTCACTGTATGGGACCTTACTGTCTGTTCTCACTGTATGGGACCTTTACTGTCTGTTCTCACTGTGTGGGACCTTTGCTGTCTATTCTCACTGTGTGGGACCTTTACTGTCTGTTCTCACTGTATGGGACCTTTACTGTCTGTTCTCACTGTATGGGACCTTTACTGTCTTTTCTCATTGTATGGGACCTTGCCTGTCTGTTCTCACTGTTTGGGACCTTTACTGTCTGTTCTCACTGTTTGGGACCTTTACTGTCTGTTTTCACTGTATGGGCCCTTTACTGTCAGTTCTCACTGTATGGGACCTTTACTGTCTGTTCTCACTGTATGGGACCATTATTGTCTGTTCTCACTGTATGAGACCTTTGCTGTCTGTTCTCACTGTATGTGACCTTATCGTCTGTTCTACTGTGTGGGACCTTGCTGTCTATTCTCACTGTGTGGGACCTTTACTGTCTTTTCTCATTGTATGGGACCTTTGCTGTCTGTTCTCACTGTTTGGGACCTTTACTGTCTGTTCTCACTGTTTGGGACCTTTACTGTCTGTTCTCACTGTATGAGACCTTTGCTGTCTGTTCTCCTGATGTGACCTTTACTGTCGTTCTCACTGTGTGGGACCTTTGCTGTCTGTTTCCACTGTATGAGACCTTGTCTTCTGTTCTCACTGTATGGACCTTTACTGTCTGTTCTCACTGTGTGGGACCTTGCTGTCATTCTGACTGTGTGGGACCTTTACTGTCTGTTCTCACTGTATGGGACCTTTACTGTCTGTTCTCACTGTATGGGACCTTTACTGTCTTTTCTCATTGTATGGGACCTTTGCTGTCTGTTCTCACTGTTTGGGACCTTTACTGTCTGTTCTCACTGTTTGGGACCTTTACTGTCTGTTTTCACTGTATGGCCCTTTACTGTCAGTTCTCACTGTATGGGACCTTTACTGTCTGTTCTCACTGTATGGGACCATTATTGTCTGTTCTCACTGTATGAGACCTTTGCTGTCTGTTCTCACTGTATGTGACCTTTACTGTCTGTTCTCACTGTGTGGGACCTTTGCTGTCTATTCTCACTGTGGGGACCTTTACTGTCTGTTCTCACTGTATGGGACCTTTACTGTCTGTTCTCACTGTATGGGACCTTTGCTGTCTTTTCTCATTGTATGGGACCTTTGCTGTCTGTTCTCACTGTTTGGGACCTTTACTGTCTGTTCTCACTGTTTGGGACCTTTACTGTCTGTTCTCACTGTATGAGACCTTTGCTGTCTGTTCTCACTGTATGTGACCTTTACTGTCTGTTCTCACTGTGTGGACCTTTGCTGTCTGTTCTCACTGTATGAGACCTTTGCTGTCTGTTCTCACTGTATGTGCCCTTTACTGTCTGTTCTCACTGTGTGGGACCTTTGCTGTCTATTCTCACTGTGTGGGACCTTTACTGTCTGTTCTCACTGTATGGGACCTTTACTGTCTGTTCTCACTGTATGGGACCTTTACTGTCTTTTCTCATTGTATGGGACCTTTGCGTTCTGTTCTCACTGTTTGGGACCTTTACTGTCTGTTCTCACTGTTTGGGACCTTTACTGTCTGTTTTCACTGTATGGGCCCTTTACTGTCAGTTCTCACTGTATGGGACCTTTACTGTCTGTTCTCACTGTATGGGACCATTATTGTCTGTTCTCACTGTATGGGACCTTTACTGTCTGTTCTCACTGTATGGGACCTTAACTGTCTGCTCTCACTGTATGGGACTTACTGTCTGCCTCCGTATGGACCTTACTGCTGTTTTCACTGTATGGGACCTTTGCTGTCTGTTCTCACTGTATGGGACCTTACTGTCTGTTCTCACTGTATGGGACCTTTAATGTCAGTTCTCACTGTATGGAACCTTTACTGTCTGCTGCTCTCACTGTATGAGACCTTTACTGTCTGTTTTCACTGTAGGGGACCTTTACTGTCTGTTCTCACTGTATGGACCTTACTGTCAGTTCTCACTGTATGGGACCTTTACTGTCTGTTCTCACTGTATGGGACCTTACTGACTGCTTCTCACTGTATGGGACTTTACTGTCTGTTCTCATGTATGGACCTTTACTGTCTGTTCTCACTGTATGGGACCTTTACTGTCTGTTCTCACTGTATGGGACCTTTACTGTCTGCTCTCACTGTATGGGACCTTTATTGTCTGTTCTCACTGTATGGGACCTTTACTGTCTGTTCTCACTGTATGGGGCCTTTACTGTCTGTTCTCACTGTATGAGACCTTTACTGTCTGTTCTCACTGTATGGGACCTTTACTGTCTGTTCTCACTGTATGGGGCCTTTACTGTCTGTTCTCACTGTATGAGACCTTTACTGTCTGTTCTCACTGTATGGGACCTTTACTGTTTGTTCTCACTGTATGGGACCTTTACTGTCTGTTCTCACTGTATGGGACCTTTACCGTCTGTTCTCACGTGTTTGCACTAGATTGCTCAACCAAACATATACTTTGCTACAGGTGTTATTTTTTCATAATTTCTTTACTAAATGTGTTAGATATTGTTAAAAGCATTTCATACGTTACAAAGTAACATAGTAAAATAGTAATTGAGGTTGAATAAGACATAGTCCAACCTATTCACCCTATTTTTTTTAAATTTTTTTTCTTTTACCCTACCTAACAGTTGATCCAGAGGAAGGAAAAAAAACAGCTAAAAATGGGGGAAAATTCCTTCCTGACTCCAAACGGCAATCGGAAAGTATCCCTGGATCAACCAGATCTATATGTATTAATACCAGTAATTCTCAATATTTTTTAGTTTTAGAAACTTATCCAGGCCTTTTTTAAAGCTATTTAATGAACTTGCCATTACCACATCTGCTGGAAGACAGTTCCACAGTTTAGTTTAGCTTTAGATAGTTTGTTAGGTTTGGTTAGACTAGTTAGGTAAGTTAGGGTCCTGTTTAAAGAGTCTACCTTGACATGGTGGCAGGCTCTTTTGGGCAACATTCTTTATTCTTCTGTTATTATGGTGTGGATAAAGGTCTATTTAAAGAAACTGTGCAAATAAATGATGGCAAAAGTTCAAAATGACAAAATTGCTAGCTGTGAAAGCCACACCCACCCACAAGTGAACTCTAAAAGTGAACTATTCTTTTATTGTATTGTAAAGCTATGCCTTACCTCCCGTTCTTCAATCAATTGAGCAGGAGCATTATCTTGCATACATGCTATAGTTACACTGAAGCAGGAAGTGGTCGGGACTTGTCACTTCTGCAGCGGAGGATCGCAGATAGGTAATTCTTCTTCTTGTCTTGTCTGTGCTCCTGCTCAACTGATTGAAGATAGGGAGGTAAGGCATAGCTCCTTAACCCCCCCCCCCCGTTCTTCAATCAATACATTAAAGGAATAGTTCATTTTCCGAGTGAACTACTCCTTTAAAGGGCATGTCCACCACTCCGACAAAATGTTTTACTTGCCATCCCCACCACTTAAAAACCCTGACTTCGCAATGCTTACTTACTGTCAATCATGGCCATAAAGGATAGGTTAGAATGACTTAAGAAGAATGTTTGGTTGCAGCTCTCTGTATAAGGCCGTCTATATCTGCTCCCCTGCTGTAGATGTAACAGGTAGTAAATTATATAGTGAAAATTGAGAATAGATAAAAGGCCTTGCTATTATGAAAGATTTAATACTTTACGTGTATTACGCCACTCCTAAAATAAGATATTCACTTCTGTGTCCAATCTTCTGATTACTGTTTCTGCTCCTGCCTCCTTCCTGGTTAGAGCAGTGACTCATGGAAATGATGAATGATGAATGACATCTTAGCCAATGATTGTCTGCAGCAACCAAAAAATAAGATTGCGGCAGACGCAGGAGTGACTATCTTCTTTTAGGGGTGGTACTTATTGCAGCCTTAACTATTTGGGGGTTGAACAAGCTAACACTGTTCATGTTGGACTGGACAAGCCATTTTGGGCCAATAATAGGGATTTAGGTCTTAAGAGAAATATGTGGTATAAAGTTTTTTTTTTTATATCAGTTAAAATGAAAATGTCCTGGGGCAGGTGTGGTAGGATTGGTAATTCCTACCTCGCAACATCAATTCCCTAGAAATGCCATCACAAAGAAAACTGCTTATGCCAGGCTTCCTCTTGGCTTCAGCACTATCTTTAACACAGATGAGTCCATGACTAACCTGGCAGATAAAAATTGTATGTGCTGTAGCTCCTCAACAAAACAATATTGTGATGTGGGAATAATCAATACTACCTCCCTGCCCTAGGTACTTTTATTTTTAAAAAGTAAATTTTTAGCGCATAGTTGTCCTTTAACTAGTTACTTACTCATAGGATCACTTTAATAGGCCATGTATTTTTTTTAACTATCAATTGGTTTATTGATCAATAGTCTGTCTGTACCTTTTTTAGAGACCATAGTTCTCCTTTAAGAACTGTTTGGGCTGCTGTGACTTTAAGTCTTAAAAGTTGTTGTTTTTTTAATTATTCTCAGCAAGTTCCCAAAGTTACATTACACCATACAAAAAATAGAATTCTAGTGCACCACAGTCGTGTTAGACTATGTTAGATTTCACCATACAAAAAATAGAATTCTAGTGCACCATAGTCGTGTTAGACTATGTTAGATTGCACCATACCTGTCCAATACCATCCAAACATTCTTACCAGCCCAATACCATCCAAATGTTCTTACCAGCCCAATACCATCCAAATGTTCTTACCTGCCCAATACCATCCAAACATTCTTACCAGCCCAATACCATCCAAACGATCCAAACGTTCTTATTGGGCCAATACCATCCCAACATTCTTACCAGCCCCATCCAATTCCAAACGTTCTTATTGGGCCAATACCATCCAAACTTTCTTATTGGCCCAATACCATCCAAACGTTCTTATTGTCCCAATGCCATGCAAATGTTCATACTGGCCCGATACCATGCAAACCTTCTTAACGGCCCGACACCATCCAAGCGTTCTTACTGGCCCGATACCATACAACGTTTCTACCGGCCCAATACCATCCAACGTTCTTATTGGCCCGATACCATCCAAACATTCTTACCGGCCCGATACCATCCAAATGTTCTTACCGGACCGATACTATCCAAATGTTCTTACCTGACCAATACCATCCAAGCATTTTCACCTGCCCAATACCATCAAAACTTTCTTACTTGCCCAAAACCTTCCAAACATTCATACCGGTCCAATACCATCCAAATGTTCTTAAAAGTGCAATACCATTCAATGTTCTGATTGGCCCAATACCATCCAAACGTTCTTATTGGCCCAATACCATCCACACTTTCTTATTGGCCCGATACCATCCAAACAATCTTACCGGCCCAATACCATCCAAACATTCTTACCTGCCCGATACCATCCAAATGTTCTTACCCCCGCCCGATACCATCCAAACATTCTTACCCGCCCGATACCATCCAAAATTTTTACCTGCCCAATCCATCAAATGTTCTTACCGGCCCGATACCATCCAAACGTACTTATCGGCCCAATACTATCCAAACGTTCTTACCGGCCCGATACCATCCAAACTTTCTTATCGGCCTGATACCATCCAAACGTTCTTACCGGCCCGATACCATCCAAACGTACTTATCGGCCCAATACTATCCAAACGTTTTTACCGGCCCGATACCATCCAAACTTTCTTATCGGCCCGATACCATCCAAACGTTCTTATCGGCCCGATACCATCCAAACGTTCTTACCGGCCCGATACCATCCAAACGTTCTTATTGGGCCAATACCATCCAAACATTCTTACCAGCCCAATACCATCCAAACATTCTTACCAGCCCAATACCATCCAAACGTTCTTATTGGGCCAATACCATCCAAACATTCTTACCAGCCCAATACCATCCAAACGTTCTTATTGGGCCAATACCATCCAAAGTTCTTATTGGCCCAATACCATCCAAACGTTCTTATTGTCCCAATGCCATGCAAATGTTCATACTGGCCCGATACCATGCAAACCTTCTTAACGGCCCGACACCATCCAAGCGTTCTTACTGGCCCGATACCATACAAGCGTTTCTACCGCGCCCAATACCATCCAAACATTCTTATTGCAAGATACCATCCAAACGTTCTTATTGCCAATACCATCCAACCATTCTTATGGCCCGATACCATCCAATCATTTTTACCTGACGGATACCATCTAAACGTTCTTACCTGCCCAATACCATCCAATCATTTTTACCTACCCGATACCATCCAAACGTTCTTACCTGCTCCATACCATCCAAATGTTCTTACCACCGCCATACCATCCAACATTTTTCCTACCATACCATCCCAATGTTCTAACTGGCCTAATACCATCCAATCATTTTTACCTGCCCGATACCATGAAAACTTTCTCACTTGCCCAAATCTTCAAACATTCTTACTGACCCAATACCATATAAAAGTTCTTACCTGCCCATTGCTATCCAAACAGTCCTACCGGCTTAATATCACCAAATGTACTTACAGTCCTGATACCATCCAAACTTTCTTACCACCCAATAACATTCTCAGGTGTTTACCTGCCCGATACCATAAAAACTTTCTTACAGCGCAATTTCTTATAATGTTCTTACCTGCCCAATACCAAAAAACGTTATTACATACAAAAAATAGAATTCTAGTGCACCATAGTCGTGTTAGACTATGTTAGATTGCACCATACAAAAAATAGAATTCTAGTGCACCATAGTCGTGTTAGACTATGTTAGATTGCACCATACAAAAAATAGAATTCTAGTGCACCATAGTCGTGTTAGACTATGTTAGATTGCACCAAACAAAAAATAGAATTCTAGTGCACCATAGTTGTTAGACTTCACCATACAAAAAATAGAATTCTAGTGCAACCATGTCATGTTGACTATGTTAATTGCACCATACAAAAATAGAATTCTAGTGCACCATAGTCGTGTTAGACTATGTTAGATTGCACCATACAAAAATAGAATTCTAGTGCACCATAGACTGTTAACTATGTAGATTGCACCATACAAATAGAATTCTAGTGCACCATTGTCGTGTTAGACTATGTTAGTATTGCACCCTACAAAAAATAGAATTCTAGTGCACCATAGAAACGTGTTAGATTGCACCATACAAAAAATAGAATTCTAGTGACCATAGTCGTGTTAGACTGTTAGATTGCACCATACAAAAAATAGAATTCTAGTGCACCATAGACGTGTTAGACTATGTTAGATTGCACCATACAAAAAATAGAATTCTAGTGCACCATTGTCGTGTTAGACTATGTTAGATTGCACCATACAAAAAATAGAATTCTGGTGCACCATAGAAACGTGTTAGATTGCACCATACAAAAAATAGAATTCTAGTGCACCATAGACGTGTTAGACTATGTTAGATTGCACCATACAAAATAGAATTCTAGTGCACCATAGTCGTGTTAGACTATGTTAGATTGCACCATACAAAAAATAGAATTCTGGTGCACCATAGAAACGTGTTAGACTTGTTAGATTGCACCTAACAAAAATAGAATTCTAGTGCACCATAGTCGTGTTAGACTATGTTAGATGCACCATACAAAAATAGAATTCTAGTGCACCATAGTCGTGTTAGACTATGTTAGATTGCACCATACAAAAAATAGAATTCTAGTGCACCATAGACGTGTTAGACTATGTTAGATTGCCACATACAAAAAATAGATTCTAGTGCACCATAGACGTGTTAGACTATGTTAGATTGCACCATACAAAATAGAATCTAGTGCACCATAGACGTGTTAGACTATGTTATTGCACCATACAAAAAATAGAATTCTATGGCACCATAGTCGTGTTAGACTATGTTAGATTGCACACATACAAAAAATAGAATTTAGTGCACCATAGTCGTGTTAAGACTATGTTAGATTGCACCATACAAAAAATAGAATTCTAGTGCATGCGATAGGACGTGTTAGACTATGTTAGATTGCACCATACAAAAAATAGAATTCTGTGCACCATAGTCGTGTTAGACTATGTTAGATTGCACAATACAAAAAATAGAATTCTAGTGCACCATAGTCGTGTTAGACTATGTTAGATTGCACCATAGTTGTTTTTTAATGAATTCAGGAGATGCAAGGTTAGAGTTAAATGAAAAGCCATCTTGTTTCCAGCCATACACAATACAGCATCCCAATATACACGTCAGGAATATGCTGTGCCTATTATTTTGTACCTTGTTTTAATTCAATGCTACATAACAATGTGGGAATTTCCACCTCCAGTCAGTACATTACACTGCACCCACACAGGGACTGTTGCCTGCAATTGGACTAAGACAGACAGGATAATAAGTATAATTGTAAGTATAGAACACTGGTTAGGCAACCGATTGATTTACTAAAAGCACCAAGCCATTTTGCAGATGTTGTGGAAAGGAACAATCAGTGCCGTATGATTGAATACAGAAGTCTAACAGGAGCCCAGCAAAGCATGAACAAGATTAAAAAGCCGCGCTTTGTCTGACCTTGTAGTACGCCAGCTCGGAGCACAAGGGACATAAATATTACTTGCTTTTCACAGCAAAAGAAATTGTGTTCCTGCATTTTCCCATAAACAGTACCAAGTGCTCCTGGCTGTTTATTAGATTCTCTTTGAAAAGGCGCCAATCTGTATCATGGATGTTTATGATGCTGTGTCAGTCCGTCCAGGTTTAATGACATTAAAGCTTCAAAATGTTCTTGGGATGTTTTTTGATACATTTTTGGAAATGATTAGAGGAAGTTCCAATAAAGGAGACAACTGTAACAAGAAGTCCTCTGATATAGAATTTGTTATAGATGATTGTAAATTGTGTTAATTAAAAAGATCGTATTTCAAACATGGTTTTATGCACTGAAGAAAATTTTGATGGGATGATGTTTGTGCAAAAGTATGTCCATGCTAACCAATCAGATTCCATAACATATGGGTGTGGTAACCCAGAAAAATGCTAACATCTGATTGGTAGTGTCAAAAAGGAGACCCTAAACTATTGGTTTGAAGTGGTTAAGGGTTGTGGGGGACCTTTAACCCCATGTTTTGCCCAGGGGCCCCTATAGACTTTAATAATATATTGTATTGTAATATATTATATAGTGTAGTATTTGGTCTTAACTAGATTTATCCACCCAGTCCAAACTACTCCACAATACCCACATTACCTGCCTAACTGTGTATCCAGAGGAAGGCAGGTAAGATAGATAGATAGATAGATAGATAATAGATAGATAGAGAGATAGACCTAGATAGATAGATAATAGATAGAAAGAGAGAGAGAGAAATAGACAGAGATAGATAGAGAGAGAGAGAGGTATAAAGAGAGAGAGAGATAGATAATAGATAGATAATAGATAGATAGATAGATAGATAGATAGATAGAGATAGATAGATAGAGATACAGAGATATATATATATATAGAGAGAGAGACAGAGATAGATAGATAGATAGATAGACAGAGATAGATAGATATATAGATGATAGACAGATAGATAGATAGATAGATAGATAGATAGAGAGATAGACAGAGAGATAGAGATAGATAGATAGACAGAGATAGATAGAGAGAGAGAGAGAGAGAGAGGGGGACCCCATGGTCCCTCCAGTTGCAGGCCCCCCATTATCTTACAGCCCCGTGGTCCCGCCCACTCACGGGTGCCTAATCCCCACCCACTCGTGGGTGCCTAAGCCCCCCCCACTCGCGGGTGCCTAAGCCCCGTCCACTCGTGGGTGCCTAAGCCCCACCCACTCACGGGTGCCATGGGTTACTCAGACCCCCCCTACCTTCTCTGTCAGGACTTCACACAGCAGAGGGGAGGAGGGACTTCCTGTCTCCCTCACACACTGAGGGAGTCTGAGGCTGTGCTCGCCGGCGGCACTGTGCAGGAGAAGCCTCAGGAATGTCACAAGTCAGCCTCCCACTCATTAACTTTCTGGTCAGTCATTTATGTATATCTTGGGCTGTGGAGCACGTAGAGAGATGGTTGATGGCTCGTTTTAAAGGTAGGAAACTGGCCTTTCATTTAAACTTAACTTGTTTGGAGACCACAGTTCCCCTTTAAAGAGATTTTTCCAGTATGGGCTTTAAAATCAGTGATTTAAAATGGAAACATTTCCATACACCCCCATCTATCAGAACTAGACCTTCCTTAATTTTCTACGTAAGATCGCCAGCGCCAGGTGGGGATGTTCAATAGGTTCCGATTGGATTTTTCACTCATTTTGGACGGTCGAAAATCCGATCGGAAAAATATTGTATGGCTACCTTTAGACTAGCTAGTAGGGACCTATAGGATGATGGACAAATCTGTAATCTTCTGTCCATTATCCTCTAGGCCCCTACCAGCTAGTCTTATATTACAAGACTGTTGATCTGTCCATTATCCTATAGGTCCCTACCAGTTAGTCTGGGTACACACCAGCAGATATTTTCGTCAGAAAATAACTGCTGGTGTGGGGCGGCTGTCCGCGCTCCGACCTCGATTTTTACCCAAAATTTGCAATTTACCTTTAGTCTCACTCATTACTAACCCAGTCTGGCTCTTGCTTCTCATATAAAGTTAGGTACACACGATACAATAATTCGGCCTAACCGACCGACATTTCAGTGTTTCGGTCGGGCCGAATTGTTGTATGGAGGCTTTTTGCATTCGCCGACTGTTCGTTTGTCCGAATTGGACGAACGAACGATCGGACAGGTTGGAAAATCACAACCGATCAAGTGGTCCTCTATGGACCGCACGATCGGTCGTGCCTAACTTCCTCCTGGCCAACTGGTCGAACGGTCGGTCAGGAGGAAGGATTGTATAATGTGTACCCAACTTTAGAGTTAATTTTGAGTCAGTTTTTGATAGTTTTAAAGTGCCAGCCACCTCCTAATCTTTAAAGATTCTCAGCATTGTCATAGCAAATCCAGACCACCAAATAATGCACTCCTAGAGAACGCAGGATAAACAATGGTGGAGGTGCACTCTTACCCAACTGTAGGTGCAGACGCCTCTGTAGGTTCTTCCCTTAGGAACCAGTAGCTTCGCAGGAAAAAGAAAGTAGCTGAGGGTCGCACTCCAAATCATCAAGAAATTTTTATTTCAAACCACACATATTCACGTCACAACGTTTCGGGGGGATACCCCCTTCTTCCTAGAGAACGTCCTGAAGAAGTCCCTCTGTTAACTAACACAAAAGTGAAAAAGGCTAAATTTGTCTTACCCATTAAATGCTGGCTTTGTGTTCTACAACTATGTAGGTCCATAGCTCTGCTCTTATTGTGCCTGATTAATTACACACATCTCTAGCAGTTAATCATCATGGCAGATATATAATATCTGATTAATTACTGCTAACTACTTGTCAATAAAGATAAGTATACTTTGTTGGTGGCTTGTGTAATGATCTCTGCTCTTTATCGAGTGGACAATTAAATAAGCATGTTGGTTACATGGGGCATGGATGTAACTAGAGCCCAAAAGGTCACCATGTTAATTTACCACACATGCTTTCTGTACGGATATGCTTTCAACCCAGAGTCAAGCAAAGGATTTTCTAGGGAGGGATTACTGAAAGGGATATCATTGACAGCGCACCACAAAAAATTTAACTACGCCCACCTTTATATGCCACGCCCACGATAACGAGTACCTTCGTTATATTTTCCTTGCTCCTTGACTTTTTAAAATATAAGGATTTTAGAAGTTACCAAGCACCATCACCATATAAAAGTGAGGCATAGTTGTGCATTTAGTATCTCAAAATGTAAACATGTGTAGGGAACTGGTAAACTTCTTGTTCTGTCAGGATTTGGCCAGTAGGGGTCGTTGTGTAAAAGTATAAAAGGGAGAGCAATCATGTGCTCAGCCTCTTTCTGACTTGGAGTTTCCAAAGAGGAGCCTAGGACCTTAGATAACAGGTAGTTCCAGTTAGTGAGAGATTAGTCCCTGTTAAAGATCACTGGTATACCACCCAAGAATAGGGATATAGTGCCAGGCACAGGGGTAAAAGATTCCACTACAGTAACCTGAGAGTGTAAGGGTTTACCTGTATGAAGACAGGAGAAGTCAGGACCAATGAGGAAGTCGACACCACCGGAATGGCAAGCCACAGGAACAAATACTGGAATAATGGAGTGAGGCAAAGTTCAGAAATATATAGTCCAAGCTCAGGATTCCCAATAAGGGAAAATAGGGAAGCTGTAGGATCCAGGCACAGGATACCAAACAAAGGCAGCAGGGAAGCAGGAACCGGAGAAACAATAGCAATCCAAGGCACAAGAACCCAGCACGGCTCCGTAGGGGAAGCAATGCTATTTTCGGGCATCCGCCTGATGTTTCAAGACCTTTTTGAATCTTCGCGCCGCCGGGCACACTTCCGTGACATCAAGGGGCGCGCTGACGTCTTGGAGGGAACGGAGCGGTGGAGCAGGTAAGTATGTGTCCTTACAGTACTCCCTTCCCCAGGAGGGGCTTCAGGACCATCGTGGCCAGGCTTTCGTGGAAAGTCCTCATAGAATTTTCAAAGTAAACAAGGAGCATGAACATCCAGATGTTTGACCCAGGAACATTCTTCAGGATGGAAGCCCTTCCATTGGATAAGATATTGTAGGGTCCCTCTGGAAAATCTGGAATCGAGGATCCTCTCCACTTAATATTCTTGTTGGCCATTAACCAATATAGGAATAGGGATGGAATGAGGAGAAGAAAAGTGGTAAGAGATCACAGGCTTAAGTAAGGACACATGGAATACATTAGGAATCTTCATCTGAGGAGGCAGAGATAAACAGAAGGCAGTAGGGTTGATTATTTCCATGATGGGAAAGGGACCAATAAAATTAGGGCCGAATTTGGGAGATGGGAGCTTAAGGTTAATATTTTTGGTAGAGAGCCAAACTTGATCTCCGATGGAGTAAGGAGGAGAAGGTCTGCGTTTCTTGTCAGCGTATGACTTCTGTATTAAGGAGGTCTTTTCTAAATGTGATTTGGTAGCACTCCAGATGGCAAACATGTGGGCTGCATGGTCATTGGCTGCTGGGACATCAGTAAGAAGAAAATCTTGTGGGAAGGCTAAGGGGTGTTGTCCATACACAGTCAGAAATGGTGATCTACCAGTAGAGGAATGCGTGGCATTATTATGGGCGAATTCTGCCCAAGGTAAAAGTTCCGACCAGTCATCTTGGCAAAGGGAGACGTGACAACAAAGGAACTGTTCAAGTGCCTGATTAAGTCATTCAGCTGCCTCATTGGATTGGGTGTGATAGGAAGAGGAGAATTGAAGTGAAACCCCTAGGATTTTGCAGAGGGCTCTCCAGAATTTTGCAACAAATTGGGTTCCCCGGTCAGAGACTATTTCAGCAGGTAGACCATGAAGACAAAAAATGTGGGAGATGAAAAGTTGAGCCAGTTCAGGGGCAGAAGGAAATTTGGGGAGAGGAACAAAGTGTGCCATTTTGCTAAAGCGATCCATCACTACCCAAATAACAATATTTCCTCTAGACGGGTGAAGTTCACCAATAAAATCCATAGCAAGGTGAGTCCATGGGTGTGAAGGAATAGGTAAGGGTCTCAGAAGTCCGGGGGGACAGGAGTGGTCGGATTTAGATGTAGTACAAACTACACAGGCTGATACAAAGTCTTTGACGTCTTTCAGTATGGATGGCCACCAAACCAGACAGTTAAGGAGTTGTAAGGTTTTATGGACTCGAGGATGACCGGCCTGATTAGCGCTGTGGGTCTGTTGGAGGATGGTAAGTCTGTGTTCTGGAGGTATATATATCAAACCAGTCGGAGTACGGACCGTTGCTGAGGATTGACTGGATAGGAGCTGAGGGGCAAGCGGAGTAGACAGAGCGGCAATGATCCTGGAAGAAGGGATGATGGGTTCTTCCAGATCAGAGGAGATTTCAGAGGAGAGGAAACTCCTAGAAAGGGCATCCACTTTCTTGTTTCTAGTACCAGGACAATAGGTGATAATAAAGTTGAAGCGAGAAAAGAAGCCGAGGATTCAGCCTTTTCAGTGTTTGGATGAATTCGAGATTTTTATGATGCATATAAACAGTGACAGGGTGGGTAGAACCTTCCAAGAAGTGTCTCCACTCTTCAAGAGCTAGTTTGATGGCAAGAAGTTCATGGTTTCCGACATCATAATGTTGTTCCGATGCTGAGAATTTTTTAGAAAAGTATGCACAGGGATGAAGTTTGCCATCCGATTTGTGTTTTTGCAATAATATTGCCCCAGCTCCAATATTGGATGCATCAACTTCAAGAAAAAATGGAAGAAGAGGGTTAGCATGTTTACGTATAGGAGCAGAAGAAAATGAACCCTTTAAGGAGTTGAAAGCTTCCAAAGCCTGTGGTGTCCAAGAGCTTGGTTTACCGCCCTTCTTGAAAAGGGCGAGAATAGGAGATATACGGGAGGAGAATCCCCTAATGAACTGTCTATAATAATTGGTGAAGCCAATGAATCTTTGAACAGCTTTGGTAGAGATGGGTATAGACCATTCTTTTATGGCAGCAATCTTGACTGGGTCCATCTCAAACCCTCCTTGAGAAATTATATAACCAAGAAATGGTATTTTGGGAACTTCAAAGATACACTTTTCAAGTTTGGCGTACAAGGAATTTTGACGTCGGCGAGATAGGACTTATTTTACATGATTTCTGTGGGAAGGCAAGTCTCCAGAAAAGATTAAGATGTCATCTAAATAGACCACTACACAGCGACCCAGAAGATCTCGGAACAGGTCGTTTACAAATTCTTGAAAAACAGCCGGGGCGTTACAGAGGCCAAAGGGCATCACAAGGTACTCGTAGATTTTCCAGGGTCCATAATTGCCACAGATCCTTGTACAAGTCATTCTGAATTGAGAAAGCCAGTCGGATGACTAGCGAAACGTCTTTAAGAACTAAACTTCAAGTCCAGTTGATCTAATTGAATACAACAGATATCTAACATATGGTAGTGATCACTTGGATACTACATTGTAACTACACATTATTTATAAATAATAATGCTTGGTATATATTTTTGATTTTATTATGTTACTTTGAACACAAGTTTTTGATGCAGTTGCTCCTGTTGTCATCTTAGGGGTTAAAGGGCAATTATAGTGAGAAAATTGTTTTTTTTAATTTCTTCTAATGTATCCTATAAGTCATCCCATCCACCAGGGTACCTTTAGTTTCTTTAAATTCTACATAGTCCCCGAGATATAAGCCTTTGAATATGCTGTGATTTGTAGGAGCTGCTACACCTCATCTGTCACTTAAAGGCACACACCCACACAATCCAAAGCTCCCCTGCAGTACTGCCACACACTCCCTCACCCACACTATATGTACCATGTGCAACATATAGTCAAATGCTGTAGTGCTAAACACAATCAATAAACCATTAACCCAGCAATATGAGCATAACACACTATAAAACAGCCCCTCCCCCCAAAAAAATCTTATACACATACAAAACCAGTGACTCAAATGGAACTCTAATACAATATATATTATAATACAGTAATACAGACTATATACCAAACAAGACATACAGTGCTATGTATGAAATATATAGACTAAAGCAACTGAAATGTATCAGGATAACAAGCAGTGTCACTGTGTTTGTGAAGGTCTCACTACAGCTGCTGCTACACTGACTCTCTCTTCAGTGATTATGATCTCAGCTAAGCAGGGGGAGAGATATGAACTTTAGGTAAAAAGTAAATAACAATTAGCAAAGAGAACAGGCAGAGTTCAGTAACTTACTTGTAAAGAATCTCAGCACCACTTGTCCTCCTCTCTCCCCCTCTGCCCCTCCCTTCAGCATATTGCTACTTTATCCCACACTTTGATTGCTTGCAGTCTAGCTCTGGAAGGGAGGGGTCAACAGGATGTCAGCACTTCATTTAAAGTCCTTTCAACTGACAATGCTCGGACTGTGTATACAGCCCGTCACTGCTTGAGGGGGAGTAGATAGAGAGGGGAGGGGGACTACACAGCTTGGTACAAACTTCTGCCAGTGTGAAGAAACGAAGCCACACAGAAACATGAAAGTAAGGCAGCTTATACTAAGTGATCTATACATTGTATACAGACAAAGTTTTTTTTTCACTATAGTTGCCCTTTAATATGATCCACCTGTTTGGAGTAATACCAATCCCTTTGATTATAGCCTCTATTTAAACAGTACAACTACTACTCATGTGTTCTCTCTGATGAAGTGCCGACTTCCTGGCATGAAACGCGTCAGACTAGAGTACACCTAAGTGATGGTTTGTGTATGCCGTTCACAGATGCTGTGTTTTTATATGTTCCAATAAAAGCTATATTTTAATTCTTTCTGACTGGATCCCGTGTTCACACTTGGAGGAGGCAGAATCCATTTTGCTTTCTGTACTTTTAGGTGAGGAGAATCCGGATCACCTTGGATGTTTCCAGCCACTCCTAGCATATCGGGAAGCTGAAGGTAGTGTCCCGCCCCACACTGCGTTACCAGTGTTTCCAAAGATCAAATAATTCAGCAATCGAGGGGAGAGGATAGCGGTTTTTAATGGTTATCTTGTTGTCCTCTGTAATCGATGCAAGGGTGAAGGCCCCCATCCTTCTACTCCACAAAAAAGAATCCAGCTCCGGCAGGTGAAGAGGAGGGTCGAATGAACCCTCGTTGTAAATTGTCCTGAATATATTCTTGCATGGATTTAGTTTCGGAGGGGGAGAGAGGATAGGTACGTCCTTGTGGTGGAATGGAACCTGGGAGCAACTCAATAGGGCAATCATACTGTCGATGAGGTGGGAGAGTTTCAGCTGTTTTTTTACAAAAGACGTCTGCAAATTCTTGATATTGTACTGGTAGAGATTCTAGGTTCACAGAACCAACAGGAATTAGAGAAGAAGAAGAGATGCATCTGGCAGGTAGGATTCCAGGGTAATATACTGTTAGTATGCCAGTCTATGTGGGGCTTATGAAGACGCAGCCAAGGGAGACCAAGAACAATGGGCATGGAAGGGCAATTGGTAATGAAAAATGAGATTTCCTTTTTATGGAAAGTACCGATTTTCAAGGATAATGGGTGAGTGGTCATGCGCAATGCCCTTGGATAATCCAAGGAACAAGAACCCAGCACGGCAATGCTATTTTCGGGGGTACGCCTGATGTTTCAAGCCCTTTTTAAATCTTCGCGCCACCGAGCGTACTTCCGTGAGGTCACGCGTATGGCTGGGGTGGTGTTTACAAGCTGATTTTGCTGTTTCTGATTCCTCTGGTTTGTGAGTATTTGTGATATCTGTGCCATGCTATGTCACCTCTGTTGTGCTACTTGCAATGCTTTATTAATATTGTTCTGGTAATAAATAAGATACTGTGTAAGTTCAAGAACCCCTGATGCCCATTTATTGCATTCTACCTACATTGGTAGTTCAGCAACACCCTGCCTCCAACATATGCGAGGACCCACTCCTGGTAAACAAGAGTCTTGTGCATAGAATTTTGATTAACATCACAAAAGAAGATAGAACCCATAAACTGAACGCTCACTTTGCATAAGTAAAAAACCTTTATTACTCCATATATTGGAAGGGTTTTAAGTGCAGAAACATGATCAAACCATTTAAAATGTATATACACAGCATAATCCCGGTATTGTCAGTGCAATAATGTAGCAAAAGGTACTAGCAAAGAGTCTACTTATCTCTCCTATAGTCAGTACTGTCCTCTTCAAGTCTTCCCACCATTGGGCAGAGTATGGGAAGTGATTCAGCTGTGAAGGTCCACATGCAGAGTACAGGGAACAAGGGGATCAGGTGGTACCGGAACAGAGGGGCATATTTATAAAGGATTGTCTTTTTCGCCAAATAATTAGCGCAGCACATCGCAGCAAAAATAGCGCCATTTGGGGCTTCGTTTCGCCTTATTTATAAAAAAGCGAAAAAAACACGTCGCGGCTGAAAAAGGCGAACGGGCGCGATAAAGAGCGAAAAGTATTGCAGCGAAAACTTAACGCATCTAAGAAGACTGCATTGCGAAAACCATTCAAAACCAGAAAAGCCCACTAGAAAATGATGTCAAGTTCAAAATGGCCACCTCACATTTACCAAGAAGTCAGCCATGTCTTATTTAGTCAATCTTCTTAGAATTTCTCAATTGGAATACAATTTTCTTTTGCACTGCACATTCGCCTTTCTAATGCGCGATCGCTTTTCCAAGGCATATTCCATTATAATGCGCGGTCGCCTTTCTAATGTGCGTTCGTTTTTCCAAGGCATATTCCATTATAATGCGCGGTCGCCTTTCTAATGTGCGTTCGCCTTTCTAATGTGCGTTCGCCTTTCTAATGCGGGTTCGCCTTTCTAATGTGCGTTCGCCTTTCTAATGTCGCTTTTCCAAGGCATATTTCATTCTAATGCGCGATCGCCCTTCTAATGCGCGTTCGCTTTTTCAAGGCATATTACCCATTAGAGTGCCTTTTCGCTCAAACAATGACTTTTCACCACCTTCAGGGTCGCGCTAATCTTTCGCTCTTTTTAACGCAAAAACCATCTTTCGCTCTTTTATAAATCGCGTTATGCCTTTTAGCTCCCTTTTCGCTAAAATTACCATTGCGGAGTAAGGCGAAAAGGGTTTAGCGATAGCTTGCGGAAACGGTTTCGCCATTCGTTAACGCTACCTTTATAAATAGCGTTAACTGTCTTTTTGGCGAAAACCCATGCAAAAAGCGAATGTGAAAACATTTCGATACTTTTCGCTCTTTTATAAATATGCCCCAGAGTCCGGATGCGTTTCGCACTGCGGCCTACTGAAATGGTCATACCAGAGTCCTAATATAGCAAGGGAATGTCCTACGTCATCAGTATATATCAGTGTCCGAGACGTATGTACGTCATTGCGCCATTATGTAGTCATCAAAGACTTCAAAGAATTACAGTATCTGGACATTATACCTGACGGACCCCACTGTAAGTAAATAACAAGAAATTCAAAATCTACAAACACCTTCACCCTTCCCGGTAGATACCTGTAGTTTTCAGTACATTTAGGTAAAACACAAATGAAATAATCCATTAGTAAAGATACAGGTGTAAAAAACTTGTAACACATGAAAAACATCATCAAAAGCATATTCAAAAGCATATGTTAAGAGAGAGAGAGAGAGACAGAGAGAGAGACAGAGAGAGAGAGTACACCAGGGCTGAACACTGTTGTGTCAGCAACCGGTGGCATTTTTTTAAATATATATATATATACCAACCAATATGAATGGCACTCAAAAACAGATACTAGTGGCAATAGACCTGGGTGCCTCCTATAGATTTATAAACAGACTTCAGTAAGGTTCAGGAGCACTCCAGGGTTTCTTCAAAGTAGTTTATTTAAACAAAGCACATAGTGGCAACGTTTCGGCTGACTGACAGTCTCTGGAGAAAATTAAGTTCCCCCATTTTACTATCGCCTTACACATGTTTCTATCCTTGGTTACAGTGCAAACCTCATTATAGTAATACTTTGTATTGTCTGACCTTGTACACTTATGTATGTGTGTATGTATATGTTTATTTATATAGCGCCACCTAGGGACGCCGTGCTGTGCAATATAAGAATACAAAAATTTGTACAAGGGGGACAATAAATAAATACATAAATATATAAATAAGTATGCATCATGAAATATACAAGTGCTTGAAATAATGTAACATGAGGAAAGAGGTCCCTGCCCCGTACAGCTTAGTATCTAATTAGGTGGGTATCATACAGATACATAGGAAAGGGTAGAAGTGCCATAGTAATAATCGATGCACGTATTTTGTATTTGTAAGCTAAGTATTGTGGGTAATAAGCATGGTGATGATAAGGACCCATTTGTGCTACTTTGTGTCCTCTGCCATAGTCTATGTGATCAGTTTTACAACTGTCCCCAAAATAAAAATACTTACCATACTTTTCATATCTGTACCTTGGCTCCCATTGTTTTAATTTCCTCTCAGACTAACACCACATATTCACATAACGGGAACTTAAAAAGAAACATGATCAATCCTCTATAAGCTATCCCGTCACATGACCTTCCATGGACATTCAAGATTTCCATTAGATGGATTTCCACGATTTCACTGGTGGGAAAACTCATTTTAACACTCAAATGTATTCCTCACCATAAGCAAACTCTGACACTAATACTCTATTCCACCTGCTTACTTTATTGAATATGTTCAAATTACATCCCTATGAATGTATCTATTCCAAAACTTCACTGGACATCTTCTGGCCTTAGTACCGAATATTTCATGTCATTATTTATACAAATTGAGCAGCCTTTTCTGGTGAGTTTCCAATGCCTTCTACATCAATGACGTAACCACGGACTAAATATTTTTATATAGAAGGTTATTTGAGTTAACAATAGGGAGTTCATAAATAAGCAATTGGCAAGAGCAAGCTTGGGGAAGCTGAAAATATATTTTAGGTAACAGACTTATTGTCACATTATAAGATCTTATCTGTTAAGCAACCGTGCAAGGCTTACCTTTCAAGAAAGAAAATACATTTCTCTGACATTTGTGGTAGAATCACTTAATGGCAAAAAAAAAAAAAATATCTTTCATTTATTTAAGTTCAATAGAATTTTTTTCCATGACCGGGGTAACAAAATCCATTGTACCCTCTTAATTACCTGTATCACAAGATGTTCTCTACTAATTCTGTTGCTTTCGATATTGGAGAAATTGAAAACACGCAAATACATTGTACAGAAAGGATGAGATGCTCCCTGAAACCCATCACAGAAAGGAACAAGCATTTCAAGGATGTGATCGCAGTTTAAGGAGATTAGAATGTTTTCAAAAGAAACAAGATTGAAACATGAAGTTCACTTTACAGTGAATACAGAGAAAGTGACAGTTACATTCTTTAACGCGTCCAAACAATAACATTTGTTAGCACTGAAGTTTGTTCCCTTCAATTTCTTTGGTTTCAGAACTTGGAAATATTCTGTGTTTTAAAAGAAGCTTAAAAGGGCAATTATACAAGCATCCACACTCCATAGAAGGGTAAGTATTGGCAGTTTAGGTCATCAATGTGGATACTTTCAAGGGAAGGTGACGGTTTGTGGGGTTTTTTTTGTAGTAGCCACATTACAATCTAACAGATATCTGTAGTATTTACCAAGCTGGCTGGAAAACTGAGATTGATGGACAAATTGGGACTGTTGCACTGGCTGGAAAATTATAACTGATGAACTGGCTGAGCCAGTTCATCAGTTATAAGTCTGGCTGGAAAACTGGGGTTGAAGAACTGTCTCTGGTGAATTGTCTTTTCTAAAGCTGCTTAAAGGGTATCTCCACTGCCTAAACTAATTTTGGGTACTTCAGTTTAATTGAAGAATGGGAGGTAAAGGAGCAATCTCTTACCTCCCGTTCTTCAATAAAACCTGCAGGAGCCAAGAGAGAAGATACAGAACATACCTGGTCTCGCGCTCCAATGCTGTTCTTCGAACAGGTCCCAATGGAGTTTGTACACTATGCGCATATGCGCCACGCCCAATTATTCAAGCTTCTAACCCATTCTTACAAGGCTCCTCATGCCATTATTTAGGCGTTGTTTTGCAACGTCTTTTGCTTGACATCACTCAACATCTCTTAAAGGACAATTATACTCACCTTCCCTCCGCTCCTCTTCTTAGGTCAGTAGCTTTTACCCAGGGTGAGGACCTGAACCGCTAGGTTCTCACCCCTGGGTTCGCGAAAGTTAAAGCACAGCGTTACTGAAACGCTGCTCTGGCAGGCTCCGCCCTCAGGCTGTGCAGCATTGTTTCAGAACTAATTCGCCTGGACAGCGCCCGTTATAGCATTGTCCTGTATATATTTTTTTCTGATAAAAGAAATTTAAAATCATAGAGAAATGCAGGGAGTTGTAGTTTTTAAAACGTTTGGAGGGCTGCTGTTTGCCTATTTGTGACATAGATGCTCAGTGGATTTTCTGACACATTCAAACCACATTCTCCCCCTCACTAGATACGTCAATTAACTACTGTATATACTTGAGTATAAGCCGAGGTTTTATGGCTTTAAAAATCTCGGCTTATACTCGAGTCACTCACCTCAGGGGGAAATCAGGCTGCCGCTCGCTCCGCATCTCCACCTGACGTCACTACTAGGTGCCTGTTTCACTTCCCGGCGCTGAGTAGATACATCAGACAGGAGATGGGGTGAATGTCTGAGGTGAGTGGCTGGATTTCACAGTGAGCGATACTGAAATACCCTACCTGCCCAGGTAAGGTACCGTAACACTTAACTTGGGGGGCAGTAATCCCATACAGTAACCCCTTAATTCCTTGCCACTGCAGAGGTTTAAAAGCTACAACTCCCAGCAACTAAAGCATGCTGGGAGTTGTAGTTTCCAAACATCTGGAGTGCCGCTCTAAGGGGGGAGGGCAGTAATCCCATACAGTAACCCCCAATTCCTTGCCACTGCAGAGGTTTAAAAACTACAACTCCCAGCAATTAAAGCATGCTGGGAGTTGTAGTTTCCAAACATCTGGAGTGCCAAGAAATTGGGGGTTACTGTATGGGATTACTGCCCATTTAAAGGGCAACTAATGCCTCAAAACAATGCAGAATCAGGAGGATGGTATCTATTGTTAAAAAGATGGATTTGGCTATTACTGTATGGGACTACTGTATGGGAATTCTGTCCATTTAAAGGACAACTAAAGCCTCATAACAATACAGAATCAGAAGGCAGTAGTGGTCATAATTTTAACCCTCGACTTATACTCGAGTCAATCATGTTTCCTAATTTTTCAGGCAAGATTAGATACCTCGGCTTATACTCGGGTCTTCTTATACTCAAGTATAAAGGGTACTTGACTGACCTACCCTTGACCTCTGTAAAAAACTGAGCATCAGACGAAAACCCATTTTTACTCACTTAGGAAGCAGAGCTGCAGGAATCCAGGAGAAACTTCAAACAGGTGATTTCTCCAGTCATGTTGATTTCCCTGGTGGGTAGGCATTCCATAAATGATTCACTCTTACTTATATTTTAGCTCTAGTTAATTTGGCTTGAAAAAGCCAAATTCCTGTTCTTTCTATTTCTTCTTCTTGTTCTATTTTATTCTTCCGCTTTTTGGTTGTATCATCTCCCACAGTTTTTGAGCTAGAGACATGAAATTCGGTACAAACATGCGGGGCATATAGGAGAAGTGTGCTATCTTCTACCTAAGGAATCTGCGGAAGCGCTACGGCGTTATCTGCGAATTTTGTTTCATGGTCATAAATACAAAAACACTGATACCCCCCACCCCCCACACAGACACAGGTACACCCACCTACTGACCTACCTTTCCATTCCCATGGGAGCAATACTTAAAGGGTAATTATAGTCAAAAAACTAATTTTGATCAATCATCAATAAAAGTTAGTTATATGGTCATACATGCAAAAACACATACCCCCAACCTCATATGGGTACACACACCTACTGACCTAACCTTTATTCCTTTGGCAGCCATACTTAAACCCTTTAAGTATGGCTGCCAAAGGAATAAAGGTTAGGTCAGTAACTTTACTAAAAAAAACTAATTTAGATTTTTCCTCAATAAAAGATAGTTTTATGGTTGTTAACACAAAAAAGACATACCCCTCAACCAGACCGAGGTACACACACCTACTGATCTACTTATCCATTACTGTGGCGGCCATACTTAAAGGGTAACTAAAGTGAAAAAAACTAATTTAGATTTATCCTCAATAAAAGATAGTTTTATGGTTGTAAAAACAAAAAAGGCATACCCACTCAACCAGACCCAGCTACACACACCTACTGATCTACTTATCCATTATTGTGGCAGCCATACTTAAAGGAGAACTAAACCCAATTTTTTATACTCCAGAATCTAAAAACAACCCCCCTAAAAACACCAATAAACTATAAAATGCCACTTTAGTAAACTCGGTTAAAGTAAATCAAAGCCTGTTAAGAACTGTATGAAGTATCTGTGTGTATGTGCAGTGTCAGACCACACCTCCTGACCTCAGTCACATGCTTCCTTGCTTTATCTGTCCTGTAAAAGGATTGGCTAGATATTATTAATGGGTGTGACCAACGGTAACAAGTTTGTGCCATAGCAAAGGACTGAGCATGTGCAGAACATAATGGTCGTTGACCAAACTGTCTGATACTAGATAGAGATGTCCGAACTTCGAAAAATCCGGTCCGCGCGAGGATCCGCGGATTTTCGAAAAAATCCGAAAATTCGAAAATCCGCGAGCGGACCCGTTAAAACGTATTAAAATGAAAGTTCGGCAAAATCCGCATTAAAAGTGGTCTAAATAGCCTTGGTAACATACACTTAACCACTCAGGGACCTGGGTAATGGCCTTAGAAGCACGTATAAATGCCAACAATACCTAAAAAGTACAGTCCGCTAGCGTGACTTTAAAAAAACCGAAAATACGAGGATTCCTGTAAAAACGAGGATTTCCGTAAAAAAAACGAGGCTTTCCGTAACTATGATAGCTGCCATTGGCTAATTTGAATCATGTGGCTTGCTCCGTCTTGAAAAATTTACACGAATTACTCGTTTTTACGAGTATTCCCGTAATTACGAGAATACTCGTAATTACGTTAATCCTCGTAATTACGCGAATCCTCGTAATTACGAGGATCATCGGTTTTTCCGGATCCCGAAAGTATCGTAGATCCTCGTAATTACGGAGATACTCGTATTTTCGAAAATTTACGTAAAAAAAAAAAATCCGCAGTTCGGAAGTTCGGAAGTCCGGAAAGTCCGGAATAATCCGCCGTTCGCGGACGGGAGAAATCCGCGGCGGATCCGGGTTCGGGTCCGCGAACCGGCCATCTCTAATACTAGAATGCTGAGAAGTAAAGCACAAACCATATGTTATTTAGGTAAATTTCCCAGCGCCTGTATCAAAATGAGAGGTAAGACACAGATTACTGGTTTTATATCAAGGTGTTCTGCCTTCTGGTTCAGTTTTGTTCTGTGACTTTAGTTGCCCTTTAAAGGCTTACTAAAGTAAAAAAACTAATTTTGATATATTCTCAATAAAAGATAGTTTTATGGTTGTAAACACAAAAAAAGGCATAAACCCTCAACCAGACCCAGGTACACACACCTACTGATCTACTTCTCCATTACTGTGGCAGCCATACTTAAAGAGTAACTAAAGTCAAAAAAACTAATTTAGATTTATCCTCAATAAAAGATAGTTTTATGGTTGTAAACACAAAAAAAGACATAACCCCCATGTGGTACAGGTACACACATCTACTGACCTACCCCTCCATTACTGTTGCAGTCATACTTAAAGGGTAACTAAAGTTAAAAAAAAAACTAATTTTGACCGATCGTCAAAAGTTTGTTTTTTTAACTTCCAACCTGATCCAGGAACACACTATATTCACTATATTCAAAAAACACATTTTGACCAATCATCAAAAAAGTTAGTATTTTATCCCCCAACCTGATGAGTACACACACGCCAACTGACCTACCTTTAATGCATGTGACATATTTAAAGGGTAAGTAAAAAACAACAATGTCCTTATCATTGGCATGATTGAGTTTTAAAATCTGCAGCACAAACACACACATTCCCTTCCAAAATGCAGTCTTTCAAGCCAAATTCAAAGTTTATACTTAAACCTTTCTAGTTTCCCTTTAAAATAATGTAATACTAAGTGGTAATATTAAATCTTTGATTCTTTGTTGCTGATTTACTGGGCAGGAGATGATCCTTAAAACAGCATCTATGGTTAAATTTTTTTAAAAAAAATAGATTTGTTCTATAATTGCTAGGGTGGTAGGTGATCACACTGCTTCCCCTAGCTGTTCCCTCCCTAACATAGTGTGCATGTGTACCTATGTTATAGAATGGAGAATAATCAGTGTCCAAGGAGGAAGCTGTCAGCTGCGTGGGAGTGGCATTTTTAAAAGCTCACCTTTCCAAAGTAGGAATGTTATTTTCTATCTTCCTGCCAATTCTAGAACTTTCTGAAAAAATTTTTTTTAACCATACATGCCCATTAAAGGGTATGTCCGCACCCCAAACTAAAATTTCAGATCAAGCTAGTTACCCCTCCCAAAACCTACACCTTGCTAGGTTAAAAAATCTCCTTGAAGTCCTAAACATACTTCTGAAATACTTCCAATTCTCTTCTGCTATGTACCTTTTCTGTACACTTGCAGCAGCAGAAGAGTCTTATCTAGTACAGCCGTCAGTGATTGGCCAGGTTCAGTCAGTGAAAACCGAGAAGGGATCAGGTTCTGGTAAGTATGTTTAGAAGTGTCAGGGAGATTATTTAACCTAGCAAAGTCTACATTTTGGTGGGGGGGTAATAAGTTTGACCTGAAATTTTAGTTTTGGAGTGGACATGCCCTTTAAGCTAGGTACACACATTAGATGAATCAATTATTAGATCATGGACCATTTTAGGCGCACCTCCCGATGACTTATAGTTACCTGCAGTTCTGGCACTTGAGGTGAGAAAGTGCAAGGGGTGTCAGTCTCAAAGGGGATTAAAACAATGGGAGCCAAGATGCAGTCATAAAAAATACAAAACTTGTTTGGGGACAGGTGTGAAACTGATCACAGGGGTACACACAATAGCACACAAGGACTATGTCTTATACCTATGCCTCATACTTAAATATGGTGACGGAACTCCTTATAATTTCCTTGTACTTTAAAATAAAATGGAACATAAGGCAAGGAAAATATAATGATGGTATAACATGGGAGTAGCTTTAAAAAAGAGGGTGTGGCTAAAAAAGTTGATTGTGTGCTGAGCTTACCACTGTCCATAATAAACATGTTTATAAATAACTAAAGCCTCGTACACCCGTCAGATAGTTTTTGCACAATTTGCCTGATGAACAACCCATCGTGCGACATTCGTTTGAAAATAAAGCTGTAACAACCTTCTAAGACCAACGATCCACGACTATTCTCGGCTTTTTCCAAAAACCAGCCTGGCGGATTCGTTCTGACAATTGTCGTGTGTTTGTACATAGTCGGCAGATTATCGGTAGATTGTAATGGAAGATTGAATGAAATACACATGTGCAACATTTCAAGATCACGCGATATTCTGGACGTCACTTAATATGTACATCACGTAACACCTTTACCAACGAACTTTATCTATCCACTATCGTTTATTTATGCACAGGCGTCGTTAGCAGAACTAGTGTATAACAAGACGGTTGCTGAACGTTCGTTGGACACATTGTATGAAAATGATCTGACGTGTCTTAAGTCTTCATTTAGCATCAACCCAATAGACTTCAATGGGACAGAGGACCATAGCAAACCAGAAGGACTGGAATTCATATTAGAAATAGGGCACTTATATAAAGCACAGTCCTTTAAAGGACCAATGTACTGCCAACACCTTTACTTTTTATTTTAGAGGAAGGTATTACTGTAGAGGAGGTATTAGGGGCCTTTAATTGTCCCTGCTGTAGAAAAGAATTTGGCAAAATAGTTGTAATATTCAGTATACCAGTTAGATCAAATTTGCTATAATATGCATTTTTTTTTTTTTTTTTCAGGGGGGACAACGGCCCTCTCCCTGGCCAATCACGTCTGCCGTGCCCTGTCGCTTTCCGGCGCCGGCCGCTCCCGGGCCCGGAGGGGGACAAGTCCGCGCCAAGGAAGGAGGGGAGAGGTTTGGCCCAACTTTAGAGTTAATTTGAGTCCAGTTTTGATGTTTTAAATGCCAGCCACCTCCTAATCTTTAAGATTCTCAGCATTGTCCTAAGCAAATCCAGACCACCAATAATGCACTCCTAGAGACGCGGATAAACTGGATGGGTGCACTCTTACCCAACTGTAGTGCAGACGCCTCTGTAGGTTCTTCCCTTAAACCAGGTAGCTTCGCAGGAAAAATACTGAGGTCGCACTCCACATCTCAAGAAATTTTTATTTCACACCACACATATTCACGTCACAACGTTTCGGGGGATACCCCTTCTCTCCTAGAGAACGTCCTGAAGAAGTCCCTCTGTTAACTAACACAAAAGTGAAAAGGCTACTTTGTCTTATACCCATTAATGCTGGCTTTGTGTTCTACAACTATGTAGGTCCATAGCTCTGCTCTTATTGTGCCTGATTAATTACACACAACTCTCTAGCAGTTAATCATCATGGCAGATATATAATATCTGATTAATTACTGCTACTACTTGTCAATAAAGATAAGTATACTTTGTTGGTGGCTTGTTGTAATGATCTCTGCTCTGTATCGAGTGGACAATTAAATAGCATGTTGGTTACTGGGCATGGATGTACTAGGCCCAAAAGGTCACCATGTTTAATTTACCACACATGCTTTCTGTACGGATATGCTTTCATCACCGAGCAAGCAAAGGATTTTCTAGGAGGGATTACTGAAAGGGATATCATTGACAGCGCACCACCACAAAAATTTAACACACCCCACCTTTATATGCCACGCCCACGATAACGATACCTTCGTTATATTTTCCTTGCTCTCCTTGACTTTTAAAATATAAGGATTTTAGAAGTTACCACAGCACCATCACCATATAAAAGTGAGGCATAGTTGTGCATTTAGTATCTCAAAATGTAAACGTGTAGGGAACTGGTAAACTTCTTGTTTCTGTCAGATTTTGGCCAGTAGGGGTCGTTGTGTAAAAGTATAAAAGGGAGAGCATCATGTGCTCAACCTCTTTTGACTTGGAGTTTCCAAAGAGGAGCCAGGACTTAGATAACAAACAGGTAGTTCCAGTTAGTGAGAGATTAGTCCCTGTTAAAGATCACTGGTATACCACCCAAGAATAGGGATATAGTGCCAGGCACAGGGGTAAAGATTCCACTACAGTAACCTGAGAGTGTAAGGGTTTACCTGTATGAAGACAGGAGAAGTCAGGACCAATGAGGAAGTCACACCCACCGGAATGGCAAGCCCCAGGACAAATACTGGAATAATGGAGTGAGGCAAAGTTCAGAAATAATATAGTCCGCTCAGGATTCCCAATAAGGGGAAAATAGGGAAGCTGTAGGATCCAGGCACGAGATACCAACAAAGGCAGTCAGGGAAGCAGAACCGGAGAACAATAGCAATCCAAGGCACAAGAACCCAGCACGGCTCCGTGGGGAAGCATGCTATTTTCCGGGCATCCGCCTGAGTGTTTCAAACCTTTTTGAATCTTCGCGCCGCGCGGGCACACTTCCGTGACATCAGGGCGCGCTGACGTCTTGAGGGAACGGAGCGTTGGAGCAGGTAAGTATGTGTCCTTACAGTCTCCCCTTCCCCCAGAGGTGCTTCAGGACCATCGTGCCAGGCTTTCGTGGAAATCCTCATAGAATTTTCAAAGTAAAAACAAGGAGCATGAACATCCAGAGTTTGACCCAGGAACATTCTTCAGGATGGAAGCCCTTCTCCATGTGGATAAGATATTGTAGGGTCCCTCTGGAAAATCTGAATCGAGGATCCTCTCCACTTAATATTCTGGTTTGGCCATTAACCAATTAGGAATAGGGATGGAATGAGGAGAAGAAAAGTGGTAAGAGATCACAGCTTAAGTAAGGAACACATGGAATACATTAGGATCTTCATCTGAGGAGCAGAGAAAAAAAGAAGCAGTAGGGTTGATTATTTCCATGAATGGAAAGGGACCAATAAAATTATGGGCCGAATTTGGAGATGGGAGCTTAAGGTTAATATTTTTGGTAGAGAGCCAAACTTGATCTCCGATGGATGTAGGAGGAGAAGGTCTGCGTTTCTTGTCAGCGTATGACTTCATGTATTAGGAGGTCTTTTCTAAATGTGATTTGGTAGCACTCCAGATGGCAACATGTGGGCTGCATGGTCATTGGCTGCTGGGACATCAGTAAAGAAGAAAATCTTGTGGGAAGGCTAAGGGGTGTTGTCCATACACAGTCAGAAATGGTGATCTACCAGTAGAGGATGCGTGGCATTATTATGGGCGAATTCTGCCCAAGGTAAAAGTTCCGACCAGTCATCTTGGCAAAGGGAGACGTGACAACAAGGAACTGTTTCAAGTGCCTGATTAAGTCATTCAGCTGCCTCATGGATTGGGTGTGATAGGAAGAGGAGAATTGAAGTGAAACCCCTAGGATTTTGCAGAGGGCTCTCCAGAATTTTGCACAAATTGGGTTCCCCTCAGAGACTATTTCAAGCAGGTAGACCATGAAGACAAAAAATGTGGGAGATGAAAATTGAGCCAGTTCAGGGGCAGAAGGAAATTTGGGGAGAGGACAAAGTGTGCCATTTTGCTAAAGCGATCCATCACTACCCAAATGACAATTTTCCTCTAGACGGGGAAGTTCACCAATAAAATCCATAGCAAGGTGAGTCCATGGGTGTGAAGGAATAGGTAAGGGTCTCAGAAGTCCGGGGGGACAGGAGTGGTCGGATTTAGATGTAGTCAAACTACACAGGCTGATACAAGTCTTTTGACGTCTTTCAGTATGGATGGCCACCAAACCAGACAGTTAAGGAGTTTGTAAGGTTTTATGGACTCGAGGATGAACCGGCCTGATTAGCGCTGTGGGTCTGTTGGAGGATGGTAAGATCTGTGTTCTGGAGGTATATATATCAAAACCAGTCGGAGTACGGACCGTTGCTGAGGATTGACTGGATGGAGCTGAGGGGAAGCGGAGTAGACAGAGCGGCAATGATCCTGGAGAAGGGATGATGGGTTCTCCAGATCGAGGAGATTTCAGAGGAGAGAAACTCCTAGAAAGGGCATCCACTTTCTTGTTTCTAGTACCAGGACAATAGGTGATAATAAAGTTGAAGCGAGAAAAAAGCCGAGGATTCAGCCTTTTCAGTGTTTGGATGAATTCGAGATTTTTATGATGCTATAAACAGTGACAGGGTGGGTAGAACCTTCCAAGAAGTGTCTCCCACTCTTCAAGAGCTAGTTTGAGGCAAGAAGTTCATGGTTTCCGACATCATAATGTTGTTTCCGATGCTGAGATTTTTTAGAAAAGTATGCACAGGGATGAAGTTTGCCATCCGATTTGTGTTTTTTGCATAATATTGCCCCAGCTCCAATATTGGATGCATCAACTTCAGAAAAAATGGAAGAAGAGGGTTAGCATGTTTACGTATAGAGCAGAGAAAATGAACCTTTAAGGAGTTGAAAGCTTCCAAAGCCTGTGGTGTCCAAGAGCTTGGTTTACCGCCCTTCTTTGAAAAAGGCGAGAATAGGAGATATACGGGAAGGAGAATCCCCTATATGACACTGTCTATAATAATTGGTGAACCAATGAATCTTTGAACAGCTTTGGTAGAGATGGGTATGACCATTCTTTTATGGCAGCAATCTTGACTGGTTCCATCTCAAACCCTCCTTGAGAATTTATATAACCAAGAAATGGTATTTGGGAACTTCAAAGATACACTTTTCAAGTTTGGCGTACAAGGAATTTTTGACGTCGGCGAGATAGGACTTATTTACATATTTCTGTGGGAGGCAAGTCCCAGAAAAGATTAAGGTCATCTAAATACCACTACACAGCGACCCAGAAGATCTCGGACAGGTGTCGTTTACAAATTCTTGAAAAACAGCCGGGCGTTACAGAGCCAAGGGCATCACAAGGTACTCGTGTAGATTTTCCAGGGTCCATAATTGCCACAGATCCTTGTACAAGTCATTCTGATTGAGAAAGCCAGTCGGATGACTAGCGAAACGTCTTTAAGAACTAAACTTCAAGTCCAGTTGATCTAATTGAATACAACAGATATCTAACATATGGTAGTGATCACTTGGATACTACATTGTAACTACACATTATTTATAAATAATGCTTGGTATATATTTTTGATTTTATTATGTTACTTTTGACACAAGTTTTTGATGCAGTTGCTCGTTTGTCATCTTAGGGGTTAAAGGGCAATTATAGTGAGAAAATTGTTTTTTTTAATTTCTTCTAATGTATCCTATAAGTCATCCCATCCACCAGGGTACCTTTAGTTTCTTTAAATTCTACATAGTCCCCGAGTATATGCCTTTGAATATGCTGTGATTTGTAGGAGCTGCTACACCTCATCTGTCACTTAAAGGCACACACCCACACAATCCAAAGCTCCCCTGCAGTACTGCCACACACTCCCTCACCCACACTATTGTACCATGTGCAACATATAGTCAAATGCTGTAGTGCTAAACACAATCATAAACCATTAACCCAGCAATATGAGCATAACACACTATAAAACAGCCCCTCCCCCCAAAAAAATCTTATACACATACAAAACCAGTGACTCAAATGGAACTCTAATACAATATATTTATATACAGTAATACAGACTATCAAACAAGACATACAGTGCTATGTATGAAATATATAGACTAAAGCAACTGAAATGTATCAGATAACAAGCAGTGTCACTGTGTTTGTGAAGGTCTCACTACAGCTGCTGCTACACTGACTCTCTCTTCAGTGATTATGATCTCAGCTAAGCAGGGGGAGAGATATGAACTTTAGGTAAAAAGTAAATAACAATTAGCAAAGAGAACAGGCAGAGTTCAGTAACTTACTTGTAAAGAATCTCAGCACCACTTGTCCTCCTCTCTCCCCTCTGCCCCCTCCCTTCAGCATATTGCTACTTTATCCCACACTTTGATTTGCTTGCAGTCTAGCTCTGGAAGGGAGGGGTCAACAGGATGTCAGCACTTCATTTAAAGTCCTTTCAACTGACAATGCTCGGACTGTGTATACAGCCCGTCACTGCTTGAGGGGGAGTAGATGAGAGGGGAGGGGGACTACACAGCTTGGTACAAACTTCTGTGCCAGTGTGAAGAAACGAAGCCACACAGAAACATGAAAGTAAGGCAGCTTATACTAAGTGATCTATACATTGTATACAGACAAAGTTTTTTTTTTCACTATAGTTGCCCTTTAATATGATCCACCTGTTTGGAGTAATACCAATCCCTTTGATTATAGCCTCTATTTAACACAGTACAACTACTACTCATTGTGTTCTCTCTGATGAAGTGCCGACTTCCTGGCATGAAAACGCGTCAGACTAGAGTACACCTAAGTGATGGTTTTGTGTATGCCGTTCACAGATGCTGTGTTTTTATATGTTCCATAAAAGCTATATTTTAATTCTTTCTGACTGGATCCCGTGTTCACACTTGGAGGAGGCAGAATCCATTTTGCTTTCTGTACTTTAGGTGAGGAGAATCCGGATCACCTTGGATGTTTCCAGCCACTCCTAGCATATCGGGAAGCTGAAGGTAGTGTCCCCGCCCCACACTGCGTTACCAGTGTTTCCAAAGATCAAATAATTCAGCAATCGAGGGGAGAGGATAGCGGTTTTTAATGGTTATCTTGTTGTCCTCTGTAATCGATGCAAGGGTGAAGGCCCCCATCCTTCTACTCCACAAAAAAGAATCCAGCTTCCGGCAGTGAAAGAGAGGGTCGAATGAACCCTCGTTGTAAATTGTCCTGAATATATTCTTGCATGGATTTAGTTTCGGAGGGGGAGAGAGGATAGGTACGTCCTTGTGGTGGAATGGAACCTGGGAGCAACTCAATAGGGATCATACTGTCGATGAGGTGGGAGAGTTTCAGCTGTTTTTTTTACAAAAGACGTCTGAAATTCTTGATATTGTACTGGTAGAGATTCTAGGTTCACAGAACCAACAGGAATTAGAGAAGAAGAAGAGATGCATCTGGCAGGTAGGATTCCAGGGTAATATACTGTTAGTATGCCAGTCTATGTGGGGCTTATGAAGACGCAGCCAAGGGAGACCAAGAACAATGGGCATGGAAGGGCAATTGGTAATAAAAATGAGATTTCCTTTTATGGAAAGTACCGATTTTCAAGGATAATGGGTGAGTGGTCATGCGCAATGCCCTTGGATAATCCAAGGAACAAGAACCCAGCACGGCAATGCTATTTTCGGGGTACGCCTGATTGTTTCAAGCCTTTTTAAATCTTCGCGCCACCGAGCGTACTTCCGTGAGGTCACGCGTATGGCTGGGGGGGTGTTACAAGCTGATTTTGCGTTTTCTGATTCCTCTGGTTTGTGAGTATTTGTGATATCTGTGCCATGCTATGTCACCTCTGTTGTGCTACTTGCAATGCTTTATTAATATTGTTCTGGTAATAATAAGATACTGTGTAAGTTCAAGAACCCCTGATGCCATTTATTGCATTCTACCTACATTGGTAGTTCAGCAACACCCTGCCTCCAACATATGCGAGGACCCACTCCTGGTAAACAAGAGTCTTGTGCATAGAATTTTTGATTAACATCACAAAAGAAGATAGAACCCATAAACTAACGCTCACTTTGCATAATTAAAAAACCTTTATTACTCCATATATTGGAAGGGTTTTAAGTGCAGAAACATGATCAAACCATTTAAAATGTATATACACAGCATAATCCCGGTATTGTCAGTGCAATAATGTAGCAAAAGGTACTAGCAAAGAGTCTACTTATCTCTCCTATAGTCAGTACTGTCCTCTTCAAGTCTTCCCACCATTGGGCAGAGTATGGGAAGTGATTCAGCTGTGAGGTCCACATGCAGAGTACAGGGAACAGGGGATCAGTGGTACCGGAACGAGGGGCATATTTATAAAGGATTGTCTTTTCCGCCAAATAATTAGCGCAGCACATCGCAGCAAAAATAGCGCCATTTGGGGCTTCGTTTCGCCTTTTTATAAAAAGCGAAAAAAACACGTCGCGGCTGAAAAAGGCGAACGGGCGCGATAAAGAGCGAAAAGTATTGCAGCGAAAACTTAACGCATCTAGAAGACTGCATTGCGAAAACCATTCAAAAAAAAAGCCCACTGAAAATGATGTCAAGTTTCAAAATGGCCACCTCACATTACCAAGAAGTCAGCCATGTCTTATTTAGTCAATCTTCTTAGAATTTCTCAATTGGAATACAATTTTCTTTTGCACTGCACATTCCCTTTCTAATGCGCGATCGCTTTTCCAAGGCATATCCCATTATAATGCGCGGTCGCCTTTCTAATGTGCGTTCGTTTTTTTCCAAGGCATATTCCATTATAATGCGCGGCGTTCGCCTTTCTAATGTGCGTTCGCCTTTCTAATGTGCGTTCGCCTTTCTAATGCGGTTTCGCCTTTTTCTAAATGTTGCGTTCGCCGTTTAAGAGCAAACAAAAAGAACATGAAAAGAAAAAGAAATAGGCAGAAAATTACATGAAAATCACAGGCTAATAGGAAGAAATCGAGTCTACCATGGCATAAATAGTAAAGGTTTTGGGACGCGTCGCCTTTAAATAGCTGCATTTTTCAGCATATACCAAGAGTGCCTCGATCACAATGCTTAATCGTCGTTCTTTGCTCTTTTTAACGCATTGCAAATCGCGTTATGCCTTTCTCCCTTTTCGCTAAAATTACCATTGCGTAAGCGAAAGGGTTGCGATGCTTGCGGACGGTTTGCCATTCTTAGCTACCTTTATAATAGCGTTAACTGTCTTTTTGGCGAAACCCATGCAAAAAGCGAATGTAAACATTTCGATCTTTTCGCTCTTATAAATATGCCCCAGATGCGGATGCGTTTCGCACTGCGGCCTACTGAAATGGTCATACCAGATGTCCTAATATAGCAAGGGAATGTCCTACGTCATCAGTATATATCAGTGTCCGAGACGTATGTACGTCATTGCGCCATTATGTAGTCATCAAAGACTTCAAAGAATTACAGTATCTGGACATTATACCTGACGGACCCCACTGTAAGTAAATAACAAGAAATTCAAAATCTACAAACACCTTCACCCTTCCCGGTAGATACCTGTGTTTTCAGTACATTTAGGTAAAACACAAATGAAATAATCCATTAGTAAAGATACAGGTGTAAAAAACTTGTAACACATGAAAAACATCATCAAAAGCATATTCAAAAGCATATGTTAAGAGAGAGAGAAGAGACAGAGAAGAGCAAGAGAGAGATACACCAGGCTGAACACTGTTTGTCAGCAACCGTGGCATTTTTTTAAATATATATATATATACCACCCAATATGAATGGCACTCAAAACAGATACTAGTGCACTAAGACCTGGGTGCCTCCTATAGATTTATAAACAGACTTCAGTAGGTTCAGAGCACTCCAGGGTTTCTTCAAATGTTTATTTATTAAACAAAGCACATAGTGGCAACGTTTCGGCTGACTGACAGTCTCTGGAGAAAATTAAGTTCCCCCATTTTACTATCGCCTTACACATTTTCTATCCTTGGTTACAGTGCAAACCTCATTATAGTAATACTTTGTATTTGTCTGACTGTACACTTATGTATGTTGTATGTATATGTTTATTTTATAGCGCCACCTAGGACGACCGTGCTGTGCAATATAAGAATACAAAAATTTGTACAAGGGGGACAATAAATAAATACATAAATATATAAATAAGTATGCATCATGAAATATACAAGTGCTTGAAATAATGTAACATGAGGAAAGAGTCCCTGCCCCGTACAGCTTAGTATCTAATTAGTGGGTATCATACAGATACATAGGAAAGGGTAGAAGTGCCATAGTAATAATCGATGCACGTATTTTGTATTTGTAAGCTAATGTATTGTGGGTAATAAGCATGGTGATGATAAGGACCCATTTGTGCTACTTGTTGTCCTCTGCCATAGTCTATGTGATCAGTTTTACAACTGTCCCCAAAATAAAAATACTTACCATACTTTTCATATCTGTACCTTGGCTCCCATTGTTTTAATTTCCTCTCAGAACTAACACCACATATTCACATAACGGGAACTTAAAAAAAACATGATCAATCCTCTATAGCTATCCCGTCACATGACCTTCCATGGACATTCAAGATTTCCATTAGATGGATTTCCACGATTTCACTGGTGGGAAAACTCATTTTAACACTCAAATGTATTCCTCACCAAAGCAAACTCTGACACTAATACTCTATTCCACCTGCTTACTTTTTTGAATATGTTCAATTCAAAATCCCTATGAATGTATCTATTCCAAAACTTCACTGGACATCTTCTGGCCTTAGTACCGAATATTTCATTTCATTATTTATACAATTGAGCAGCCTTTTCTGGTGAGTTTCCCAATGCCTTCTACATCAATGACGTAACCACGGACTAAATATTTTTTATAGAAGGTTATTTGATTACAATGGGAGTTCATAATAGCAATTGGCGCAGCTTGGGGGACTGTTATTTTTGGTCGACCTTATTGTCCACATTTGATCTTTCTGTTCCGTCAGTGCTGCTTCTTCGGTCTTTCTCTGACTTTGTGGTAATCACTTAATGGCAAAAAAAAAAATATCTTTCATTTATTTAGTTCAATAGATTTTTTTCCCATGCCCGGGGTAACAAATCCTTGTACCCTCTTAATTACCTGTATCACAAGATTTTCTCTACTAATTCTGTGCTTCGATATTGGAGAAATTGAAAACACGCAAATACATTGTACAGAAAGGATGAGATGCTCCCTGAAACCCATCACAGAAAGGAACAAGCATTTCAAGGATGTGATCGCAGTTAAGGAGATAGATGTTTTCAAAAGAAACAAGATTGAAACATGAAGTTCACTTTACATGAATACAGAGAAAGTGACAGTTACATTCTTTAACGCGTCCAAACAATAACATTTGTTAGCACTGAAGTTTGTTCCCTTCAATTTCTTTGGTTTCAGAACTTGGAAATTTCTGTGTTTTAAAAGAAGCTTAAAGGGCAATTATACAAGCATCCACACTCCATAGAAGGGTAAGTATTGGCAGTTTAGGTCATCAATGTGGATACTTTCAAGGGAAGGTGACGGTTTGTGGGGTTTTTTTGTAGTAGCCACATTCCAATCTAACAGATATCTGTAGTATTTACCAAGCTGGCTGGAAAACTGAGATGGATGACAATTGGGACTGTTGCACTGGCTGGAAAATTATAACTGATGAACTGGCTGAGCCAGTTCATCAGTTATAAGTCTGGCTGGAAAACTGGGGTTGAAGACTGTCTCTGGTGAATTGTCTTTTCTAAAGCTGCTTAAAGGGTATCTCCACTGCCTAAACTAATTTTGGTACTTCAGTTTAATTGAAGAATGGAGGTAAAGGAGCATCTCTTACCTCCCTTCTTCAATAAAACCTGCAGGAGCCAGAGAGAAGATACAGAACATACCTGGTCTCGCGCTCCAATGCTGTTCTTCGAACAGGTCCCAATGGAGTTTGTACACTATATGCGCATATGCGCCACGCCCAATTATTCAAGCTTCTAAACCCATTCTTACAAGGCTCCTCATGCCATTATTTAGGCGTTGTTTTGCAACGTCTTTTGCTTGACATCACTCAACATCTCTTAAAGGACAATTATACTCACCTTCCCTCCGCTCCTCTTCTTAGGTCAGTAGCTTTTACCCAGGGTGAGGACCTGAACCGCTAGGTTCTCACCCCTGGGTTCGCGAAAGTTAAAGCACAGCGTTACTGAAACGCTGCTCTGGCAGGCTCCGCCCTCAGGCTGTGCAGCATTGTTTCAGAACTAATTCGCCTGGACAGCGCCCGTTATAAGCATTGTCCTATTTATTTTTTTCTGATAAAAGAAATTTAAAATCATAGAGAAATGCAGGGAGTTGTAGTTTTTAAAACGTTTGGAGGGCTGCTGTTTGCCTATTTGTGACATAGATGCTCAGGATTTTCTGACCACATTCAAACCACATTCTCCCCCCTCACTAGATACGTCAATTAACTACTGTAATACTTGAGTATGCGAGGTTTTTGGCTTTAAAATCTCGGCTTATACTCGAGTCACTCACCTCAGGGGAAATCAGGCTGCCGCTCGCTCCGCATCTCCACCTGACGTCACTACTAGGTGCCTGTTTCACTTCCCGCGCTGAGTAGATACATCAGACAGGAGATGGGTGAATGTCTGAGGTGAGTGGCTGGATTTCACAGTGAGCGATACTGAAATACCCTACCTGCCCAGGTAAGGTACCGTAACACTTAACGGGGGGCAGTATCCCATACAGTAACCCCTTAATTCCTTGCCACTGCGCAGAGGTTTAAAAGCTACAACTCCCAGCAACTAAAGCATGCTGGGAGTTGTAGTTTCCAACATCTGGAGTGCCGCTCTAAGGGGGAGGGCAGTAATCCCATACAGTAACCCCCAATTCCTTGCCACTGCAGAGGTTTAAAAACTACAACTCCCAGCAATTAAGCATGCTGGGAGTTGTAGTTTCCAAACATCTGGAGTGCCAAGAAATTGGGGGTTTACTGTATGGGATTACTGCCCATTTAAAGGGCAACTAATGCCTCAAAACAATGCAGAATCAGGAGAATGGTATCTATTGTTAAAAAGATGGTTTGGCTATTACTGTATGGGACTACTGTATGGGAATTCTGTCCATTTAAAGGACAACTAAAGCCTCATAACAATACAGAATCAGAAGGCAGTAGTGGTCATAATTTTAACCCTCGACTTATACTCGAGTCAATCATGTTTCTATTTTTCAGGCAAGATTAGATACCTCGGCTTATACTCGGGTCTTCTTATACTCAAGTATAAAGGGTACTTGACTGACCTACCCTTGACCTCTGTAAAAACTGAGCATCAGACGAAAACCCATTTTATACTCACTTAGGAAGCAAGCTGCAGGAATCCAGGAGAAACTTCAAACAGGTGATTTCTCCAGTCATGTTGATTTCCCTGGTGGGTAGGCATTCCATAAATGATTCACTCTTACTTATATTTTAGCTCTAGTTAATTTGGCTTGAAAAAGCCAAATTCCTGTTCTTTCTTTTCTTCTTCTTGTTCTATTTTATTCTTCCGCTTTTGGTTGTATCATCTCCCACATTTTTTTGAGCTAGAGACATGAATTCGGTACAACATGCGGGGCATATAGGAGAAGTGTGCTATCTTCTACCTAAGGAATCTGCGGAAGCGCTACGGCGTTATCTGCGAATTTTGTTTCATGGTCATAAATACAAAAACACTGATACCCCCCACCCCCCACACAGACACAGGTAACCCACCTACTGACCTACCTTTCCATTCCCATGGGAGCAATACTTAAAGGGTAATTATAGTCAAAAAACTAATTTTGATCAATCATCAATAAAAGTTAGTTATATGGTCATACATGCAAAAACAATACCCCCAACCTCATATGGGTCACACACATACTGACCTAACCTTTATTCCTTTGGCAGCCATACTTAAACCCTTTAAGTATGGCTGCCAAAGGAATAAAGGTTAGGTCAGTAACTTACTAAAAAAACTAATTTAATTTTTCCTCAATAAAAGATAGTTTTATGGTTGTTAACACAAAAAGACATACCCCTCAACCAGACCGAGGTACACACACCTACTGATCTACTTATCCATTACTGTGGCGGCCATACTTAAAGGGTAACTAAAGTGAAAAAAACTAATTTAGATTATCCTCAATAAAAGATAGTTTTATGGTTGTAAAAACAAAAAAGGCATACCCACTCACCAGACCCAGCTACACACACCTCTGATCTACTTATCCATTATTGTGCAGCCATACTTAAAGGAGAACTAAACCCAATTTTTTATACTCCAGAATCTAAAAACAACCCCCCTAAAAACACCAATAAACTATAAAATGCCACTTTAGTAAACTCGGTTAAAGTAAATCAAAGCCTGTTAAGAACTTGTATGAAGTATCTGTGTGTGATTGTGCAGTGTCAGACCACACCTCCTGACCTCAGTCACATGCTTCCTTGCTTTATTCGTCCTGTAAAAGGATTGGCTAGATATTATATGGGTGTGACCACCGGTAACAGTTTGTGCCATAGCAAAGGACTGAGCATGTGCAGACACTAATGGTCGTTGACCAAACTGTCTGATACTAGATGAGATGTCCGACCTTCGAAAAATCCGGTCCGCGCGAGGATCCGCGGATTTTCGAAAAAATCCGAAATCGAAAATCCGCGAGCGACCCGTTAAAACGTATTAAAATGAAAGTTCGGCAAAATCCGCATTAAAAGTGGTCTAAATACCTTGGTAACATACACTTAACCACTCAGGGACCTGGGTAATGGCCTTAGAAGCACGTATAAATGCCAACATACCTAAAAGTACAGTCCGCTAGCGTGACTTTAAAAAACCGAAAATACGAGGATTCCTGTAAAAACGAGGATTTCCGTAAAAAAACGAGGCTTTCCGTACTATGATAGTGCCATTGGCTAATTTGAATCATGTGGCTTGCTCCGTCTTGAAAAATTTACACGAATTACTCGTTTTTACGGTATTCCCGTAATTACGAGAATACTCGTAATTACGTTAATCCTCTTAATTACGCGAATCCTCGTAATTACGAGGATCATCGGTTTTTCCGGATCCCGAAAGTATCGTAGATCCTCGTAATTACGGAGATACTCGTATTTGAAAATTTACGTAAAAAAAAAAATCCGCAGTTCGGAAGTTCGGAAGTCCGGAAAGTCCGGAATAATCCGCCGTTCGCGGACGGGGAAATCCGCGGCGGACCGGGTTCGGGTCCGCGAACCGGCCATCTCTAATACTAGAATGCTGAGAAGTAAAGCACAAACCATATGTTATTAGGTAAATTTCCCAGCGCCTGTATCAAAATGGAGGTAAGACACAGATTACTGGTTTTATATCAGGTGTTTCTGCCTTCTGGTTCAGTTTTGTTCTGTGACTTTAGTTGCCCTTTAAAGGCTTACTAAAGTAAAAAAACTAATTTTGATATATTCTCAATAAAAGATAGTTTTATGGTTTGTAAACACAAAAAAAGGCATAAACCCTCAACCAGACCCAGGTACACACACCTACTGATCTACTTCCCATTACTGTGGCAGCCATACTTAAAGAGTAACTAAAGTCAAAAAAACTAATTTAGATTTATCCTCAATAAAAGATAGTTTTATGGTTGTAAACACAAAAAAGACATAACCCCCATGTGGGTACAGGTCACACATCTACTGACCTACCCCTCCATTACTGTTGCAGTCATACTTAAGGGTAACTAAGTTAAAAAAAAAACTAATTTTGACCGATCGTCAAAAGTTTGTTTTTTTAACTTCCAACCTGATCCAGGAACACACTATATTCACTAATTCAAAAAACACATTTTGACCAATCATCAAAAAAGTTAGTATTTTATCCCCCAACCTGATGAGTACACACACGCCAACTGACCTACCTTTAATGCATTGTGACATATTTAAAGGGTAAGTAAAACAACAATGTCCTATCATTGGCATGATTGAGTTTTAAAATCTGCAGCACAAACACACACATCCCTTCCAAATGCAGTCTTTCAAGCCAAATTCAAAGTTTATACTTAAACCTTTCTAGTTTCCCTTTAAAATAATGTAATACTAATTGGTAATATTAAATCTTTGATTCTTGTTGCTGATTTACTGGGCAGAGAATGATCCTAAAACAGCATCTATGGTTAAATTTTTTTAAAAAAAATAGATTTGTTCTATAATTGCTAGGGTGGTAGGTGATCACACCGCTTCCCCTAGCTGTTCCCTCCCTAACATAGTGTGCATGTGTACCTATGTTATAGAATGGAGAATAATCAGTGTCCAAGGAGGAAGCTGTCAGCTGCGTGGGAGTGGCATTTTTAAAAGCTCACCTTTCCAAAGTAGGAATGTTTATTTTCTATCTTCCTGCCAATTCTAGACTTTCTGAAAAAATTTTTTTTAACCATACATGCCCATAAAGGGTATGTCCGCACCCCAAACTAAAATTTCAGATCAAGCTAGTTACCCCTCCCAAACCTACACCTTGCAGGTTAAAAAATCTCCTTGAAGTCCTAAACATACTTCTGAAATACTTCCAATTCTCTTCTGCTATGTACCTTTTCTGTACACTTGCAGCAGCAGAAGAGTCTTATCTAGTACAGCCGTCAGTGATTGGCCAGGTTCAGTCAGTGAAAACCGAGAAGGGATCAGGTTCTGGTAAGTATGTTTAGAAGTGTCAGGAGATTATTTAACCTACAAAGTCTACATTTTGGTGGGGGGGTAATAAGTTTGACCTGAAATTTTAGTTTTGGAGTGGACATGCCCTTTGCTAGGTACACCACATTAGTGAATCAATTATTAGATCATGGACCATTTTAGGCGCACCTCCGATGACTTATAGTTACCCTGCAGTTCTGGCACTTGAGGTGAGAAAGTGCAAGGGGTGTCAGTCTCAAAGGGGATTAAAAACAATGGGAGCCAAGTGCAGTCATAAAAAATACAAAACTTGTTTGGGGACAGGTGTGAAACTGATCACAGGGGTACACACAATAGCACACAAGGACTATGTCTTATACCTATGCCTCATACTTAAATATGGTGACGGAACTCCTTATATTTCCTTGTACTTTAAAATAAAATGGAACATAAGGCAAGGAAAATATAATGATGGTATAACATGGGAGTAGCTTTAAAAAAGAGGTGTGTGGCTAAAAAGTTGATTGTGTGCTGAGCTTACCACTGTCCATATATAACAGTTTATAAATAACTAAAGCCTCGTACACCCGTCAGATAGTTTTTGCACAATTTGCCTGATGAACAACCCATCGTGCGACATTCGTTTGAAAATAAAGCTGTAACAACCTTCTAAGACCAACGATCCCACGACTATTCTCGGCTTTTTCCAAAACCAGCCTGGCGGATTCGTTCTGACAATTGTCGTGGTTTGTACTAGTCGGCAGATTATCGGTAGATTGTAATGGAAGATTGAATGAAATACACATGTGCAACATTTCAATCCACGCGATATTCTGGACGTCACGTAATACGTAATGACTTTAGTTACCCTTTGAAGTATGGCTTTCGCAGTAATGGATAAGTAGATCAGTAGGTGTGCGTACCTGGGTCTGGTTGAGGGGTATGTCTTTTTTTGTGTTTACAAACCATAAACTATTTTTATTGAGGATAAATCTAAATTTGTTTTTTTTACTTTAGTTACCCTTTTAATATGGCTGCCACCGTAATGGATAAGTAGATCAGTAGTGTGTGTACCTGGGTCTGGTTGAGGGGTATGTCTTTTTTGGCGTTTACAACCTAAAACTATCTTTTATTGAGAATAAATCTAAATTAATTTTTTTTTACTTTAGTTATCCTTTAAGGATGGCTGCCACAGTAATGGATAAGTAGATTAGTAGGTGTGTGTACCTGGGTCTGGTTGAAGGGGTATGTCTTTTTTGTTTTTATAACCATAAAACTATATTTTATTGAGGATAAATCTAAATTAGTTTTTTTTTACTTTAGTTACCCTTTAAGTATGGCTGCCACAGTAATGGATAAGTAGATCAGTAGGTGTGTGTACCTGGGTCTGGTTGAGGGGGTATGTCTTTTTTGTGTTTATAATCATAAAACTATCTTTTATTGAGGATAAATCTAAATTATTTTTTTGACTTTAGTTACCCTTTAAATATGGCTTCCATGGGAATGGAAAGGTAGGTCAGTAGGTGGGTGTACCTGGGTCTGTGTGGGGGGTTGGGGGTATCACCATTTGTATTTATGACCATGAAAAAAACTGTTTTGAAATATCCACATTTGAGGATTGTTACCATTATAGTCTATGGGAAAAAATGTCCGGAAATTCTCCGATAACGCCGTAACACGGATTCCTTAGCAAGAAGATAGCACACTTCTCCTCTATGCCCCGCACATCTGTACCGAATTTCATGTCTCTAGCTCAAAAACTGTGGGAAGAGATACGGTCCAAAAAAGCAGAAGAAAAAGAATAGGAGGAACAGTAATTTGGCTTTTTCAAGCCAAATTAATAACAGAGGTAAGTATTCCACATTGGTCATATTGATGGGATTTGCTGGTAGTTTGGACAGGGAGACCTGTAGTTCTATCAATATGTGTTTGACGTTGATTGACGTCTCCCCTGTAGCCCCGCCTACTACGTACGACGTCGGTAACGCTTTTCCAGGCGCACAGCGTTCCCTACAGTGAGACGTTGTCTATCCGGCATTTTTTTTATCTGTAAACATCCGGCGGATTTGAACTGTGCGCTTTGGGCGGCAGGAAGTGTTTGTGGTCGCCATCTTGTTGGTTTGAGTAAACCCGAGAGACGGACTAGAGGCGGCAGCTGGAGGAGGAGGGGGAACCCAGGCCAGGCGGTGAGTTTTGGGGTAAAGCTGCTCGGTGAGGTGCGTGGCGTTGGGCAAGGTCGGTGGGAATTCGGTGTCAGGGCCGGAGCTGTAGTTTGATCCAATATGGCGGAGCTGTGAGGTCGGGAGGGGAGGCCGCAGGTCTGTGTGTCACCCGCTACCGGGTTTGTCATAGACCAGGACCGGGCGGTGTTATAGGGAAAGAACCGACATCTCCAACCTGTGGAGCCTCAACTTCCCCACGCACTCTACTCCCTACCCCATCCATGCAGAACCGGGCACTGTGCTACTAGGCATGCTGGGAGTTGTAGTATCCGAAACATCCGGGCACTGCCAAGGTTCCACATCACTGCCCTAAATCTCCCATGGTGACAGGCAGGGTCTTATGGATGTTCTCAGCCCACCTGTTACCATGGATTATGGCGGTGATACTGCTGGAAACCTTACCTATGAGGGTAAGGCCATGTTTCCCAGCCAGGTAACACACCTTCAGAGTAACACAAGCCCATTCATTTGTAAAATGTGTTTTTAAAGGGTCACTATACTCTAACATCTTTATATATTCTGAACAATTTGAGAGTAAAATGGTGGTACTCACATTTTTCGGTGCTTGCTTTTTTATTAAATTATTAATGTTTGGTGAGTGCACTTAAAAGAACACTAAACTTGTTTTTGTAAGTATATTCCATCTGTTTCTATTAGTCACAGGGAGGTGAGAAAGCTTATTCCAACCTCCCTGTGAATAATAGAATGCACAGGGGACACTGGATCTTACCTTACCGCCACTCCAAAAACGAGTTTAGTGTTCCTTTAATTGCCCCCACCACCCTTACTCACTGCCTTCTTGCAGTGTCTGTGACACTTATAAGTTCTGCACAGCTTCACCATAGACACTGCTCTGCTTACACATCTCACACTCCTTTTCTTTTCTCTGCTGAGGGGCGGGTCACATTATTTCTGCTTTTGGAGTGACAGGTCTTTCCCTGTAAATGCTGTGATTTCTCAGAATCTACAGCTCTGATTTAAATTCTGAAAGTTTTATAGTAGTGGGCTGTTGCTATATAGAAATGGTAAAAATAAAATTGAAAATGTATTCTTTTAAACATACCCTTTAAAAATAGCAACACTCAAGTAACATGAAAAGCTGTCTTTAAGGGTTGGTAGAACTTTTTTTGGGGGGGGCTTTCTCACATTCTTTATGCTTTTTAATGTTAATGGTTCAAGCCCCATCTGCACCATTTGAAACTTAAAAGCAAACACACACTAATTAGATTAGTATATTAAAGTGCAAACTATGCTATAAAATGTCTGCTTTTTTGGGGGGGGGATTAAAGAACTTGTCTAGAAAGCTGTCACATTACCTTAAATTGTCCTGTCACTGCCAACGTGAATATAGTTATTGTTTAAAAGTAATAAATAATATAAGCTGGTATAAGGGTGCTCAATGTTTTTGCCATGGACACCTTTAATTGCAAGACAAATACAAAAAGGCACATAAGTTGTTGCAGGCTAAAAATTCTTATTTTTCTTTAATGTTAACAATGCAATCACCAGTTGCTCCTTTTTAGAAACACTGCAACTAGCAAGATAAGAATTGCATATTAATAAAAACAAAAAAAAAACTGCACAATTTTTCTTGTTGCTAGGGTTGCTGGCAAATTCAGGATGGACAGTCAAAGTAGAAAGTGGTGAAAAGCTACAAAAAAACATTTTTTTTGTTCCTTCTAAAATGGCTTGTTTTGGGGGGAAACGTCTGCAAACTTCTAAAATGTTATTGTTTAAGAAGTTAAAATAAAAATAATTTATAACCTAAAATTCATTGGTTAAAGGACAATTATACTTACCATTTCCCCGATCCACTCCTGCCAAGTACCCAGGGTGAGGACCTAAAACGCTAAGCCCTCACCTCTGGGTACTTTACAAAAGTCCTGAAGTACTTACTTGTAATCTCCCTTGTCGCTCCGGTCCGATCCTCCCCACTGGCACTGTCAGTGACAGTCCGGGAGGCAGCCAATGGGAAGACATGCCTCCTTGCAGAGCGCGTCTTCTCATTGGCTGCCTCGTGACCTATCACTCAAAGTGCCAATGGGGAGGATCGGACCGGAGCGACGAGGGAGATTACAAGTAAGTACTTCAGGACTTTTGTAAGACCCAAGTGAGGACTTAAGCTGGGTACACACAGTAACGATAAACCCCGATACCGTCGGATCCGACGGTATCGGGGCTTTATCGTTACTGTGTGTACGTTCGTTTCCCGAACGAGCGCGCGCCCGCAACGATCGGTCGGCCGTACGCTCGTTCGGGAAAGGCCGAAAATTTCCATCGCCGCGCTAGACTCCTATAGGGAGTCTAGCGCGGCCGATGGAAACACACAGTCCCGAGCGTTCTCCCTATAGGGAGAACGCTCGGGACTGTGTGTATGCAGAGCTTTGAAAGATGGCAGACAGGATCTTGCAGATCCTGTCTGTCATCTTTCAGAAATCGTTACTGTGTGTACCTAGCTTTAGAGTTTTAGGTCCTCATCCTGGGTACTTTGCAGGAAGTGGGGGGAAAGGAACGAGGGAGAGGTGAGTATAATTGTCCTTTAAAAGGATGCAATGTAAATTAGATGGATAATATGTAATCCTTATCTGAAAAAGCCTGGGGTTATTCATGTGACAATGTATTTTCCATGTTGACTGAAAAGTTAAAGAATACAACATACAAGGCATCTTTTCACTGCCAACCTCAGCAATTTTAAAGCTATATAAAGATGGTGTCTGTTTTTTGGGAACAAACCAGATAAGCCAATGCCATGGCCAAATGTAATAATTAAATTTATTTTATTAGCCAAACAAGTTTTACATTTGTGTGGGAATTGATCTCATTGTTATTTGCCAATATTTAGCCCAAATCTTTTATAATTGTGCTTCATTATTTAATGTTGGATAGTCTTTTTGCCATTGAGGGCATCCTTCAATGATTACAAGAAAATAAGTTTCATCATTAGTTTAGAAAAAGGTTTCTTTTCAGTGAGAAATGTGGAACTGTCACATAGCTGGATTCTTAAGGAATATAGCTGCCTGGTATATAGCTGGATATGTTTCTAATGTTTAAAAATATTAAATAACTGGTGATCAACTGTTATGTAGGGTAGGGCTCTTTAGTAGGCTATAAAGGTTGCCTTAGGATTAGATGGTCTTAATGTCTTCTTCATTTCTTCTTCACAAAATACTATACTATACCATCGTACACACGTGCGATCGCGGGTCCCGACCCGTGACACACGATGTGTCCAAACGTTCGTTTGGGCCATTAATTGGCCTGTGTATGGGCCTTTTATTGGTTGAAATGCCTGGTCGTTGGTTGCCCGACCAACCGGATCCTCGATCACTGAACGGACGCTTCGGCCGATATAGTGCCCATACACGGTCCGTTTATCGTCCGAAACTAACGGCCGGACACATCATGTGTTGTGGGTCGGCACCCGCGATAGCACATGTGTACGAACCTTATGTATATTGCACAAAAAAGACAGATCCCAATGCCTTCAAACTACTGCAGTCAGTCTAGATGAAAAACTTCCATTTCATCATTGGCTAAAGTAGAGGGAGACCATAACCTTGCAGTGTGTGTGGCACAGTGAACTATCGCTCCCTATGCAGTATATACGGATTTCTGTGGAACGTGGTGGGAATTTGTGATAGTTGCATGTGTCGGGCCACCCTTCTGTTAGAAATTACAAATCCAAAAAAAGTTGGAACACTTTCTAGAAATGCATTAAAAACTGTAAACTTTGTTAATTTACTTGAACATTTATTTTACAGGCAAAAGGACACAAAATATTTAATTGTTTCTACAAACAAACTAAATTCTGTTTGTTATATTTAAACAAGTTTAGAAACAGATGACTGTAACAAAGTCCAAAAAGGTTTGGACAGGCAAGTGTAACAGCGGGTCATGTCCCCCTTTCTTTTCGTTAAGCCTCGTTGACACTATGCTGCGTTTTTAAAGTGAATTGGGGCAAAAAATGACTTTAGATAAATCGATAGGAATTGCTCTCCTGACAATTTTTGCAAGTCATTTCCATTGTTTATTTTGCATAGTTTTGAAGATATTTACATTTTTGTGTGTGTGATATAGCAGCAGCATTACCAGGTCCCCCTGCACTTCCTGCTCTGAAACCATGTGACAGTCAATCTGCCCTGTGTCTCCTCCTTCCCTTGCACCCCCCTGGTGCCTTCCACTCATGGACCCCTCCGGCCCCCTTCCCTTACAGCCCATGTGGCTTACCTCCCACTCGTGGGTGCTGTGGGGCACTCAGACCACCCCTGCAGAAAACTGAAAACAGTCTTTTCAGGAAGAGGGAGAACTCTGCCTGAAAACCTTCTCTGTGGGGATCTTCACACAGCAGGGAGGGGCAGGGACTTCCTGTGTCCTGTCACTGAAGTCTGAGGCTGTGCTAGCAGGCGGCGAGGTGGAGGATCAGCCTTTGGAATGTCACTTGTCAGCCTCCCACCCATTAACTTTCTGGTCAGTAATTTCCTTATATCTTGGGCTATGGAGCACATAGAGAGGTGGTTGATGGCTTGTTTTAAAGGTAGGAAACTTGCCTTTCCTACCTGTTTGGAGACCTCCGTTCCCCTTTAAGTGCAATTTAAGTGAAAGAAACCATTAACATTGCACTGCTACTGTTCCCTACTACCTACCCATGGGCCTCTACTGTCCCCAACTTCTACCTCCCCATGGGCCTCAGCTCATTTTAAAGCTTTATCTAAAACTGTTTTCTTGTTGACAGGGATAGGTAATCAGTAGTTATCCAGATTGTTTAAAAACTACAACTCCCAGCATTCAATATAGCCAAGGAATTCTGGGAGTTAGTTTTCAAACATCTGGAGATCTACTTGTTACTATCTATGATTTTACAAATATGTCCTGTAGAATATACATTTTAAAGGGCAACTGTGGTCTCAAAACAAGTGAGGGGTAAATGAAAGCCTGCAGTATTTCCTTTAAAATGAGCCAACAATCACATTTCTGGCAGGAGCCTGTGAGAAATTACATTGGGGTCAAAGTTCAAACTTCCTGCTTCCAGTAGGTTGAGTGACATCACCTGACCTCTGCCACACCCCTCCGCCCCAAGGGAGAAGCATGCTCAGTTAAGACTTAATGCTGGGGAAATCAGGTAGTACCTGGGGAAAAAATTGACAGTTGAGAAGGGGAGCCTATTAATGCAAGCAAAGGCTGGTCACATGGCTCAAAACAGGAAGTGTTCAACCAGGAAGTTACATTGCTGAACCTTTCCAGCAATATCTTCTCAAATTTTATCTAGAGATGTGATGTAGGTTTTATTTTGAAGGTACGATGGAAGGCTTTTTATATAATTCTTACTAGTTTGGAAGAATTTGAGACCAGTTACCCTTTAATCTCCACCCACTGTGTAAACTTGCATTATGGGAGACAGTAAAGTTGCAATGAGCAGGTACCACAATAGAGGATTATGGGTAGGGAGCAGGTGGAGATGCAGTGAAATATCTACACCTTTATATGGGTGTAGATATTCATGCTCTGTTTTGAAAACAACTCCCAGCATTCCCTGCCCGCACTCTGCTGTTGTACAATGCTTAGGAGTTTTAAATGTCAATCATCTGGAGGTCCACATACCTGCTGTAGTTATAGCTGAACCTCATCAAGTGGTAGATTATCATCACTATAACAGTCATCCCACCCTGCCCTTTCAGGCTTTCGGGCAGGGTGGGAAAGGGGGTGTTACGGGACATCACACTAGGGGCGTGGTCAGCAAAATGGGGCGTGACTTGGGAGGAGACTCGAGTCTGGGGTGGTCTCCCACGAGATGAGAAAGACTCCCGAACAATCCGGGAGGGGTGGGATACCTGCTATAATCATCCATATCCCATAGATCATTATGGCCAGAAGGATTTACAGAGACCAATGAAATCACATGTCATCTGTTCCCATGCAGACACTTGCTCTGGTCTCATGCATAGGTCTAGGTGCAGATAGAGGTTTACTTTGTTCTATTGGAGATTGTTACTTTGCTGGCTCTGACCTCTACTAGTAAAATCAAGGTCAGAAGTTTAACCCCTGCCTTTCCAGTCACTCCAGCATTAACTGCTTTTTTACCCAGTTATCTCGGCAAAACCTACCCAGGCACTACAAGAGTTAAAGTTCAACATAGCTGTCTGTATTCCTATCCACAATGCCATCCTGTATAACATTCTAAGTACATTAGAGCTGTTGATAACTCAATATTTACCCAGCCAAAAACACAGAGGCTGGGATTTGCACCTAGATATATTTGCCCTTTATCTGCCATAGTGTGTTTTAGTGTAAGGTGCTATACACAATGCGTATTGCCTTGGATTGATTACAATGTATTCTCAGTTTCAGTTATTACAGATAGATCTTTCTTTCATAGGCGGGGGGGGTTTGAAGACTGGAATTGTTCTGCCTGACCCGCGGTTCTCTTTACCCGAACCCGGCCCACAACCAATTCAAAGTCAATGCGGGTTACCCGAATCCGACCAGCAAATAGGGTAACCCGCGGGTACCCAAACCGATGCAGGACTCTATCTTGATTTTCTTTCTGTCTATCTCAAGTAAGCTTGGGCCAAGAGTATTTGCTGATGTTTCTGCACTGAAATTATGTATGGGTTTATTGCATTATACTGTTTTGGTGTTTCTCTTTAAGCGTTGGCAGTGTGTTAAAGGGACACTATACTGAAAAAATTACTTTTCCTCATCTTAATCTATAATTGAATACATGTAAGTAGCACTTACTCTGATGTGTGTTGCTGCATGCCCTAAATCCAGCACATATTTCGTTTAGGAGCAGTATTCCCCCCTCCCTCTTTTAACCACTCACAATTCCATCCGACCTAACTTTTTTTCCCACAAACCAACTGTCAAGCCTGCCCACAGCATATATCATTTCAACTGTCAAAACTGTCACCATTCCAGCTACAGTAAAGCTACTCACAGAAGAATAGTTTTTGAGAGTAAGGAAACTTGATTGACAGCTGAAATATAAGAAGTTTTAGACTGGATATCTAAAGAAATAGGGGGCAGAGCAACAAAAAATTATACAGTGGTGGTTGGGAAGAATTATAGTTTCTAGTTGTGGTCAATTTATAATAACCTATTTTTCGTTATAGATGCATTTTTTGTTATAGATGCCCGTTAAGTGAGGGTGAGGGTGATATTGCAACGTGCTCCAGAGTCTATGTGGCTATGCTTGTCACAGTAGCATAACTGTTTCTAATGCATTAACGCCTACGGGCTTGAATGCCATGCACATCAGCTGGGTTTTTTTCCTTGGCTGTGCTATTAATCTGCAACATCCAATCAGATGTTATCAAATGTTTTCCTACTACAGTAGACCAGTAAACCAGTATCTTGATTGGTTTCTGCATATTAACAGAAAGGGCACGTTTTTACACAATTATTAAATAAGCCCATTTGTAAATTGACTAATCATTTTTTCACAAAGTGGGAAGACACAATTCATCTTTGCTTGTTACCAGTGAACCTGCTAATTCAGGAACCTAACAGAATGTTACTTGTAGAACCTTTGCCTCTGTGTTGCAGACATTAAGGGGACACTACTGGAAAAAATTACTTTGCCTCATCTTAATCTAAAATTATATACATGTAAGTTGCACTTACTCTGATTTGCATGTGTTGCTGCATGCCTTCAATCCAGCACACATTTTGTTTAGGAGCAGTATCCCCCCTTCCTCTTTTAACCACTCCCACTTCCATCCGACCTGACACAGAAGAATGGTTTTTGAGAGCAAGGAATTTGATTGACAGCTGAAATATAAGTAGTTTTGGATTGGATATCTAAAGAAATAGGGGGTAGTTCAACAACAAAATGATACAGTGGTGGTTGGGAAGAATGATACTTTCCAATTATGGTCAATTTAAAATAACCTATTTTTCAGTATAGATGCCCTTTCATTTCTAAATTTATGTTTATAAAATAGAATTTAGTTTGTTGGTGAAATAAAGGTTCTAGTAAGTGTTCCAACTTTTTTTGTTATTGGGATTTGTGCTTAGGAAGGCAGGTAGTTAATTGGCAGCAGTTTCTGGGCTATTAACCTATGTAATTTTCACCATTTGCTGTAAAGAAATTTCCTAACCTAAAGATGAAACTTCTTTTTCATGAGTCCTCTGAAATTATCTATTCATGAATAGTGCACTAGAGAGTTTATTGTATGGCCCATTAATTTATTTGTTTAAAGTGATAACCCCAAGCAAATATCGCTTCTCTAATGTAAACAACCCAAACGTGTGCACACTCAATGTCCATTCCACTTATTTAGTTGCATTTCTGTAAACTGTTTCCATTTCCAAGATGTGCCTTTTATATATGGTTTTTCTAAATAATTGGGTATGGTTGTAAACTAGACAGAATATCTCTGCCTCACCCCACCCCCCCCATAGACCTTTGGCAGACTGTAAACCTCCCTTTAGGCAGATATGCAGTTGGGCTATTTATGGTGGCCATACACATACAATCCACTGGAATCTGATTGTGAATTTGTGGCACTTTGCATAAAAGCATTAACAATGTTTAGCCATACACTATGCAATGTTATCTCACCCCCTCTACTATGATTCAGTAAAAAGAATTCCCTGCATGGGAATCTAATCCTTGTTTATTCCATGCACGTTCCTAAAGCTGGGTACACACAATGAGATATTTCGGTCCGATCGGCTGATAGTTCAGTGTATCGGTCGATCGGACCGAAATGATCACATCCGAATGCGGCCATGTCCGACCATTCGTCCGAATCAGGGGAAAAAGTACAATTGGACATGGTGGAAAACCTCGTCCAATCGTGTGGTCCTCTATGGACCGCACGATCAGTCGCGGTAACTGTCGGACGCGGCTGCTTTTGCCGCGACCAACAGTCCTTCCTCCTGGCCGACCGGTCGAAAGTATCGAACAGTCGTTCAGGAGGAAAAATCGCTAGGTGTGTATCTAGCTTTAGATTCTACAATTTCAGGATCATGCCCAAATTTTTGAATCTTGAAGATAAAAACATACAGGTTCCTATTACCCTAAGCCTTTTCATTTACCTAGAGGAAAGGAGTGATTTGGTGTTGTAAAGCCCAAATCTGAGCTGCTGCTTTTACTGCAGCTAACATGGCAGTCATGGTTGACCATCTTATTAAACTAGAAAAGGGATTTTGAAAGTCCTGAAAAATCACATTTGGCAAAGGACATTCCGATCAAACTATTTTTTTCCCCTTGTAACTTCTCATTCTTTAGCACAAGCATAAAAAGTTTGATGGAAGCGCACTCTGTTCATCAGGTGACACCTGATGAAGGAGACATAGCGTTCTCCGAAACGTTGTGTATTTTTGTGTGATGCAATAAAACAGAATATTTTCTGATAAACAGAGTGCGCTTCCATCAAACTTTTTATGCTTGTGCTATAGCTTGGAGTCCTGAAGGTAGAGGACTGAGGGAAGCAGCACCTGGTATTTACTGGCACATTGCCTGAAGGAGTGCCTAGGCCCACATTTGTGTTACAACTTCTCATTCTTTACATTAGTCCAGCATTATAAATAATTGACGTTCCTCTCCTATTGGAGAGTTTAATGTCCTGGTTTGGTCTTGTTCAGGTTTTTCTCCATACTTTCAAAGCAGTTAAGGCACTGCCTTAAAGGATTAACCTTGAACAATTTCTTTAATGTATTGATTGAAGCCTGGTAGGTTTAGGAGCTATGACTTGCCTTCCGATTTTCAATCAATATCTCAGGGACGAAGGTAGCGGAAACTTACCTTTCGCGAGATCCACCACAGCAATAGGTAACTTTCTGGTATCTTCGTCCCTGGCTCCTGAGATATTGATTGAAAAACGGAAGGTAAGGCATAGCTCCTTAACCTCCCGGTCTTCAATCAATACATTAAAGGTATATCTGTTGTATTCAATTAGATCAACTGGACTTGAAATGTAGTTCTTGAAGACGTTTCGCTAGTCATCTGACTGGCTTTCTCAATTCAATTAAGGGTGTGATTAGATAGTGGCTATCTTAACACCTGGCTGTGATATGCTAATTGGGATTTTCCAGGGTACATAATTGCCACAGATTCTTGTACAAGTCATTCTGAATTGAGAAAGCCAGTCGGATGACTAGCGAAACGTCTTCAAGAACTACATTTCAAGTTCAGTTGATCTAATTGAATACAACAGATATACCATGACCTGGATGAATGAGAACCTTCACAAGAATACATTAAAGGAATAGTTCACTTTTCAAGTAAACTATTCTTTAAGAGCAGCCGAGTGAAGGACATGTATCCGTTCTATACTTGAGCTATGTTTTCTGCTGGTTCACAATTGTCACTGTCTGGCGATACACAATTCAAATTCCACATAGTGTAATGGAATGTTACAATTTTAAACAGTGGTTCTTTTGTTTTATACACAGGTTTATCGCCCAGTTTTTAAAGGGAGAAGAAAATGTTTTACGCCCACTTTGTCTTGAGCAAGCGTGGGCCGCTGGCCAAAATCTGGCTAGCGGCCCACTGGGACAAGAAGCTGACCAAAGCCCATGTGTTTGAATGCAATTTGGAGAGCAGTGTGGAGAGTATTATTTCGCCCAAGGTAAACATTTTAAGCAGTTGGCATTTTGAATTCACTTTATCATTCCAGATAACTTATATGAATGTTGTATTGTGCAAGAATGCTCTTTGTTTTGTAAATATTCCTTATTCACTTAAACAAGATAATGGCTATGTACCTTTAAAATTTCTTTATCATATTTATCATTCTTAGGTCTGTAAAACAGAAATGTGAAATGGATTGTTTTTTTATGTGTGTATATATTTATCGTAGGTGAAAATGGCTCTTCGTACTTCTGGGCATCTTCTTTTGGGAGTTGTGAGAATCTACCATAGAAAAGCCAAATATCTGCTGGCTGACTGCAATGAAGCATTTATTAAAATAAAGATGGCTTTTCGGCCTGGTAATTAGCTTTTATTTGTTTCATTTCTTTTGAATTCTAGGTTCCCAATGCATTTCAGGTCAGGTTATTGGGAATGGCTGTAAATTATCCTTTTACGGACCGAGAGTCCAATGGCCACATAGCTTTGTAAAACATTGAGCAATGCAAACCTTCGGTGACAATTGCTTGATCAATATGATTAAAATTAAAGGGCAAAAAGGTGTTTATTGATTTTTTTTTCATCTGCTACCGTATTGACACATGTATGGAAACTTTTATCTGTTGGGATCTTGTAATCGCAGTAGGAAAACTCTAAGCTCCACCCCTACAGTTGAATAGTTACAAAGTAACTGTAGTCTATTTATAGCTTAATACCCATTTCCAGCAAAATTTAATTTAAGGTGCTTTCTCTGGATTGAACCTACATATTCATTTTCATCCGTATTGTAGTTACCCATGCTTATTAAATTTTTTTTAATATATTTTGTTTACAGGTGTTGTGGATTTGCCTGAGGAAAACCGTGAAGCAGCTTACAATGCCATCACTCTCCCTGAGGAGTTCCATGACTTTGATCAGCCACTCCCAGACCTTGAGTAAGCAATCGGTGTCCATAACTTCAGTAAACCCTATTCAAATTGCACTGTGAACAACCTAATTGACTCCTATACTTGTTTGTTTCCCTGTTATAAGCAGAATATTATGCATCTAAAATATTATTTTGTATTTTTAGTGACATTGATGTGGCTCAGCAATTTAGCTTGAATCAAAGCAGAGTGGAGGAGATTACAATGAGGGAAGAAGTTGGGAACATCAGCATCCTGCAGGATAATGATTTCGGCGAGTACTTTCCCTAGTTGAATTAGTGATACAGAATCTTGTGCAAAGTTATTTTCCCCATAATTAACTTCATACTTGTTCCCTTGCAGGGGACTTTGGCATGGATGACCGTGAGATGATGCGAGAAGGCAGCGCTTTTGAAGATGACATGTTGACTACCAGTGCTTCCAATCTGTTGCTTGAGCCAGAGCAAAGTACTAGCCAGTTAAACGAGAAGAGTAACCACCTGGAATATGATGACCAGTACAAAGATGATAATTTTGGTGAAGTAAACGATGGAGGAATTCTGGGTATGAAAATAAACCAGTTTACGATAGTTGTGTATTTCACATCGCTGTCAAAAAAGAGTAACTGTGTTTCTAGGATTATCTTGCTCCATTCTAAGACTTTTTTTATATTTTTATAGATGACAAACTCTTGAGCAATGATGCAGGTGGAATCTTTGACGACCCTCCTGCTATACCTGAAGAAGGCATTGCAATGCCTGAACAGCCTGTCCATGATGACGATATGGATGATGACAATGTTTCAAGTAGGTACCACAGAATCTGAACAAGTTAATTACTTGGTTGGCACTTAAGTATATCTTATCTGAAAATTTTTGTTTATTACAGTGGGTGGGCCAGATAGTCCTGATTCTGTGGATCCTGTGGAGCCTTTACCAACCATGACTGATCAAACCACCTTAGTCCCCAATGAAGAGGAGGCATTTGCTCTGGAGCCCATTGACATCACCGGTAAGTGACTCATTATTCACACTATTCAATACTGTAAAATGTTTTGGCTAATTGCGATGCCTCCCGTTTGTAAGTAACTAGGGACCTATAGTAACTAGTGACTGTCTTTCTTTAAAACTGGGGGGCACGAGTCATTTATTTATTTTGTTTGTTTCTTTTTAACCTTCTAGTCAAAGAGACCAAGGCAAAAAGGAAGAGGAAACTGATTGTGGACAGTGTCAAAGAACTAGATAGTAAAACCATTCGTGCTCAACTCAGTGACTATTCCGACATTGTTACTACACTGGATTTGGCTCCTCCAACAAAGAAGCTGATGATGTGGAAGGAAACTGGCGGTGTGGAGAAACTTTTTTCTTTGCCTGCCCAGCCACTGTGGAATGCACGCTTGCTCAAGGTATAAAGGTTCTGCAGAATTGCCCTTCTGGTAGTTAAAAAAAATAGTTCACGGAAAAAGTGAACTATTCCTTTAATGCATTGATTGAAGACCAAGAGGACCTATGCCTTACCTTCCATTCTTCAATCAGCCAACCAGGAACAAAAAGTATATTTACCGTGCACACGAACCGCCACCAGCTCCATTGAAAATTCACGACCACTTCCGAGTTTATTTGAACTATAGTGCGCATGCACAATAATGCACGCTATAGTTAAGCTAAACCAGGAATCGGTTGGGAATTTTCAATGGAGCGATGGATTGTGCACAAGGTAATTATACTCACATTATTGATTGAAGAACTGAAGGTAAGGCATAGCTCCCTTGCCTCCTGGTCAATGCATTAAAGGAATAGTTTACTTTTTCAGTGAACTATTCCTTTAAAGATTCTTTTCCTCAATAAAAAAGTCTTTCCTTGTGTTAATTCAATATTGTGGACTTTCTTTTAAGCTTTTTACCCGGTGTCTTACACCTGTTGCCCCCGAAGAGCTTAAAAAGAGAAGGAAGGGAGGAGAAGCAGACAATCTTGATGAGTTCCTTAAGGAATTTGAGAATCCAGAAGTCCCAAGGGAAGAACTGAGGCCTCAAGATATCATTGGTTTGTTCACCCACTCTTAGTGTTTTTACTGTAACCTTTCTTATAGATCTGTGTGGCTTTTGGTAATAGCTATCATAAATAAAGGTCTTCTTAGATATGGGCTTTGGCAAAATGAATTATTCATAATGTTTTGCCATTTAAAAGATTTAGGCTAAAAACTGTACAAACATGGAAATGATAATCAATGCACATGCCTAGGCCCCGAACAATATCATATTATCTGCACACTGGCATACTTTATAACCTATGGCATACTTCAAAAACTGTACAGTCAATATAATTATTTACAGCCTAAATGTAAAACTTCTTTTATTGAATATCCATTCTTCTGAAGTTTACATTCACGGAATGTGGATGGCTGTTAGTTCTTATGTGGAAGTAATGCTGCATTATTAGCCCATAGCCCACATAAGTAAATACTTTGTCACCTATTTATCGGTCTGCAGTATAGTATTGCATTAATTTTTTTAGGTAAAGTATTGGATCATGCTGACTGCAATTTATATAAGGGATAATACGCTACCTACAGTGTAATATAAGGAGATTACGCCACCGAGAAGTTCCCTGACATATAAAACCACGAGGCCGTCAGGCAGTGTTTTTATAGAGATCAGGGAACTCCGAGGTGAAGTAATATCCATATATTATTCTGTAGGAAGCGTATTATTCCATATAATAAGGTAAAAAAAAGAAAAATCCAGCACAGACATTGTCTGAGCTTCAGAGGATATTCAGAAGATCTGGTGTTCATTATCAAAGGTTAATAAACCTTTATGCATATGATATATCTCCTTTAGTTTAAATTTCCTTTCTAGATGTGATTTTTTTTTTTTTTTTATCAATTGCCAAAAAACAGTAGTTTGCAGGATGCATGGCCTGGTATTGTTAGTTTCACTGGACTAACCAGCATTTGTTTGCCAACCTTAACATTAAGTCAGATGATCCTAATCGATGAGTAATCTAAATGTATATTTTTCCCCCATTAATAAGATCAACCAATTTTGGAAGAGGCTAGTCGTTTGCAGGAGTCCCTAATGGAGGGCAGTCGAACTCAAATGGAAGAGTCTGTGATGCCACCACCACCACCACCTCAAGGAGTCAAACGTGATTCCCAGCACTTAGAGCCCGAACCAGTACCATTATTGCAGGTATGGTGCAGCAAGTTAATATAGCTACAGAAATTGCTGATTAAAATAATGTATATTTAACTACAGAAAACCCTGCAAATGCTTTAAATCTTGCTTAACCACTTTTAGGCTAGATTCAGATGAACATGTGAACACCGTGCAGCGTTTTCACTAACGATTCCAGATGTTTGCCGCTAGGAAAAGGTTGCATGCAGTATTTTCCTACCGGCAACGCTTGGTAACCACTAGTGAAACCGCTGCACAAACGGTGCACAGCCGTTCGTCTGAATCTAGCATTAGAACATGGAATACAAAATGGCTTAATGTAGAATTCCTAAAATCGCATTGAGCTAAGGAAAGGATAGGTGATTGGTTTCAAACAGATGCATCTGTGCAGGAACTGCTTGGGCAGCTGCTAACAATTATCAGTGCTTTTTAGGTATCGTGGTTCATACAACATCTGGTCTATGGGAACGTTAACTTGAAGACATTACTGTCCCACGAATGTGTGGCTATTGTCGGGATTCCTTCTTATTGACTGCAGTTATTTTCATTTCAGGAACCAGAGCAACAGATTGAAATGCCACCACCTCCCCCTGTGGAGCTGCCACCAGAAGAACCTCAGAACCTTAATGACCTAATCCCAGAACTGAACCTCCTGCCAGAAAAAGAAAAGGAAAAAGATGAAGAGGAAGAAGAGGAGGTAATCTGTAGTGGATGGTTTTGTGAAAAAATCTGACAGTGTAAATCTTTATAGATCTTCATATCTTCCATATAAATAAACTAAAGACAATGAACTAAATCATAAATCATGTAAGATTTTAACATTTTATAGCTAAATAAACATTTTACCAAAGTACACAATGTAAAAATAGTGCTGGCACTGACACTGTTATGCACCGCATGGTTATATCATGAGTTTGCTCTCCGTTGACATCAAGGGGAATTATGCCAGAGAAGCCTTGTGTGAACAATTATGATTGTAAATGCCATAGGCGAGAACATCTCTAAAAAGGGCATTTTTCTGTATCTTTCCTCTCATAATCCTACGTTTGCATCTTTTTATATAGTGCTGAACACAGTACTTTACAGTTAGTTTATCCATTCACATCAGGCCCTGCTTAAAAGTCTATGCACTTTATCATACACACAACCTATCCGTGTTTCTTTATGATTGTGGGAGAACCAGGAGGAAACCCGCACAGGGAGAACATACAAACTCCTTACAGATGTTCTAAATCCAGGACTACTACAGGGCATCTGTGCAAACCCATGCATGTGTGTGTACGCTTTATAGATAGATTCAGATATATGTATAGATCTATAAAGCATAGCTGCACATCTTTCAGGTTAATACCCAAGCCTATATTTTTTATTTTGTATGCCTATAAGCGGCCATACTTTATAACACAGGGTTATTCAATAAAAGTTCTTATGGTTTAAAATGGTGCTAATTTTGCCCCAACCAATCAGATGTAAGCTTTCAAATGTAAAATAAGATCTGATTGGTTGCAGCAAAATTTGCACCATTTTAAACCATAAGAACTTTTATTGAATAACCCTGTTAGTGCGAATAGTTGGCAGTGCAGACATATCAAATGTTTTAAGCTTTGTGTTTACTTCATAAAAGGATTTTGATTGTTTGGTATGGCTTTATTGCAGATTTATTGCTAACATATATACTTAGAAGTTGGTATATGCATCTGTGTACTTTATGAGGTATTTATTTAATGCACGTGCTAAAATAAAGTTAACTCTGAAATATATAACCCAAAAACTACTTAATTGCATTTCTACATCTACACAATACTGTATTGTATTCTCTCTGCTAAGCCAGCTTAAACATCTGGGATTTTAGCATCTCAATAAAAAAATCTGCTTGGCTAAATATTTTTTTAGTAGAGAGACAGGAGACCCATTTGCTTTGTACATAGGCAGGCAGGTAGTTTTGAGTTTGAGCGCACTGTGCTCCTGGGAAATTGGGAAATACAATTTCATTTTCTAGTTCAGTTATTATCCTATGAATATTAATCAGGGTTTGCAGCTGGTTTTCTTACTGTTTTTGTCGCTCCAGGAGGAAGATGCCACAGGGACTGAGCAGGATCAAGAGGAGAGGCGATGGAATAAGAGAACTCAACAGATGCTACATGGTCTTCAGGTACTATTCATTCATCTTGGGCTTGTGTTACATTTATTTCTGGCTTAGATTTACGGAGCAGCAAGGTGCAAAAAAACTTCCTGAAAGACAACTTTACTTCATGAACATTTTTTTGATTTGTGTGTATCCCATGGCTCCTTGTGCTTGGAAGCATGGCCTTCCTTTCTAAATGGTGCCTTTTAATGTCATTGTGCCTGTTACTAAAATGTAATTCTTAAAGATCAGTGCAACGGTACCCCTTGTGGTCTCATGACTAGAAACTCCTACAACATTGGCTTGAGTTATAAATGATTTGTGAAGCAAGTTTTAAATTATAGAAAGTACCTGGGACAGGGAGGTAGAATTGGATTGAAGACAAAGATGCTCAGAAAGTAGCTGCTAGAAGTTTATTGCAATAAACTTCTAGCAGCTACTTCCAGAGTTTTTGTCTTGAATCCAGATATATTACTACGTTGTGGTGCCTGGACAGGAGCGCTAGAATACAAAGGGCCCCTTTTGCCTTCCTGTCCCCAGGCACCCTTTCTATTTAAGGAGGTAGGATTGGTACTTTCTAACTTTCAATAACATTCTTATGAAGAGCAGCAACACAAAGAAAACTGCTTCTGCCAGGCTTCTTGAGTGCTTTAGCTCTATCTTTAATACAGGGAGGCCCAGGCCAATAACTTGGCAGATAAAAACTATGTGCTGAAGCTCCTCAACAAAACAATATTTGATAATAGGGATAATCAATTATACCTCCCTGCCCCAGGTACTTTTATTTCATTTTTTTAAAGTAAATTTTTACAGTATAGTTGTCCTTGAATAACTTTATATTTGATTGTTCTTGCAGAGAGTTCTTGCTAAAACAGGAGCTGAATCTATCAGTTTGCTGGACCTGTGCAGAAACACAAACCGAAAGCAAGCCGCTGCCAAGTTCTACAGCTTTCTTGTTCTTAAAAAGCAGCAAGCAATAGAGTTGACGCAGGTGGAGCCTTACAGTGATATTATCGCCACACCAGGACCAAGATTTCATATTGTTTAACTTGCGTGTCTTCAAGCTGAATCACGTTCATTCTGAACACCAAGGAACTTCTCCTATATTGGAACGGCTTGCAAAAGGGGCTGTATAAAAATTTTTTAAAAATGTCCCAACACCAAACTGGTTAAACCATATAGTGTTGGTATCCTTGCCCTCCGTAATTGGTCTTGGGTGTTTAAATATATGTACAGAGTTTTATTTTATTATCTTTTTTTTATTTTTACCTTTCCTTAAGGAACACATATTTTTATGGGCTATAAATGTAAGTTGGATGGAGGGGTTGGGGGTATTTGTAACATATTAAAGAAGAATTATACTCCAGCAGTATCTTACTGCTTTCTAGCAGTAACTGACAATTTCAAGCCCATCCCTCAATATATGTTCCCCAGTGTCATGGATGGGAGTATTGTCAGTGACCGTGATTGTGGGAGGAGCCAGAAAGAAGTTGGTTACTGTGTGAGTATAATTGTCTTTTTAAATACATCTCTAAGTAAATATATCTGGGCACAGGAGTGTTCCTCTAAATTCCAAAGGTTAACTTGTGCAAGACCATAAGCTTATCTTTCTTGACAGTTGTGTGCAATATTATCCTAGCATTACTTAAGTCCGAAAAAGTGCTACTTAAGTTAATGGTGTTTACTAACTTGATCTTAAAGCTTTTCTCCTATACTGTGTTAAGTACGTCATGACTATGTTCATGGTTAGCGTAAAGAGCGCTCCTTTTGGGATTAATAGGTACACCAGTCATACTACATTAAAAAAAAAATTTTGAAAGATAAAATGGAATTTGCTATTAGAAAAAAAGATTTTTTTTTTTTTTTTTTTAATTTAAAAAAAATTCAATCTGCAACAAAACCAGTAGTTAAAACAGATTTTTTTTTTTTGTCCAGACGAGTTGTCTGTGGAACTGGTTGATTGGTCATAATGTACACCATGCATTTAATGTCTAGTTCCTTTGCTACAAGTTGCTTCTTTGCTGCAGACATATAACATAGTAGCAGTTTGTATAAATGTGCTTTATAAGTCATAAACCTGCAGACATTCCTTTCTCAGATTCATATTATTTTACATTAGTTGAGTTTATATAGCCTATTCTACATCCATTTTATTTCCACCAGATCTTTGGTATTAACATTTTTTTTTTTTTGTATTAAATAATTAATCAGTAAAGTTGGTTTTATTCAGGATCTAAAACATGGTTCTATTCATAATCCTCAATGTGAAATATGTAAATATATACATGTTGGAACTTTTCATAATTAATGGAGTTCTATGTAAAGCAGCAGTTACATTAATAAAGAGAAATCAGTGTTTAAAAAGTTCATGGTGGGGGAGTAGAAATTAAAACCAGGACTGATCTTAGTATGTCTGCTTATGGGGCGCACATACATCGAATCATGGACTGTATATTTACATATTCTGCTTGGAGTTTATTTAATCAGCCATGTTTCATTTTATAATGCTACTAATTCAGACACTCCCCAGGAAAAACAAAATCATGTACCACACCATGTACAATTGGTTTAATTAAATTAGTATAACATGGCATTTCATAATACTGCACACTCCTGTCTGCAAATATAGTTATTTTTCTTGAATCCGGTATGTACCAGAAACTTGTTTTTTTGAAGGACATCAATATTGCCTAAAACATTTCCTCTTCCATTAAGACTACCTAATATGAGGACCTTCACTACTTGGTCCTCACCCATGCGGTTAAGTTCAATCTTGGCAAGTAAGCCCCTTTTCAACCTTTTTTGGCAGCTTTACTCTGCAAGAAGCATGTCTTCCCATTGGACAGTTTCCAGACATGGGTGGGGTGGAGGTAGACTTAACTGTGGTCATTAGTTTAAAGGTAAATGAGGGAGTGATTGCTCCCCACTGAATAGTCTTAATGGGAGGGGGAGGCTTAAGGCGCTATTCTTAATTTTGTATTGTCCAGGAAATCTTTCATTTTAAGATGGAGTTTTATGAAACCATTTTTGTTGCCATGTAAATTAAACTGATTTAATGTTTTCGTTTTAAACTGTAATAGTTCCTTAAAATTCGTAACCACTTTGCATGTTTCTATGTTATCTCTATATTCTGTTCCCCTTTGTGAATCAATTGGTCTAGCAAAAAGGTCTCAGTAGGCGACACCTGCTGGTGTTTATTCTTTTTCTCCACCCCCCTTCAGTTTTAAATAAATATATATATATAATATATATATATATCCTTTTTAATCATGTAACAACCACAGAGGAAATTGCAGCGCAACATGCTTAGCTTTTGCAAGTCTATTTTCTGTATAATGTGCCTGGAAAACCAGACCCCTTTGTATAAAGAGATTGTAGATAAGTTGAATGTTAAAATATAGAAATCTTGTTTGTTATGCATTTTAGTCAGTTTTTAATTGCTTACAAAGAATAAATGTTCATGAAGATAGTTGATGCTGTGTTATGTATTTTCTAATAAAAGGCTGATACCCCTATGTATCGCTAATGATTATTGTGTAGTTAAAAAAAATATATATATATTTATTTATTTTGGGTGGGGGGAATCATAGAATTGCACATAGTTTTTTTTTTTTGTTTGTGTGGAGCAATTTGTCCTGATGGGATTTGCCTAATAATTGGCAAGGTGTGTGGGGCAAAAACAACTGGCTACTGGAGATGAACGTAATCACAAATTGGATTATCCAAAATCCGATTTTAAGGCATTGGTAGCGATAGTTAAAGGATAAGTGCGCTGTAAAATCAAGTTATGTTCATTTGGAAGCTGCAGCTTTAAAAATACCGTTGCCATATTTTTTTTACCTATGTCCCTCCAGAGCCTAGCTTTGTGCCTTGGAAGTTGCTGACATCTTGTTACTGGTTTGCTGAATGTTAAGCTCCGCCCCTCTGAGATTTCCTCTGCTTTCTCCTGCTTGAGCCTCAAACAGTAATGCTTGTGAGTTCCGTGCACACACAGAGAAAATCTATGGGGTAGGGCTTAACATTCAGCAAACCAGTAACAAGATGTCGGCAACTTCCAAGGCACAAAGCTAGGCTCTGGAGGGGCATAGGTAAAAAAAAATGTAATGTAAACGGCTCAGGGAGCTGGGAAATGGTATGGGGAACACGTACATATAACCAGAACTCGACATTTTTGTTTATTACTTAAGCACTTCTTGTCCAGTGGCAGGAGACTCATTACTATATGATGAAATCCAGTGGGAGGAGATTCTTTACAATATGATGAAATCCAGTGGGAGGAAACTCCTAACTATATGATCAAATCCAATGGAAGGAGACTCCTTACTATATAATGAAATCCAGTGTAATGAGACTCCTTACTATATGTTCAAATTCAGTGGGAGGAGACTCCTTACTACATGATGAAATCCAGTGAGAGGAAACTCCCTTACTATATAATGAAATCCAGTGGAATGAGACTCCTTACTATATGTTCAAATTCAGTGGGAGGAGACTCCTTAGTATATGTTGAAATCCAGTGGAATGAGACACTGCGGGAGAAGACTTCTTACAACATGATGAAATCCAGTGGGAGGAGACTCCTTACTATATGTTGAAATTCAGTGAGAGGAGACTCATTACATGTTGAAATACAGTGGGAGGAGACTCCTTACTATATGATGAAATCCAGTGGGAGTAGACTCCTAACCATGATCAAATCCAATGGGGGGAGACTCCTCACTGATCAAATCCAATGGGAGGAGACAACTCACTGATCAAATCCAATGGGAGGAGACGCCTTACTATATGTTGAAATTCAGTGGGAGGAGACTCATTACATGTTGAAATACAGTTGGAGGAGACTCCTTTCTATGTGATGAAATCCAGTGGGAGACTCCTTGCTATATGATGAAATCCAGTGGGAGTAGACTCCTAACCATGATCAAATCCAATGGGAGGAGACTCCTCACTGATCAAATCCAATGGGAGGAGACAACTCAGTGATCAAATCCAATGGGAGGAGACTCCTTACTATATTATGAAGTTCGACTGGAAAAAGACAGAACCTCCACTATATAAATGGCTGGAAAAAATGAGAAATGAAGTTAGGGAGAAAGTATTAAGTAGTGGATGAATGGTTGTACACTTCCTTTAAAGCCTAGAAAAATTCCTTCAACTCTTCGCAATCATGATTTCAACACTTAAATTAAAATAGGGTATGGATTTCCTTCTCTGCCTTTTAATTAATTAATTAGAATTATATTGCAGCTAGAATTCCAGAAAAGTATTTCTGCCTCTAAAAGGAAAAACTGCATTAGCCATTCACTTATTTTAAATGTTTTCTCTGCAATACTTGACAATTCACTTTCTGATTTATATAATTCATTTTATTTGGAATGTGTATACTCAGCACCGATCTTATAGATGTAAAGGAAGGCAAAATGAATTCCGAGAAACTGCTGAGGTTTCATAAAAAAGGGTTAGATGTTTAGTAATAGCATCCAGTAATATTTACTTACAGTATTTGCCTTGATCTACGTTGGAGGTTAAAAATGATATACAGTTAAAGGATGGACTCTGATTCATAGAGTCCACCCCTCAAATGAAAAAAATGTAAATAGCTGAGTCACCCAATGAACCCCAAAACTGCAATAGAGTTAAGAGATATAACAGCCTGATGTTCTGTGACCACTCTTTCTGCTTCCTGGTTCTTTCAGTTAGAGGCTGTCATGGGCATGACAGGTGACATCACAGCCGATGACTGAATGCTATTCCCCTAGCTGCCTCCTCTGAGCATGTCAGAGCTTGGAGAGACTGAAACCTTTTGAAAGAGAGGAAAGGGGTTAGAAGAACATTTTGCTGCATTATGTGTTAGTCCTACATTGATCACATTTTCAACTATTGTGGTTTTGGCTTTCGGGAGGTGACTTACTACAGTATATATTATTTTTCAGTTATGAACATGCCCTTTAAGCCAACCATACATTGACGATAGTTCAAATAATCTTAGATTCCCTGTTCAATTTCAGACTAGGGATTCCTTAAACTTTTCTACCATCTACTAAATCAACTGGGTAAAAATAGAAGGGAGGAGTATGAGGAGATCCCCTCTATTTTGTAGTCTGTAAGGAAGCGTCCGTAAAATGCATCAGACTTTCCCTTAGTACACCTGTGCTATATGTTTGTACTTATATGTCTGAATAAAGGATTTCATTTTTATTCAAATCCCGATCAGTCCACCTCTTTGCCACACAGGATCCGGCGAGGATTTCAATAGTGCTCCTGCACGAACACATTGTTATTTGTGTTTGGAGTTCTCTAAATCAAAGGAAATGTCCCCCACAAAACCATAATTTAATATTTTATTGGCCATTATTCTAGCTTTAAAGGGACACTATACTGAAAAAATTACTTTGCCCTAATCTTAATCTATAATTGAATACATGTAAGTAGCACTTACTCTGATTTGCGTGTGTTGCTGCATGCCTTCAATACAGCACACATTTTGTTTAGGAGCAGTATCCCCCCCTCCCTCTTTTAACCACTCCCACTTCCATCCAACCCGACTTTTTTCCCCACAAACCAACTGTCAAGCCTGCATACAGCATACAGCATTCTAACTGTCAAAACTCTGTCGCCATTCCAGCTACAGTAAAACTACTCACAGAAGAATAGTTTTTTAGAGCAAGGAACTTGATTGACAGCTGAAATATAAGAAGTTTTAGATTGGATATCTAAAGTAATAGGGGGAAGATCAACAAAAAAAATGATACAGTGGTGGTTGGGAAGAATTATAGTTTCCAGTTATGGTCAATTTAAAATAACCTATTTTTCAGTATAGATGCCCTTTAAAAAAAGCCAAAACTGCATTAAAGGGCATGTCCACCCCCAAAACTATAATTCCCCCCACTACTGACCCCACTGTGTAGTGTAATAAAATCCTTACCTCACATCCCCCCAAAGACCCAAAAACTGCACAGCAGGAGGATAGCAGTGTCCATATAGGACTCTGCCTCCTGTCTCTCCTCCGGGAGAAGTTTGTCCTGCGTACTGCAGCCCTTCTCCCCCTCCCTCTCCCTCCCGTTTTGCGATCCCTCCCCCTAGCTCCAAACCCTTTTAGTATATTATAGTGTTTGATTTCCCAGCCCCAACCGCTATAATGTTATTGCCAGAAAGTCCCCCGATAGTTACTTACCTTGCCTCTCTCCTTGGCCATTGTGAACTGCCGGCAGCCGCATCTGTGATTGGCTGCCTCTTAGCCAATCACAGATGCGGCCGCCGGTCCGGCCCCCTGCTTGCAGTTCCGTGCAAACAGAGGGCTGGGGCAGTGCGGCGAAAGAGAGAGGCATGGTTAGTAACTATCGGGGGACTTTCTTGCATTAACATTATAGCGGTTGGGGCTGGGGAAGCAAGCCCGCGCAGCCTTCATAGGAACTCCATAGTCGTGACGTTCCCCCCCACCACCACTACCATCCAGATCCATCCTTGGTTGTCGTTCCACCTGGCGTTAAATCCTTTTAGTATAAGCTAAAAGGTTTTTATGGTGTATTTCACTTTTACACAACCTTCCCTGGCTGCCTCATTTCATTCCCAAGATTGTTAAATTTCCTGTGTTACAGCTGATATCGCTATTAGAAGTTGTATATTACAGAGGCAGAGATGCCGTGTTCTGGATACGTGCATCCATGTACACTGGGGTCTATGAACTGATCAGCTGCTTGCTTTGGAATTCTTCCTACTGAACAAGGGCTTGTAAGATATTGGGAAAGGCAGCCCAGCACTAACCTATTACCGAGTGTCTGGTTGCACCCTGTAATGCAGTTTATAATAGCAATCATTATTTATATATTACTGATATTTCCCACGTTTCCCTCCAAAGCCCTACAATTTGGTTTCTGTAGATTTAACTCACTTATACAAAATGATCTTTTTTGGAGTCTCACAGTCCAAAGTTTTGTCTTTAATACATTTAGCAAAAACTCGAACCGAGTCCACATTGCCCTTAAAAACCCAGAGTGCATTGGCAGCCACAGTGACAAATTATGGGGTTGTTATTCTGAGTTATGTGGGTGATCACTCAATAAGCTGATTGCAAATCACAAAAGCTTAGCACTAGGCCTGATCCTGGTCATATCATCATATAATGTGTTCAGTGAACCTGTTAACTTTTTGCAATATTGACGGGGATGTCCAGAGAACTAGAAGACGATAACCACGCTAGCCTATTTGCTGAGATCTACCAAGGATTAGCTGTCCGGTTTTTCTGAAGGGATCTTTTTAAAGGGCATGTCCAGACATTAAATTAAAATTTACCTATAGGTGAAGCACCCCCAAACCCCATTTTCGTTTTACTTCCCCAAAGACACCCCTGAAGATACGTAAAGCCCCGCTTTAAGTCCCTCGCCCTCTAGGTGACGGCTCCAGTTTCGAGCAAACACAGCAGTGGTGAGGCTCTTCTTGGTCGTGGCTATTTTCCGTGACATCACCTTTGACAGACAACCGTGACCAGGAAGCAGAGCGGTGAGGGACCTGGTCTTGTAAGTATCTTCAGGAGTATCTTTGCGGAAGGTTAGTAAAACGATAATGGCATTTGGGGGGGGGGATTCTGCACCCATAGATAACATTTTGTTTCATTGCTGGACATGTCCTTTAACACCAACAAGTACCAGGTTTTTGGACTGATATACATGGGCTGATAGATTGTCTAAATTACCTCACAACCCAGTTGCTTGGTCATTGTTTAGTGATCGCTGTGATGCAATCAGTTGGTTAGAACAGACATGTAGTGAATCAAAGGCGAATTTGGCCATAGTTGACTTGTGTACGAGGGTTTAAACATTTGCAATAATAACGGGGAGGCTACGGAACAATGCGCACTGAAAACTTTCTAGTGCGTGTTATACTCACAATAGTGTTATCTCACGATAGTGTTATCTCACGATAGTGCATGTTATATTTGTCGTGAGATTCCATCCAAAAAATGATTGTGTGTTCTCCGAAAAGCTAATCGCAACACAACTAGTGTGACCAGACCAATTGTCCAACTATGGCGTGCGATTTTTAGTTTGTGGTCGGATTTCTAAAACGTGCTAGTGTGGCCTAGCCCTTAATGTGGTAAAAGGTGCTGTACTGAATCTGGATGTTTGAGGCTGGAAGCTGTGTTAGCCGTGTTAGTGGCCATCCATATGTCCTCCTCATTTACGAGTGAATGGGTTCTCTCATGTCAGTTTTTCTCACAATAAAAATGGCTTATTTATAATGTTATTAATATTAATAATTCATATTTCCCTTGTCCAGGATCAATCACAGCTTTTCTGTTACATTGGTCTCTTCACCCTAATCTAGGATTAAGTGATTTGAATAATCCTTGGGACCCTGTACTTCATTTTGTAGAGCAGTTTCTTCCTTATAGAGCCATTGTCAGTGCAGGGCCATGCCACCAAAGAATCACATTGGCACTTAGTGTTGGCTATAGATCCCTTTCTCTGCTTACAAATAACAAGAGGAAGATTCTACCATATCCTAGAATTTCTTGTTTTAATGGACTTGGGACATGTATTAGGCTGGGTACACACGGCCACAATTTTCAGCCCAATCGACCAATACTTCCGTGTAATGGTCGATTGTGCCGAAAAATCTGTGCTGCTTTCAGCCGCCACCACGACCGATGTCGGCTGCCCGTTCGTCCAGACGAAAGGGCGATCAGACATGTTGGTAAATCATGGGCGATTGTGTGTCCCAGCGCTCGGTTGGGACAAAATATCCCTTTGTGTGTACCCAGCCTTAGTAGCCAGAGCCCTGGTTACTGTGTGACTAATTAACAGTTAACAGAATTTGCATTGCGGTAATTTCATTCTCGTTTACAGGCACAAATAGTGTTGTTGGTTGTATCATTTGCGGATAATTCAGGATTTTGCTGAATCTGAAGATGATAGATTTAGTGTTTGTTTAATTGCGAGGGATCAGATCTATTAGCTGTTCCAAGTGTCCCAGAAGAGATGTCGTAGTCAGGGGAATGGATGGAATGGAAAACGGAAGGTTGGTAATGGAGCGAGCTTATCTGCATTTGCTGCTCATTACAAATGACAAAATTACAGACGTTTGACAAGGAAACGAGAAGGGGAAGAAACAGTTTCCCAGCACTAATGGGCAAGAGAACATCGTAAATCTGAGGTTTTGTTAAGTCTTGACAAAGCTTCACTTAAACATGTCGTACTGGCAACGCGCTCTGCTTTATTAGAACTATTTAGGTTATTGCTTTTTTGCGTGTCACTTTAAAAGACTCGTGTAATGAATGGCACTGCTGGAACTGGGCTCCGTATAGCATCTCATTTGTGTTTATGGGAGAATCATCTTTCCTTGATTCCATTGGCCGAGCTCTATAGCTATTGGAAAATAGAGAAAACAGAAGCCTTTGTAATTATATAACATGAACCATTCTAGGCCATCGTCCCTTGTGGCTACTGTAGTTTCTCGGTTTATCATTGTATGTAAACCCAGGGTCTGACTGGACCACAAAGTATACCAAGGAAAATCTTATGGACCCATAAAAAAGTTAAAATTTATATAAAGAGCCAAACAGAGAAAAAGAAATAGCAGGTTATTAAACACAAGGAGTGAGGGGTAGTCATTCAGAATGTACACCCCCAAAACAAAAACTGGACCCCAAATGATTTTTTCAGCACTTTATAACCTGTATTACTAACTAGATATTTAAGCACAATAACTGGCAGAGTAATCTGGCCCCTCCTTTCATGCAGTCAATCAAGGCTGTCACTGCTGACATCACAACCAATGATTGACTGATGTTTCACCTGCTGCCTCCTCTGCACATGCTTAAGCAGAGGGAGGAGGCAGATAAGTTTGCCAGAAAGGAATAGAACTTACCATGAAATATCTGGTTAAAAATACATGTAATAAACTGGTATATATAGCAGTTGGGGGCAGAGAGATCACCAGTTTTTTGTTTTAAGTGTGGACATGCCCTTTAATGAGATGGAAACTGACAGAAAATGTAGATAACTTATACATAATGCTTACTGCAATCTATTGTGGGAAAATGTAATTTTTTCTTTGTTTCTATAGAGTTCTATAATTCCCCCCAAAGCCGCAGAGTACCTTTATTTTCTTCAGTTTTCTCCTCTATCCCAAGATATATAAGTTAAAAGAAGTCAAGATTTCAATACACCACTCCTGCTTGAGCTGTCAATCAAATCCCCTACCAGCATGCTAGTGTAGTGTGTAGGCTTACACAAGTTTTACAGCAAGTCTCCCAATGATTACTTCCTGCTCACTAAAATGCCTGGCAGGGTTTTTTTGTTTGCAAAGGAGTGACATGTAGGAGGATTAATGCACATGAGCGGCTTGTTTCACAGGCTTGATTCACAGCCGGACTATATGAATGGGGGAATGATCAGAGAGGGGAGGGGAATGGGGAGTTCTGCAGTAAATCAGACAGTTTGCAAACATGGAGACACAGAGGAAGATGGGACTAAGGCAGAATACACTTATCTTTGTTTATGTCTGGATTGGAGCAATGTATAAATTTCACTATAGATGCCCTTTAACATTAAAGGGGAACTGTAGTCCAAAAATGACTTTAGGTAAATTGATAGGAATTGCTCTCCTGAGAATTTTTGCGATTTATTTTCATTGTTTATTTTGCATAGTTTTGAAGATATTTACATTTTTGTGCGTGATATGGCAGCAGCATCACCAGGTCCCCTGCACTTCCTTCTTCCTGCTCTGAAACCATGTCAGCAGTCAATGTGTGATTGACCTGTGTCTCCTGGTCCCTCCCACTCATGGACCCCATGGTCCCTCCAGTTGCAGGCCCCCCTTGGCCCATTCTCTTACAGCCACATGTGGCCCGCCCGCCCGCGGGTGTCGTGGCCCCACCCACCCGCAGGTGCCTAAGCCCCCTCCACCCATGGGTGCCTAAGCCCTGTCCGCCCATTGACACCTAAGCCCCGCCCACTCATGGGTGCACAAGCCCCGCCCACTCACAGGTGCCGTGGGCCACTCAGACACCCCCCCCTACAGAAAACTCTGTGAAAACAGCCTTTTCAGGCAGAGTTCTCACTCTGTGGGAAACAAGGGCTGTAGATGACCTTACCTACTCTGTCCGGACTTCACACAGCAGAGAGGAGGAGGGACTATCTGTCTCCCTCACACACTGAGGGAGTCTGAGGTTGTTCTCACCGGCGGCACTGTGCAGGAGAAGCCTTAGGAATTCAGCCATTTCTGATTTAACAAAGCTCTGCTGTGTGCCAACTAACGTGTATTGTGTAAATTTAAAATGGGGGTACAATGCTGCTTTACCCTTTTCTTTCTTTCTTTCTTTTTTGCCGCCCCTAGTGGCTGTGCCGCCCTAGGCCACGGCCTAGGTGGCCTAGTGGGAAATCTGGCCCTGGGCATAGTGACTCATGTTCATGTCTGACACAGTAAAAATGACATTGCCTCATGTTATTCTATAAATAAATATATGTAAGTAGCATTTACTATGAGGTATGTGTGTTGCCATTTGCTCAGGCTCAGTACCCCCCCTTCACTTATCCGACACCTCCTTCCATATGACCAGAATTTCTTTGAAGGCAAGCATGCTCAGTAATCAATATTGGAAAAAGGAATTTCCCATCAGGCAATTCACACATCAAGGTTATACCTGAGGAAGGGACAAGTGTCCCGAAACATCGTTGTTGTTTTCACAAATAAATACATTTTGGATTCAACATAAGTAGTGTGCTCCCCTGTATTTTCTTTTGCTATAATGATTATCTGGCCCCTGGAGTGGAGGGCAGGGGGATAGCACCTACAAATTTGTCTGTCTAGAAGCCAACAAGCAGTGTGCTGGAGTGTCTTCCTGCATTGCTTTGAATTTACACATCAACCACCATTCCAGTTACAGCAAAACTGCACACAGCAGAAGAGATTATGATAATAAGGCTTGGTATACACGGGTCAATATTTTGGTCCAACCAATTTATCAGTATTTTTGTCAATCAGCCCGAAATATAGGTGGTACTCTGCAAAGAAGCGTGTATCCCATTGGCAAGATCACAAACTGTCACTTACTGAAACTGCCCCCCCCCCCAATGCACGGTATGGAGATTGGTTGCCCATGCGCCCATACACTGGCTGATCGTATTAGCTTCTTCTACTAGTAGTTCGTCATCATTGTGATTTTCAACTCCCACACCTTGCTGATATTCAAGGGAGAACAAGGAGCTCTTCTTGGCCTGGGGGGCAAATATAGCCATAACCTTTCATGGTAGATTTTTTAACCACGGCCACTTTGCTATGGACCCACTTAAGCTCATTTTTAACACCACTATTCCCATTATACATTGTTTCCAGCAAAAATTGTAAGTGTATGAAGTGGTAAAGGTGACAGCAACAGACTAATAAACTAGAGGGCTGACAGCACTGGGTAATGAACTGGAGGGCTGACAATACTGTGTAGTGAGCTGGATGTTTGTCAATACTGTCTTATGAACTGGAGTGCTGACAATACTGTGTAATGAACGAGATGGCTGACAATACTGTGTAATGAACTGGAGGGCTGACAATACTGTGTAATGAACTAGAGGGCTGACAATACTGTGTAATGAACTAGAGATCTGACAATACTGTTTAATGAACTGGAGGGCTGACAATACTGTGTAATCAACTGGAGGGCTGACAATACTGTTTAATGAACTGGAGGGCTGGCAATACTGTGTAATGAACTGGAGGGCTGACAATACT